>OX383271.1:7014348-8222919 GCA_947522985.1 Lithophane socia | reverse complement strand
TCACTATGTAGGTATATAATAAAATAAAAAGTTACCAAAAATAACAAAACTCGTAAGTAATTTAAAACCAAAAATAAAAAAATAAATGTACAAATTGGAGCACCTCAATCCCAAGCCTTTTTGTCCTCAATGTAATCTTTAATGGTATAAAACGCTTTTTGGCACAACTTACGTTTAATTAATGTTTTGAATTTATTAAGGCTTAGATCTTGTACGTGGCTTGGAAGCTTATTGTAAAAGCGTATACATTGACATCTGAACGAGCCACCTATTTTCTTGAGCCTTGTTGTAGGTACAACAAATTTGTGTTTGTTCCTAGTATTTATATTATGGATATCACTGTATTTTTTAAACAATTTTATATTTTTATGTGCGTATAAAAGATTTTCAAAAATATACTGTGAAGGCACAGTCATTACATTTATCTCCTTAAATTTCTCTCTGAGAGAGTGTCTCGGACTTAGTTTATAAATTGATCGAACAGCTCTTTTCTGCAAAACAAAGATAGTCTGAATGTCAGGGGCATTTCCCCACAACAGAATACCGTACGACATTACACTATGAAAATAACTAAAGTACACTAAACGGGCTGTTTCTATGTCAGTTAAATTACGAATTTTTCTAACAGCATATGCTGCGGAGCTTAGTTTTTTTGACAATTTATCTATATGTGGGCCCCACTAAAGCTTAGCATCCAAAGTTAAGCCCAAGAATACTGTTTTATCTTCGGGATTCAATTCTTCACCCTTTATCAACACATTAGTTTTCACCTGCCTAACGTGAGGTAGCGTAAACTTAATGCATTTGGTTTTTTTTTCATTAAGAAGTAAATTATTAACATTAAACCAGTGAACTACTTTTGCGATCGCGCTATTTACATCGTCAGTAACCAGCTGCTGACGTTTAAGTTTAAACAAAAGCGAAGTGTCATCCGCAAACAACACTATCTCATGATTATCCTTTATGAGGTAAGGCAAGTCATTAATATAAATAAGAAACAAGAAAGGACCAAGAATTGAGCCCTGTGGGACTCCCATTGTTACTATAGATCCGGGAGATCTTTTCCCATTAACGTCAACGCTCTGAATCCTATTACTCAAGTATGAAGTAAGAAGATCCAGAGCGGTGTTCCGGATTCCGTAGTGGCGGAGTTTCCTGATTAATGTTTCATGAAGAACGCAATCGAATGCCTTAGACAAATCACAAAAGATGCCCAAGGCATCGCATTTATCTTCCCATGCATTATAAATATGTCCTAAAAGTTCAACACCGGCATCAGTTGTTGAACGACCCCTTGTGAAACCGAACTGCTTGTTATGTAACAATTTATGTCTATTAAAAAATCTTTGCAATTGCTCTAAAATTAGCTTCTCAAATATTTTACTAAAGGTAGGTAGTACTGAAATAGGTCTATAATTTGTGGGGTCTGATGTACTACCTGATTTAAACAAAGGTATTATTTTACTATTTTTCATAAGGTCAGGAAACTCCCCACAGTCGATACAATTATTAAAGATAAGAGCTAAAGTAGGTGCTACAATGTCAATAATAGACTTAGCAACTTCTACAGAATTACCCCACAGATCTGCAGTCTTTTTTACATTTAAAGTGTGAAAGGTTTTAATTATGTCTCTACAGGTAATATGTTCAAAAAGAAATTCCGATTCGCAAACATTAACATTTTCCTTAAGCAAAGACTCAGCAACAGAAGGTGATGAGTTTAGGGATTTAGTAGTAGAAACGGGAATATCTGAAAAGAAATTCTCAAAGGTCTCGGCGACTTGTGAGTCTGATTTTATTATGTTGTCATTAATAGACAGGCTGTAGTCAGTATTTCGGTTACTAGACCTTCCCGCATAATCAGCCTATAATGTTTCCACGGCTGGGACACAGGCCTACTCTCTTCGAGAGGGAGTGGGCTGTAATCCACCACGCGGGCCCAGTGCGGGTTAGTAGATGTCACGTCTTCGAATTGTTGGTTCTAGGACATGCCGGTTTCCTCACGATGTTTTCCTTCACCGTTTTGAAAGCTGTGGTGATGAAATAATTTACACAAAGTAAAGCGCCTGTCAGGGTTAGAAAACCACGACCTACAACTCGTAAGTCGGGGCCGTTACCACTGGGCCACCACCCACCACTGCTCTCGACTATGCTTACGGTATGCCTTGGAAAATTAACTTTATTGCAAACTTGCTGACTAGTAAGATTTTTCACGAAAAGCCAAAAGCGTCTTTTCTTGAGTAGATCATCGTCTGCCATTATCTACCTGGAGCTTTTTCCAAACTATCGACTTTCTGTCTAACCGGATGCAGCTGAATACCAGAATTTTACATGGAGCAACTGCCTCTAATCTAACCTCCGCGACCCAGTTACTAGGTAACATGTAATCAGACTTTCGGGCTTCTGACTACCCGAAACGACAGACAAAGATCTACGAATGAAAGATCTGATCAACTGCTTAACGTGCTTTCCGATACACGGAGGGTTCTCGGTAATTTATGGATGGTTACCCATCCATGGACCGGGAAGCGTTTCTTAATCTTGAAGATCAACCCGTGAGCTGTTGCTATATAGCCACATGCCTGTCTTTTCTCGAACAGTACAATAACTATACCATAAAAGAAGAAAGGTAACTCGCCAACATTATTCTCTTGTCTTTATCCCAACTGTATTACTCATCCTAGAAAGACCCATGCGATTTGACAGTGTCATTCTAAATCGCTGACAAAACTAGTCCTATCCAGAAACGTAGCATATGCTTCAATGCAATTACCAATTTATTTTGTACTTGACACAGAATAAATTGAAGAAGTCATGACAAGGTTCACAGAAATGCATTTGTCATGTGTTGTGCTGATGGTAGGTGCTTGATAAACTATCACTGCGATCTTTTCCGTATGGGTTTATAAGTGGCTTGAATAAATGAGTAAAGCCACGGTTTCCTAGAAGAGCGGTTCCGTCATATTGTAACGGCAGTCAGGAAAATCTGTAATTTTCATCAGTAAGAATGCGTCTTGACAACTGTCAATTTCACACTAACGAATATGTGTTTTGCGAATCTGATCCTTATCCTCACATATTAAAAAACAAAGTCCTCCGCCGCGTCTGTCTGTCTGTTCTCGATAAACTCAAAAACTACTGCACCGATTTTCATGCTGTTTTCACCAATGGATAGAGTGGTTCTCGAGGAAGGTTTCAGTATATAATAACCAACATACACGCGGGCGAAGCCGCGGGCATCAGCTAGTTACTAATAAAAATTTACCTACTAACTGACAGGTGACACTGACAGGAACGCATTCTCTCGACGGCCTCACTGTACGAAACTAAAACTATGCGTAAAGCAATATAACTAATTACGGATGGAAGTGGGTAACTAGTTTCAAGAATTTGGCGTTGAAGATGAAGGAGACTAAGAGCATTTAGGGTCAGTTCACACCGAGACGCGAAGCGACGCGCACTTTTTTATGATCATAAAAAAGTGCGCGTAAATTCGATACAAAATCGAATTTATTTACTACACATTATGGGACACGCACTGCGCATCTCAGCGTACTTTGACACGTGTCAACACTCGCACTGAAATTATACCTTTTCGTGAAGAAAATAAGTTCGATAATTGTTAGAAAAGTGCGCGCAGCGTCGCGTCGCTTCACGTCGTCGGTCGGAGCTGACCCTAACCCATTATTGCAGTGACGCAGCGGTTTGTTACCTCATTACGCCTTTTATTGGCTGCACGAATTTAGATGAAGTTTGGCACACGGATAGACCATAAATAGCACCCTAATTGCGTACCTAACTTAATATCAATCACAATCTGTTTCATTTTGAAAGTTCAACAACATTAATATCGTTATTTACGTTATTGAGCAGACAAATTACCTACTGGGTTAGGACATAGAATACTTTTATCCCAGTAGGACATTCCCGTGTGCTAGTTACTGACCTCCATGCAGACGAAGCCAGAGGGAAAAAAAGCAAGTTGTTTTTTATATGCAAGAATGCTATTTTAAAACATTGGATTGTTTATTAAAATAATGTAGGCATCTGTTCAGAATATCAAACTTAAAGACTATAGGAACAACTTAGCCATTTTCTATACCTACTGCTTAAAACCTTGTACTATTCAAGTTTGGTGAAACTTTACAGCTTTCCAATAAAAAAAACAAACAATGCTAAGGACACATGTTAAGCTAATACAATTGATCTGAATCAAGGCCAAACAGCGTTGTTGTATTATGACGGCAGTTTCCAAATCAAGGTTTGAAGCCAAGGTCATAGCTTGAGTTTATTGTTATACATAACACTACAATCAAATGCTATTTATAATTATACCTAAAATGAATTAAATAGCGCATGTTTTCCTCTTTCAATTCATCAATTTGTAAGATGGTAAAAAATTCACCATGTACTTTTTTAGGTATATTGCCTTTTTTTTGTCATAAGTAAACTAAGTTATAGTTTCACCTGTTCAGAAATATAGCAAAGAAAAGATGCTGATTATGTTACACAAAAACAAACAAATAATGAGTCAAAAAAATACTATTTTACTTTTGCCACATAGATTCATGTAACTTCAGCCAATAATTTGAACTTACATAACTGCAAGCATTCTTGACCTAAACATTCGTTTTACCAAATATTTTACTTTTTAATAAAATTATTTATTATAGGACAGCTACATGTGAAAACTAAGTCAAAAATAATGTGGAATGATCTGTGATTTAAAATCATAATACTGACCAGTTTCTCTTCGTCGTATTCGCCGCGTCTCTTCGTGCCATGGTGATCGCTGGCCGCCGATTGTGTCGACTTCCCACTCTCACTCTCAGGGTCTGTGCTGGTCTCGTCAGAGCCACTGGTCTCCTCTTCACTGGAGCTAGTCTCGTTACCCACCGCTGGACGGCTCGGGTCTGATATCAGAAGCGCTGTTAGACCATTCTGCAAACGTATAGTCCTGCAGAAACGTTCCAAAATGTTTTATTTGGTTATCATTTTGTAAATAAACGTAGGACGTATTTATGTATACCTCACGGCCCATAAAGTACTTAAAGTGAGTTAAAATATGTTTTTCTTTTTATTTAATAAATCCTACTCACTTGTAAAGCTTTTTATCAGCATCTGATTTGATAGGTTCAAGCAACACATCAGCTTTCTCCGGTCGTTGCGACATGTTCATCATTGTTTTGCCTTTATTATTGATCACCTTCACTTCGGGCTTAAACTTAGGAGCTTTGTGGAAACTACTTCTCTTAGACATTGCAAGTATTATGTGATTTGTGACCAGATAACCAGATGTTTTTTGAATAAAAATGGACAAGAATTTTGACATTTATTGGCGCATGTGATGGTGTTACTACTTACAAGATAAAAACTACCAATTGACGTCCTACTCCTACTGCTACTTTAGATGGTAGAAACTTTACAAAACACGACGAATAGTAGTTCAATGATTTTCTTTCTGTATAGGTTTGAACAAGTACTTTTACACGTCAGTATTATTTAAAACATCCGGCCAAGTGCGTATAGGGTATAAATAAAGGGTTCCGTAGTTGGGATGAATTTATCCCAAGAACAAAATTATAATATTTTAGTTGAAAAACATGTACTTCCATACGTAATGCATGTAGCTGGCAAGGATGGGGACACTTGACTCTAACTAAAATTAGCATATGTTGATCTTAATATTTCATGAAATCATGTAATTTGAGGATTATTCTAACTTAAGGAGTTGTATTGCTGATTCTAACGATTATAATTCTATAAGGCCGTATTTGTTACGGCCGCGAATCATATTTAGATCAACATACAACTTGATACTGACCTGCAAATTGCAAAAACGATTAGGAAATTTGAATTTCGCGGGCTACCTTAGCGTATCCCCAGTATACCTAAAACGGGTGATAGACGTGCGAGCACGTCCGCGTACTTATGGCTCGGCGAGCTTACTCGCCTGTGTGTCATGCATGCTAAATACGCGGACATAAAAACCGCCGAGTAAGTTCGTCGGCGATCCAACAGGTTTGAAATCTTACTCGTAGCCCGCCTTGGTTCGTCGTCTGTCACCGCCGCGAGACACGTTGACAATGAAATTCTGAGAAAGCTTCACGTGTGTAACACGTTTGCGATGCATCCACTCGTTTGTGCATATAGTGTATAGCACGCTTTATATTTTATGACTGTAGCCGGAAATTAGACTGAGAATCATTAGGTAGGTTGGTAACACGTGTTTTTGATGTAGCTGTCAAAGTTCAAAAACTTTGTGACGCTGGTTGTTTTCGTTAATTCTTTTGTATAATTTTGTGGTTTTTTTCTAATGATGTATTAACAAACTAACAATTATGGATGAAACATACTCAGAGAGTGACGTGTCGCTCTCTCCCTCACAAATATTGGAACGATTGCAAGTGTTGCGACAACTTCAATTACTACAGCGCGGGAAGCTACAAAAACAACGATTGGAGTATAAAGAAACCTCTGAAACT
Organism: Lithophane socia; assembly: GCA_947522985.1. Taxonomy (NCBI): domain Eukaryota; kingdom Metazoa; phylum Arthropoda; class Insecta; order Lepidoptera; family Noctuidae; genus Lithophane; species Lithophane socia. Next base: position 8,216,434 of record OX383271.1, on the reverse strand, counting down.
TCATCAAGTATCACTGAAATTGTCAGCCATTTCAGTAACAACACCAGTTATAACACATTTCGTAGTTTGCTGCAGTCATCTAATGATATTTCGAATGAGGGTACACCGCGACCCAACACCAGTGATTTATCGCATAAAGTGCATGAAAGAGACCTAATAGAAGGTGTTTCAGTGCTAAATCTTTCTCAGGAAGCGGAGTTTATTGTCAATTCTCCTTTATCAAGCAGAAGCAGAGCATCAGCTCCGTCCAGGAACCAAGTAGTAATTCTAGAACTTGATGAAGCACTCCCACCAGAATCATCTCTAAATGCAAGTAACAAAACGTCTGTAAACTCTTCTATGAACAAGGGTTCATTACTTAAAAAACAAATATCACTTGATGAAGTGCCTATTTTATCACCTAAAAGAGATTTTGAGACATTGCTGTTAGAAAAATTACAGAATGAAAAGATTGTACTTAAACAGAAAAGCCCAGAGTGCAATTCTATCAAAGCTCATAACAAAAGGCCTTTTCTAAGAAGAGGTGAAGGAATAGCCCGGCTTGGACTTAAGAAAAATGACTTTGTTATACAGAACACTAAATCTCTGCCATGGAAGAAGAAAACTTTCGGGAATAAAACTGAATCACCTTTAAAATTAAACCTAAAAAAACTTAAGGAAAAAAACAATGATGTTCAGAAGGGCAAACCTAATGATGTTCAAAAGGGCAAACCTAATAATGTTCAGAAGGATATTACTAATAATATTCAAAAGAATGTCACCAATATTGTTTCAAAGAATGTTTCGAATAATGTTCAAAGGGTCATAAATAATAATGTACATAAGACTGCAAATACTGATGTGCAGATGTCTGAACCTTCATTGATAACAAATGATATAAGGCAAGCAAAATTAACTAGAAAGAGTCAACCTGCTCACAGGGTTTCAGATAATAGTGATGAACCGTCCGAAACTATCAGCAATTGTACAGAAAAACAACAGACTTTTAACTCTGTAAGCACAAATAGTAGTAATATTCAAACTGCAAATAAACTGGCACGAAGACCCGAATTCCCGAAAAATAAACACCCATTAGTAGTCAACAAAGGTAAATCATGGGCCGCAGTCTTAACTAAAGAACAAAATGACTTTCTCAGCCAACTGAAACAGAGTGAGTATTACAAAAACTTTGCTTCACCTTCAAAAAGTGTAGTTTCAGATGTCAGCTGTGACGAGACAATGACAAGGTTAAGGTATGAGAGAGAAACAGCTGAGCAAAACATGTTCGACCTGCTGGAAAACAAAGTCACTCATGAAAGCTTTAATTTAGAAAACTCATTCTTCAACCGCTTCCTTCGTAGTAACTTAGAATGCTCTGGAGAAAGCACTCCTTTGGTATTGCAAAAGTGTATTTCCCAAAATCCTGATTTGAGGCATATTTTACCTGGATACAGTGGTAAAGTCAGAAATGAGAATTCTCACAGTGATGCTGAAACTTGTTGCAGTAACTATACAGACTGCTGCAGTGACGCATGCTCTTCAGTGTCATGCTGTTCCTGCAAAACTGTTGAACAAACCAAGGATTCGCCACAAAATCGGAATAATTCGAAAGAGAAGAAAAGAAGGAGTATTGATCCAAAGGGTAAAGTAGTCAAAATAAATAAAAAGGAGGTTGATAACAAAGAATGTCATGATGACACAATGACAGAAACTGATGCCATGAAAGCGAATATTGCAGAAATGAATGCCAAGCTAATTTCCACAAGTGAACTGTTAAAAGATAGATTATGTGAATTGGAAGACGAAATAGAAACATTTAGAAAGGAAAATGCCAGTTTGGCCAAATTACGCGAAGAAGTTGATCAAGACAGGCAAAAGTTTTATGAAGAGAAGGCAGGTTTCGAACAGAAGTTCAATGAAGAAAAAGTTCTTTCAGAATACTATCTAGCAGAAGAAAAAGAGAAACTAAATAAGCAGAAGCAAATGTACGAAAGATATGTGAGGGAAATGAGAGGCAGACTGAACAAGAAAGATAAAGATGAAGTTGTTAATTTGAAGAAGGAAATAAATGACCTCAAAGATGAGATAAGACTCAAAGACGCGAAGTCGACCTCCACAATAGCCAGACTTCGGAACCAAATCAAAATTATGGAAAAAGATAAGAAAGACTTGCAGGAGGAGGTTGAGAAACTAAAGAAGCAAAACAGACGCATCCAACACAGCAATGAAGTTACAAGAAGATTGACAAATATAAAGTATCTTGAAGAAATAAATAAAAAGTTGACTAATATGTCCAACAAAGACTCACGACCGGAAGTAAGGGTAGACCACGACGTGAAATATAAAGCTTATGAGATTGAACGACAGAGCAGAAGCAGAAGAGTTGAGCCTGTTAATAAAGGCATCATAAGACCTAGAGCAAAAAGTGTTCCCAATCTGAATGTCACTTCAAGATATGCTAAATATTTTAGCCAAAGAGACACTATCAGCCATACGGAACACAACAAACTGGAAAATGTGGAAAGGTTTGACCATTCTGATGAAGATAACTTGGGAGCAGACAATGACACTATTTCAAATGAATCCCTAATTGACGATGATGACAGAAATGAAGATAATAATCATTTAGAAAAGATATACATTGAAAGATTTAGAACAACATCACCCAAAAGCAATAGATCTAGCAGGTCCAGTGGTTCAAGCTTCAACTACGAACTTAATCTAAATGATAAACCAGTAATGAATGAGAATGCTAAAGGCTTCTTCATCCAAAAATCCAGCTCAGGATCGTCAAGAAACTCTAAATCTCCGAAAAGAACAATATCGCCTTGTTTCAATAAAAATGAAACAAATGTTAATAGATCGAAGTCTCCAGTTTCTATACTGAGCAACAGAACAACTACCAACAAATCACCTCCTTCGCGAAATTCTGTGGAGTACTTATCCAATCATTCTGGATCTAACATGTCACGGAACAGATCCAAGTCTCCAACATCTGCCTTCAACCATTCTTCTCTGAAATCGGTAACTGTCATCCATAATGAACAGTACAGAGATAAACTGCTGACTTTAAGTCCAGAACCTTCTGTCAGTAAGACTAGTTTTACTAGAACCAGTTTGAACCCTACAGAAGTCAAGAAGCCAGATGGTTCCAGGGAACTGAGGTTTCCAAATGGGAACATAAAGTACATATCTTCGGATGGAAAGTATAGCAAGTTTCTTTACTATAATGGAGACATAAAGGAGAACTTTTACAGTGAGGGTAGAATAAAGTATTTTTATGCTGAGACTAAAACTTACCACACTACTCATGCCGATGGATTGGAAGTTTTGGAGTTTCCTGAGTAAGTATCCAATTTTAAAAACATCTTTTGGTCTATTCATGTTTGCTTTTCTTGTCTCTTCTATCTAACTGAAGATTAGCCAAGCTTTGATCATTCATGCATGATAGGTACACCAAATAATATATCTGAATAGTAGTCCACATTATAATATTGCTTAGCAACCCTGTTTGGTGGTTACCAGGAAATATGTGCTCTCTATACATTCAAACATAAACTGACGCTTTTGTCAATTTGTTAAGGCAGAAACTACTATGATCCTTACATCCTGTCTTCTATAGTTTGTTTGCATAAATACATAGTCAAAAGACCATCTCAGACGCTGATCTACATGGTCCTCATATGGCCTGACCAAGATTATGTCTGGTCTATAAAAGAGACTGTGACAACTGTGACTTCTCAGGACAGTCGGATAGAAAATGCCGACCTCATACCTAGTTTAAAAAAAATAATTAAACATGTTAAAGTGTTTTTTTTAATCAATTTACAGTAATTTGTATCATTTTTATCATCATTTATTTATCATTATCACCATCGACTTTCACAGTGGCCAAGTAGAAAAGCGCTACAAAGACGGTTCGTCGGAGATCCGGTTGCCGAACGGCAGCATCCGGTACTTCGATCCGAAGAACGAGCACGTTCGCGAAGAGTGGCGGTTTCCGGACGGCGCGGCGCTCACCGTGGCAGCCAGTGGCGAACAGCGCATTGTGTTCAGTAATGGGCAGGTAGAAGTTCACGCTAAGGACCATAAGGTGAAGAGATGATTATTTTTAAATTAGGTACTTAAAATTACGCCTGTATTCTTCAAAGAGGTAGTTCGGTACCTATAGTACACCCACATTTCGCCATTTATTCTCTGGAACGGGGCGAGGCCAATCTCAAAAAATACTTCGTTTCACCAGCCACTCTGTATTATATTATAAAATTATAGTGCGATAATCCATTGCGTCCATCGGAAAACGTAAGGTAGGACGCCCTCAGGCTAGGTGGAGCGACGATCTTCGCAGGGTGGCTGGTAGCAACTGGATGAGAGCTGCCGAGAATCGAGCTGAATGGCGTGCAATTGGAGAGGCCTATGTCCAGCAGTGGACTGCTATAGGCTGATGATGAATCCATTGCGATATTCTTCTGTACTACGCAATGGATTTTGATGCGGTTTTCATAATCATTCAGATAAATTTATGGAAGGTTTATCTAACTAATATTATAAACGCGAAAATTTGTAAGTATGGACGGATGGATGGATGTTTGTTACTCTTTCACGCAAAAACTACAGAACCGATTTGGATGAAATTCGGCACACTGATAGTTTATAACCTGGCTTAACACATAGGATACTTTTTATCCTGATATTCCCACGGGATCGAGACATATGCGGGTGAAACCGCGGGGCGCTACTAGTTATGTATTATGTTAATATACATAATACATAACTAATTATATAATTATAAGTACTTAATAAAGAAATCACAATGTTTTATCAAGTCAAAACCGTGCGAAGCAGGGGTAGGTCGCTAGTCCTAAGTATTTAAACTATTCTAACTAATATTATAAATCCGAAAGTGAGTTTGTTTGTTATCCTTTCACGCTAAAACGGCTGAACGGATTTTAATAAAATTTGGCACATGGGTAGACCATGACCTTGAGATGAACATGGCTACTTTTCATCGAAGTTGCGGACAACGGGCAACAGCTAATATATTATAATGTTGAAAACTATTCCCCACACTAATACTCATTTCAACTGAATAATCATTTCACCTTTGAATGCCACAATCACTGCAATTTACAATCTCTTTTCAGCGTCGAGAGTTCCCCGACGGCACTGTGAAGCTAGTCTACAACGACGGGACGTCTGAAACACGGTACGCGTCTGGACGCGTGCGTATGAAGGACAAACATGGCAACCTGATCATGGACTCGGCCCCCGGATGAAGTTAGGTGAATTTGTACCTTATTGACTGTTGATTAATGTTGATATTGTAATGAAGTGCCTTGGAACGTCACTTTTGAACTGATAGCACTGTAGAATGAATTAATGTTTGAATAAAATTGAATCTTGTATTTTAGTAATTTTAGTCAGATTTCTAGATGATTTCTTTTTCTTCCTTTTCAGATCTATACTCTATTTTATAGTGAATGAAACCTTTTATTTCTTGTTTAGAAATCTCTATTCTATTCTAAGTTTTCTTTGAACTCTTCTGTAATAAACTATACTGTGCATGTGACATTTTTAACAGTTTAATTGTTGATATATAGCTACAACTTGTTTATATGATTACTTTTAATGATCAGTGTTAAATATTGTTTATAGGGAAATTTTATTTAAGTTGTAAATGTTTGTAATCATAACTTTTGTAAGGAAAATGTCGGATTTAATAAAGAATGTTATATTTTTATGTGTTTGTACTGTTTTATAGCTTACTAGCTGTGCCCCGCGGTTTCACCCGCGTAGGTCTCGAACCCGTGGGAATATAGGGATCAAACGTATCCTATGTCCTATTCCAGGTCATGGTCTACCCGTGTGCCCATCCTCTCCTCTCTAGATTAGGGAAAGCCGCGTCGGCGCGGCGCTGGCGTCGAACGGTTCGCGTATTGCATTTTTATACTCGTGATATCTTCGAAATTAAATGTCCGTTTCGAATGAATTAAAAAGTATTTACTGCTACATAAATACCCTCGATGTTAAAACTATTTATTTGAATAAGAACTAATATTATGTTGATAAAACTCCTTCGCAAATAATGCATTAATTTCGTAAAAAATTGATTACCATAAAAAAGGTTATAATGAGTGAATCTTAAAAGATAGACATATGCTGTCGCGGACTTTTATTTAGAAATTTTAAAGAGGAACAATTCCATCATACATGATATTTACATAACATAAACCGTTTACGCAGCGCACGCAACGAAACCTCTCAAAAAGGAATATTTTTTCCCGTTTTTGCAACATATTTCATTTATGCTCCGCTTTATTGGTCATAGCGTGATGTTATATAGCCTTCCTCGATAAATGGACTATCCAACTCAAAAATAATTTTTCAATTCCAACCAGTGTTCCTGAGATTAGCGCGTTCAAACAAACAAACAAACTCTTCAGCTTTATAATATTAGTATAGATTAATCTTTTCGGAATAGTGTTTTTTGACATCGGAAAGTCAAAATTATTTTATTTTGTGGCCGTTTTGTGACGGCACCCCTTTGTCAGGAAACCCAAGCTATGAACTTCGACCAGTTAATTTTAAACAAATGAAACAATAAAATTAAATAATATACAACTTTTATCCTAATTCTACATTATAATAAAGTTCTAATTCAACTGGCAGATATTTGGTAGCGCGTTTGCGAGGTTGGCTTGGGAATACCGTCTAGTTTGAAGTTGATTGGTTTCATGTTGTCTTCTGTACCGAAGATCTTCTTGAGTGCTTCTCTTGCAGCCATCTCCTTTGCGATCGCTACTGACTCGCCGAAACCTGGAATTTTGTTTAGAGAATTTAATGTTGGTAAAAAGTGCAGTTATCAATAAATCACAGTTTTCGTTAATATGATAGGAAGGAGTAAAACAATGATGGACAAACTGAAAAATTCCAAGGGTTATCCTTCACTCGTATCTTGGAGTGAATTGAAAAAAAAAATTGTTAAAAAGCTCATTTAAAATAACTGAGCTACAAAAATCAGCCGAGTCCTCACCTGAAGACACCATTTTCTTGTTTACATAAAGCCCAACCCTGTAGCAAGCCAGCAAGGTGTTCCTGCCAGTCTCGCCAATCAGCCGGGGTTCTATTTGACCACCATCCTTCTGTACTATTGTTGTCAGCATTGACCAAGGATCTTCTATTGGCAGGTACTCATTGACGTCTTGACCTGAAACATTGGCAGTATGAGCTGTGTTTTTTAATAAAAATAATGGTTTATTTAATTCCATTCCTAGAAGCATGTTTGTTTTCGTTCCGGGTCGCGCTTCGATTGGTTGATAGATTAGGAAGTCACGCGAGTTTGAACAAGTTGACACTGTTAACAAAATCAGAGCGAATTTAGTCCCGAATCCCGCGCGGGTTACGCCTCAGTTTAGCCAAAACTTTAGTGACTTTTAACATAAAATTGGATCTTTTAAGTACTCTGTCGACTACAAATGTGATGCTTTGTTCCTTGTCTTCCATGTTTCTATAGGTGGGTTTAGAGCAGACCAAACACACAAAAGATACTCCTTTAATCCCCACTCATTAAATTTTATTTGGGTAAACAGAGCCCCATGCTCTGTTTACCCACTGTTTATGCATTGGTCTAAATCAACCTTTATACATACGCTTTATACATCAACAAACCTTGTAATTGTGTGATGACAAAGTCTCTAACAAAGTGTGCCGCTCTCTCTTCTCCCGAGGAATCTAGTAATGCACCGACCACAGCCTTGAATGTATTTGCTAGAATAAAATTGTCTACTGGATATTCCTAGAAATAAAATAAATACAATTAGCCATTGTCCACAATAAAGCCTGATGATGCGATTTAATTGCCTATGGCATAAAATAAATAAATAAGAAGCAACAATAACCGCTGCACTAACACTTTACATGGTGCTACTACCATGCAAACAGTGCTTTGTATTGTATTGTACGAGTATGCCACAGGCAAGCAAATGGCATTGTGTATATGGGGCTACACAAATTGGGCCATATAAGTGGCCAAGTCATCAAAGTTGACTGCCTTGTTGGTCTAGTGGTCAAATGCTGCTCCTGAGCCCAAGGTCCCACATCCAAAGTCGGGCAAAGTTTTATTGAGTTTGTCATCTGGAATTTTTCAGTAGCAGCCTGGAGTCTGGATTTGTGCCAGACTGAAGGCAATAGGCTCACCCTTTTTTACATGAGACTTAAATGTAACTGGCAAGATGTGGGTGTACTATAGGTACACCTCTGCCCCACCCCACGGCGTACAGGCGTGATGTTATGTTAAATTGGACTTCTGAGCCATTCTGTGTCATGCAGACTTGTGCCAGTCTAACTTGCGCAAGTATATCGTAATGTGTATGGCTAAAAAGATGAATAGAGGATTATTTGTTACTATTCCCGTCACTTCACCATGTTTTTATCATGGTTAACTATATAATTTTGCTTTCAATCCATCTGCCGATATTATCAGTGTAACTATTATCATTCTTCTCTTGATCTAACTCTAATTTACGTGACGTCGCTTCTTCAAACTACCATACATCTCTATTAGCTTGTTTTAAGCCTCATTAAAGACTTTAGCCATCATCGCAACTGTTACCACCTTTCTAGCGAGGTTAATAACAGTGTTAACTGTCTAAATACTTACAGCAGCTAGAATAATATCTTTGGTGCCTAAATGCAGGGATATATTTGCTAGTGTGGCCTCGCTGGTAAGGAACCTTCGGACTCCCTTCACGCCTTCTATGGGGAATTTTGGCAGGACTGTCTCTAGGTAGTTCTGAATGTAGGCATTTATGAACTGGTCTCCTGAAAATAAAAATAACTTATTTGTAAAAGAACTGGTACTTATTGTATGTGGTTATAGAATCATCACAAGTTCATGAAACAGAAATTACTTTCACAACAATGAGTAACAGAGTCTCAGTATGCAGCACATTATATATTTCATTCTGGACAGTATCCCTGTTTATTCGTAAAGTATTAAAAGATTATTTTACCTATCTCTATAAGCTCCCGGTTGTCCTTCATTTTTATATCAAACTCCATTTCTTTTTGTTTCATCTCTTCCTTTATAACGTAAGATCTGTCTGTGAATGCCTGCAGTAGCAAGTCCGAATCAAAATCTTCATTCAATCGCTGCGCAAATGCGTATAGTTCAGCTTCTAAGTTCCATTCAAGAAAGGTATTTCTTGGGTTGATCTTCTTCCCACCAAGCCTGTCCTCGCGACGTTTGAGGTCCATCAGTGTTGGAGCCACCCATCGATGTATCTTTTGAGCTAAAAGACATCAATTATAACGATATAACTTCCTAAATAAGTGTTATTTATGTAACACGAACTTACGATGTAAAATAAAATTTACCTTGCGTGGTTACGGGATGAATTTTAACAACCTTCGCAAAAAGCGGTACGCAACGTCTTAAAAGAGCCATATTCATTTAAAATGAATTATCAATTTATCTCAAAATATTTAAATTCAAAACATCGCAAGCAAGATTCACAAAACAAACGTCAGATTTTTGAGGTTAGTTTGTTGGTTGATTTTGGTTAGCTTTAGCCACAGACTACCTAGAGAACTAACGTTCGCCTTAGCTATGCTATTAGTTTTTTTTTTGTTGGTGTTGCTAGCTCCAACAACTTGATATTTGGTAGAAAAATTTTATAGGTTTCAGATCGGTTTTATGATTTCCACTAGTTTCCGATAGTTTGGACCGGTCAAAATGTAATCGGAAGTTCTGTTAGACAAAAGCGAGCGCATAGTGCTCTGTGCACTATGCGAGCGCGAGTACATAATCATGGAACATAACCTGCTTCATTGAATACGTTACGTTTCAATAGGTGTTTGTGGCTTTGCAGGGACTTTCTATATAATTTCTGTCCACTAAGTTCTCTAGGCTCTCAGGCGCGGTCGCATCCCAAGATTTTGGGGGGGTCACCATTGGTGCCGAGGAATATTCTTAGGGATATGGTTAATTGATAAGTACGTAAATCATTCAGTCTCTGGCCATGACCCCCAGGACCGCGCCTGTAGGCTGGTAGGAAACAACCTAACAAACAGCCCATAATATATTTTAGCGATAAGACTGCCCATTGTGTCACCCTATGTAAAATTTCTAATTTATGTCTGTAATTTTTATGGTGTACATAATAAAGAGTATTCTATCTATCTATCCTCACTGCTCGAAGTAAATAATAATATTTATGGCTGGAACACAGGTCTCCTCTCTTTGAGAAGGGAGGACAAGGAACATATACTCACCAACGGCGAGAGGGAGGAGGCCACCACTGCCGATAGAAACGTCACAATTATTTTTTTCCTGGGTTAACCACGAACCTACGACTCGTAAGTAGGTAGGTACATACGTCGAGCCGTAACCAGTGGGGCGCTAAGTACTTCCAAAAATGATAATTAACTTAATTATAGTTAAAGAAAACAACATAATAGCTAGTCTTTAAATATACTTTTCATAATAAATCAGTAGACAAGCACATTGAAGAATACGAGTTCATTCATGTGTAACACAAAGTATCAAAATAAAAACTCATAAAAACATTACAGCATCAGCTTTTCCGGTTGGTGAGGAAACCTCTTACTGAGCTAAAGAATCCTCTTTTTATTTTGCTGTTTACTGGAAGGATTGTGTGGTTGCTGTAGAAGGACGCTGACGTGTCGTACATTGATGAACTTACTTCCACAGCCTGAAAAAACAAATAGTAGGCTCTAGGCATCTACTTTGAGATACGTCCAATTCGGGTTACTACTAACTGTCCGGATATTTCGGTAAGTATTACATTTAAAAAAATGAATGTTTTTTTTAGGAAAGGTGTTTTTACCTACTTTAGCTGCACTTAACACTGTCGAACCATTCGGGCGTGATGTTATGGTAATGAAGATATGTACAGAAAATAAAAAAATGTCCCTACTCAACTTTAAAGTGCCCATACTCCCGATAAAGCCGATTTCCTGCAGCTCATTTTAGTAATTTTACTCAATTTATATGTATCAAATTCATCTGCCTAGCCTTTTCCCAACAATGTTGGGGTCAGCTTCCAGTCTAACCGGATGCAGCTGAATATCAGTAATTTACATAGAGCGACTGCCTATCTGACCTCCACAACCCAGTTACTGGGTAACACGATACCCCTTGGTAAGACTGGTTGTCAGACTTTCGGGCTTCTGACGACCCGTAACAACTATCAAAGATCTACAAATGACAGACGGGACCAACGTCTTAACGTGCTTTCTGAGGCACGGAGGAGTCTCGGTATGTAAAGATGGTCACCCATCCACGGACCAACCGCGGCAAGCGTAGCTTAACCTGATGGATCGACCCGTGCGGCTGTTATTACTTAGCCACGAGCTCGAAGTATCAAATATTAGTACTGTTGAAAACCTTATAAAATACTCACACCAAGTGAAGTACTGATGTGATATGAATCAATAGAACTATTGACGCTAGGCAGGTCAGGCGGGGGCCCAATCGGTAGTTTTATCTCAGAGTTTCTAGTCGATCTCATGACTAAGCACGACATAAGTCTCCTCAAAAAGGGCTTCTTGGGTTTCGAATCTTGCGGCTCCAACTTAGCACATTTATTTTCTGAGTTGTGCACGTCTTCTGAATATAATGAGTAGGCGGAAGTTCCTAGATTTGGTGTTGCGCATTTTCTGTGTCCTGAAAGAGAGCAAAAAATGAGTTTATTTTTGGGTTGTAATTTATGGGAATAAGTTTGAAAAATTATCGTTTAAAAGTTTGGAATAATTTGTAATGTGTCCTTATTGATTTATGCACAAAGTAGGAACGAAGGGGTGATCATCCAATTTTCTCAGTCGCTTAGCGTAAGGCTGCTTGTCCACTGGAGCAGAGCAGAGGAGAGGAGCGGAGCTGTGCCAATATTACCAATAGAATCTAAATTCCGGTCCAAAGTTTCGATTCTATTGGTTAATAGGTATTTCTCTCTTCTTCGCTCCAGTGGTCAGGCAGCCTGATACTTAGAGAAAGATGTTCTTCCAAGTCAGATGTCGGGCCATTAGCTTTATGACCACGCTTCATTTTTCGCCTCAAAATACCGAATGTGTGTAGGTATACCGCGTTAGCGCACCAAAAGAGTAGGCCTGCCAATCTATACTATTCCATAGTAATATTATAAATTCGAAAGTAACTGGGATCCTGTCTTTTTGTATGTTACCTTTTCACACCTAAACCACTAAACTGTTTCGATAAAATTTGGCAAGGAGATAGATGTCATCCCGGGGAAGGACATAGGCTACTTTTTATCGAGATACCTCGCGGGCGAAGCCGCGGGTGGAAGCTAGTATCAATATTATAGATTCAATATAATACAAGCTTATATGTTCATCTAGTAGCTCGTACGAGATGAGCATGGTAAAACGTCGCGTATACGAGTGCACAAAAACGTGCTTATACGATCAGAAAAATGCTAGTGTTTACGCTGTTAGGAGGGCCTTTGTCCGAATGTAAAATTTTTAATACCCACCTCTGAATAAAGTATGAAACGAGTTCAAATGACCTATACTCGAGTCGGACAGGCCTGCTATATCCGTTGACGAATATGCTACCTGTTTCATAAAAGCACCACTCTCGTAACGTATCTCCACCGAAGACATTGTTTTTCTAGAATGGGAAAAATGTTCTGCTTCTTCAGCGTGTTTTAAATTGTCTCTGGTACGTTCAGCATTAAACAAAACATAAGTTTCAACTTCATTTTCATTCCGGCCCTCGGCATCTTGGCATACGCAGCGTACAGAGCCGTCGTCCGCTAGACTTACTCGCTGTATGCTTTCCACCTTTCCTTCGCGCTCTCCTAAGTCTCGGTCTTCAATTTTCGAAAGATGTTTACTTTGTTGTTTTGTGTCTTGTTTTTTCTTATCTTTCTTTGTTTTCTTTGACTTAGCCTCATCAGGATCGAAGCATTCTGAGGGGTAGTCGCCCGTTGTATCGATAGCTCCTTTTGATGTCTGATTTTTGTTATGAGCCAAATTTTTACAATTTGATAATTTGCAGGGATCAGTTTGTGCTCCTTTTTCTTGTGATATTTCCTGGCTTGTTTCTGTTGATGGCCTCTGGACATCCGCGGCCCTTTTTCGAGGCGTTTTGGGGCCCTTACACTTTGGCTGAGGTAACTTAGCCTTTTTGCATTCCTTACACTTTGGTTGAGGTGACTCAGTGTCCGTTTTGCATTCCTTACACTTTGGTTGACGTAACTCAGTTTCCGTTTTGCATTCCTTACACTTTGGTTGAGGTGACTTAGTGTCCGTTTTGCATTCCTTACACTTTGGTTGAGGTGACTCAGTTTCCTTACGTTGTTGACGCGACTGAACGGCGGCGTCTTTGAGCTTTTTTTGACGCGGCTGAACGGCAGCGTCCTTCACCTTTTGTTGACTCGACTCAACGGCGGCATCCTTAACCTTTTTGGGTCTTACTTCCCCGATAGATATTTCACTACTCTCACACTTTGTCAATGGCTTTCGTTTACCTTGATTACTTTTCTTCGTACTTATGGTCTTTTGGATCGTTTTCTTTACCTTGTCGTATTGTTTACGAGAAAGGATGATAGGCTTTTGCTTCGAGAACTGGTCCAATTGCAGGAACACTTGGATGTTTCGGTTTAGTATTAATTGTTGATAGATAGCAGATTTATTTTCGTCTTTCAGTTCTCCTACAGCATAATCGACCAAACGTAAATCTTCGTCTTTCGAGGTTTTTTGGAGACGTGTTTTACCATTTTTAACCTGTATAGACACACTTGCCTTATCTTTTATTAAACTTGGCCTTGTTTTGAAACAAGGGCATAGCTTATGAAACTCATAATTAATTTTCGTGACTTGGCTTTCTTTACTAGAAAAAAAAAGGAATTTTAATTTCATATATCTATTTATTGAACAAACAAAAATATAGCAAAAACAAAAAAAAACTGAAACCATCTTTGCCGCTGTCTGATACATTGAAACGGAATTCCGTCATCGTTTTCATAAAAACGGCCCTAAAAAAACAAATGAGATTATAACATAAAATAAAAAAAACGGACCAGTGCGTGTCGGACCACGCCTAGTGAAGGGTTCCGTAGTTAGGATGAATACTTATTGATTTTGCCGACCGCAAAAATAATTTTGTATAGGTATTTCGTAGGTTTTCGGGTTTTCGTTTTCGTATTTCTCGAAAAAAATATAATCCTTACTAATATTATAAATGCGAAAGTGAGTTCGTTTATGTTACGCTTTCACGCTAAAACGTCTGAACGGATTTGGATGAAATTTGGCACAGGGGTAGACCATGACCTGGAATAGGACATAGGATACTTTTTATCCCGATATTCTCACGGGATCGAGACTTACGCGGGTGAAACCGCGGGGCGCAGCTATAGTTATTAATATATCATTATTTCTGCGGTTGTAACCGAAAACGGCTTATTGGAGAGTCGCACGAATTTACTGGCCTCATGTCACCATTTGGTTCCTAAAAAATGTTACTGCGCAGCCCCCTGCGCGAAGTTCAGAACTGCCAAGTTATAACGGCCGTATTGTAAGCGCGTATTTAACCAGAGACGCGCAGATATCGTGTTCTATTGGCAGTGAAGTTCAATGTATGCTTTTGGTACCAGCCACCACCTCGGCTTTAGATACCTATGGAGGTTCCACCTCCAATTATTTTTTTCGTAATTTCATTACGCCATTGTTTAGCGGTGCACAGAAAAGTACCAAACAAAATGCTGTTTAACTTCCAGCCGGAAGGACGGACAGATGGAAGAAATTATAAGGGTTACGTTTTTGCCACTTAGCTACGGAACCCTAAAAACGTGCCGCACAAGCTTACTAAAAAGCAAGTAAATAAACGCTAGCTGTCTGTAAAATATACAGTATGTTAACTAAAAAAGGGCGTTCCTACATAAATACAACATTAGAAAGAAAAAAACAGCTGTTCCATACATTTGTGTTCACTTAAATCGACAAAATGTATGGAAGCTGATTTTTTTTCGCGATTTCAATATTATATTACATTTAATTATTGTACAAATTAAGTACTATGATACCGCAAATAAACGTATTTTCTGTCTTTCTTCTTTTCTTCCTAATTATATATTATAATTACGCCTCATATTGTTTATTTCTGTGGAAGATTTTTTATACACACGATATGCTGACCTGATTTGTTATAGAGTATTTGGGTTTGACCTTATCCACACCAAGAAGTTCCCGGATCTGTTTGTCTCTCTCAATAGGATCAATTATGGAACAATCATCACCAGTAAAGTGCTTGATTGGAGCTGCAAAATAATCATATACTCATATTATTTGATAGTACCGTAATCGTATACCTACTTAAAAAAATCAAAAACCCAACTGCGTAAAAAGTGAATTAAAAAAAAAAACTTTTACAAGAATAAACAACAGTCTTCCAAAAAAAAACACTAACACGTCTTTGGTTTTTAATTTTCATTTTTTGCTACCGACTTTATATTAAATTTATTTTTCAGTTAGTAGTGTTTTTTTTTAATCGGCTGTTTTTATTTTAGGAGACAGAAATAATTCGTCTTCATAGAAATATTGATTCAATCTTTTTTAACCGACTTCCAAAAAGGAAGAGGTCCTATTTTCGACTTTAAGTCTTTTTTTGATGTTTACTTTTCACGCAGTCGACTACCTATTATATAGTTTTAATATTCAACGTATTGTTGGATCTTCAAGTGATATTGAATGTTCCTCATCATCATCAGCTTATAGCAGTCCACTGCTGGACATAGGCATCTCCAATTGCACGCCATTTAGCTCTATTCTCGGCAACTCTCATCCAGTTGCTACCAGCCACCCTGCGAAGATCGTCCCTCGACCTAGCCTGAGGGCGTCCTACCTTACGTTTTCCCGATTCGCGGTCTCCACTCAAGAACACGTCTACCCCAACGGTCATCGGTCAATGTTCTTATCCGATCTTATTAATTTTAATACATAACTTAAAATAACATAATTAGCCTATAATGTTCTTACTGCTGGGAAACAGGCTTCCTCTCTATGAGAGGGAGTGGGCCGTAATCCACCACGCGGGCCTAGTGCGGGTTGGTAGATGTCACATGTCTTCGAATTTTTGGTTCTAAGACATGCCGGTTTCCTCACGATGTTTTCCTTCACCGTTTTGAGAGCAGTGGCGATGAAATTATTTACACAAAGTAAAGCGCCTGTCAGGGTTCGAACCTACGAGGCGGCGAGCCTCCTTGCCGGATTACCGCCATGGGATCTGGAGGCGAAAGTCCTCGCGCACATATGGGAGTGGCGCGAGGAGATGAAGCGCCGGGGCGTAACTCCGCTGCCGCGAGAAATCGCGGCACAGCGGATAGAGCTCCGGCAGGAGCTCATGGCGGCATGGAGAGTGCGACTGTCGCAACCCAGTGCTGGGCACGCCACAATTGCGGTGATAAGTCCCCTCTTTGAGGAGTGGCTAGAGAGGCGCCACGGCGTCCTCACCTTCCGCCTGACGCAGGTCCTCACCGGACACGGTTGCTTCGGGAAGTTCCCGTTTCGGATAAGGCGGGAGGAAACGCCCGGGTGTCACCACTGTGTGGATCGCCCGGAGGACACGGTGGAGCATAAGGTGGAGGTCTGCCCTGCTTGGGCGGAGCCCCGCCGTGTCCTCTTGGAGGCGATTGGCGGCGGTGACCTCTCGCGTCCGGCTCTGGTCCAGGCCATGGTACAGAGCGAGAGGGCATGGGAAGCAGTCACCTCCTTCTGCGAAGCAGTAATGCTCGCGAAGGAGGAGGCGGAATGCGTGAGGGAGAGGCAAAGTTTGCGCCCTCACGCTCCTAACCGCCGCTGTTGGAGACGCCCTGGGCGTCGGGAATCCCAGGCGGATTCCCGGCCGCCTCAAAGAGATGTCAGCACAATTGGCGGGGTCCGCTAGGACCGATGCCTGCCAGGTTTGCGGGTTAGTCCGAAAGGGATACCGGGACCTTGGCAACAGGCAACTGAAGGAACACGGGTGGGTTTTAGCCAGTAAAAGTCGGACACGCCCTTCCGCTCCGCCCAGAGCGGAAGAAGTCATTGGATGATTTCCCACCCACAAAAAAAAAAAAAAAGGGTTCGAACCTACGACCTACAACTTGTAAGTCGCGGCCGTTACCGCTGGGCCACCACTGCACTTAATTTTAATGCCTTCACTAAAACACGGCTTTACCTATTCAAAGTGGAAATTCATTCTACGATTAATTAAATTTTAAAATCACCTAGGAATGCCAATTCATCTGGAACGATATTGGTAGGCTGAGCCATAGTGTTCTTTATATTATTATTACTTTTATTTTCTTCACGCCTGGAAAAAATAAGGTCAGAATTTAAACAATACTTAAACTAAATTATCCTATACTATTAAAGAATTTTTGTAAGTATACAGTATGTTACCTAACGAAGGAAGTCCCCGTTAACCTGCAATAGTATAGCGTCTATACATGTTGAAAAAAATATTACCATAAAAAAAGTTTTTGTATGGTAAAATATTTTCAAAAAATATTAAATTGATACGGAAAAGAAACACTATGTACACACGGCTACACATCAGGCTATACATTTCCAGTATAAGCTGACCTCGCATTGTACGGAAATCCTATACAATGCGAGATCAGCATAAACTGGAAATGTATAGCTTGATGTGTAGCCGTGTGTACACGGACACTTGACACATTAATTGTTTTTTGAAATACAAGTGTGCGTGTACAGAGCGTTTCTTTTACGTATCAATTTATTTGTGAATATTTCAATCCTTACATTTTTATTTTTAATGATTTTAAATATTTTTTTTGCATTTAAGGACGCTATACTATTGCGGGTTAGCGGGAACGCCCTTTGTTAGTTAATATACTGTCTAATTTGTAATCACGTTCTTGGAAACGGCTCCAACGATTTCGCAATTTTGAATTGTTGTGAAAAATTTGATATTGCAATAAAGGGGTTTAAGGGGGCGAAAATCTACCTAGCTGGGTCTCATATCTGAGAAAATCCGTTTTCTCTATTTTCACCCGAGCAGAGCACGGCCGCCCAAAGTTTAGAACAAGATCGTTACCTTAAACGGGTGATAGACGTGCGAGCAAGTATGCGTACTTATGGCTCGGCGAGCTTACTCGCCCGTCTGTCATCGCCACGAACCGCGAGCCACGAGCCAGGTCGCGGAATTAAAGACCGCGTACTTTAAGTACGCACGTTTATCAGCCACTTTACAATAATGACAATGCAGCATGGAATTAGTATGTACTATACATGGAATAAGTATGAACTATCCTATACTATTAAATGAGTATTCTCTATTTTCACTAGAGCAGAGTTCGTTCGCCGTTACTTACTTAGTACTAACACAAATAAGTTTGATTTGACAAATGGTCAGGTTAGGAGAACACGCGAAAAGCAATAAAAAATAAACTACCTGTGACAAATCTCTAGACTATCTCGTATGGTAAGTCTTGAAACATTTTTCATTAATGGTAACTCATCTTCTGAAGGCTGAAACCAAAAAGCAAGAGGTTTGGAAATAATTGTTATGAAACGCCTGAAGCTTTTCTAAGGCTGGTTAGATACAGTGCTTCATCGACAGTCGTCGGACCGTCGCGGCGTTCCTTATTTCACGTTTCATATTAGTGTTCTCCTGACCGACAAACAGTGCCAACTCGTACAGTCGTTTACACAATGGACGTATACGTACGGTCAGTTCACCGGTAGGTACAGCACTGAACGCACTCATTATTTTCATAGCACGTTGTTGGATTGACGTACGGCAAGCGAAAGCGCTCGACCGATGGTCCTCGTAAGCAGTGTGCAGCATCGTGAGCTTGCGTACAGTCATTGTAGCACTGTAACGTTGAATAATCCTTACTTCCTTACTAATATTATAAATGCGAAAGTAACTGTGTCTGTCTGTCGCGCTTTGACGCCAAAACTACTTACATAACATAACATAATCAGCCTATAATGTTCCCACTGCTGAGACACAGGCCTCCTCTCTGTGAGAGGAGGCCAAACTACTGAATTGATTTAAATGATTGGTACACAGATAGTCTATGAGAAAGGACATAGGTAATTTTGTATCGATATACATATATATGTATCGATATAGAAAGCCGCGGACGGAAGTTAGTTTTCCATATAAAGGCGCGACGCGACTCTGGTGGAACAACTTCTACGATAACTTCACGGATATTGTTCTACCGATTCAGGAGGTGTCACGTCATGCCTGTCTACGAGAGCCTTCAAAGACAAACGCGACCGATGATGCACGCACCAACCGTCGGTGAAGCACTGTAATCAACCTAAAAGCTGGATGATAGTTATTAATTTGATGTAACAAGTAGACGATATTACGAACAGTAGGTACGTATATAATGTCAGCGAAGTGGAACGATTACAGATCCTTACGATTCGTCTTCCAACTTATGAATACTTACGTTGTAAAGCGCAATTGACGGACTTCTCGTCGGCGATTTAATTCCGGACTCAAACCCTGCTCTTTCTAGCACGCAATCGGGTAAACACAACAAACTTCCCAACGATGGTTCATCGATACACTTCTGGGAACCCATATCTTTTAATGTCTTTCGAATCGTCAAGTCGGTTGACATTTTATCTCGATTAAACAACACATCGTAGTACTCTCTGTCGCCGTCTATATTTATAGTGACCTTAGAATTGTCAAACTCGGCAGGAATAAACTGTCTCTGATTCATTTGTTCCGTCAGTTTCTTTGTGTATGTGTCTACTAAGGCTTTTTTTGCTCGAGCATGATCCGTATTAGTTCCCGATTCGGTCTTTGTTTTTGAAATAAGTCTCGTGGTTTGTTCTTTTTTGAAACCTTGGACTGGTTTAGCAATAAAAGTTTGATGAGTTCTAGCCATCCGCGGTGCAATAAGATTTGTATTAAATTTTGAGACCTGTGTCGCACAAGAAATCATTAAGGGTACAGTTTTAGATATTTGCGTTGCATGATTCGAATGGAACTGTTTAATTGTAGGTACCTGGGTTGCTTGAGACAATTGAGTCCTGGTATGTTTAACGGGCGGAGACTTTTGTTGTGGATATTTCTGAGACGCCAACGCTTCATTAATCGAATGTTTAATAGGAGCTATGTCCAGCAGACTATCAAGAGTATCCTCGCATTGCGTTGCATTGGAAGTTGTGATACTTTCCGGCTCATTACAATATTGAGTGCCATCGGACACAGTATAAACTTTATTTTTTTTAGCAGAGAGCTGTGTTCCATTAGATATATTGGGTAGTTGATAATTTTTGTTAGACATCTGTGTTGCGTGAGACGCAGTAACTTGATTTCGTTTAGATACTTGTGTTGCATTCGATACAGTTAGATTCTTAAAGTTTTTGGAGACTTGTGTTGCATTAGTCATATTCAATTTTAATGGTAGTTTTCGTGAACTAGCGTCCTGTTTCAATTTATCTTTTTCTCGTATCTTTTCTTTTATACTTCTTAGCGCTTTTTGACGATCAGGACTTTTCTTTTCGGTGACTGGATGCTTCAGCGAGTCATCTGGCACTTTTGATCTTGATACCTTTTTTACAGGTGATGGCGAACGACTCATCCGGGGACTTTTGTAGTTTTTTTTAATATCACTTTTATTTGAAGCTTTCTCTGTTTTTAACACTTGGTTACTCATATTCGTGCCCAATCCTTCCGGCGACGTATTTCGTGCATTTACGCCAGGATAGTGAACAGATTTCATTAAATCTTCCGGGCTTGATTTAGGGTAAACAGATATGATGACCATAGGGCTTTGGCAATCTTTAAGAGTGTTATGTTGCGACCTGTTGCCACAACAACTGCACTGGACCTTCTTATCTGAAAATGTAGCATACCTCCCTTTGCCCGCACCAACTTGGATATCAAAGTTAACTTGAGTTCCTTGTGATTCCGTGCTGGAATCAAACGCAATTTTCACATAACTTTATAAAATAAAGGATATTTATTATAAATTTAGTACAGTCACGGACTTTAATTGATTAGCGACCTGGCACTTTTCGTATTTTAGCCGTGTAATGCAGATCGGGTTTATTCGGTTCCCGACACGCAAAGTCATATTATTATGAATGATGTCTTCGTATTAGAAGAAGAAAATTATATTTCATATCTTTACCGGTTGGCTAACCTGAGAGCCAGAACTACAAACTTGACAGCAGAGTGACTACACAAAGGCAACCAATTGCAGATCTAGCAACAGTAGGTTACTGTTGCGATAGTAACGTTGGCGTACGGAGAAATATTAATAGTCATTTCGACAAGTTCGAAAGTAACGTCTCTGACATCGATATTTCAACTGTCCCTGTCTTCAGTTAAGTTTTCAGAATTATCGAGTTAATGAGCTATGATTCAAAGGAGGTCGGTATCAAATAGATTGGATAAACTTAATGCAAGATTGTATTTATTTTTATCATTGAGAACTTATTAGTCAACCTCTATGAATAAGACTATTTCCGATTAAAAGTAATTTATTTGTCATCTTGTTTACGAGCGTGCGGTTTGAGTTCGTGTTTAATCGTGTAATCTCGTGAATGTATGAAAATGCAAAATTCAAAAGTTTGAAGGTGGCTTATCAATTAAAGTCCGTGACTGTACGTAATTATATTTTTACCTTACTACTTCTTTTACTGGTGGCTTTTCCTTGTCGAGGTCATAGTTATAGTCAGCTTGTAGACAAGAGTCTTGTTGTAGCCTGTAGAAGTAATTAATAAAAAAAGATTTAAAAAAATAAACACGCTTCTTGTATGATTATAATTTTATGTATCTATTACGGTTCTTGAGATACAGCTTGCTGACAGTCAAATGGACGGACAGACAGCGTTGGCTTATTAATATAGGGTTCCGTTTGGCACCCATCGGACACGAAACCCTAAAAACATTATTTAATAGATACCTATGATTCCGACGGCAAACCTAAACGAAAACAAAAATATTCAACTTCTTATTATTCTTTAAAGAGATGTGTTCTGCTTGAAAGGTTTGTGGCGGCATCTACATCGCCACATGCGAACTACACATCAAAGACCTGACGTCACATAAATTCTGCATTGGGCAAGTAGAGTTTACATTTAAATACAAGATTCCGACATCAATCGTTGGTTAGTTGCCCGCCAGACACAATACCCGTTTGGTTAACATACTGTATATAGTAGAATCTTACGTTGATTGTTCTTCAGTAGTCCCATATGAAGTTTCGGCAAGAACAGGTGAAAAGTCGCGGGTCAACTGAGCGATATCTGACATAACTGTAAAATGAATAAGACACGGTTTGAATGAGTTAGTGTGCATTGTAAACTGGATAGGAAATCAAGTCATAAACATCATCGTGAGATAAAAGACCAACTGAAAACATATTTGCTCTGAATACGCTTGTATTAATGCCATCATTATTCCACTGCAAAAAAAGGATGGTGCTAGCGGCCTTGTATAGCTCCGTCTCTCACTAACACTGGAAACATGATGGCATTAATACGTCGTGATATAGGTGCAGATCACGCTGCTTTAAAGGGCGTTTGTCCACTGCCGCTGTCACTACGACGTTACCGAGAACGAGATGACGGCGCTGAAGTAGCGATACATACATTTCCTACGGCCGCGTGCCCACCGCACGTCCGTCATCCGAACGCTCTTATCCCGACCGCATACATTTTGAGTAGTTCGGCGCGACCACTAAAACTCGGCCCAAGATTGTGTCGGGCCGATGTGCCGGCAATAAAAACCAACTTTGATCTCGTCCACACACTGCTGTCGCACCGCGCCTTTCGGCTGGCTTTTGTTTTGGCTATCATGCCGAGTTCGGTCGCAGTGGACACACGATCGCCGTCACCGAGACGTCACGTTCGGTTCGAATAATCTCGTTTTTCGGTGACGGCGCGCAGCGGCGCTATTTATTTCTATTTTGTATGCCTGCAATCTTATAACCCAATAGTAGGATTGCAGGCGATTTTAACTTTAGTAACAGGTTATTTTTTTGCAATTATTTTTTGCTTTTTGAATTGTGAACTCGCAGCAATGCCTAGCAATGTTTATTTGTACAAAGATTCTTTATACCTTTTTTATCGTCAACTGTAGCTCCATATCTCAGTACATATTTGTCGTCTTCGGAAATACCAAACTGGCCGAATATTCGAAGGCAACTTTTTTTAGGCGCCTCCTTTTGTTCATTCACACAGATGCACTTTGGGAAATATTTCCAATCCTCTCCACTCCTCTGCTTCACGTCCGCGGTGTCCGGCGACGCCGGTGCCTTCTTCTCTTTCTTCTTCTTACTTTCCATGTTAAGAGACTGGATCAGATGTTTGAAATTTGCCAGTTCTTTTTTGGGTATCTCTTCATTTTTCGTGTAACTATTGTGGTCGGTGGAAAGTTTTGCGCTGCCCGTGGTCTTGATCTCATAAATTTTCTCTCGTCTTCGTCCCGCAACTATTAAATAAACGTTCTTCGTTTGTATGAAATTCTCGTGATTCGACGTAGTACTCTGAACTCTTTTTGGTATATATCTCCGTTTTCTAAGTAGTTTTGCCGCTTGTACTTTATCCGTTTTCGGTATGACTGTAACTTTTATGAGTGGTTTCTCAGAAGTGTGTGGCTTTTTTTCTGATTGTAGTAAGGTAGAAATATCTTTCTCAGGTTGATGTAAGCTCGGGAAACTTACAATTGAATACTTTTGTCCTAGAATCTGTTGGAAATAGGAAGGTATTAAATAGCAAGAAATCTTGTTATGATGCGGAAGGTGTCCAGCAGTGGACTGCGATAGGCTGAGTTGATTGAAGTGATCCACAATTTCACTAATGATATTACTGGTAGTCTGACCTGGCCTTCGGATGTTTTCTTCAGTACCAACGACGTAGAAGATTCAGAATTTTTGACTGGTTTAGGTTTAGCGGGTTTTGTGAGTCCGGCGAACTTATTGCGGATACCCCGTAACAAGTGTACGTCATTTGCGTCCGTGTTAAAGGAACTCCCAAACGCCTGCCTGGTGCTGCTGATCCTTTTCACTGGCGGACTTAAGAAGTCCAGTGATTCTAAACAAACAAAAAATATAAATAAAAGTGCAGAACAAAAAACTAATAATTTTGAATCGAATAAAACAAAAATTAAATCAGACCGATAAATTCAGACTCTGCGCTGTAACAGTCCATAATGAATTTCGAGGCTACATTAATTATTAATTAATATTAAATAAAAATATCGCTACGAAACAACATTTTTCGGGAATAAAATTTTGACAATATTCATATTTTGACAACCCAACTGGCATTAGAATGCGTTTCAACAAATAGTTCCTATGCCTTATTGTTGGCTCAACTGTTATAGGACCAGTACGAATACTCTACGCCGCTATGGCGCTACATAATTGGTCGGTTTTTTAATTTTACAGTAGAGCCAACATTACGGCAAAGTAACTATTTGATGAAACGCACTCTAGTTGTTTTCGTTTCGACAATATATCGGTTGTTATTGGTGAAAAAGATTAGGTCATACAGATATTCGAAGGTTTTATTAAAAAAGGTACCTCGATGATTGCTTAGTGTCACGGAATGACATTTATTGTCAACGAGCGTTTGCCTCCGGCTTCGCCCGCGTGGACATCGGAAAATATCCAGTGGGCACTCTATCGGGTTTAGATACCTAATAGCCGAGAAAAGGTCATTGACTCCTAGCATTGCGCCCCCCGCCATCAATCATTTATTTATTTTTAACCGACGAAAAAGAAGGAGGAGGTTCTCAATTCGAGACGTATTTTTTTCAACAATAGTCGTCATATTTCAGCAAATTTACATAAAACCTCAATGAATATACACCTAAACCTTCCTCATGAATCACTCCGTCCATTGGTGAAGTGTATTGGTTCGCTAGTTTTTAAGTGTATCGCGTACAGACAGACAGACGCAGCGGGGGACTTTGTTTCATAATATGTCAAGATACGGATATCGATCACTGACTTTACAAAAATGTACTCTGTGGTCTGTGGTTTGACTGATTCCCACTGTTGATCAACTGCTAATTTCGATCAACGTAACCAAACATGCATAAATTCAAAATTTATTATCTTAATTAGCCACAATTCAGTTTATCTAAAACATCCGTGTTCAAATCAAATGAGTATCTCAACAATTATTTTGGCACCATCTACCAAATTTCATGAAATTGAAAATTTACTTTTAGATATTCTAAGTGGAATACAGTAAGTTAAGCGAAATGCCTGAGTTTGGGGTAATTGACGAGAAGACGCTGACGACCACGATGAAACTGCCGGACAGGGTGAGAACAGCCATGGTCATCCCGGTGTCGAAAGGCACGTATTTTAATACCCAGTGGAAGTCTAAGTCAGTTCCTCTGTGTGCCTACGACATGCTGTACCACCCGCCTGACTATAACCCTAAAGCTGCGCGCACTGATCGACAGCAACCGCAGATCATACGGAAGAATATTTGGGACCAGGTAATTTCATTCTTTGTTAGTAAGACAGGGTGTGACAACGGAAGGGTGGGTTTTAGTCAGTAAAAGTCTGACACGCCCTCCCGCTCCGCCCAGAGCGAGAGAAGTTAATTGAAGAAGTCCCAAACAAAAAAAAAATGTTAAACGTACATTGCTTGGCGAACTAACGACCTATCGAACAATCGACCTGTCCAGCCGATGACGGTCGAAATAAATGACATACTCTGTAATTTGCTGTGGTTAATAATGTCTTCTTCAACCGTCTTTATTCTCATTGCATCCGAATCCTAACTAATCCATACTAATATAAAAAAATTGAAAGTAACTCTGTCCGTCTGTCTGTCTGTATATTATATTATATACCTTTACACCAGTCACCACTGAACGGATTTCGACAAAATTTGGCAAGGAGAAAGAATTCCTGGGGAAGGACATAGGCTACTTTTTATCGACAAACCACGCGGGCGAAGCCGCGGGCGGAAGCTAGTATTATAAATGCGAAAGTAAGTTTGTTTGTTACGTTTTGACGCTAAAACGGCTGAACTGATTAGGATGAAACTTGCCACGTTGGTAGACCATGACCCAAAGAAGGACTACTAAGGGCTACTTTTCATCCTGGATCGGGAGCAACAGCTGGTATTTTTTAAACAAAAGATAGCAATCTACAATCTGCCTAGCCTTTCCCAACTCTTTTGGGGTCAGCTTTCAGTCTAATCGAATACAACAGATTCTTCATGGAGCGACTGCATAACTAAACTCCACAACCTAGTTACTGGGTAACACGATTGCTCTTGGTAAGACTGGTTGTCAGACGTTTGGGCTTCTGACTACCTGTAACGACTGTCAAAGATCTACGAATGACAGCCGGGACCAACGGCTTAACGTGCTGTCCGAGACACGGAGGGGTCTCGATATGAAATCCATTTCATCCATGAACCCACCGCGTCTAGCGTTGCTACGATACGACCTTCGATGCGACCCGTGGGGCTGTTATCATTTAGCCACGAGCCCCTCTAAACAAAAGATAACATCATCCCTGTATTCTCCAAAGGGGTTAGGCGAGAGAGCACCCACATTTTGTATCTATGTTATGTCTCTAGGACAGCAAAGCATCTACGATGCCTCTGGTATTACACATGTATACAGGCTGTAAGGGTAAACAGTCTTGTCATTCAAACCATGGGTAGATATAAAAATAAATGACCGAACACAACAAAAAAAAAACGTCATTTTCATTAAAAGATTTTAAAAAGTTTCTATCCGACACCGTGCTCTCTAGCGAAACAGCTGACTGACTGAGGGAGGGGTCGCGCTCGCGGCCGGTCAGGTCACATCCCGTACCCCCCGCCCGTGTTGAGACGCAAGTTCGTTGCCCTAGTGCATAGGACAACGAACTTGCGTCTCTTGTTGTAAAATGTAGATTAAAAAAAAAGAAAAAAAAAGTTGTAATTTTCCATTGATTTTACGTTCTATAAATGAATCCAAACCACTGGTTGCAAGGATAACGGTGTTTACCCTAACATCCTGTATGTATACCTAAGGTGTATCTATTCATACACGAAATCTCTTAAGGGGTCATTGTACTCATCATTATGAACAACTTTCACTATGGTACCAAATATGAAACCGCGAAAAACGAAACAGCTGTTCCCTACATTTTGACGAGCTATGCGAACATAAATGTACGGAACAGCTGTTTTTTTTTTGGCGTTCGGCTTCGGCACTGTATATTTGCGTGACATTAACTATTTTTCAACAGGAATTTCACAAGGGCATACCAGCAACAACTCACTTTACCCATGGCCGACCCAAGTGGCCCATCCCTGATCGGCCTACCAAGCAGTTCGTGAGGGTTGTAGGTAAGAAATTAATAAATAAACATAGTTTGTCTGTTACAGCAGCGAAAACTATTACAACGTAAAGAAGCGACCCTAAGGCCTCTTGTTAACGACAACGGGCGCCCATCCGTCGTCAATTTTGTTGGCCCAAAACTTCCCCCAAAAATGGACTGGATGTGCAGCTGTCGCAAACTACGTTCCATCTACCTTCTGTGCCCCAAAGCCCAAAACATGCAGCCAAAGTGACCTCTGCGTCGCCACTGACAACCCCGTGCACCATTCGTTCGTTCGTTCGCTATGGAGTTTAGTTTCCGCACTTAGTCCTTAAGGTGGACCATTGTGCGTGAGCCATGGCGGCCGTCGTGGTTACTCCAACCAGCCCGCCTCCCTCCAGAAGCTAATTAAAGCTCCTGGTCTGTTCAGAACATCTGTAAACGCCGTGCACTATAATGCCTTCTGATTACTTGGCTACTCTCTGACTGAAATTCAACCGGGATGATAATAATATTAACTGCATTGTTTATTTTTCAGTTAAAAACGAGAATCCTCATATGCGTCTGTACCACGTGTTGGAATGGGCTGCGCTGTCCAGCGAAGGTGGAATGATGAGTTTCTGCTACTCCTAGTCGTAGATCCCTCAAGATTTGTAGAAGATCATCTTCATCATTGAGACCTACTGCTGAGTACAGGCCTCCTCCCTATTGTACCATGCTGCCCTGGCCCCTGCAAGTCTGATCCAGATCTTCCCCGCGATCTTTTGTAGAAGATACCGTCTTATAATTCTATCAAACAACGGTCTACGTGGACTAACATTATAAAGCCGTGAATCGCTGAAGTACCTATCCATATGTAACGTCTCCCACAATAATAAGTTTTTTTTAAATTAAACTGTTTGTGGTTTTTTTTTTTAAGTTTTATTTATTTTTGCTAACCTTTATCAACACTGTCAAAAAACTACATATTAAGCGCCGAGAGCCCTTGTGTATTTCCTTATTTCCCATAAACCTACATGTGCACTTATGAAACGTAGAAGTTAGGTGCACGTTTCCAATTGGTCGTTTCCTATGGAGAGGAGTCGGCAAGAAACACCCAGCATTAGTCTTTAAAAAAAATGTTTTTACTATTTGTATTCAAACTCAGAATTACATGGATTTGTTAAGAAAATTCCAAATCTTACAGTTACTAAAAAAAATTAGGAAAGTACTGTTATACAGGGTCAAATTCGATTCACGACTGGCGTCGTGAATTAAATTTGACCCTGTATCGTGACGGGTATCGATAAACATGATAAAACAAAAAAAAAAAATTGATGAGTTTTTTGTTTGGGGAAACCCACCGCGTCCTCGCGTCAATTAAAATACCTATCGGTTTAGAAAATCCGTTTCTTTTTTTGTAAAATCACAACTATTACAAAAAAAAATTAGTAAAAAATAAGTAATCACGATAAAACAAAAAAAAAAACAGAATTTCTGAAAAATTATGTTCTGTTCTGTTTTTTTTAATACATTTTTATTTTGTCGTGTTTAAATATCGATACTTAATACGTCTGTGAAGTCTCGCTAGCGAATTTAATTTGACCCTATATACTCTTGTAAGGCTATGTACATAATTTTCTCTGTAATTCCGGATAACGTATCATTCAGAAACTACACTTAACGGCTGGCTTTCAACTAGGTTCAGTGTTCAGTAGTTAATTATTGTAACGGAAACCAGTTAGTAACATGACAGATTAACAGCTAAGTACCTGTGTACAGTTAGCAACAGAAGTAGATTAACACTGTTACTTTTGCATGTGATCTAAATAGACCCAAAATTAATCGACAGGTGACTACTTTTCAGCATTTCATGTACTTATGAGTTTGTACCATCTGTTTTTGTTGTTACAACTTTAAGGGATCTCGCGCACTAGACGGCTACGACCAGTGGTCGCAATAGAAACCGGCTAGTTGGCCGTTGCGACCAATAAGGGCGCGATTCGTATCGGTTTTATAGTTTACCTGGTCGGTGCGACCACTGGCTGGTTGGCTGGCACTGGCTGAACATAACTGGCAAAATGTTAAAGCCAGTTATGTTAAATATGTGTTTTTAATACACATACATAAACTCACGTCTTGTTTTCATGTGGGTAAGGTATTTGACATTATGTCACACCCCGCTGCCCAAAGATTTAAATCGCTAGATTTACCCACACCGTACTTAGTCACAAGAAAACGTGTCCATACTGAGAAGAGTGCTCGCTCTTCTACAATGTGTGACCTCTCACACATTATAAAATAGCGTTTCCATGACAATGTCGAAGTGAAGTCACTGCGTCACTGTGTGTCAGAGGCGTCAAAAAGAAACAGAAATGTGAGTGTGACTGTTTTTTGACGCCGTAGGGCGAATCTAACGATTTAAATCTTTGCCACTGCCACTATTTCCATGACAGCCGTCACTGCACCTTATTCACTGCGGCCGTTAGGCGGCCACGGCTCTTCTAGGAAACCGTAGCTTTAAGAATAGGTACTCCAACGGTACCAAAACGATTAGATTAGGTACGAAAATTGCTTATTAATTTTATCGCTGAAAGAAACGCATACACAGTTTCAAACAGATATTTACATGTTCGAAAAAACTCGAGCATGTAGAACAAGGAACAATTATCTAATCGAAGTGGCATAAATAATGTGACTTGACGGGGCGGATAATTTACGTATTTGGACCCTTTTTGGTATAGAAGGCAGTCCGTAAGCGCGCGCCTATTTTCAATTAAAAAAAGTGTGCTTTTATTTTAATTTGAAGGCTTCAGAAGAATTTTTATTAATGTGAGTAATATTTAAAAGTCAAAATAACTGTAACTGAAAGTTATTTTTATATAACTTTTATAAAAGCTTATTTTATCGTGTATAGATATCGATATACCCATCACTTCTGTGGAGTTTCGCTACCTAATTTAATTTGACCCTGTGTATGAAATTCCACTGTGAAGTCTTTGTCATTCAGCTTAAGGTTTCGCGGCTTCAGTAAAACTGTCTGCAAAGCGACTAAAATAGCTCTAAAAAGAAAAAAAACTTAAAAAAAATTCGAACTTATCAACAATTATTATTAATAGTTCTTATTGCTCTAAAATCCTGAGCAGCGTACGTTCCTATCCATTCAACCCTTTGATCGCTGACCAATTTTAGTAGGATCCTAACATTTAAATTTATAATATTAAAATTAAGAAACTTGAGTTTTAGCTTGCTCGGTATAAAACAGCGTAGCGCGTCGTAGAGTAGCGTAGTACGGTCTACAACAGCGCGTAGCGTAGCACGCACGACGCGACGTAACGCGTAGCCTTGAAAGCGTAGCGCATCGTAGAACATCGTAGCTCGTAGCCTTGGTCGTAGAGTAGCGTAACCGGTATAAAACAGCGTAACGCGTCGTAGAGTAGCGTTGTACGGTCTACAACAGCGCGTGGCGTAGCACGCACGACGTAGCGCATAGCCTTGAAAGCGTAGCTCGTAGCCTGGAACGGCGTAGCATTATGTAGAACAGCGCGGAACCTTGAAAAGAGTAGTAGTAAAAAAACATACGTTCGTAAGTTACAATGAGAAATTTTCTGTTACTGTTATAACATGTTTTTGTACATTATTTTTCTCTTTATTTCATTTTTAATACTTATAAATTATATTTTTAAATATTAGACTAAAAAATTATATAAAACATTTAAAAATATAAAAAATAGTAGCCCACCGGTATCGGGAACAGGGTCCAAGCTACCGGCGGTCAGGGCTCCAGAGAGAGGAACCTCCTAACGATGCGAGCCGTGTCCAGGAGTACAGCTTTCTGAATCAAGCCCTTAATCCAGCTGCCCAACGAGAGCCTCCTTAGGTGTTGGTCGAGGCTCTTGGCAATTAAGCCATTGGCTGATACGACTATCGGCACAATGATCGCAGAATCCACATCCCACATGTCGACAACCTCGTGAGCCAAGTCAAGATACTTGATTTGTTTATCTTTCTCGGCCTTCACGAGGTTCCCGTCATGCGGGACTGTTATGTCAATGATCATTGCGCGCCGCTCTGTTCGATCCACCACCACTATATCAGGCTTATTGGCAACAATAGTCCTGTCAGTGATGATGGATCGATCCCAGTACAATGTGATATTTCCATTTTCGAGAACTGGGTCGGGCACGTACCTGTAGTACGGCACTTCCGATTCCACTAGGCTGTATTTCAGAGCAAGTTGCTGATGGATAATCCTGGCTACAAGGTTGTGTCTATGCAAGTACTCTCCGTTAGCTAGATGAGAACATCCGGAGATAATGTGACGGATTGATTCTCCCGGTCGGTGGCATGCCCGACAGATGTCAACCGTGCCGTCCTTCACAATAAATCTCCGGTAATTGTTCGTCATGATAACTTCGTCCATAATTGCACAGACAAAACCTTCGGTTTCCCCAAAGAGGTCACCGAAACGCAGCCAGGCTACGGACGCTAGTAAATCTACATCGGGTCCATGCAGGGCCCGGAAAAAGCGTCCGTGAAGCTCTTTACTCTGCCATACCTCCTTGCGATCGTTAGTGTCAAGCACTACAGGCTTGCGCCAGTTCTCTTTCGCCAAGGAGAGCGGGGTGAGGCCCTTGTCCACCGCGACCACATCTCGATGCATTCCCACGTCGGCTTCTAGGAAATATTCCCAATAAAAAAAATATATATTATTAATATTGTACATTATTATTATTATTTTTTTCTTCATTACATCTTGCGATCGGCTTGAGAAGCCCTTAACAGATTTGCTGTGGGAGTCTATTGACAGGAGAGATCTCCTCCAGTGAGGAAGCTGTCTTTGTTAGTGTACAAGGTCCCTTAAGTGTTGTCTTTTCAGCCTTCTGGCATTTATTGGTTCACATAATGCTGTTGCTAGGGTGTTAGTATGAGCTTTTATACGGTCTTTGTATGCTTTTGCTCTGAGTTCGACTTCCTCCTTAACTGTTTTCATTTCTGTGTACTCGTGCAATTCACTGATTCTAACAAATAGAGGTGCATCTATACTAATATTATAAAGCTGAAGAGTTTGTTTGTTTGAACGCGCTAATCTCAGGAACTACTGGTTGGAATTGAAAAATTCTTTTTGTGTTGGATATTCCATTTATCGAGGAAGGCTATAGGCTATATAACATCACGCTACGACCAATAGGAGCGGAGCATAAATGAAATATGTTGCAAAAACGGGAAAAAATATTCCTTTTTGAGTACGCAACGGAAGCTCCGTTGCGTGCGCTGCGTAAACGGTTTATGTTACGTAAATATCATGTATGATGGAATTGTTCCTCATTAAAAGTTTAAAAAAAAAGTCCGCGACAGCATATGTCTATCTTTTAAGTTTTAAGATTGACTCACTGTAACCTTTTTTATGGTAATCAAATTTGATCGAAATGAATGCATTATTTGCGAAGGAGTTTTATCAAAATAATATTAATTCTTATTCAAATAAATAGTTTTAACATCAAGGGTATTTATGTAGCAGTAAAATGCTTTTTAATTCATTCGAATCGGACATTTAATTTTGAAGTTATCACGAGTATGAAAATGCAATACGCGAACTGTTCGACGCCGGCGCCGCCCCGCCGCGACGTTCCCTACTCTAGAGAAGAGAGGAGAGGTTGGGCACACGGGTAGATCATGACCTGGAATAGGCCATAAGATAAGTTTTATCCCTATATTCCCACGGGGTCGAGACATACGCGGGTGAAACCGCGGGGCACAGCTAGTTAGTTTAATTTTGAGTGCTTTATTCTGGAACCGTTGTAAGATCTCCACATTTGAGTTTTTTGCTGATCCCCATAATTCAATGCCATATGTCCAGACGGGCTTGGTTATAGTTTTATAGATGAGTATCTTATTTTCCATGGTGACGTGTGATCTTCTGCCTATTAGCCAGTTTAGGTTTCTGAGCCGGATATTTAACTCGTCGCGTTTTTTTTGGATATGAGGCTTCCATGTTTGCTTCCTATCAAGATGCATGCCTAGGTATTTTGCTGAATCTTGGTGGGGTAGAAAGTCGTTTCCAAGTTTAATTGGGGGGCAGTTGTCCTTTCTCAAAGTAAAAGTGACATGTACTGATTTGTTGGAGCTGGCCATGATGCGCCACTTTTCCATCCAATTGTTGACTTTGTTCAGGTGACTATGTAGAACCAAGGACGCGACACTGGGGTTTTCATGATTACAAAGTGCAGCAGTGTCATCAGCGAATGTGGCAGATAGAATATTGTCCGTTGTGGGTATATCTGCAGTGTATATAAGATATAAAGTAGGGCCCAAAACGGAACCTTGCGGTACCCCGGCTTTTATATATTGAAAGGCAGAGTAGGTGTCATTGACTTTAACTCTGAATATTCTATCCTCCAAATACGATTTTAAGAGAAGGTAGAAGTTATGAGGCAGTCGGTTCTTCAGTTTAAAAAGCAGGCCCAAGTGCCAAACCTTATCGAAAGCTTGTTGTACGGTCCGGTTCAAAACAGCATTAGCACGTTAAGACTCGTTGTCGATTGAACACACGATACACTCTATACATCTGTATGTGTAAGTACACACACTGCCGTATCGTCACGTATTCCCGCGTGTCGTACTCATGCTAAACGAACGAAACAAAAATATACTTCCCACACTTTTGCTAGATCGGCCACACACACGCATCATGCGCGTGACCTTGGCCAGTTTATCCGATTGCTTAATTCGAGTAATTCTAATGTGTTCTGATAGCAGTGAGCGTCTTGCAATGGACTGTGAAGCAGATGGCTTAGGTTCTAATCTCGAATAGTGCAGCGCAAATGTTTGCAAATATTTTTATTTTTATTTGCAATTATAATAATATTCAGAATTGCTGCCTTTTTTATTAATGTTGTTATTGCAATAAAGGGTTTAGAATAAAAAAAATGCGTGTTGATTGATAAGAAATATAAAAAATATTTATTCGTTCCAAGTAGGTATTTATTTTACATAAAGTTAACAAACCGTTACTAATAAGTATTGTTGTAAGATGTGAAATTTAAATAGATGTAAAAAAACTTAGAAGCAATTTTGTCAAAGATTTCAAATTTTTATCAATGCAATTTGTATTATTTTGACATAAAAAGGTTTTAAATTATTTACTTATTTATTTATTTTACCATAAACATTAAGCTTCGATCATAATCGATGAATTTAAGCAGTAAATAAGAATATTAGAATATATTCAAAATGTAAAACAACTACTTACTTACTAAATAAGTGATTTTAAGGCTAAGTATGGGCAGTTTGTTTACATTATGTATTTTACATTTTATTTGCTTTTAGTGAATAGGTATTGAGGTTATAGCTTAAGTATTCATTTTCTTTACGAAAAGAAGATTGAAACTAAACCTCAAAATTAATCCCTAAATAATAATATTACCTACTTATTAAAATAATGTAAACATGTTTTATTTCGGTTAATTTTTGTAATAACTCCCATTATTCTCGATACAGTCAAGCAGACATTTAAATTGACCAATTGAAGTCTGGTGGTCTGGTGAAGTCTGGTTGGTCTTCGATGATGTAAGCCAGTTCAGTGTTGAGTGCACGATGAACGGTTAATAATGACGTGTTGAATAATTCAGCAAAATGTCTCGTTGGTATGAAACCTTAAAACCTTAAAATTTATTGTGAATGTGAAGATTATGTGGATCTTTCTTTTCTTTTTTATTATTTATTTTTTCTTAATTTTAATTAATCATAGTCTGGCAGTTTGAGTAATTTATGAGGCCTAACCAAATGTCCTTTCTTTGGTATTGTTCGTCAAATCGTTGAGCTCCTTAAATTCGGAGTTGAGCTGCACGATTACTGACAAATGCGTGCACTGACTGGACAGGTCCACTCAATCTGTGTGGTTCTTTCCTCAAAAGACCATTTCAGACACCAATCTACATGGTCTTCACATAATCTGACCAAGATTATGTCTGGACTTTAAAAGAGACTGTGACCTCTGAGTTTGTTTCGGCCTTTCTTCTCAGAGTAGTCAGATAGGAAACGCCGACCTCATCTAGTTTTAAAAAATGTGATTGACGTGTAAAAGTGTTTGTACAAACCTACTTACAGAAATAAAATCATTTATCATTTATCATTTAACCATTTGTTTCATATTCAATCACCATGTGACGTCACTGCGCCTCGTGAATTAGCACCGGCTTTATCTTCCTCATATCTTGACCCACAGACTCACAGCATTTCTCTAAAACAAATAATGAAATACCTACTGTTAGACATGCCTAAAAAAATACTAAAATAACATTATATTTATTACACATAATAATTATTTATCATTCACTAATCGAAATAAATAATCTTTCAAATTACCGTGTGACATCACTGGTCCTTGTGAATTAGCCGGCCTTCCTCGTAAATATTGAGTTTGACCCACAGACTCACAGTATTTCTCTAGAATAAAATGTAATGCTACTGTTAGACATCTCTAAGCAAAATACTAAAACTGTTTACTTTACTATTCATAATTAAAAGAAAAAAAAACATAAATAAATAAAATTATATTTATTAAACATAATAATTATTTATCATTCACGAATTAGGTAAATAATCTTCAAAATTATTTATATTTTTCTTTTCTTTGACCTCATATTGAATTTAAAACTTTATTTAATTATATATCTTCTGAGTAAAAGGATTAACAATGTCTTTGTTTTAGATTTATGTTCAGTAAAATATGAAATATTTAAAATGATAACACTTACACTCGGTCCGGTTTCATTAGATATTTGTTAATGCATCCAGTTTTACGCAGCGCAATAATATTTGCCCTCACTTCAATATTTATATTTGACTGCATTGTGAAAAGAATAACTACAACACCGCTAATAGATATATATAACAGTCGTCACCCACAATAATCACGAACCAACAACAACGTTCTAAGCATAGGTGAATACTCGTAACGAAATGCATCTGTCTACCTCACAGAAATCGAAATATTTTACTTTGTTTTCTGAGTACCTACAAAACTTTAATTATTTATGTGAACCAAGTCGAACGAGACAAAACACTAATGATATCGAAATACATCTAGTAATTTAAAAAAAAAACAAAATACTTACTATTTAATTATGGAAATACTGCTAGGTATTATAAAAAGCTAACAAAACAATAAATAGTAATTATAAAAATAAAAAATTTAACCGCAGCGCAGGTGAGATTCGATCCTGGGTCGCCATAGTAGCACCTCACAAGGCTCATTATTTAACCACTGAGCTAGTAGGCCAATACTATGTTGATAGAAATAATAAACTTCTATCAGTTGCAGACAAAATGAGTGTGTGTGCGTGTATATACATATAGTATTGAAACAACTTATAGAAGAAGGTCGTAAGTCAAGTCGACACGACATTCAATTGCTTTCCGAGATTAACAATCCACTTTTGAACTGTATAGTACGTCGAGGAAGATAGCAGAGCAGTACTGCTTTTTGTAGAGAGCTTCTCTTATTTTGTTGACAACTCTGTGAACTTGTTCTATAGTCGAGTGGCCAATTCGGAACCCAAACTGATGTTGAGAAATGAGATCGTTGTCGTACATTATTCGTGTTAGCCTTCGCAAGATAATCTTCTCAAACAATTTCGATATAGTTGGTAGTAGACTAATTGGTCTGTAAGAAGACACAAGATGTGGGGGTTTGCCAGGCTTCGGAATCATGATTATCTCCGATATTTTCCATATCATTGGAACATGTCCAATCCTAATTATGCTATTAAAGAGGTGTGTTATACCAACTACAGCTTTTTTAGGAAGTTGTCGATGTCGACTACAATGCCACACTCTTCTGAGTCTTCTCTTCTCCAGGATCTTTGCTTTTATGTCCTTGGGTACGTTCTTACTATCTTGTTTTAATGTGGTAACCGGTGTACATTTCCACGCGGCTATTTGTATTAGGTTTGTTATAGTTGTTGCATATTTTTCAATGGCATCCTTTGTTTTAAGTGTCACCTTTAAGTTGAGGTTTTCGTCTATGTAGTCCCTGAATGCATTCCAATCGGTTTTTTTGGTTTATAGTCGCTCTTTTACTGGCCTTTCAATGATGGTGGTACTTATTGTGGCTATTACAGGTGTGTGGTCTGAACTACTGTCTCGACACTTAAGTAATAGTTTGACAATCCTTTACACTTTATACACAAAGAAATCTAGAAGATCCGGTGTTTTATTTGGGTCTGTAGGCCAATACGAGGGTTCACCTGCACTTAGTATGCACAGTTTGTTTTCGTCTATACTTCTTTTCAATTCTCGACCTCTGGGTAATGTTAGTCGTGATCCCCAGTGAACGGTTTTGGTGTTCCAGTCACCTCCACATACAAATCTATGCCCAACGGTTCTGAAGTAATTTGTAAACGCTTCTTCCTTTAAGGTGTGCTTGGGTGGACAGTATACAGGGCGTCCCACGGATATGCCACATGGAGGGAAAGTACCTTGAATATTGTAGATGGAACATTTTACTGAAAGAAGACATTATTTAAATTTTAAAAAACAATTTAAACTGCATTCATAGATATTTAAATAATTACATGGTGGCATACACCGGGAATCGAACCCGTTGCATGAGAAAAATAATCACCCTGTAGCTTTATCATACCGATCGCAAGGTTTCATCATAAAGATTATTTTTTGCTACATAACATAGTGTCACAAATAAAAGGAAGCCAATAATGTTAGAGCTCCTTGTTTATCTTGCACCATTATTGTAGTTGCCTGTATTGGCTCTGTTTTGTACTCCTGAAGGATCTCGTGCTTGGTATGTTATTGATAATTACAGCTGTGAGCTGTGCCGTCCGGGTGTGATGTCGCATATATGTTGTAATTTTTTAATGCTGTGTTGTGATTTGGTTATAAGTGTGCCTCAGATTCAAGAAGTACGTCAATATTTTCATGTTCCAATTCCAATAGAGATTGTACATTAATTAAAATAAAAAATGTATTAAATGCACTTTTTATTTTAATTTAAAAAAATGTTAAAGGGCGGCGACCACTGCATTTCAAATAAAAATAGTTTATCAGTAGATTGTAAACTAAAAGTCCAGATGTTTATTTTTTTTAAACATAATAATATTCTTAAGCGTGTGTGAATCAATAAAATATGTCCGTTGAATCGAGAACTACTATTAAAACGCGCGTTGCCAATATTTTTTTTTTTACAATTTTGTTATCAGATGAACTAACATGATTGAGACGTTGCGAATTGTGACTAACTTAGTGTGACAAAGTAAAATGATCAATTTGGTTAATTATACACTCATCAGTGTATGTACACACGTGATGATTAAACGAAAAAATGCGTGTTTCACACAGTTTAACTTTGGGTTCTGCAGCTGTTCCAAGATCGTTTTTGGTAGGTATAGTAACTACCCTTTCTGCTGTCTGTGGGGCTCGTGGCTAAATAATAACACTCCCACACGAGGCGATTGAATAAAAGAGTTCAGTAAAAATGGCGAAATGGGGAGTACACACATACGTAAGCCCATCAACGCCTGGTGTCAGCCAAGGCTTGTACGTTTATTACTTTTCTCAAACAATGCGCATAAATCCAAACTATCCAATTAATTATAATTTCCAGAATCAATGACGAACTGAGCGAACAACGACAATTTTTCACGCGCGTTCATTTGTTTCTTCTTTATTTTAAACAGCTCTATTTGCAAGCCAAATCGAAATTCAAATAAAATCTTTGATGCGCTGAAGTAAAACAAAACTTTGATAAGTTACCTCCTTGGTTGCCATGTGTTGAAGTTATGAGTTTTCATAATAAATTATTTGGCCACTAAACACGACAGATATGGATTTTCATAGTAACATTGCCGGCCGCATATTCCCTTGTTTTTGACCAGTACAGCATTTTCGATTTATCTCGATGGAGGTTGCCAAAATGATGCTCAATTTTACAGGAAATTCTCTAGATGCATAACTTCGGCAGTAACTCATCAAATTATTATTTTACAGCGAATCATTGATCGATCCGTCATTTTTACCCACAGATACAAAACTTTTCAATGCAGGAACCATAAAAACTTTAATAGGTACCACATCATACACACTCGTAATTCAGATTATGAATGGTCAAGCGATTCGGACCGAGGAGGGTAATTACCTGTTTCAGTTCGTTCTCATAACAGTTAAGTATCTGTGCATTCAGCACCTCGACTACTTGCATATATTTATGTTGCCATAAAAGTATAAATAAATAAAATAGTGCAATGTTCTTTGGACAGGGGGACTATGTACGTACGTAAACGTTAGGTATGTACTGAAGCTGAAAGTTCATTTATTTTCTCAAAATCTCAAATTCAGTTACTTTTACCCGACTACGGCGAAGAAAAAAGGAGGGTTATGATTTTGACCGGTATGTATGTATGTATGTATGTATGTATGTATGTATGTATGTATGTTCATCTGTTCCCGCCTATCTTCCAAACCACTTATCACAATTTGACAAATGAGGTATCGTTAGAAGCGTCGTGATTGTCCGCTGGTTATAGGCTATGTGAAGTCACATTAAATTAAAAATGGCGCCCTCTAGAGGACATAAAGTGAGGAACTTAAAAAGAAATATGGTTTAATCGTACCATGTTGGGTATCAAATGAAATGGCATTTCAAAAATATATACATTATAACCCCAAAATAATTTAAAAAAAAATCAAGTAATAAAAACGTAATCTGTTCGATTTATGCCCTAACACGTGTGACTCCGGATTTTTAATTTGTCTGTGTGTGGTGTCTTTTTACCTTTTAAGTCGTAGTTGGGTTTTAGTTTTTTTATTACTTGATTTTTTTTATTTTTTCCATTTTTTTCTAAAACATTGCCCGTCTCCTGTCTTCTTGGAATTTCTTCTGTAAACGTGGGTGCGTTTACAATCATAAAATCTCACATAACACAAACAGCAAGACCCGGAACAACTTACCGTAGACCATAGCAATATTTGTTTCGTGCGGGACTCCAACTCCCGACAGGCAGATCAGTATCGAATCACTCAGCGCTAATGAAATGCTACTTAACTGAACAGCTTCAAAAAGATGTCTAACATCGACAAGAATTCATTTGTGTTACATAATACTGTATCAATGTTTAGGTACAATCTATACCTACATTTAAACAAAAGTGTCTGTTTGTAATTTTAAAATAACAGCCCCTAAACATTAAATACTTACGTATTATTGAAGCTAACTAAAAACTATATGGGACAACCGCGCGAGAAGAATTTTCAGAATCGGTTTTACAACTAAAAACAAAAAAACATACAGTCGACCATAGACCACCACCTTTTTACCCGACTACGGCGAAGAAAAAAGGAGGGTTATGATTTTGACCGGTATGTATGTATGTATGTATGTATGTTCATCTGTTCCCTCCTATCTTCCAAACCACTTATCACAATTTGACAAATGAGGTATCGTTAGAAGCGTCGTGATTGTCCGCTGGTTATAGGCTATGTGAAGTCACATTAAATTAAAAATGGCGCCCTCTAAATGACATAAAGTGAGGAACTTAAAAAAAAAAATGGTTTAATCGTACCATGTTGGGTATCAAATGAAAGGGCTTACTGAGCACATTTCAAAAAAAAATCAATTAATAAAAACTAAAACCCAACTACGACTTAAAAGGTATAAACAAGACACCACAGACAGACAAATTAAAAATCCGGAGTCACACGTAATCTGTTCGATTTATTAACACGTGTGACTCCGGATTTTTAATTTGTCTGTCTGTGGTGTCTTGTTTATACCTTTTAAGTCGTAGTTGGGTTTTAGTTTTTATTAATTGATTTTTTTTTGAAGTAGGTTTATAATGGTCACCTACTCTTTAAAATTTAATTTACACTAGCTGATGCCCGCGGCTTCGCCCGCGTGGATGTCGGTTATTATATACGAAAACGTTCCTCAAGAACCACTATCCATTGGTGAAAACAGCATGAAAATCGGTGCAGTAGTTTTTGAGTTTATCGCGAACAGACAAACAGACGCGGCGGAGGACTTTGTTTTATAATATGTAGTGATTTACCTTTCCTTATCATGTCGTAACTCGTGACTTTTTAAGTACATAAAAATCTCACTAATCATCACAAAGTAGCAGTCACATGACATGTGTCAAGAAAAATAAGTATCATTTGTTTTAATTACCTACCTCATATCTAATCGTCGGTCAGCTGACATACGATTAAG
Source organism: Lithophane socia (assembly GCA_947522985.1). Lineage (NCBI taxonomy): Eukaryota > Metazoa > Arthropoda > Insecta > Lepidoptera > Noctuidae > Lithophane > Lithophane socia. The sequence continues at coordinate 8,174,950 of OX383271.1, read as the reverse complement.
GGCTGATTTGATCAAAGTCAGATATCTTTTATCCGTGGAATAAAATTGTCGTCAGACAGTTTTTGTATGGAAAAACTGTAAAAAATTCAAAATTTATTCGCAGGATAAGACGGTATAAAAGTTAAGTAAAATTCATTCTAAAAACAAACGCTTATATTATACCCGCCGTACTCCCGCGCCCGACCCGCTCCCGTCCCGCGCTGTTGTGTCGGCGGGCGCGGCTCCCGCTCCCGTCCCGCTCCACGCCCGCGTTCTTCGTGTTGATGACATCCATATAATTCCTTGAATTACAATTTATTAATTATACCCGCCGTACTCCTGCGCCCGACCCGCTCCCGACTAGCTAAGCTAGGGCTAGAGCTAAGCCAGGAAAGTAAGTCAGGCCTCCAAAACTGACAGACCTGCCACAGGCTTGGCAAAAAACTCAATGGCACTGACTGACCTGGGGATTAAACCCACATTCAACAGTCGCGTGTTGCGACCACTGGGCCCACGAAACACTTACTTGAACTAAGAAGTTTTGGGAATGTTAAGAGACCGAAATAATTTTAGGCGCGTTACGGCGCCCTTTGAATGAAACTCGATTTGTTGTAATAGACTTGTATTATTGATATTACACAGCACAGTTTCCAAGTGACGGCGGAACAAACGTATACACAAAAAGGATAATGTTGTTAGTTACGTACACTAGCAAGTTTTGCAGGCAGATTCCCATCTCAAACTTATTGAACCATCGAGCCTTTCTAGACCAACCAGTGTTGTCAGGTTATACTACAGTGGGAACCACAGATAATTAATTGGTTCGCCGCAAAACGCCACGTATGTAAACTTAAAACGGTCTCTTCTCTGGAATCGAGTGCTTGGGTCCTTGGGTCCTTTCTCAATTATCACCTCATCAACCGGTCCAGGTCCAGCGTTTCCAGACTCCCAATTTTACCCTGGATGTTAGTCAGATACTCTAGCGCACAAACTACCCTTGTGGCGCTTTCCTGTACGCGGTCGTCAGTCGTGAAGTTTTTGGCCCCATCACTTATCGTTCTGCGAGCAACATACAGAATGTAAGGGACTTCGACACCCAAACTTTCCACCATGTTGTTCCCTTAACATTAAAACACTTACTCTAGACGAAAAATTTCAACAGTGGTGGGCTAGCTAGAATCATGTACTGAATTCATGGTAGGTAACAGATTACGCGTAGATGCGACAAGGGAAAAAAAAAAAAAAAAAACTTAATCCTACATGGACACTTATGAAACGTCAGAAGCTGGTTCCAATTGTTTGTTTCCTATGGAGAAGAGCCAGCAAGAAACTCCACGGTTACTCTTTTAAAAATAATTGGTTTTTACAATATTTTCAAAATTACAGTGTTAGTAGGCGTGGGAGGACAATGTAGGCCTTTCAGTCACACTAGTGTTATATACAATTTGGTGTGACCACGAGTCCGAGTCTATGTAAGTACCTACCAGGTACTTAACAAAAAAATAGAAGATGTTCAATAAATCTACAGTCCAATAAGCCTGCATCGTTCTCACATTCACAAAATAGAAAACAATCTATATAGAAGACAAATAACAAAAAAAAACTTATTTAAACCAAATGAAGTGATTGCTATTACAACTGTAACAAATTGAATAATTATCATGCCCACAAAAATGTAATTGGAGGTTTAGGAGGAAAACCGTGTAAGCATGCAGAAGCACGGCCGATTTATTATTGCGTTGCTCAGCGCCTATTAATGCTCCTAATCCATTGCCGCCTATATAGTTCCCGTTCCCATTCTCCGTCCGCCTTGGTAACAAACTTTACACAATTATTGCTACATCATCAGCTCACACCCACGGTATCTACATTTTCTGTGTGCAGAAATATTAACTACGTAGAAACAAAAGCAATTTAGTCCGCAAATAAATATAATTATCTTTCTCATCACGATGTACTTACTCATTAATATTATCATTTATTCAGATATTATAGTAGGTACAGTAGATAAGATAAGATAGATAAAATTTATTTAAACATTGTTACAATTATTACCTTAGATTATTAATAACAATCTAAGGTAAAGTTCCGCTCCGCCCAGAGCGGGAGAAGTCATTTGATGATTTCCCACCCAAAAAAAAAGAAAAAAAAAAAAAAAAAGATTATTAATAACATAGTAATTCTATCTATAACTGTTGGTAACATTCATTTTGTTAAAGCGATGGTCCCCAAACTAGGCAGTGCCTGTAGATAACGATTTTTTACAGCCAAGTAAATATAGATGATATTATAAATAAGGAGATGGCGCGACGAGCTGGATAGGTTCCATCAAAACTAGAAAGAGGACGCGCGGGCTCGCGAAAGATGGAAGGAATGGAGGGAGGCCTTTGCCCAGGAGTGGGACAGCGTAGGCTAGGAAAAAAAAAATTAAAAAAAAATATAAATAAGTGCGACTCGGACTCGTACATGAAGGGTTCCGTAAAGCCTCGTGCAAACTGGCGCGATATCGCGGGCGCGACAAGGGTTGCACTGCCTGTCGCGCCCGCGCCTTTTTGTGGGAGCCTTAGTTCCGTACCACCGTACAGTATTTAACTAAATAACGTCGAATAAAAATACGTAGGGTAAAGTTTTATAGAAATACACAATCTGTCAAAATTTCACCTATTACGGTTCATGATATACAGCCCGCTGACAGGACGGACAGACAGCGGAGGCTAGGATTCCGTACCCAATGGCATCCTTCGGGGAACCCTAAAAATTGACTTCCTATCATAAATCTTGATAAACTTACTTATAGCTTTTTAATGGATTTTTTTAACGCGGCAGGTAGGTAGCTGCCTAGATGTAGGCACCTACTAAAATCGTTGCGATCGACCCCTTAACCCTTTATGTTCTTCCCTAGTGCTGAAAGAATGTGTAATAGGGGGCGAGCCTATTGCCATCAATTGCATATTCCAGACTCCAGGCTGAGAAATTCCAGATGGAAAAAACCCAATAACACTTTGCTCGAACCGGGAATCGAACCCAGGACCTCATGCTCAGTAGTAACGCTTGCGACGACGCGACGTCTAGACTAATGATAATGAGTCTGATGTTAAAATATTCTTTTCATTCATTGTCTTACTAGCTTTTGCCTGCGGCAAATTTTTATTCCGGTAATACGTGGAGGTAAGAAATTATCCAACGGGAACGTATTACCGGAATAAAAATTTCATCCAAATCCGTTCAGCCGTTTTAGCGTGAAAGCGTAACCAACAAAAACAAACAAACTCACTTTTGCATAATTTATAATATTACCAGCTGCGCCCCACGGTTTCACCAGCATAGGTCTTGATCCCGTGAAAATATCGGGAAAGAAAATATCGGTTTTACAACTATCTAAAATACCTACTATGAATATACTTATAAAAAAAATATACAGTCGACCGTAGACCACCACCTTTTTTGAAGTAGATATTTATAATGGTCACCTACTCTTTAAAATTTAATTTACACTAACTGATGCCCGCGGCTTCGCCCGCGTGTATGTCGGTTATTTTTATATATTAAAACCTTCCTCGAGAACCACTCTATCCATTGGTGAAAACAGCATGAAAATCGGTGCAGTCGTTTTTGAGTTTATCACAAACAGACAGACAGCCAGACAGACGCGGCGGAGGAATTTGTTTTATAATATGTAGTGACTTTTTACCATTTCCAAACTCTGTGAATAACAACTCCCGTAATATATCTTAGCGACTTAAGGCTCTTACATACTGGCGCGATTCGTCGCGCGACGCGACGCCCGCGCCGCCGCATTGTTCGCCGTGAAGTTTTCTCAGAAATTGTTTTGTTAATATTCGCGTCCCGCGACGATTCGCGCTAGTATGTAAGAGCCAGATTGCCTATAATCCTGACAGAAGTAGGTACCTATTATTGATATTATTCCTTGCTAAATATACCTACTTCGGTTTTATATGATTGTTTTGAAAGATATCCTTAAGGATTACACAATATTTATCATAATAAACCTATCTTATCTTTTTTAATACCTACTAATAGATCATTTTTTTATGATTATTCGCATTTTTTTTCAAGTCATTTTATTTTGCACTCTCAAGTTTGTATATATGGAGCCAAACAAGGAGAATTAGAATCATTCTGAGTAAGAACGGAGTGCGTACACCATCAGAATCAAAAAGGTTTTGAAAGTGAAAATTGAGTTCAAGATTCTTAATTCTAAGGAAAAGGTGATTTTATAATTATCTTATTTTGTAGTTATAGAAAATAATCGGCATTATATCCCTTCAGCTCATTCATTAGGGACTCTAACCCCGCGACCTTTAAACACGACGACGCGCGAATGTACACACGGCTACACATCAAGCTATACATTACCAGCATAAGCTGACCTCGCATGTAAGGAAATTCTATACAATGCGAGATCAGTATAAACTGGAAATGTATAGCTTGATGTGTAGCCGTGTGTACCTACATTCGTTCGAACCATAGAATTAAAAAAAGCGTTCGAACTTTTTGTTCGGTGTTCGCGAGGTGGCGCCGATAGAGGCTTCCGGTTTTCCAATTAAAGAAATTTACATTACCTATGCATTTTTAGTTCCAGTTCAATAATTTTACTCATTGTTATCAATTTTACTCGTTGCAACATTAAATTGTGACCTCCTTGACGACACCATCTTAAAAAAAAAGTAAAATGAAAAGATATGTCGCAGTTCAGATAATAAATTCGACTGTTTGTAAATAGGATAGATTTTTACAAGCTTGCGAATAAGTGATAGAATGTTTGTGGATAGCCCGTCTCAGTAGGTTCCGTGGTGGAACTACTTAGTAGAATGTAGCCGAGTGTTAATTAGTAAATGCAATGTCAATTTGAATCTGCGATCTTTCTACAAGGGTTTGTGAGGACGAATAAGAGCATAGCCCTTGTACCCACGGGCGATTTTTTATCGCGCACTGGATTTTCAACGCATTGATTAGCATTTTCAAAGCTCGGCTCAACACCGAGAGTTGAAATCCAGGGAGCGATAAAACATTGTCCATGGGTACCTGGGCTAAACTGGGCTTAGGTAGGTACCTATGCTCCCCGTGGCATCATGAGCTACCCTACCTAGACTACGCGCCACCAGTCAATAATTAAAAAAATGTAGTTCCACAATTTTCCGCCGGACTTCAGTGGTGGCGCGGACTCTACTTATCTGTGACATGAAATTAGCTCATGCTGTGGTGTTGGTTGTTAGCCAGTCAGCAGAATGGTAACGAAGCAGGACTATGGGGTCATTGAAACTAAAGAATCCAAATAACAAACAGTCCTTTATCCGCCGATAATAGTAGACAGACACAATTAAACATTAAATCGGTTTCTTTGTCCTATTCCTAGTCATTTAATCGGTGTCATAAAGTTATCGATCTGTTACGATTAGGTTGAATTTGCTGGTCATTTTACGATTTGCCTATATTAGGTAATTGTGGACCTGCGACTTGAATGAATTAACCACATAGTTACATTTCGGAAGTCGGCAGCAAAAAAACGAAAACACAGAACCAAAGACACCCGACTTCCGAAACTAAAGTAATTTTTTACTTTATAGAGTTTTTTTTTTAACTCCGTTGTTTTTTTTTTTTTTGTATATATACAGACTTTATTTTCACTTTTTCGTCGTGGTTGACCAAGGTTTTGAGATGTTTTTACACCAAACCCGTAGCTCGTATCAATAATCCAGGCCGTCATATACCTACCATGCAGGCCCGGGTCGATGGCGCGTCGTGTTTCACGGGCGCCTCAAAGAGATGTCAGCACAATTGGCGGGGTCAGCTAGGACCGATGCCTGCCAGGGTTGCGGGTTAGTCCGAAAGGGATACCGGGACCTTGGCAACAGGCAACTGAAGGAACACGGGTGGGTTTTAGTCAGAAAAAAGTCTGACTCGTCCTTCCGCTCCGCCCAGAGCGGGAGAAGTCATTGGAAGATATCCCACCCACAAAAAAAAAAAAAAAAGGCCGTCATATACGTTCTTCGTCCATTTCTTGAAAATTACTGAACCAATTTTGATGAAACTTGCACTGTTCCCTAAGTTGAAGCCAATAAAAAAAGGTCGCGATCGATCGATTAATAGTTTCGGAAAAATGCGTGGACAAAAATATATACAAACAAACATATCAACATACAAACACCATACCATACAGGTATATTTTGTATAATTATTTGTTTAGAACCCCAAATAGATTATGTGAATAAATTGCAGTTCCAATTCCAATAATATTTAAATAAGTACATACTTACGTGTCGAATTGATAACGTCCTTTTTTTTAAGTTGGTTAAAAAGAGCGCTCTCTTAAATATTTTTTTAGTTCTGCCGCAAGTATACTTGCGAACTATAGTTCGCGTGAAGTATTTGTTTAATTATTATACTTCTTCCATCTCTAGGTTTTCTGCAGCAACACCAACATTGTAAATACCAACATGGTTTTAGTCCCCCAGGTGAGTGTAAGTTTTCTTTTTTTACCTTTCTATTAAATATGTAAGTTCAAGGAAAGACCCTGGACATTTCCGGGGTAGATTCCCCTTAATTACCCGACTACGGCGAAGAAAAAGGAGGGTTATGATTTTGACCGGTATGTATGTATGTATGTATGTATGTATGTATGTTCATCTGTTCCCTCCTATCTTCCAAACCACTTATCACAATTTGACAAATGAGGTATCGTTAGAAGCGTCGTGATTGTCCGCTGGTTATAGGCTATGTGAAGTCACATTAAATTAAAAATGGCGCCCTCTAGAGGACATAAAGGGAGGAACTTAAAAAAAAAATGGTTTAGTCGTACCATGTTGGGTATCAAATGAAAGGGCTTAATGAGCACATTTCAAAAATATATATATTATAACCCCAAAAGTATTTAAAAAAAAATCAAGTAACAAAAACTAAAACCCAACTACGACTTAAAAGATATAAACAAGGCACCACAGACAGACAAATTTAAAATCCGGAGTCACACGTAATCTGTTCGATTTATGCCCTAACACGTGTGACTCCGGATTTTTAATTTGTCTGTCTGTGGTGCCTTGTTTATATCTTTTAAGTCGTAGTTGGGTTTTAGTTTTTGTTACTTGATTTTTTTTTGTAATAAAAGTTAAGTACACTCCCGACAATCTAAGAAGTCCGTTTTGACGTTTCGTTCTCGTACAGTCACGAGCACCAATATGTATACACTTAGCAACTTTTAATAGTGATTTTCTCCTACCGTATTGATTGTAATTTTATGTTATATCGAACATAGTATGTTGGAACCCGTATTATTATGATATAGGTATCATCTCAAAGTTGCAATCGTCGCTCCACGAAAAAATGGTTATTGAATTTTACTAAGTGTATACATATTATTGCTCGTGACTGTACATGTAATAAAACGTTATGCCTTGAGAATCAGTTTTAAGCAATGTTAATAAGTCGTCGATTACAAACTCTCTAAGTATGTTCAATCGATATGTCTCGAGAATCAGTTTATAAGAAACCAGTTTTTTTTTTCATCGCTTCACAATGCCTTTCTATAGCTGTCAAAACGGACTTCTTAGATTATCGCGAGTCTAAGTAGCAACCGTCTGGATGTAGGATGAGAACCCTGAACTAAGGGGAACAAGAACCTGAACAAGACAATTATTATTAGGTTCAGTGCTATATTTCAGCGGTAGGGTGTCCGCCGTTCGATTCCTTAAAAAAAAGTATAATTATAGTCTCTCAACTTGACATGAGGAGCTCGTGGCTAAGTAATAACAGCCGCACGGGTCGATCCATCAGTTTAAGCTACGCTTGTCAGGGTCGGTCCGTGGATGGGTGACCATCTTTACATATACCGAGACTTCTCCGTGTCTCGGAAAGCACGATAATCCGTTGGTCCCGGCTGTCATTCGTGGATCTTTGACAGTCGTTACGGATCGTCAGAAGCCCGAAACTCTGACAACTAGTCTTACCAAGGTATCGTATTACTCAGTTATTGGGTTGTGGAAGTCAGATAGGCAGTGGCTTCATGTAAAATACTGGTATTCAGCTGCATGCGGCTAGACAGGAAGCCGAGCCCTAGGCCCAACATAGTTGGGAAAAGGCTAGGCAGATTGATTTCTTAATGCTCTTTACGTAATTATCTTGCTATCGCTTTTGGAAATAAAATTGTTATTGTGATTTCGAATTCCCAATAAATAAGTTTTCGGGCTTCTGACGACCCGTAACAACTGTCAAAGAAAAAAGGAAAAGAAAAAGGGAAAAGGTGTTTTCCTTTCTGGAAAATGGTAGGTACCTACGAGAATTATTTTCTTAATACCTACCCATATTTCTGTCGAGAACAAACTTGGTATGCACTATAGCCTACGATTCATATGCAATCCTCAGTGAGCGTAGAGCTACTGCCGATGCCGGCTGTGGCGTGGATAAATAAATTACCTGATACTGATACAGTTCGATTCAAACTTAATGGCGGCTCTGAAGTTAGCTTCACGCTGCGCAGTACCTGACCTCTCACCCCCGGTGACACATGAAATTGTTACTGCGCAGCGACTCACCTCATGTTCTGAGCCGCCATTAAGTTTGAATCGAACTGTACATAAGTATCCATTTATTGCAACCAGGATTGTGGGTGCCCGATCATTGAAGAAGGACCGAGTCTAGTCAACTCCCCGGTATGCAGCGGTAACTTCCTATTCATGGTACTCTTGCAACGGTACCTGTGGGGACGCTGCGACGTCTCCACGCCATGCAAGAGGATCGAGTCGGTGGACGAAACAAATGACGAATACGACTTCATCGTCGTGGGCGCTGGATCTGCGGGGTCCATTGTGGCTGGAAGACTGACTGAAAATACTACTTATAATGTGAGTGAATTACTTTTTATTCTATCCATACTAATATTATAAATTCGAAAGTAACTCTGTCTGTCTGTCTGTATGTTACCTTTTCACGCCTAAACCACATTTCGATAAATTTTGGCAGGGAGATAGATGGCATCCCGGGGAAGGACATAGGCTACTTTTTATCGACATACCAAGCGAGCGAAGCCGCGGGCGGAAGCTAGTAATTTATAATAGAGAAAATATTTGATTTTCGGTATGTTTGTTTGTTATACTTTTACGGCTAAACAGCTGAACCGATTTTGATGAAATTTGGTATGGGGATACTTTGAACCTTGCGGAAGGACATAGGCTAGGCTCTTTATCGACATAACTCGCGGGCGAAGCCGCGGGCGGAAGCTAGTAAGTTTATAAAACAAAGTCCCCCCGCTGCGTCTATCTGTCATTCTGAACGCGATAAACTCAATAACTAGGTACCGAACGGATTTTCATTCGGTTTTCACCAATGGACAGAGTGATTCATGGGGAAGGTTTAGGCGTCGTTTCCGAACATCACGCGGGCGAAGTCGCGGGCTAAAGCTAGTCTGTACATAATTATACATTATTAACGTCGCTTTTCATGTCTGCTTGATATGTGACATTGAAGCAGTAGCCTTGCGATTAGTTACTTCGTGGTATGGGTTCGATTACCGCGTGAAACAAAAAGTTTTTCAGGGTCGTAGCTATTTGTGTAGGTACCCATGTATTTGGGTTTGTAAGCGCATTTAGATAAAGATAGGTTTAACACACAGTAAGTTTAATATTTTAGCTTTTCGAAGTGAAAACTTCATTATTATCAGTTGAGCACTTTTTGGGTGAACAAAAATCATGGAACTCGCGTCATCGTCACGCTTGCAGTGATTTGTTTTTTTAGCTCCATCTACCGTCTACCGTTTGAATTACGTTGAGGTTACGCATTGTTGCTTAGTTTTGACATCTATCGGTAGTCCCTAGAGACTGCCACGCATGTTTTTTTTATTATTATTATTTAGGATAAGATGTATGTAGTATGTAGCCTATATTAGAGCATCATCGTCCCTCATAAACATTTCATTGGGTGACCAGAATACAGCTAACTATTTATTTTAGGTGCTATTACTGGAAGCAGGTGGACCAGAACCAATTGGTGGGCGAATCCCTGGATTCTACAGATCGTTCTGGGGTAACGAAGCAGTGGACTGGCGCGTTCGCACCGTACCTGCCGATTACTGCCTTGATCAAGAAGGAAAAGGATGCAATTGGCCGCTTGGAAAAGGCGTAGGTAAGATATCAGGATGACTTAAGGGAATTAAGGCTCCCAACAGACAGGTGCGACGCGACTGTAGTAGGACAATGTCTATAATGAAAACTTTATGGAAATTGGTCTACCAGAATTGCGTCGCGCCTGTCTGCGATTTTCTTGTGAATGAACTCGACAGCAGAAGTGGCAATTTTTCACCCAAACTAAGTAGGTACCTACTTTATACTTACGGCCAGTTTGTATTTTCAATCCTCGGCGCTGAGACGAGTGTTGTAAATCCAACAGCGCGGAAGAACAGTTGACTCTTACTTTGGCTGTTACTTTTGATGAAGAAACTGGCCGTAAGTTGAAGTTGATGGACCGTAGGTATGTCTGTGTGTGTCTAATGGTGAACCTTCCTTGGTTCCTCTAAAAACTTACTGATCTTCTAATGGTGATCACCTTTTCTTGGTCCTCTAAAAACGATATGGTCTTTTAATAATGATCGCCTTTTCTAAATATCCCCCTTTTTTTCCCCCAAAAAAGGAGGGTTATGTGTTTGATCAGATTTTGATGAATTGTCGTTTTATTGGTCTTTATTACGCGAGTGTCACTGGGTATACCAAAAATTATAAAAAAAAATTGGTGAATTTTGGTATTATGTGTTTTTGCAGTCGGTTATTTTAGTTTTTTAATGACTTACTTCTTTTCATCTTAAGGAGGAACAAGTCAACTGAACGGCATGATGTATCACAGAGGCCACGCCGCAGATTACGACGATTGGGTGGCAGAAGGAGCCGACGGCTGGTCCTGGGACGAAGTGCGACCTTTCATGGACATGGCAGAAGGCAACAAGCAAGTTGGGACACTCGTGAGTGCGGAATACCACTCGGATACCGGAAAAATGCCCGTTCAAAGGGTACGTACTTGATAGTATAAGACATACATACATAAACTCAAGTCTTCTTCCCAAGGAGGTAGGCAGAAACTACAGAACATCACCTGCTAAGATTCTTACAAACTCTTTTTGCTTCGTTTAAGCTATACATTTCCAGTATAAGCTGACCTCACATTGTACGGACCACCCTCACATTGTATAAAATGCGAAATCAGCATAAACTGGAAATGTATAGCTTGATGTGTAGCCGTGCACGGTAAAAGTAGAAGGTACCTAGAGACAAATGAGATAACAATCTGTCCTTTCCCATCCAGTTCAGATACCAGCCCCCGGCGCTAAATGATCTAATAGAAGCCATCAACCAGACAGGATTCCCGATCATAACGGACATAAACGACCCACGCACTCCCGACGGTTTCGCCATAGCACAAACTTTCAATGAGTGAGTATTGCTAAATGTTTATTAGTTTTCTAGGTCTCAGACCAAAAATGACGTCTGCCCAGTTTCGTAAACATGTGTGCAGTTGGTGAGTTGTATGTAGTTTGATTGTAAATATGTGCGTGTGAGTGCATGCGGAGGTGTAGTTTTGGCATGCTTCACTGTATTGTTCGTTCGCAGCGCTCTCTCTGTCTTGGTTTTGTATTTGGTATGAGGGTAGTAGGGTATAGGGGAGGGTAGTAGGGTAGGGGTAGTGTAAGAAAGTAGGTAGATAAGCAACAGGCAGCTTAGAGGTGAATTGACCATAGGACCATAGGTACTTAACCATGTATAAAAAGAGGTACGCATGAAATTCGGATCTAGTACCTCAGCAACCATGCAGTCATCAAATTAAGACTAGTCGGCCTCACCGTAAAACAATTGACCTTCTAATGATGGACACTTATAATAATGAAAATTTAAAAACTTTTTGCCGATGATGCACATTTTTTTAAATAATTGTGCCTCTTTGTAACTTTCTGGCCTTCCCTCACATTTGGTTGCAGTAACGGGTTTGGTTAGGTTGGAACTGTGACCAAGTGAATTTACGGCCGCTATCCCACGGCGTTTTACGAGGGCTGGCGCTTCTCCAACGTCTGTGCAGCGCCAACGTTGCGCAGACGCGCCGATAACGTCGCGAGTTTCTAGTGGCAAGCGTAACAAAAAAAAAAAAAAAAAACAAATCTTTATTGTACACGGAAGAAACACATACATTATACACTAAGGATGATTGTACAAGTGGTTGTCAAAAACAGGTAGAACAGCTGGTTCCTGAACTAAGTAAAAAGATACTTGTATCTCAGGAGCCAAAGTTCCTCACAAACAATGATTATTATAACTGAATGCAATCAGGTTGAGGTGACTCAGCAATTACAGGTATCATTATTGAGAAAGGTATTCATGAGGTGATTGCTAGAATATCTTCTGTATCGTCGTAAGACAAATTCAGCAACCAAATTGTTAGCTTTGCTTTCAGGTTAAACTTGGTCAGCGTGTAAATATCAATTAAGCGATGCACCCTATTATAAATCCGAGCACTTAGGACCGAGTAATGGCGGCTAGCAAAAGCGGAACGACATTGGACGGAGTCACAGACCGGACGGCCTCGACGTCTTAGAAGGATGTTTGAGTCGAGAGGTAGGATGGAGTGACGGCGTAAGACTACACGCAAAATGAAGAGTTGTCGCACAGTGAGGACTTGAGTTTCAGAGTACAGTAGGGCGGTTGGATAGTCTCTACGCTTAAAATGCATAACCTTTAGAATCACCCTTTGAGCACGTTCCAATTGAATTAGAAGGTTTTTATAAGTGCCTCCCCATACTGTAATACAGTAGGTGATTATTGATGCACATAGACTCTGATAGACCAATGACAAAGTTGCAGGGACAGCTGAGTGTCTTAATTCTTTAAATAAGAAGATGAGCTTCCTTGTACGTGTACATAATGCCTCGATGTGAGTGCGCCAGGTTAGTTTTTCATCGATGTACACCCCTAGGTATTTGATACTCGAAACTAAGGAGAGTGTAAGACAACCGCAGCTGGTATCATGCTCTGAACAGGAATGGGCTTTTACTATACTAGACTCGGTAGATAAAGGAATAGAATTCGGCAAGGAAAACCGTAATAGTTTAGTCTTCTCAATATTGAGAGTCAAAAGATTTGCTGAAAGCCACTCCATCACAAGGCGGAGAGAGTGTTCCGTTCTTTGTTTGGCCTTGTCCCAGTCAACATCATATATTATAAGTGCTGTATCGTCAGCGTAGGTGAATATATCACAGTTGGGGATAGACATTTTGCACAACTCATTTATGAATATTAGAAACAAGGTAGGTCCCAAAATACTTCCTTGGGGCACCCCAAAACAGATACATTCATCATCACTGACAATGGAATTGATCTTTACACGCTGAGTTCTACCAGACAAATAATCTGTGAACATTTTTAACGCAAGGCCACGTATTCCAATGTTTTCCATCTTCAGAAGTAGTAATGGGACAGAAACCGAGTCAAATGCTTTACATAAGTCTAAAAAAACACCATGGCATTTTTGCTTTCTATCCAAATTGGAAACTACGCTGTTTACAAGATCTTGGACAGCGTCTTCAGTGGAGATTCCCTGTCTAAATCCGTACTGGTTGTTCGCAATTATTTTAAATTTGTTGAGATAAGAGGTTAAGGAATGGTTTAATATTTTTTCAAGGATTTTAGACAAAGAACTCAGAATAGAAATAGGCCTATAATTAGACACATTGCTTCTGTCCCCACTTTTATAAATTGGATGGACTACGGCTTTCTTAAATACTCTAGGAAAAATACCTGTGTCAATTGCACGATTACATATGTGAGTTATGGGTGAAGTGAGTATAGGGCTGGATTGCTTGAGAATTTTTACTGGGATGTTATCGTAGCCAGTGGCACTATCTGTACGTAGGCTACAAATTATCGCATACACCTGTGATTCATCGACCGGCATGATAACGAGGGAATTTGACGGAGTCGGCTGAGCAGTGTTATTTAAGGGATGATAACAGGAAGGTTTAATATTTGAGGCTAGGTGTTCGCCCACGCTCACAAAGAAACTATTTATTTGGTTAATAGACGAAATTGGATCAGCAGAGCCCAGGATAAGATCATTAGGTGACTGGGGCTGAAAACTAGAATTAGTGATGGCTTTGACTGCTTTCCAAGTAGCCTTAATGTTATTTTTAGCTTTCATCAGCTCGTTCCTGTCATGAGCGCGCTTCAGTTTTTTTAATAGATTATTCAGAAAGATGCGGTAACGCGTATAGGTTGTTTTTAATATATCGTTATCGGGTGAAGAGGTCGATTGTTGGTGAAGGCTATCGCGGTTTTGGATGCAACGGACAAGACCCGTAGTCATCCACGGTTTGAGAACTCGGGTTTTGTTAGATACTTTTATAGTTTGTGAGTGTTTAGAGGAAATTTGTTTAATTATGTCAACGAATAAGTCGGCCGCCAGGTTCGGATCAGATTCATTTAATATAGGGCTGAAGTCAGTGTTGTCTAATTCGCTTTTGATAGCTAAATAGTTCAAACGGTAAGTGAAGGTATTTGGGGTTTTTACTGAGTTTTTGTTATTTTTAAGACACAAGATGATAGGTAGATGATCAGTTATATAGGTGTCGAGTATGATTACTTTAGCGGTATTTTTAGTTTTTAGTAAAATATGGTCTAGGCAATTTCCCGATCTAGTGGGATGCACATGGGCCGGAAGTAGCCCAAGCGACGCACAGAGGGAGAGATAGGCATGCGAGTGACGGTCATGATTATTAGGCTTGATATCGATGTTCATGTCCCCGACTAATGTTATGTTTTTGAACCGTTTTAAAGATCGAACTAAAGTGTCTAGACTGTTGTAGAAATTTTAGAGATCTGAGAAAGAAGGGGAGCGATATATACAAATTATAGCCGTATTGCCTATAAAACCTCCCAAGCAATTGGCATCTTGAAAGGTGGGTTCGACTATAGAGCATTGTATGATGGTCTTTGTGTAAATCACAATACCGTCATTCTGGGTAGAATTATTTTGACTGGCATGACACGAATAACCTTGAAGAGTTGGAAGT
Source organism: Lithophane socia (assembly GCA_947522985.1). Taxonomy (NCBI): domain Eukaryota; kingdom Metazoa; phylum Arthropoda; class Insecta; order Lepidoptera; family Noctuidae; genus Lithophane; species Lithophane socia. The sequence continues at coordinate 8,159,916 of OX383271.1, read as the reverse complement.
GACCCGGTAACTTTTAACCAGCACTCGGTGAAAACAATAACATCATAATCTATTTTAGTTGTGGTTAGCATGGTAATAAATTGGTTAAAGTTTTTATTAATGCTTCTAATATTTATGTGGATTACTTTGAGGTAAAGGTGAGGGTATCTAACAAAACCCGAAGAACGTTCTGGTGAACATATATGAGAATTAGCTACAGAGATGTTGTCAATATCTGAATTTATGTTATTTATATTAGCCATTGGAAGAATTAAGCTAGTAAGTGAGAAACAGGGACAAGCAACAAGCAATGCAGCGGTTGAGAAGTGGTAGGAGTGTCGTGCAATATTTTCTTACGAAAATTCTGAAAAACATGTGAGTAGTATGGGTTAGGAGCGAGTTTATGTGTTACAGCAGTCTTCATAAAACAATAAAATAAAATAAAATAAAAAATGATCATAAAACTTAAGCGTAAAATAATCTTGAATAAAGATAAAAAAGCTACGCACCAGGGAAAGGGCAGCACATGCATTAATACATAAGATGAAACTAATAGAGAAAATAGTCAATCCTTATTTTTTATCGTAGATAAACAGTTTTCAGAGGTGATTTGTATTGGTTTATCGTCTGGCTGAATTTTCATAAGAATTTTCCCGTTTACACTCCAGCAGGATAGTTTATGAGTCTTAGCGTATTGACGACATTCATAGAATAGTCTTCTCATGGATGGAGTGAGATGTTCAGCAGCATAAATGGGTGATTTATCTCCTGGCAGCCCAATCGTTTTAGTGTTTAGCTTATCATTTGGCGATCGCGCTTTGTTGAAATGTTTTATATTGGATAAGAATTCATTTCTACAGGAGACTGTCGTAAACTCTGCCACAATAGAACGCGATGAACCCGGTTTACCAGGTAGCCGATAGATATCTCGGAGACTCGACTTATTAATGTCTAGGTCTACAGCTTTCCCTACCCCTGATACGATCGCGACGAGGTCTTCTGGTTTTTCATTTTCTTTCGCTGGAACGTTGCGAAGTTCAATGGTCGCTGGACGGAATTGTAGGTTGAGTTCCTGTATTTGTTTTTGTAGATGACTAATAGACTTTTCTTTTTCAGTGTTCTGAGTCTCCAACTCGGAAAGTTTACTTTTCATATCCTCGTAATCCTTGTTCATATACGTCATGCTGTTCTCTAGTTCTTGGGTTGTTTTTTGTATTTCCGAGCATTGGAGCTTAAGTTCCGACACATCCTTGGCCAGTGACGAAAAGATTGCATCCTGCTCAGATTTCCAGGTGGTTAGGCGCAGGTCGTGGTCTTTTTTCCAGTCGCTCAACATTTCCATAAGCTCGACTTTAAGGTCATTACATATGCAAGGCGATAGCGTCTCAGGCTTGTCCGGAGAGTTTTCAAGACGCAGGCGCTTACTTCGGTTGGTAATGTTATCAGTCTCATTTGCCTTGAGTTTAGGTTCCGTTTGCGATTTGCCCTGTTTCGTAGGTTGCATTGACGTTGGAGGGGGAGTGCGGCGAGTAGACATTGTGTAGTATAAAGTAGCACAGTATGTTAAGCTACGATAGAAGGAGGTTGCAAGCAAATAAGCAATGGACAGCTGCCGGCAATCTTAGCAGAGGTTTCGAAGCGGGGTTGTGCCACACGTTGCAGTGAGTAAAGTCGCAGGCGTCACACGACTGGAGCGTAGCGCTATGGATGACGTCAGCCGGTCACTTGGCGCGCGCAACGTAGCCACTGATTTCGCTGCTTGATGACTAATTCTCGTGGCGTGGTGGGCGAGCGCTCGATCCGTGCACTCGACGTCGTGGGTTCAAAACCAGCCGGGGCAGGACGAATCACAGGTACACAATTATTGTCACAACACACAGATATCTATTTGTTTCACTCTAGGACGGCCCAGTGGGAGGGACCTTTACATTAAAATACACTTGGAGCGACAAGGAATCACAAATTGGTGCCGTTATCCAATCACAAATTAGCCAAAAGTAAAACTGATACTCGAGGAGCAAAGCTTCGTTACACACGTCCACAGTGCACCGAGTCACGCGGAGGGATTCAAACAACGTAACGTAACATCCGCTAAACGCAACGTTAATGCGCACACATGCACCCGTTGCCAAAAAACGCAAGAAACTCGCGACGTTAGCGAAACGTTGGCGCTTTACCACTAGAAACTAGCGGCCTAAGTGAACTGTTAGGTACCTACTAAGTTTTCACAGTGAGATTGGCAGCTCAGACCGTCTTTTCTCTGATTCGTATCAAATGCATTCCGCAAACGCTCTGTGTCCCATGTTGTAGGGAGCGACCCTATTGTCAGTGGGAAACGAGACATGGGGTAGAGAGTTTAAAGATTTCTTTTCTTTTCTTTGCTATGTTCATTTAGCCACAAATAGGAGTCAGTGACTTTATGAAAATCTAAATTACACACGACTCTATAATAAAAATGATAAGAATACTGCCTCGTTGGTGCATTGCAAGCGCAAGCATGAGGTTCTAGGTTCGATACCCAGGTCGGGCAAAGTGTTATTGGGTTTTTTCATTAGTAATTTCTCAGTAGCAGCCCGGAGTCTGGATTTGTCCTGAGCTGATGGCAATAGGCTCGCCTCTTATTACATGGGACTTAAACATAACTGGCGAAACGTGGGTGTGATGCAACGTTATGTTATGTTATATTATAAATGTTATGTTATAGATACGTAACGTTATGATTTTTTTTTTGACACATATGAGCCGGTGACACCTGTGCAAAACCAAGTGCAAATCTCAATTACACACGACTCTACAATAATATTATGATAAAATAATACTACACATCATAATCGTAAATTACGTATGATTAAATACGTAGATATATGTAATCCATAATAAAATAACACACAAATAGAGCTACAGACAACAATTATAGATTATATTTAATTACCATATCATAGCTACAAAAAAATAAGGAAATAAAACTGACTTTAGATTTTTATCTGATTCGATAGCAATTTATCTTTATAACCATAATTATTTGCCTAAAGTCTTATTGGAGTAAATCTACGGAATAATTTGAACTCCTACCATAGTACCACAAAACCGTAGGAACTCACAAAAACTTAGACACTTATCCAACGCCAGAAAGCTCTTACCTTTCTTTCTTCTGGTTACCTACCAAAACCGTTAATTTAGCTTAAATTCCTAATTATCCTATCTTCAGAAATGGCCAGCGTTACACCACAGCTCGTGTCTACCTACCTCCGAAGTCCGAGCGACCCAACCTTAACGTGAAGCTCTTTGCCCACGTGACTAAGGTCCTTTTCGACGGCACAAGAGCTTATGGAGTTGAGTACGTGGACGCTAAAGGCAACACCAAGACCGTCAATGCTACTAAAGAGGTAATTTGTTGATGAAAATCAGGGCCATGCCACCATGACCCACCACTTGCCGCTCTGCACCCCAATTGCGAAACACACTTTCAATCACAATCCGAAGGATTTTGAAGGCTATTCCTAATCAGCTGAAGGTCCTTTGGGAAGTTTCTATTATTCTAACGTTTCCCTGAATAAATTGGCAAGTGTCACATGCATGTATCTAATTAATATAAAAGCGAAAGTTTGTAAGTATGGATGGATGGATGTTTGTTACTCTTTCACGCAAAAACTACTGAACGGATTTGGATGAAATTTTGCACACAGATAGTTTATAACCTGGATTAACACATAGGATACTTTTTATCCCGATATTTCCACGGGATCAAGACTTATGCGGGTGAAACCGCGGGGCACTGCTAGTAGTAGTTATTATAATTTACAAAAGGACATACGTACCTACAAGTATTAAACTTAATTCTGGGGTCCTGAGTTTTTGACAGATTTTGTATGGCAAATCTATCAAAAACGCATCATTGTGAGACCACTGACACGTTTGTAAATTAGTAGACTTGGCCCCCTGATCTGATTAAAATTTCCAGGTCATCCTGAGTGCAGGAACCTTAACCAGCCCCAAAATCCTGATGCACTCCGGAGTAGGACCGAAAGAGGTCCTGGAGCCATTAGGGATCCCTGTGGTAGCAGACCTTCCCGTTGGCAAGACCCTGAAGAACCACTGCGGAGCCACGTTGTACTTCATACTAAAAGCAGTGAATAACACCGAAACCCTGGACTGGAATGCCTTGACTCAATTCCTGTTGGCGAATGAAGGGCCTATGACTTCTACTGGACTTACTCAGGTAACACCATTGACGTACTTTTAGATAGTTAATTGATTCAGGCGTGACTTTGCGGAAATCCATTATAAAATACAACTTAGATATCGGTATTTAGTAACCATTCCACTTAACTATTCCTCAAGAGTCGATATGAGAGTAGATATAGAACCCTGTAAGAAATCGACACGTGTTTCACCTCTCAACGAGGCACCCTAATATAGATCAACATACATATTATTATAACCACTGACGCTTTACGACTTCTGCCCGAAGATTTAGCCGTAGGTACGATAAAACGGGACAATTGGCGTCCCGCACACGTCTTTCGCGGGACGCATCCTCTAAAGCTGTAGAAACGGGACGTCCCGGGTCTCGCGGGACGGTTGGCAAGCCTAGTTACGGCGTAGACGAACATCAACTGAACACCATAACACAATGTTTTCCCCTATCCACAGTTCACGGGCCTTCTGTACTCAAGCTACGCCGATAAGAGTCGCAAGCAGCCTGACCTACAGTTCTTCTTTAATGGACTCTATGCTGAATGCTCCAAAACTGGTGTCGTGGGTGAGCAAGCTGGAGACTGTCCTAGCTCCGGCCTCAACGTTTCGTAAGTAAATCCTTAACTAATATTATAAATGCGAAAGTGAGTTTGTTTGTTTGTTACGCTTTCAAGCTAAAACGGCTGAACAAATTTGGATGAAATTTGGCACATGACCTAGAATAGGACATAGAATACTTTTTATCCCGATAATACGTTCCCGTGGGATAATTGCCGACCTCCACGCGAGCGAAGCCTCGGACAAAAGCTTGTTTTGTTGAGTATATAAAGCTTATTTAAGCCAACCAAAGGATCTCAACGACATTTGTAAGCAATACAAACTATGTCGGAAACTTAGAATTGACCTCTTCTCCACTGTTGGGTAACTACTTTAAACATTTGGCGACACTTCGTCACTGCTTATTATCATAATATGCTACCAACGTCTGAATCATCTATCAAATACTTTACAGACCCCAACAGACTCCTTTTTGTTTTAAATATTATTTTGAAAAAGTACCAAGTGCCTTTTACCACCACCGTGAACTAACTGGGGATATCAAACTCCCTCATAAAATAAATATTATGAAAGATACGGCAGGTAGTCATGAGGACACATACAGGGTGTAAGGGACAGCCCTCCGCAAATTATCAGCTCATTTTGAATTAGATATTCCACCGGAAATTTTCGCAGGAAAGTTTTCATTTTTTTTTATCGTTTTTTCAGTTACTATTCCTTTATTTCAATGTAAAATAACATTATCTGTACGCAGCACTCCATTTATGTATAAAACAGCTAAAATAATAAAAAACCAGCAATGGATGTTAAAATACTCGAGCGCGCCCGAGCCACGGGGAGTGCGCCTACGTGGGTTTTGCCACGGTAACGATAGATTGCGCGTGAGGTAATAATACAAATCAGGTTTATTGGATTCCCATAACGTTCCTGAAATAATTTCACGTACCGGTCGTCTTAGTATGATATGCTGAATTCGTCCTATCAGGCTGTCCCTTACACCCTGTATAACATTCGCACAGGAGTCGTTACTCCTGTGCGAAACAGGAGTCGTTACTCCAGAGTAACCAACTCTGGTTTGAGTTGATACAAGTCCGAAAATTTTCAACTCCATAAGGAGTTACCCAGGAAAAAAACGGCAGTGGGTTGTGATCTTTTCTTTGGCATATACAAACACGTATAAATCTCGTTTCCAGAGCGAACGCAGTGGCCCTACTCCCGCGCAGTACGGGCTGGATGACGATCAACTCCACCGACCCGTTCGAGCAGGCGCTCTACTACCCCAACTTCTTCGCACACCCTGACGACATGGCGATCATCAAGGAAGGCCTCCAAAACTTGCGCAAAATATTTGACAGTGAGGTAAACATGACCTTTGGACTTTTTAACCGACTTCAAAAAAGGAGAAGGTTCTATGTTCGTCTGTATGTATTTTTTTAGGGTTCCGTACCCAAAGGGTAAAACGGGACCCTATTACTAAAACTCCACTGTCTGTGTCTTTCTATCCGTCTGTCACCAGGCAGTATCTCATGAACAGTGATAGTTAGACAGTTGAAATTCTCACAGATGATGGATTTCTGTTGCTGCTATAACAAGAAATGCTAAAAAACAGAATATAATAAATATTTAAGGGGGCTCCCATACAACAAACAAACGTGATTTTTTTGCCGTTTTTATAGATAATGGTAGGGAACCCTTTGTGCGCGAGCCCGACTCGCACTTGGCCGCTTTTTTAATATATATTCTTCGAATTCTCCTATCCAACAGATACTACAAAAAAAATACAAAGTGGAGTTAGACCCGGAATACACGAAGCAATGTGATAAGAAAGCGGAAGCCTGGTCTGAAGACTGGATGGAGTGCATGATTCGAGTGCACACTGACCCGCAGAACCACCAGCTGGGTACCTGCGCTATCGGCAAGGTCATCGACCCACAGCTTAGGGTGTACAACCTTACGAGTAAGTTCACAACAAAATTATTTCTTTTCAAGGCTTGATTGGTGTGAAGGAGGAACTCATGGCTAAGTAACAGCCACACGGGTCGATCCATCAAGTTAAGCTACACTTTCCGGGGTTGGTCCGTGGATGGCTGACCATCTTTATGTATCGAGACTCCTCCGTGCCTCGGAGAGCACGTTAAGCCGTTGGTCCCGGCTGTCATTCGACCATCTTTGACAGTCGTTACGGGTCGTCAGAATTCCGAAAGTCTGACCTGACAACCAGTCTTACCAAAGGGGTATCGTATTACCCAGTTACTGGGTTGTGGAGGTCAGATAGGCAGTCGCTCCATCTAAATTACTGGTACTCAGCTGCATCCGGTTAGACTGGAAGCCGACCCCAACATAGTTGGGAAAAGGCTAGGTAGATTGATTGATTGCTTGCTTGGTGTAATTCTGCAGAACTATCACTCCCTAAAAGGGAATGTCGGGCGTCTCTAGGTCTATGAAATTTATTTATTTAATGAGTACACCAACAGCATATACTTACTGTATATTGACAACAATTTTATAAGACGTCATTTCTGAATATGATATAGCACTAACTCCCCATGTCTTAAAACAGAACATGATGCCAGTAATCCCCGAAGTATTAGTACAAATACTCCTGTAACTTTTAAAGCACTTTCAAACATTTTTATCTCAGTGCACCTTTGCACCGGGGTTTCGAACTAATATTAGAAATGCGAAAGTGATTTTGTTTGTTTGTTACGCTTTCACGGTAAAACGGATTTTACGGATTTTGATGAAATTTGGACCATGACCTGGAATAGGACATAGGATACTTTTTAACCCGATATTCCCACGGGATCGAGACTTGCGCTAGCGAAACCGCGGGGCGCAGCTACTTCAATATATTTCTATCTTCAGTCACCCTGTGCGTTTTCTGATTGTCTGTCGGTGAATCACAAAACTCACGGAACCACTAAGTAATTATTGATATTTCTTTCTTACAGACATACGAGTATGTGACGGTGGCTCCATGCCCTCACAACCGACCGGCAACCCTCAAGGGGCCATCATGGCCCTCGCTGAAAGATGCGCACACTTCATCAAAGAATGCTGGTGTTAGGTAGCTGGTGGTACGATGGCAATAATCTAATACCTAACGATTTACCTGACTTTATATTATTTATGCAACGTTATCTCATTAAATAGTACGTACATAAAGCATTGTACATTATTGTTACTTATAATTTTATGAATAAAATGTTGAATATTCATGAATTTATTTTTGCTATTTTTTTTTTATTGGGCCTTTCCTGTTTTAGGTCGAACGGTCTTTAGGGGTATGAGGAACAGGGTGTAAAGTTCACTCATCCCCCATAGAAAAGGGAGGATCCTCCTACCAGACGGGTGTTGTGTCTGGCGGGCAACTGCCCAATGATTGATATTGGGTTTTTGTATATATGTTCACTGCACGGTAAACTCTAATTGCGCGATGCAGGATTTATGTGACGTCAGGATTTTGGTGTGACGTCAGGTCTTCGATGCGTAGTTCGCATGTGGTGATGTAGATACCGCCACATCACTCCCCTCCGGAGACCGGAGGTCGATAGTGGGCTGAGTCTTGTATCTTGCGATGCTTGCCAGTGCCAGTTGTGGTTCCAGTGAGTCGGAACCGGGTGCCGCATTGTTCGCGGTGGGTCGGAACTGTTTGCGGCGATTGTGGTGACTGATGTGATTGCGGTGATTCCCCAGTGGCTCATGGTGATGAGGTTGAGGTGATTGAGGTAATTTCCCAGTGGGTCGGGGTGATGAGGCTGAGGGTGATGACCAGGAATGCGCGTTCGCTGCATGCTGGTGGTCAGGATACCCGTTGACGCCTCGGGTGTTGGCTTGGCTGTGTGACTCGCCTCACTGAAAGCTTGCGGGAGTGATGATGATGACGTCACGCTGGAGTAGTTGCACGAAGGCTGCGTTGACGTTCATATTCGGGGTCACCAATTTAGGGGTATGAGGAACAGGGTGTAAAGTTCACTCATCCCCCATAGAAAAGGGAGGATCCTCCTACCAGACGGGTGTTGTGTCTGGCGGGCAACTGCCCAATGATTGATATTGGGTTTTTGTATATATGTTCACTGCACGGTAAACTCTAATTGCACGATGCAGGATTTATGTGACGTCAGGATTTTTGTGTGACGTCAGGTCTTCGATGCGTAGTTCGCATGTGGTGATGTAGATACCGCCACAGGTCTATCTCAAGCAGGCCGATGATTGATATTGATTATGTTTATTTGCCAAAAACAGTGCTTTACGTTTCCTTATAGTCTACATCAGTGTTTTTCAATCTTTTTGAATACGCGACCCCTTTAGAAGTTAACAAATTCTAGCGACCCCATAGGCCCTAGGGTCATCCTTCTGCCTGAAATTGTATTTTAGTGTGAAGTGTAGGACCTAGAAACACTTGCCTTTTTTCTTTTGTCCACGACCCCCTGAATAATGCTTCGCGACCCCCCAAGGGGTCGTGACCCACAGGTTGAAAAACACTGGTCTACATTAATAGCTAGGAATACATATTTAAATAAGACGCAAAGGAAGTACTTTGCTGATGAAATCCACACTAGGAAGAGCCTGTCTGATGGATTGGTTACAACTTATTTTTATTACTTGCAACCATGCAAGAGTTTGCCAACCTTACAGGCAAAGTCGCGCCGGTATTCAAACTTTTAAAGGCGTATGCACCTGGTGAGGAGCCGCCTTTTAAAAGTTAGAAAACATATACCTAGAGCAATACTACTGGTACTGGTTATGGTAACAGTAATGAAACGCCGTTCGGAATATTTTCATACCCAATTACCCACTAAAAAGTTCCTTTCCCATCTTTTTATTTTCAACCAACAGAATCTGTATTCATTTACTTCAGTTTTCATAATGGATGTTAGGTAGGTCAATGAAAGAAAACTAAAAATGAGAGATAATAAAAATTTATATTGTAAATAAATGAAAACAAATACATACATACATGATTACACAACTTATACACACATTATGTTAATTCTATAAGTTAATTTTATTGAAACCTAAGACTAAACAATTCATAATTTAAAAACAAATAGCTTTGTCATTTAAACTTAAAAAAACTTCATTTTTGAAAGAAGAAGTGTTAGTATCTAATTCAAGGAATGATATATTAATACTTCGCCAATTAAAGATTTGAATCAACTGGCAACACTGACTGTAATAAAGGCTGGACTACAACACATAGAAAACATTTACAAACAATTAATATCTTACTTTTCTTTTAGTGCAGGTAGGTATCAACCATTGTTCTTTGTTCTATTTTATTTAACAAAATTTATAACTTTCAATAAATGCCAACATGGAATAATATTGCACTCAAGAGCGATCTGTATTTATACCTAATTCACGTTTTATGAATTAATCTTCAAATACAATTTTAGCACATCAGACTGCTTTCTTTTAAAAGATGAAAAATAACAGTGTTGCCAAAAATACTAACAATTTTATATAAAACTAAATTCTGAATACATGGATTATAGTATAAGAAAAATAAACACAAGCCAAACTTAAACTTACGATGGTCCAATAATATGGAATTACAATTTTTTTTATAAAATGCGCTATTGGAAATGCAAAATTCGTAAGAACTAGGGTATATTTAGCACCTCAGTATCTTTAAGAGATTATTCTGAAATCCATATGAATCTAACTTATAAATCTACTGATTTTATCTTACCAATTTTTTTGTTTGGCAATATAATATAATTATTTAAAATGGCGTCTGGCAAGGTGGGTATCGTACTTCAGTCAGAGAATAAGGAATATTATCATGTCATGTCTTAACAATCACAAAATCATATGAAGCAACTTTCATATATCTCCGACTGACATTAGAGAAAATCTATGAATAATGTAGTTCTAAAATTGGGGCCATACGTACATACAAAAGTGTAGTTTGTTCTTTAGTATTGTCATACAGTCAATAAAATTTTAGATCTTTAGTCTACATTATTGCTTGAATAATTAGATTCTTATTGGTATTAATTAGTCACTGTTATCAGGCGTTTTATATGAACATTAAGTTTATACATTTAATTTTCGTATGAAATGCTACTGTTCTTAGCTAAGTAAACTCAAAGTTCGCTCTATACATCTCAGTCTACGTATCTGTAATCCTAATAAGTACTTTCATCTCAAAGTTTATACAGGATGTAAGGGTAAACACTCTTATCATTCAAACCATGGGTAGGTAGTTGACTTATGTATAAAAATAAATGACCGAACACAACAAAAAAAAAACGTTATTTTCATTAAAAGATTTTAAAAAGTTTCTATCCGACACCGTGCTCGCTAGTGAACAGCTGAATGACTGAGGGAGGGGTCGCGTTCGCGGCCGGTCAGGTCACGTCCCGCACCCCCCACCCGTGTTGAGACACAAGTTCGTAGCCCGAGCGCATAAGGCAACGAACTTGCGTCTCTTGTGGCATAAAGTAGGTTTTTTTTTTTTTTAAATGTTGTAATTTTCCATTGATTGTACGTTTTATAAATGAAACCAAACCACTGGTTGCAAGGATAACGGTGTTTACCCTAACGCCCTGTATTTAAGAAGCTAATATTCACTAGGTATAGTTTCTACAAAAGTATACCAATACTAAACTACATTTGAAACTGGAAGCCAATTTAACAGACCAACTAAATAGGATGATAAAATGATTTCGTTAATCCAATAGTTTCTACACCTGCTACATAATTAACAATCACTCTCTAATGTTGTAACCCACCTTATTTTTTATTTCTTACTGCTCATCTTTATCCTTGGCACCATGTTTGAGAATGCGTGTGAACTCGACATAGTCGAAGAGCCCGCCTCGGATGGGTGCTTCGCGTAACATCTCGTCGACGTCATCGTCTGTGAACCGGTCGCCCATGGTGGTCAGGAGCTCACGGAGACGTTCCTCATTGATGACGCCTTGGTTTTCTTCGTCGAAACATCTGGAGGGTACAAGTTTGTAAATGAGTGTTATACCTTAGACAATTCCGTAGACAGAGAATAGCAATAGAAACACTTATTCAGATTATATCCAGTAATAATATCGCATCAATACCTGTAGGTACATTGAAAATGCTTTATCTGGTGAACTACTTTCACTTGTGCCCAGCACATTCCCCCAGCCCGTATTACAGCCACGGCGGCCAATCTCAACGGAAACAAGCCTTCGGCGCGGGAGATATTATAGTGCACAAGTGTCTGCGCAGACACAGGTCCACTCTCTCTTCCCTCACTCCCATAACCCGATGGGACGGCAATCCGACACGACCGGACAGAAATCAGGCGCAGGACCAACGGCTTAACGTGCTTTCCGAGGCACGGGGGTTTCACACCGCCAACTTCCAAACTTACTACGAAATTCCTAATGGAAAAGCCCAATAACACTTTGCACGACCCGGGAATCGAACCCAGGACACCACGCTCAGCAGCCGCGCTTGCGACCACGAGACCAACGGGGCAGTCCACTTGTGAATACTCAGGATAGAAAGGACCCAAGAAATTACATGCAAGTTTTTTTTTAATCCAGTCTGGATAGAAAAAAGATTTGCATATAATTTCTGATGCAACTGTCGGACTGCCAAGTCATAGGTCTCGAGTTCTGGGTTCGAACTCGCACCTCTGACTTTTCCGATTCATTTGCGTAATGTATAAAATTATCTCTTGCTTAAAAAACGGTGAAGGAAAACATCGTAAGGAAACCGCCTAAGAGATATTTCTCGACGGCATATGAAGCCAAGTCATGGGCGGCGTAAAAACTCTGAAACCAGGTTAGTCACAAACCACAAAAAAAAGGACATGAATATAATACTTAAAGAAATCTCGATGTTTTGTCAAGTCGTAGAACCGTGCGAAGCAGGGACGGGTCGCTAGTATTAAATAAAAGTAAGATTCCAAGTTTACACGTAAAGTGCGTCAACGAGTCGAAGCGCGAACCGTGTGAAATGCGGACTTGACCTTTTTTCTAAATGTGCGTCAACACTCGTTTTACATGTCGATGTGATGCTACGCCTACACTTCGCGTTATCGCGAACTTTTCTTCGTGCGCTCGATCTCGCACACCCCTTGATTACTCGCTGAGCAACAGAGAGCGCACGAAGAAAAGTTCGCGATCACGCGAAGTGTAGCCGTAGCATGAGAGTAAGAGGAAGTGCAAAAAAGGCTTGGCATAAACTCTGCATCTGACACAACAACAACAGAAGCTGAATTGAAATGTAAATGTGAAAGACAAAGACAATCATGTTTTTGGTGACAGAAACAAGAAATATTTGGCGTGCTCCACACGTTTGGGTCGACAACACAGCCGGGCGGCAAAATATGTACAACCCGTACGAGTTCACTGTCGCGTCACTGTACTAGTGACGCGACAGTGAACTCGCACGTTAATTCGCAGTTGTTAATTCGCACGGGTTGTATATTCGATTTTGCCGCCCCATTTATAATACCCCATACGTTATAGCATTTCATTAATTTGGTGGCTGGCTTGAAGCAGCTGGATGAGAGTAGCAGAGGATCGTGTAGAATGGCGTGCGATAGGAGAGGCCTATGTCCAGCAATGGACTGAGCTGAGTAGGCAGAACTGGGGGCCAAGTCTACTAATTTACAAACGTGTCAGTGGTCTCACAATGATCAGTTTTTGACAGATATGCCATACAAAATCCGTCAAAACTCATCATTGCGAGATCACTGACACGTTTGTAAATTAGTAGACTTGGACTTGGAGTAGCATGTGCATTGAATTATCATCATTATCAGGGGATAATGATGATAATTCAATGCACATGCTACTCCGTGTTAAACTTGCAGCAGAAATTTAACATAAGTTGTTGAAACAGTGTGTTGAATAAATAAATCCTTCAGTGTGGCACTAGCATGGCTAAACCATTGTTATCTACTCAACAACAAGGACAAAAATAAATTATCATAGATTATGTCATGGCTTCACTTGAAAGTATTTTGCAGCAATACATTGTATGTCATTAATGCAAAAAGAAGTAAGAGCAGTGGGAAAAAATATGCATAATAAAAATTTATGAGTATGATCAAACTGAGAATAGTACTTGGTGTACTCACCCAAATGCATTTTTGATGACATCTTCAGGGTCTGTTCCTTGCAAACGCTCACCGAAGAGGGTGAGGAACATCGTAAAGTTGATAGGACCGGGAGCTTCATTCATCATACCCTCCAAATAGTCCTCCGTTGGGTTCTTACCTAAAGCAATAAAAATCATACTGGTATTTATGGGAAAAGATGGTATTTAAAAGCATAACCCTCCTTTTGGGCTTTACAACAGTCAGGTCAAAGGGCTTTACAACAGTAAGGATTTCGACACCATTGTTGAACAAGTTTTATGAAACTCATATTACTGACAGATAATGTTATTATCATTATAATTTAATGTTCATAATTATTTTCATAGTAACTTCATTATTTTTATACATAAAGCAGGATAATTTGAAATCTTTGAGGTAAAGATTTATTTCATTACTAGCTGCCGCACGCGGCTGAGCCTGCAATTTCCGTAATTCTTTTTTTTTTTAGTAAATGTAGCCTAAGCTACTGCTTATAACATCAGCTATCTGCCAGTAAAAGTCCAGTCATAATTGGCCCAGCCGTTTCGATGTTTAACCGGAACAAACAGACAAAAAAAAAAGTTATGTTGTGCTATTAGCTTGTGGCTAAGTAATAAGAGCCGCACAAATGTTGATCCATGAAGTTAAGCTACGCTTGCCGAGTTTGGTCCGTGGATAGGTGACCATATTTACATATCGAGACTCCTGTGCCTGGGCAAGCACATTAAACCGTTGGTCCCAGCCGTCATTTGTGGATCTATGACAGTTGTCACGGGTTGTCAGAAGCCCAAATGTCTGACAACCAGTCTTACCAAGGGGTATTGTATTACCCAGTTACTGGGTTGTGGAGGTTGGATAGGCAGTCGCTCCATGTAAAATACTGGGACTCACCTGCATCCGGTTAGACTGGAAACCGACCCCAACATAGTTGGGAATAGGCTAAGCAGATTTTTGACTGCATATACTTTAATTTTTGCATTTAAAACCTGTTATTTTGACATTACACACAGACTCTTCAAAGAAATGTATCTGTTTGGCAAATTCAGTGATAAGTGAGTTTTTTATACACATCCACCTATAGAAAACATTTATAAAGACATGTACTCACCAAGGGAAGCTAACATATCATGAAGATCATCTTTGTCCACAAATCCATCTCTGTTCTGATCTATCATGTTGAAGGCCTCCTTGAACTCTGCAATCTGGGCTTGGTCAAACATAGCAAAGACATTGGAAGTGGCACGCTGGGCGCGCTTCTTGTTGGTGCCTCGGCGACCAGCTGTCTTGCGGGACGACATTTTGATATCTAAAAATATAAATATGAATAATACAGAGAATATAGAAACAGATGGTGGTCAAACTTTTAAAAGATTGGGAATGACTCACAGTTTTTCGACCTTAGAGGGACGAAAATAAATGCACAACAAAGAAATTGTTATAAAACCCAATATGTTATACCTATTTAGATACGAGAATAAACTTCCTTTTGTAACGTAAATACTGATAAGCCAGGTAGCGAACGCTCAACTGCGACCACTTTTCGTCCACCAAAGAATAATAAGTTTATAAATAAAATTTTAATGAAGTTGAGGTGTCACTCAGCTTATCGTCAATTCGTCAGTTTCTTGCGCTAACGAGAAAGTGACTCATTGCCAAAACCGCCTTCCAGTAACAATATCGAAGTTTATCTAGGGCACACGGTGTCAACACCAAGGAGGCAAGGACTTCCATAAATGGACATGCATTTTCAACGTAACATCTGCTTCAAATTACGCAAGAATAGGAATAAAATATACTTTAAAATTAAACTTACCTGTATTTTTAGACTACACACAACAGGAAACAACGGTTAAACCTAAATTATTACGATTTTATCTTATAATTTACTCGGTCGGTGACTAATTCATTTGACGTCAGTTATGTGCTTTCAAAAACCTAATAACAAAACTGAAAAACTATACACATTGGCTCAGTTCGAAAATATCAAAAAGTTGTTTTCATTTTCTACTCTATATTTTTTTTCCTTTCTTTCTTTGCTTTATAATGTGTAACATGAAATTAAAAATACTCAATAACGAGAAAACTTTCGGGTTTGATTAGTATTTTTTATAGTATGTTTGGAACGCATATTTCGAATTGCCAGTTGACTAAAATTACACAAATGCTGAATGCATGACTTGAGATTGAGATTCACAGACTACAATGCTACAATGGAACGTTAGTTCTCTAAGTAGTCTGTGACAATGGACTACAAGATACTTTGAGATTGTAGATTATTTAAAAAAATCTTACGTAGTATATTTATTATTTTAGAAACAGCAAGTACCTAGTTTTTTTTGTAAACAGATTACATAATTTTTTATAACCTGAGCTGACCGAGTTGTTGACATTTGTTTTGTCTATTTGACCACATTTGACGTAATAAATTTTTCAAAATCAAGTCAATTTACAAATTTTACAATAACTAAATAATAATTCCCCCTTTGTAAATAATTGAATGCCTTTTAGTGCATTCCAAAGATTTATTAAAATCAATTGTAGTAAGTAAATTACGTTTTTTGTCATTTTACTGTAAGTACTTGGCGGTAGACTTGAACTTCAATTTATTCGATGTACTTTTTAGATGCGCTTCTATATCTCATCGAGCCTGGCATGTGGCATAACTGGCGTAGTTCGAACGCTGAGCACGTCGCCGCCTCGATACGGCTCCAACCACTATGACGTACTTGGAATCACTCCTAGAGCGACACAAGGCGATATCAAATCTGCTTATTACAAATTATCAAAGATTTATCATCCGGATAAATCTAATAACGTAAGCTCTTAGTCCTAACGTAGGGTGAAATCAACTTCCTTACTGTAGCAGGCATGCTAAAGCTATACTAGTATTAAATTTATTTTATTTATTTTAAACCTCAGACCAATAAAAAAAGGAAACAAACCTTTTTTTGTTGGTCTGAGTTTGAAACTGATTCCATGTAACATTGAAACTGGTTTTTCAGGATGAAGCAGCCGCAAAAAAGTTTAGAGCTGTTTCCGAAGCATATCAGGTGTTAGGAAATATACAATTAAAAAAGATGTATGATAAAGGTTGGTTAATAAAATGTAATTATGTTTTTAGTCCCTAATTACTCCACATCTGCTCATACATAGTTGACCGGCTGATTGCAGATCAAAATAGAAGAAAAAAAATCTGCTTCAAGGTTCAAAGCTTCAATTTAGTGCAAAGTTGCCCTTGAATCAAAATTAAAATGAAATATTTCTGTACTAGACTCTCTTCCTGTGAAAAATATATCAAACAATTGCCATTGCCAAAAAACTCATTACTTAGGTAGAGGAACAGTATAGACAGTTGTAATACAACATTTATTATTTATTTATTCACTCCAAACATACAAATATCCTTACAGGCTAGACCCAATACGATATTGTAGCACCCTTCAATTAAATAGTTCCACTGCTTGTACCATAACAAATTCTATGGGTACCTACCTATCAACAACATAAAAATAACATTCATCCTTGTCTATTCCAGGGTTGCTAGGAGGGGGGGTTATTAGATCAAGAGTAGAATATGAGCCAGAGCCCGAACCAACGGACCCTACACTAAAGTTCTATAAGTCTCGCACACACCGCAAGGTTGTGCCAACCATGGATGGCAAACAACCTATTTATGACTTTGATACATGGTATGTTTTGTACCCAAAACTGGAATTGCATAGTCATGCTAAACTGTAATTTTATTACTTAACACTTTAAGGATACTAAATGGCCAAAGGCATGATAACAATATCGCTTGTGTTGTGTCTCGTTGTTACTCCGCTACCCAAAGATTGAAATTGCTAGATTTGCCCTCACAGCGAATCTAACGATTTAAATCATTGCCGCTGGCATCATTAGGGTTCCGTACCGAAAGGTAATAGGTAATACGGGCTGGTATCCGCAACTCCACGTCTAAAACGGGACCCTATTACTAAGGCTTGTCTGTCCATCAGTCCGTCTGTCACCAGGCTGTATCTCATGAACCGTGATAGCTAGACAGTTGAAATTTTTACAGATGATGTATATCTGTTGCTGCAAATACTAAAAAAACAATAAAATAAATATTTAAGGGGGCTCCCATACAACAAACGTGATTTTTTTGCTCGTTTTTGCTCGATATTGAAAACGACAACAGGTAGACGCTTGAAATATTCACAGAATATATAATTTAATTAAAAAGTGATTTTTTTGCCGTTTGTATAGATAATGGTACGGAACCCTTCGTGCGCGAGTCCGATTCGCACTTGGCCGGTTTTCGTAGCAGCCCTCACTGCGGCCGTTATACATGTGCGCGCTGGCTGCACCGGAATCTTCGAGGAAACCGTAACTTAAAATAGAAGCGAATAGAAAACTAGCTGCTCACCGCGGTTTCACCCGCACAAGTCTCGATCCTGTGGGAATATCGAGATAAAAAGTATCCTATGTCCTTTCAGCGTGAAAGCGTAACAAACAAACTCACTTTCACATTTATAATATCAGTTAGGATTGTAACTCTGTGAATGATAAGATAATATCAGATATTTTTCATGTTTTAGGTCTAAGAGCCACTATGGAGATTTATTTGAAAAGGCTAAATATGAAAAAGAATTTTTGAGGAAACAACGTGAGAAGCAAAAAGATGTGGAGCACGCAAATAGGCAAGAAATTTTCATCTACTGTATGATGGGTCTAGGAGGCCTGTTTCTATTTCTGATAGCTAAAGGCACCGATGATTATGATTTCGATAAAACTGGACTAAAACACAAGGTATCAGACACACAAACACAACCGAAGGACTAGAGATAATATTATAATTTATAATAATTGAAGCAGTTTTGTCTTAAATCAGATAACTGCTTGTAATTTATTAGACAATTAATAGCATAAGAAAACAAATTTTCGTGGTAATTGTTCAAATATTCAGCTATATATTTTTTCATAATGTATTGTATATAATGTACATAAATTATTTATGCAAAAACCATAGTAGGTTGTAGATAAAATGTGATGATTTAGATTAAAAAATATACTACAATCGAACTCTTTGGTTTTTTTTTTATCCTGTAAGTAGTAAATTATAAATAATAAATAAAGCTTTTTTTTTTTTGAGTGTAGGATATCATCAAATGACTTCAAAGTCAAAGTCAAAGTTTTACTAATGCGATTTTTGGTGATGCAACGATGCAACAGGGTCTTAAAAATATTTTATAGTAGCTCAAAAATCTACCATAGAGGGCATGCATTGTTATGTGACAATATTAGAAAATAAGTTAAACATTACATGAAACACAATGAAGTAATCAATATATATAGAAGTTAAAATACAAGATATAATATATTGTAATTAATTTAATAGACAATGTATAATTATGAATATTGCATCAAACCATAAAATAGTCAGTCACATGAAATTTTGTCAACTAGGAATACGTCAATGGTATAATAGCATTTGTCTATTAAAAATTTATCTAGTTTACGTTTAAATTGAGTCAAGTTTAAATCTTTAATATCGTTGGGTAGCTTATAAATATTTTTTTGAGCCATGCAAATTATGCTCTTATGCTTCTCCCGCTCTGGGTGGAGCGGGTGGGCGTGTCACACTTTTACTGACTAAAACCCACCCGTGTTCCTTCAGTTGCCTTTTGCCAAGGTTCCGGTATCCGGACTTTTTGACACCCCGGACTTTTCGGCCTTTCCCGCAATTAACGCTGAGCCCGCACAGGTGCAAAACCGAGACGATTGCATACTCGCGCAACGATCGAATAACTATAATAGGTTAAATGAAAGATCATGAAATACGAATTAAAGCATTTAAAACCTACAAGAAGGAGGTTAATCTGTATTTATAATTATGATTTTACAACTGAACAACTGTGGCCAAATCCGAAGCGAAGTCCGGCGCTGACGTTGGTGTTAAATAAAATTGCTAAAGTATTATTAATGTTCTGTGAAATTGCGTCATTAGAATTTGGATAAATCTATGTTCCTAGCCAGGAATCGAACTTGTTGATTTTCACAGTATTCGTTTTCACAGCGAGCCGAGTAAGGTCGCGAACTTAAAGACCGCGTACTATAGGACACACGTCTATCACCCACTTTAGAATGTCAGACCAAGAAATTAGAATATGAATAATGTTAGTCGGTGTATTCATAGACTACTATTTTATACTGAGGGTGTTTCCAACAAATCATTTTCCTATCTACGAAGCTCACATCATCTGCCTAGCCTTTTCCCAACTATGTTGGGGTCGGCTTCCAGTCTAACCGGATGCAGCTGAATACCAGTATTTTACATGGAGCGACTGCCTATCGGACCTCCACAACCCAGTAACTGGGTAATACGATACCCCTTGGTTAGACTGGTTGTCAGACTTTCGTGCTTCTGACGACTCGTAACGACTGTCAAAGATCCACAAATGATAGCCGGGACCAACGGCTTAACGTGCTTTCCGAGGCACGGAGGAGTCTCGATATGTGAAAATGGTCACCATGAGTTTAAAAACTGCCACTTGCTCACTTCAGATGTCGCTACTATCATAAGTCTTAGAATTTGACTGCTAGCTGTCAATATCCATAATTTTTTTGTAAACAAGTGACTTCTTTTACGCATAATTAATCAATATACCTTTGCGTAACTGAAAAAGAAGAACTTAGAGAGTTGTATTGCTGATTCTAATGTTTATAATTCTGTAAATCCATATTTGTTACGAGCGCTAATAATATTTAGATCAACATACAACCTGACCTGCAAATTGCAAAAAACGTAAGAAAATTTTAATTTCGCGGGCTACCCTTGCGTATCCCTCTGTACGCACGTCTATCACCCACTTAAAAGTCCAAAGTCATAGAAATGGTAGTCTGTGGTCATTCATAGGCAAAGAACTCTAATAAAGTAAAAAGTCTGACTTAGTCTGTGGCAAAGAATGAAAGAACAGACAGTATTGTCAATTATTTTATTTTCCTCGATATTTTCATTGAAGTCAAATTAGATTTTTACTTTATTTATTTACTCTGATTTGGCTTAGACTAATAATTCACACGACAGATAGTGCCAGAATTAACTAGGAATAGCCATGGATTGTCTTGTTGGTTACGGTAGCGAAGATGAAAATGAATCGGAGCGCTATGGAAGCCAACAATCATCGGTAAGTATTGGCGTCCTTGACAATATTTCTCTAAATGATTTTTTTTTATTGCCCATGTGATTTGAGTGTTGTTTATTATGTTTTGATGCAATTTGTATGAGAATCATGGATATTAACCTGCGTTCTCTGCTTGACAATAGAATGATATTATAGGTGGCAGCGGGTGGCGCTGGAGGTCGCCGCAGAGACAGCGATACCAACTACGATGACGTCAACATGGACATGAGCGAGGTAACTGTCCCATATGTACGTCTACTACCATCACATATGCTAGCACAGTGAGAGCCCCAGTCAGTCCACTTGGTAAGGGACCACCTGATGGGGTCCTTCACTGTTATACTCTCCTTGTTTATGTGATGAAGCTAAACAGTAGAAATATTGTTAACTAAGTACTCTATTCTTCATCTATATTCAGGCATAAAGCCAAAATCCTTCGCAGCATTCAAAATAGTCTTTTCTCATAATAGTAACTAAATAATTATCGTAATAGTACACTTTTTATAGAGTCAAATAAAAAGCAACTTTGCATTATGCTGTTTTCAACAATGATATTAACACTTTTATTATTTTATATGTTACCCATTTGTAAATTGACACAAAACAAAAGTCAAATACCCCTTGAGTACGTGCCGAGGCTTCAAGATGACCGACCGAGTCCATGCACACTGCGACCCTTTAACTACAGGCACACGTGAGTACATAGCTATAAGATAACCCAAACTATTTGGCATCATGATTTACTCATATCCATGATTATTTTTTTCTTTTAGAACAGTTTCAAAATTTAATAAGAGCAGTATATGATTTTACTGAACAAAACCGATTATGAAATGTTGCATATGATCCATGTAATTATCATATTTATTTAGTATATTATGTCATAATACTTTGTATGGAATTAACTTATAATTATTAAAACATAATATAGGTTCTCTGCTTTCCTATTCCTATCTTATTTTTTTGTATAAACCTTTTATATATATGGCAATGCAGTGGGAAGTCATCAAAGTATAAATCTATTTAAGTAATCCAGCTATTAACTTTCCTCTACATATTTTCCCCCTTTATTATTCAAAAATATGGATGATTTAACCACACAATTTTTGTGTTGAAAGCTTGTTACTATTTTACTCAGAATTTATTAATAAGGGGGTTTATGTACACTATACTTTGACTTAATAAGGACTTATCATTGTTTTAGTAATTTATGTAATAATAACATGGGGTAAGGGCTAGAGAATGATGTTGTAATAACAACAAAGCCGATATTCAGGATTATAAATGGTCAAACAAGGCTTGATGAGATGAGAAATAAATTCTCACAACAAAGAACATAAAGATAAAATCCGTGTGTGGTTGAAAAGAACCTTAACTTAACACAAATAGCAGCATTTAAAAATGCTGCAGTACTAGTTTAATTTCAGATATATAATACAAATTAAAAGTGTCAAAACATGCTAAGTTTTGACTGCGGTTTTGAAGCAAACAGACTGTTTTGAAGGAGAAGTAGGTATGCGACAAGCTAGCTAGAGATTGGCCCAGCAGTTGAAGAGTCCGAAGAATCGCTCATACGCGCCCTGCTGTTTTTATATCCCCACTACAGCATTCCTCCCTTACTTATGTATTGCAGACATAATATCTCGTTTTTCCCCAGAGGGTTTGGCAGAAACTACACAACGCCACAGATATTATAATACTACACAACGCTCATCATGCTATGTTTACCAGAATCTGAATTCTATACCAAACGGGAACATAATTATTTGGTAATCGTAAGTTAGTAGCCAGAAAAAAATGACCCAAATTCAGCATTAAAATTGTTTACTCCATCAGTGCTGCACTAAAATAAAAATAACAGTCTGAAAATAATAACATTTTGAATCTGCACTGCAACTGGGAATGTCAGAACATTTTTTGTGGAAAAACTCTTAAATCACAAGGGAAATAAAACTTCAAAGTTTCCTTATCTTTTACTCAAGGCGTAAACCAATCATAGAAATATGACTATGTTTCAATTTATCGAAACAAATTGAAAACACTTCACATTTTGTGATACCATCGTGTATGGTGCAAAATAATGACTCTTTATATATAGGTAGTTAAAAGTTATTATGTAGTGTAAGTGTTGTGTTTCTTGTCGCAGGATTCGCAGGCCGAGTCGGAGCCCGAATTGCCGCCGGCGGAGCCTACGCCCCCGCCACAGTCATCGCGGGATGACCGCAGATCTAGTAAGTTTTTTTTATAACACATTTACTAGCGTCCCACTCCTGTTTCGCACGGTTTTTATGACTTGACAAAAACCGGCCAAGTGCAAGTTGGACTCGCGCCCGAAGGGTTTCGTACCGTTATCTATAAAAACGGCAAAAAATATATATTGTTGTATGGGAGCCCCCTTAAATATTTATTTTATTCTGTATTTTAGTATTTGTTGTTATAGCGGTAACAGAAATACATCATCTGTGAAAATTTCAACTGTCTTATTATCACGGTTCATGAGAGACAGCGTGGTGACAGACGGACAGCGGAGTCTTAGTAATAGGGTCCCGTTTTACCCTTTGGTACGGAACCTATATAAAAACATGACAGTTGATTAGGGGATTAATGAGACCATGTCAAAGAATCAACTGTTAGGTATGGGGTATAAAAAAACATGTCGTATAAATAAACTTATTGCTAAGAATCTTTAGCTCAGCTTTTCTATTCATTTGTAATTATTACTTACATTAGTGTTCTGCAATACAAATGCTAATTAGCAAATACAAGTACAAATTTAAATGGAGGCTCCATTTCAATTTGTGCCTTACTTACTACCTAACATATCTATACATACAAAATTTATACATACAAATGAAACAATATCAATATAATTTATACATACAAATAAAATTTAAGAGTCCGTTCGGTTATGTTCAGAAAAAAAAAAATGTCTGTCTGTTTGTTCTGGCTAATCTCCGAAACGGCTGGACCGATTTTGACGGAACTTTCACTGGCAGATAGCTGATGTTATAAGGAGTGACTACTTTTATCTCAGAGATTAGGGTCCTCGCGGGCAATGCCGCGGGCAGCAGCTAGTATTATATATTTTAAGATGGTAGGTACTATAAAACGCAATTAGTAAGTAGTAGTATTACTTCCGGCTTCGGAAGCGAACCGCCCAAATCGAAACGTTACGATATGTTTCATTAATAAGTAGTAGCATTACTTCCGGCTTCGGAAGCGAACCGCCCAAATCGAAACGTTACGATATGTTTCATTAATAAGTAGTAGCATTACTTCCGGCTTCGGAAGCGAACCGCCCAAATCGAAACGTTACGATATGTTTCATTAATAAGTAGTAGCATTACTTCCGGCTTCGGAGGCGAACCGCCCAAATGGAAACGTTACGATATGTTTCATTAATAAGTAGTAGCCTTACTTCCGGCTTCGGAGGCGAACCGCCCAAATCGAAACGTTACGATATGTTTCATTAATAAGTAGTAGCATTACTACCGGCTTCGGAGGCGAACCGCCCAAATCGAAACGTTACGATATTGTTTCATTAGTAAGTAGTAGTAGCATTACTTCTGGCTTCGGAGGCGAACCGCCCAAATCGAAACGTTACGATATTGTTTCATTAGTAAGTAGTAACATTACTTCCGGCTTCGGAGGCGAACCGCCCAAATGGAAACGTTACGATATGTTTCATTAATAAGTAGTAGCCTTACTTCCGGCTTCGGAGGCGAACCGCCCAAATCGAAACGTTACGATATGTTTCATTAATAAGTAGTAGCATTACTTCCGGCTTCGGAGGCGAACCGCCCAAATCGAAACGTTACGATATTGTTTCATTAGTAAGTAGTAGCATTACTTCTGGCTTCGGAGGCGAACCGCCCAAATCGAAACGTTACGATATTGTTTCATTAGTAAGTAGTAACATTACTTCCGGCTTCGGAGGCGAACCGCCCAAATCGAAACCTTAAGATATGTTTCATTAGTAAGTAGTAGCATTACTTCCGGCTTCGGAGGCGAACCGCCCAAATCGAAACGTTACGATATTGTTTCATTAGTAAGTAGTAGGATTACTTCCGGCTTCGCAGGCAAACCGCCCAAATCGAAACGTTACGATATTGTTTCATTAGTAAGTAGTAGGATTACTTCCGGCTTCGGAGGCGAACCGCCCAAATCGAAACGTTACGATATTGTTTTATTAGTAAGTAGTAGGATTACTTCCGGCTTCGGAGGCGAACCGCCCAAATCGAAACGTTACGATATTGTTTTATTAGTAAGTAGTAGGATTACTTCCGGCTTCGGAGGCGAACCGCCCAAATCGAAACGTTACGATATTGTTTTATTAGTAAGTAGTAGGATTACTTCCGGCTTCGGAGGCGAACCGCCCAAATCGAAACGTTACGATATTGTTTTATTAGTAAGTAGTAGGATTACTTCCGGCTTCGGAGGCGAACCGCCCAAATCGAAACGTTACGATATTGTTTCATTAGTAAGTAGTAGGATTACTTCCGGCTTCGGAGGCGAACCGCCCAAATCGAAACGTTACCCTATGTTTCATTAATAAGTAGTAGCATTACTTCCGGCTTCGGAGGCGAACCGCCCAAATCGAAACGTTACGATATTGTTTTATTAGTAAGTAGTAGGATTACTTCCGGCTTCGGAGGCACACCGCCCAAATCGAAACGTTACGATATTGTTTTATTAGTAAGTAGTAGGATTACTTCCGGCTTCGGAGGCACACCGCCCAAATCGAAACGTTACGATATTGTTTCTTTCCATGTTCTAATCGCTTAGGCACACTACTTTGTAATCTAATTGAATTCACAACAGTTGAATGCATAAAATTATCGACGAGTCGTAAAATGTTGCATGTTAAATCGAAGTTTATGATTAGGATCGAAGTGCTGTAAGGAAACATGAAGTTAGAACATAGTATTTAATAATGACAATAATTTATTTTAATGTCTGTTATCAATAGTTCTAAATGACAGCCGTAAATTCCTTACAAAAAAATAAAATACCTTTATTCTTTACTAGCTGCGCCCCGCGGTTTCACCCGCGTTAAGTCCCGATCCCGTGAGATTATCGAAATAAAAAGTATCCTATGTCCTATTCCAGGTCATAGTCAACCCATGTGCCAAATTTCATCCAAATCCGTTCAGCCGTTTTAGCGTGAAAGCGTAACAAACAAACTCACTTTTGCATTTATAATATTAGTTAGGATGCATAAACTCGATAAAAAAATTGCATATTAAAAACGATACTTTGTTCACAGATGACAGTCGCGAACGTGACCGCGAGCGGGAGCGTGACCGCGACCGCGGTGACCGCGAGTTCGACCGGCGCGACAAACGCCGCGACTCGCCCGTGCGTGCACGCAGCGATAGAGACCGCTCAGATAAACGGTCACCGCGCAGGGATGACAAATACAGGTACTGTTGAATTACTCCTCAAAACTCTTTCTTTTTGTGCCTGTCCAACTACTGAAGGTTGGACTTGGCCATGAAGTCCGAATATTTCTTCTTGTATTTTGCGAGGTGGACGAGCCTTGAGTTTTAAATGTTATATTTAAGACTAAAATCACGTGAAGATAACTACTTCGTTGTTGGTCTTATGGCAAACTTATACGGCTGCTGGCCATGAAAAACAGGTCTAGGTAGAAATTCTCAGTAGCAGGTATTAGGAACAGAGTGTAAAGTTCACTGATCCTCTATACGAAAGGGAGGATCCTCGGACAGACAGGTGTCTGGTGGGCTACTACCCAACGATTGATGTTGGGACGTTGTATACATGGACGCGCGGTCAACACCGCTTGCGCGATGCAGGATTTTACGAGACGTCAGTGTGATGCGTAGTTCGCATGTGGCGATGGAAGTTGGCGGTGTGAAACAACATCTCACTCAAGTACAAGGGACAAGAAGACCCTCTAAGTAGTGCTAAGTAGTTACCGCCGCCTACGGACATAATAATATGTAATACCAGATTCATCGCAGATACAGCTACGTGCTTATACATCTGCTTAACTGTTTGAAGAATGCAAGCCACCGTTTCAACATTTCTTCTCAGAGATCAGTCAGCCAAGAAATGCGGGTGCCGTCTAGTTTTCAAATGTCCGTAAAAGATTTGCTTGCTGCAAAAATAATTTAATTTCAAAGAATTTTAATTTAATTTAATTTTTCATTTTAATACTATGGGGACTGTCATAATGTAATTTTGTCGTTCGAAAAGTGCTGATTCTCAGCCTAGTTTGAATAAATGACTAGATTTTGATTTATATTTCCTACCACAGGTCAGATCGTGATCGCGACCGCGGACGCGCACACGAGCCTGTTCGCCGCGGTCTGCTAGGCGACCGGCCCGATGACCGCGAGAAAGTGCCCGCGCTGATGGACCTCAAGCCTTACGCCAGTGAGGTCCCTCCACCAGCTGATAAGAGGTCCCAAGATGCTAGAGATGCCGTATCGCCCAGGTACCGTATTCAATAACAAAGTCAATTTTTTTTTTCAAACTAGCTTCCGCCCTCGGCTTCACCCGCGTGGTATGTCGATAAAAATATTTTATTTTATTTTTCGAATTTATAATATTAGTATGGATAGGCCATTTTGAACAATTTAATGTGTACGTCAAATTTTATGGCGTCTCAGAAGTGCGCTACTCGCTGCGCAGTGACGCACCCTTCCCCTCCGCTGACACGTGAATTTGTTACTGCGCAGCGACTCGCCTCATGTTCCAAGCCGCCATAAAGTTTGAATCGGGCTGTACCATAGTTGAAAATGACTATTGTATTCTCAGTAATTATCAGTGCGTGCTAGATAAATAATTGAAATCATCTCATTTTATTATAGCCTTTATTTTGTTTTAGATTCATAGATCGCGAGCGTCGCGATAAGGAAAAGGACAGAGAACGCGAACATGATAGAGATCGCCATGGCAGACGCTCCGAGGAAAAACGGTAAGCATACATTAGAAAAACAAACACTCCACACTTTGGAAAGAAAAAGAAATATAGCAAGAATAAAATGATAACTTAGAAAATAATAATGAACAACAACGGTGTGTAAAACAACAGCTGGCTGCTCCAAAAAGGTCCATTTCAGCATGAATGCCACACAGATGCTGTCTGTCGCTGGTTTTCTAATGAACCTTTAGGGACAAATGAGGGATAGAAACAAACAGTTTCAATATACCTAATAAATAATATTTATTCTTAAAAAAAAAACAAGTAATCGAGTCTTTGGCCCAAACGATCGCGCTATCTTCGTGTATTACTAATTCACTTTAGTGAGTGATGTGATTGCATAAGAATTTCACCTGGGGGCCAAGTCTACTAATTTACAAATGTGTCAGTGGTCTCACAATGATCAGTTTTTAACAGATATGCCATACAAAAGCTGTCAAAAACTCATCATTGCGAGACCACTGACACGTTTGTAAATTAGTAGACTTGGCCCCCTGAACAGGGTTTGTTTACACTATCATTAGATACATTAGGAACGGACATTATATTACTAAAGTCATTCTATGTACACCTTGTTAGGTCATCAAGCCACCGCCACGACCGCCGCGACCGCTCCCGCTCCAAGTCCCGCGGCGCGCAGTACCCGGCCGGCCACTCGTCGGAGCGCCGCGCCTCCCCGCCCTCGGCCGACTACCGGCCTTCGTCCTACAAGGTCAACAAGAAACTAGAGGTTATGGAGAAGATGGGTTAGTATTGATAACATCCAATTCAGTCGTCAATCCTATTTTAAGATTATCGAAAAGTATAGTAGCTTGTCTTTTTCTCTACATTTATTCAACCCGTATGGTACCGGTGCGGTGTCCGAAAGCTACCATTTTTTTTTTTATCTTTTTACAAATCTCAATCAACATTTATGGTTAATTTTTGTTTTGGCAAGATAGCACGTGATTAGGCAACTGATTTACTATTTAGAGACTTTTTGATTTGACTTGTGAGAAAATGCGTATCAGAATTTTATGAAAACTTAACCGCAAAGAAACCCGTCAAAACTGAATAAATCATAGAAATTATACAACATTATTTTTTGTTAATGCTAAACCCGAAAAGGGGTCATTGTACTCATCATTTTAAACAACTTTTTCTATTTCTACGGGACCAAACTTGAAACATACTACTACTTGAAACGGACTACATTTTGTTGATTTAAGTTTTTTTGAGTTGTATATGAGCTGTGTTACAATGATCGTGTTCTATTTGTGTACACACAGGTCTACAGATCAAGACTCCAGACGGCTCGATGGCTACAGCGCAACAACTTCGCGCGGCGGCCTGCGAAGTACCGCCGCCAGGGTCACACCTCCCTTCATACTACAACCCCACTGCTGTCAATGCTAACAAGATTATGGATCAGGTATTTTGTTTTTTAATCCCTCATGGTCAGATCAAATATAAATGTCTGTTGAATTACGTTTTTTTTAACACTGAATCAAAATCAAAAGTCATTTATTCAATCTGGGCTGAAAATCAGCACTTTTCGGACGTCAAAATTACATAAGGCCCACCCTTCACCACTTACTAGTGCTTTAGCTGGGAAGAAGTGGGCAACAAACTCCCCAGCAGCACAGCTGTCTATTCAGTTAGAAAAAAATGATTCTATACAAAAGAGTATGCAAAATCATTTACAACATAAAAAAATATCTTTGATAGGTACAAAAGCGCAAGTTATTGTGGTCAAACAAGAACAAGTCGGAAGCAGAGGAAGCTGCCAAGTGGAGCGGCACGCGGTTCGCGCAGGACAACGACGGCAAGCAGGTGTCCAAGTTCATGAGGCTTATGGGCATCAAGGAGCCAGGTGAATGTCTATTACCTTTATTAAACTGAGTATTTCGTTAATAATACACGATCAATAAGAATTGGAATCGGTTTGAAACAAATGTCTGATCCATTGCTTCATAAGTTCGAAAAAAAAGTCTGCTCAATAACGTAAATAACGCAATGAATGTTGTTGAACTGTCAAAATGAAACGAATTAGTCTTAATCGCTTACGAAAATAAGTTACGCAAGTAGATACCTGGTAGTATCCTTTAAAACCAGGTTTTCCTCTCACTCCATCAATCAACTCAGTCAGTGCACTGCTGGAGAAATGCCTCTCTAAAGTTGCAGTCAAACACCCAGTTCTGTGCCAGTAAGATGGACCAATGCCCAATAAGAGGAGGCTAGGATAGTTTGGATGTGGAATGGGTTTTATTATATTACTAGCTGCGCCCCGCGGTTTCACCCGCATAAACCTCGATCCCGTGGGAATATCGGGATAAAAACTATCCTATGTCCTATTCCCGGTCATGGTCTACCCGTGTGCCAAATTTCATCCAAATCGTGTTCAGCTGTTTCAGCGTGAAAGCGTAACAAAATAACTCACTTTCGCATTTATAACTAATTTTTTTTTAATGCAATGTGATGCAATGACATCTAATGACTAACGCCAAAGTACTTCAGGTGACTTCAGTCACACTGTGGCTCTAATTACGCAATGTATATTGTCTTTGGTCCCTGGCCCTGACATCAACCAATAGATGAAATTGACAAACTTTTATTGCTTAAACACAAAGCTTTTCACTACTTATTATGTATATTTTATGTATTTTTTTTGTAATGTGAATTTTGTATGTGCATATAATTTTTCTTTATTTCTTTTGATTAGGAAGAAATCATGACATGATAACCCATTTCAGCTCATACTCATTTAATCCAAGATTCTAAAAAATAATTTACTAATCAATATTTCTATTCCAACAGCCGCAGTCAAGCCTGAGCCTCCAGAAAAAGCGGTAGACCCAATTAAAAAGCAAGAGGAACTCTTTCAAGCAATGCAAGCACAGTACGAAGTCGCCAGAGCGACTACCCACACCATGCGCGGCGTAGGACTGGGCTTCCAACGGGGGCAGTACTAGAGTCCATTACTGTCTAATAACAAACTTCATAGTGATAGTGCCTAGTGTTGTGACGTCATATGTGCGACCTGAGTGTGCCTAGTGCGATGGAAAGGAGAACGGAACAGTGCAGTGGTGTTATACTAAGCTCTGCAGATGAGCTGGTGTTTAGTCATAGATTATGTTATGTTGATTTTCTACCAAAATTGTACTGTAATAAGCAATAGATTATATTTATATATGAGCTCTTGTTTTCAATATGTGTGTTGTTTGTAACATGCTTTTGTAATAGAACTGGTTTTCCATTTCAACAGTGCTTTTTGGGTTGATTCTGTTTGCATAAATTGTGTCAATTTTTTTTCCTAAAGTAAATTATATTACTGCCATTGGTACTCGCCTTAGCTATGTCTCCTTGGAGAGCTCTACAACCTGTTGACCTATGCAATTGATCTTATGAATGTTAATACTTATGTATGTTTGTATTTCATACTTAGGGATGTTCGGCTAGAGGAATCAGAAAAGAGGATGTATGTAAAAGAAATGTTGTAGTTTGTAAAATATTAAGGGTACTGGAATGCACTAGCTAGAGATTAGAAAGACTACTGCAAGTAGTTTAGATTCTGTAATCCATGTAGTAATGGATTGGGGAACAATTGATGTAGCAAGCAGCGAAACGGTCTTTGAATGAAAAAGCAACATCAAAAATATCATATTTTTACAATAGCTTAAATACTTACATGAAAAATATGTAAATTATATTGATGAAAACAAAAGTCCATAAAATAAAATAAAACTAAATATACAGCTGATCTGGCATTGGATTAATTAGATAAATGAATTGAAAATTGTAAATAGCCATGACATGGTATTGTGAGTAAGCAGTCTCAAATTATAAAACTTGCAAAGACTATCATGTAGCAAGATGAATTATATTTTCAAAGTAAATTTGGACATGCGTCACGCAATCCCGTGGGTTTTGTGAGTGGGTGGAGAATTACAAAATATGTGAAGTGAAGTTCTATAGCTACTGCTGAAACCATTATCAAGAGTTGTAAAATATATAATAGACTACCTGTTCATACCAGGCGTCGTACGGGTGAATTAAATGTCTATCTCCAGTTTTATTGAGATTTTCATACAAAAATACCATCTAAATTTCCTGAAAAGATATTGCAGCTAATACTCACAATAAAAGACCCATACTGGTGAACGGCCCTTTGAATGTGAATATTGCCACAAGATGTTTAGTGTGAAGGACAACCTGCAATAAAAAATCAGCTAAATCGGTCAAGCGTTGTCGAGTGATAGTCTTTGATAAATACAGCAATTCATTTTATAGGATGATTCAAATAAAAGGCTATCTCTGTAAAATGCTGTCTGTAATCAGTCTGCCACTTCATTTGATATGATAAGAATTGATTGTTGTAAAATTGGTTAAGGTAAATCCCCGTTTTGCAATGGTATTTAATCTGTTGTTAAATCACAAATCAAGTAATGTAACTGATTTGTTATTTCCTACTTCAGTTAACTAATTACAAGAAGGTTTGCTGGCTAAGTAATATCAGCCGCACACGGGTCGATTGATCAGGTTAAGCTACGCTTACTGCGGTCAGTCCGTGGATGGGTGACCATCTTAACATACCGAGACCCCACTTGAAAAGCATGATAGGCTGTGGTCCGTCCGCATGTCATTCATGGATCTTTGACAGTTGTCGTAACCAGTCTTACCAAGGGATATTGTTTTACCCAGTAACTGGTTTACGGAGGTCAGGTAGGCAGTCGCTCTATGTGAAATACTGGTATTCAGCTGCACATTGGGTTAGACTGGAAACCGACCACAATAAGGTTGAGAAAAGGCTTGGCCGAGATTTTTTAGTTACCTAATTACAAATATTGCAATAGCTTTGATATGAGATACTTGAACAAACATACTCATAGTGGTTTCAAATAGCTATGGAACTCGATAATTCTTAAAATAAGTTCTAGTTATACTGCTATGTGTGATATAATGTTATTCAATTAACTAGTTATGATGAAAATAATGAATAATGTGTGGAAAACATTTTATCCATTGAGATCTTCCTCTATGTTCCTAAGTTTTATTGAAATAGATTGCAAGTAAGTAGACTAGTGTTCTTTTGTAGTAAACTATCCATGCAATGTTTATTATTTTTGTCGTTGTTTAAGTAAATAAAAGATTACTAAAATGTCTTTTTTTACTTTTTCATTTGGTTTTCCGATATTTCATATAAGAGTAGGAGAAGACCTAAGAAACGATGGGTGGACTGTGTGTGTGAAAAATGACAATCTAAAGCTAGAAAAGGGGTGACTACCGAGATGACCTAATAGAGAACGGACTTCCCGCGCGGGATCTGGCTCAGTGTAGCCAGAGCTTAAAACACATACATATTCATATTAAAGGATAGGCGGAGGACAGGTGCAACGCAAGGAACATAATTATACTCGCCTACGGCGAGGTGCAAGTATACCTACACCACAGAACATGACCTACACCCACATTTTACAATAATGCTAAAAACATAAAATGCGGAGCTACCCGCTCCGCTTATTGCGTAAAATACAAGCAAAATATTGTGTCGTTGCCGCGTTTGCTAAACAACACAATGTGAGGCACAGACTAAGTAGTATGCGAGGTTAAATCGGAACTGTGTGGGAGAGACGTTATAATGCTATCGATTTTACAGCACCAAAAATGATTGGACATCACTATCACTACTGAATGAACAGCGCTGAACAATCATCTGTCCCTGTCAGTCGGTCCTGCTGTCAAAGACATGAGTGAAGTTGGCAGCGCTCGCTATTATTAAAATAATATAGTCTGTGGTTATGGGATTCACCGAAAAGTGTTCACAAAAAATGTTTTTATTTCAAATCAGTAGATAAGGTCGAATAATTAATCATCTAACATTCAACAGTTGAAGCCTAACTACCACCGCAATAGCGCGAAATAAAAACATATCCACGGTAAATTGTGAAATAGGTTAAAATTGCAACTTGTTACAGTGCGTATGTAAGTCTAAATAGATATAAAATAAAGGATGAATCGCGAAATGGAAGACGTCGAAACAAAACTGTGTGAGAATTGGTAAGTTGTATGTGCAATATGCGTGTATGTTGTCAATATTAGTTCTATTTTAGAGTACACACGTTAGCCGGCTATTTTTAGATTATTTGGAGCATTGCGAACATCGCAGCTGTCTCGAGATCGCTTGTTGTTTACCTTACATCGGAATTATTGTTATGAAAAACTTCCTTACACCATTGTTTATTTTGTTTAGCCTCAAGTGAGATCTTGTAGGCATATTAGAGAATTTGAGTGTGAAAAATAATTATTATTGTTGGTATTTTATTGAATTTTTATTTCGTTTGTACCTATGTAGCTTAGGGTCGATGATCTATGACCTATTTTGCCTTGGACGACATAGATTGCGGGCCACAAAATCAATTATGCACTCGGTGGCGGATGAATGAATTCCAGGAAATGTCTGCTGTCAGGTTCGGGATGAGCCGGGCCGCGCTGTCAGGCTTTAATAAAATTGCTTTCTTTATCGTTTATATAATAACAGCTTATAGATAGGGTACATTTATCTAGGCTAAATGTGTTTTATAGCTAGCTACCCACCTGAGAATAATAATTATTAATAAGCTATCCAAATTATAACATTTTTGCGTAGGGCTTCCCGCCTAAACGCTACCTATTTGATTTGTTCATCGTAAACGTATTAGAAAAAATCGACAAATAAATCCGCTAAGCGAAGTTAGTACAGGACCTTTATTTATGTAGAAAGTCATTACCTATAGGTAATATGAATAATATCCGCCTTATTCATAAACGCTGCTTAAAGTTAAGTTATGAATTAGCAACTGTTTAACCATACATTTTCGACGTTTATACGACTCTTTAACTTTAAGAAACGTTTATGAATAAGAGGGTTAGTCTCTAAGTAAAAGTTAAAAAATATTTTGCGAAAATGATCTAAATGACAAATACTTAGTTACTTATTTGTCCGTGATACTGATAATATAAGTACAGAAAAGGTAAAGTGAAACAAGTTTTCATACACTTGATTTCAATTCTATTCTTGTTTGGATATAATGCTAATGTAAGGTAGATAATTGTCACAGTATACTGTGCCATTGTGATCACGATTCAATACCTAATAGGCACCTTCCTGAAGAGGTATTTTCGAAATTACTTTTTCGCAATCTCACTACGCCCGACCGATAATACCTAAGTCAAACTTGTATGATCCCGGGACTCACGCAATCATCTCATTCCTGCCTACGTACCATTAGCGTTAGCTCATAAAATATGGGCCTACCATCCACTGCTGTTCAGTGTAGCTATAGCTATCATCATGGACATATAATAAACCAACACGTACAGGCATCATTCTTATTATCTTCAAACCATATCACTTTTCAGTTTTCACATACATACTTATTGGCAAGCTGTGCATATAGGTCTGTACAATTTCAGCAGTTTTCATGAGTTTGGTAGTCTTTTAGCTAATTGTTGTGTTGTAGCCATGCGTCAGATATATCAAAATACGATTTCAGCCAGAAATCGTATCGTATCGATAATCCGAACTAGACAACCCGTTTTCACAAAACACGGCAAGATTTTGGTAAATTTGCGTAACCGTGCACAACACAAACAAAACATGTTGAAATCTTTAGTTTTGTCAAAAATTGTATGGAAGATGACAGAAAATAGAGATTTCAACATGTTTTGTCGTAAATGTTTCGCCAGTGCAAACGCACGGTAAGCAAGTATTTGTTAGTTTTGATCGATGCCGATGCACTTCAACCGAATAATATTACTTTAGAGACGATCGAACGTCGAAACTGCGAGCCGGAGCACAAGAATAAAAACTCTTTATTTAGTCATGTGCTAAAGGCGCCGCGCCGGAGCCGCTCCTAAAATCGTTTTTTAATAAAAACGGATCTCAAACCGTTTGCGTAAAAATCCAGAAACGCTCATGTCTATTGTGTTGATAAGCCTGTCAAAAACCGGGTGTCAGACTTAAGCTGTGCATATGTAGGTACCTACTGATGAGATCGTCTGTTGATCTCGCAGTCGCCTTTTGGTATAACTACCTACTTTCAGCTCTCCCACTTTTCTTGTCACAACCATCAGTCGCAATTAAGTACTCGCATTCCGCAACTTCATATTTTTCCCAAAGACTATGAATTTTATAGTCTTTAATTAAATCATAGGGAATTTCAGTTTCAGGAATTCCCTAGGTATGATTTCTAACAATTCGGAAACTCCGTGTTATTCCAGACACGAAGGCACATGAATAAGGCGAAACGGCTAAAGGTGTAAGCCTCTACTCTTCGGTATCGTAAAGACCTTGAAAAACGACCCTCCTCTCTCGGTTAATAAGTAACTATTCTGTTTGACGATATAAACAAAGGCTTGCCCAGTGCTTTAGTAGATAGCACGTAAAGGCCGACACATCGACGTAACATTTATTTACAAACGTTCTACACTTCGAGTGAGTGCCGAATATTGCTTTGCGCCCTTCGCCCTCGCTTTGATTTGTATGCTTAGTCCGTAGAGTGAAGCCACAATGAGTAATTAGTCCTACGCTGCGTGCTAGGTGATATGCTCCTAGCGCACTAATGGTCTAGGGCCTGGGTTGGATTTTGCAATGCCCACACTCATAACAGCCGCAACGGGCGCGGTGGCACCGGACCGCATGTTTCGTTGGCACTGCTTTTCTGAACTGTGATCGTTGGTTTACTATATGCCGGCGGTACACGGCACACGCGGTTCCGGCGGTGCGGCGCATGTGCGAATTGTGATACCTACTCATTCGTATTCGTATACACAAACCTGCTGTCCGGGGTGCCGCGCCGCCGCCGCCGCCCGCGCCGGTGCGGCTCCGGCGTCATGTTTATGGAGTCTTATGCTACTAGGCTACTACATGAATTTGTCTACTGTTCGAGCTACGCGAGCAGCGTAGCTCTAACTCCATCCAATTCCAAAGTTACCTCTAAACCGAACTATAAACCGCTGGTATTAAAAAAATACTTCAAATTAGATCATGTTTGCATATTAACTGAACTAACTATAAAGCAAGTCGTATGTTTTTTTTTTTTTTTTATATTACCATTATTTTCACCGTTAAAAGCAAATACCTAAACTATTAGAGGCTTGGAGCCGCCAGCAACCCAGTCTGTCTCGCTTTCACTCAAGCCGCGAGGAGTATGGTGCAAGCTAGATAAAAGTGAATTTTAGAAGAAATAGGGAATAAAATCATCGACGACAATTTGAGGTTATTCAATTAACCTATTTTCAAATGAAAGTACTCAATTTAGAAGTGGCACAATAAATTGGCATCCACAGGTATGTTTCCTGATCCATATGTTTAAATTTTCATCAGATACTTTTTGAACAGAGCATAGCTGCGTAGCATCGAACTAAGGCCGAGTGACGTCCGAGCTGTTGCTTGCACATGTTAACCACGAGCTAACCTGTGATACGAACATTTATGTATGATTTACTAGGTATAGCGTAGATCATACTATGTTGCGCGAATCGGCGTCTTGCATCGGGCCCGGACGAGCAAAATTGTATCTACGTAACGTAATGTTTCCGCGCCTCGTCGTGTTCTTTCATTTGTTGGTCTGAGTTCAAGAATCATTCTTAAACGTACCTACTACTAAGATCAGACATTATAAGATATTGATACGAATAAGATACAGCTGCTGCCTAGACGGAAGATCCAAAGGATATACCGTGAACCAGCAGCAGCAGTAGCATCGTAAAATTGTATTTACGCCTAGTATCCGCGCACATCTGTGCCGTGTCAGGGACGTGTGTGGGCCGAGACCTTTTGTTGATATTTACGAAAGCCGATATTCACAAGGACGTTTGTGAAAAACGTCATATAAAGTGGACGCTACAATTCTGTTATATGCCCAAGGACGACTTGCTCGCGTCCTTCAGAATGACAATCAGGAATCGGATTCCCTAGCAGTACGCAAAATTAATGTTTACGGGAATCGTTTCCAAAAGATCGGTCACGACCGCACACTCTCAGTGCTAAGACGTGTAGGGTACAATGTCAAGATCCCTAATGTTGGGTCTCCTTATGAATAGCAAAAGGTCCATCAATTCCAAGACCTTTGCCAGGCTGTTTGTTATGTCATCTGCATTGAACGGTCTCAGATGTGCCCGAGTTCTAATTTCCCTTTCGATAGTTAATCTATTTGTATCCGGTGCTGTCCTGAACGACTGACCTAAAAATAACATAACTTGCCTGACATTCGACCTTATCGGAAGTTCAATTTGTTTTATTTCGGTATACTCACCTGATTCCTGGCGCTGTCGCGCATGTCGCCGAGGCGACTTGGAGGTCTAAAAGCCAGTGGTATGTTTAGCAGTGGTAGGTTTTCTGATAGAGTTTCACTAGTAGATATTTGCTACAGGCTGACAAGAAGTTGTGTCGTAGGTAAACACCTTCTTTCCATAAGCCATTTCTCATTCCATCTTTATTCGTAAGTTCTACGGGCCTGTCTCCAGAAAATTCAAAAATTATTGCAGGGTTTGTATGAAATTACCTTACCACTTAAACTATCAGATGGGGCATCTGCTTGATGCTTAGCATAATCAGCCTATAATGATCTCACTGCTGGGACACAGGACACAGGCCTCCTCTCGCTCAGAGGGAGTGGGCTGTAATGTAATCCACCAAGTGGTCCCAGTGCCGATTGGTAGATGTCACATGTCTTAGAATTTTTGGGTCTAGCTAGGATATGTCGGTTTCTTCATTATTTTTCTTCACCGTTTTGAGAGCAGAGATAGAGTGGTGCTGATGAGAGTGATGAAATAAATAAATAATTTGCATCCACGAGTTTACAACGTTAGCACTGGGCCACCATGCACTGCTCTCGACCGCTTGCTTGATTGCCACTGATAACATAAAAGAGCTTGGATAAAGTTTACAACATCTGCCCTTTGTTTTTTGCACAGTAAACGCGAGATCCCGACAGTGAACTTCACGATCCACAACGTGCACTGCGCCCGTAACATCCGCGTGTGTCCTGTCTGCAAGGAGCCCGTGCTGTACGCTGAGCTCAAGGAACACCACGAGAAGCTGCACAAACTACGTAAGTACCAACCCATCACAGTATCTTATAAAAAAGTATTTTTGTGTGAATATTTTGTGCCGTAACCTGGGTCAAATATTTAAATGCTTATTTGTTACAGTACGTACCGTATGTAAAAAAATATTTGAACAAATTAAAACTAAGATAAAATTGAAATATAGGATGGCATCCTAATCCTAACTGGAAGCCGACCCCAATATAGTTGGGAAAAGGCTAGGTAGGCAGATCCTAATCCGAACTATCTTAAATAATATTATAAACGCGAAAATGAGTTTGTTTATTACGCTTTCACGCTAAAACGGCTGAACAGATTTGGATGAAATTTGGCACATGGGTAGACCTGGAAAAGGATATAGGCTACTTTTCATCCTGGATCACAGACGTAGTCGCGGGCAACAGCTAGTTGGGAATAGTTTCTTCTTCTTTCTTAGTAATACTGTTGCTGTCGTTATCGCCTGAAGTAAAACGCCCAATAGCTCATGCCGTTGTAAAGTATAAGCTAGTCAACAGGAGGACTTGAGAACTAAATGACTAACTGCGTGGTTGACAGACAACACATGCACATTAACAGACCGATGAAGATACTGCGTGGTTTACGATCTGTAGCAATACAAAATCTACCTAAGCCATAAATAATTTTTGGATCCTCGTAAATTGTCTCCGTCTATTACTAAAATCGTTCTTGTAAGCCACCGAAGTAGTTTCCCTTATAAAGTGTAAATGCACAAAGCACAAAGAAAGATTTCTCAAAACTCCGGTCCTGATATGCAAGACTGGGATTTAGGTTTGTATGTTGTCAAGTCGAGCTATCGCATCTAATCTTCGATTAAGACGCAATTACTGATAGTGATAGGACGTCCCCGAAGTAGCACGGATGCACCTCGCATCGTCACGCTACGCTGTCCATGTGTCACGACACGATGATTATGTCCGCCAATTTTAGGCACTGCATGACTTGTGTCCGCGGTACCTACTATCTACTCACTAGCTATAAACTCGCTTCTATAACATGGACTTTGGGCGAATTTCACCAATGGAACTGAACACAATCAACACATCTAAAACGGGATCAAGAGCTATCAGAGTCATGATTCATCATCATCTGCATAGCCTTTTTCCAACTATGTTGGAGTCGGCTTCCAGTCTAACCGGATGGAGCTGAATACCAGTATTTTACATGGAGCGATTGCCTATGTGACCTCCACAACCCAGTAACTGGGTAATATGATGCCCTTTGGTAAGACTGGTTGTCAGACTTTC
Source organism: Lithophane socia (assembly GCA_947522985.1). Classification (NCBI taxonomy): domain Eukaryota; kingdom Metazoa; phylum Arthropoda; class Insecta; order Lepidoptera; family Noctuidae; genus Lithophane; species Lithophane socia. The sequence goes on along the minus strand of OX383271.1, from coordinate 8,119,659 downwards.
GGGCTTCTGACGACCCGTAACGACTGTCGAAGATCCACAAATGAGAGCCGGGACCAACGGCTTAACGTGCTTTCCGAAGCATCATCATGTCGGAGTCATTTATTTATTGAATACTTTAAGCACACAAATGTACAGAGGCGGACTTACCATAGGCATTTTCTACCAGTCAACCTTTAAGTGATGCAGAGACAAACAGTGGTAGGTGCAATAGCGAAAAGTCATAATTGTTACAAAATATTAACACAGACATCTTCATCACTTCCTCTGCCCACCAGGCGTGATCATCTAGCACTCTAGCACAACGGCATGGCAGTCCGTCCGTCGCCGTGTCGTCAAAATAACGAGTGTAATCAAAACAGATGAAATTACCGTTATAACTATCTAGAGAATACGCATATGATTCATTCTTTCATTTGGCAACACTAACTGAGCTATTTGCGGCATCTAGAACAAAAGATTTCACTGGCTTTTAATCTAGGGATTAGACCTGGTCGTAGTTTTCTTAAGATGCCATCATTATTCCACTGCGAAAAAGGGATGGTGCTAGCGGCCTTGTATAGCTCCGTCTCTCAGTAACACTGGAAAAATGGTGGCATTAATACGTCGTGGTATAGGTGCTGGTCACTCTTTGGATCCCGGCAGAGAAAAATATTTCAAATCCGTTTTTAGACTTTTTAGGAAACACATTTTATAAAGAAGGGCCCGATGCCCTGTACGTAATCGTAGATTTTTGCTCTAAATCATATCTACAGACAGGATTGGTTCACATTAGCTCAAGACAGAGAGGAGTGTCAAGGCTAAAAGGGTTGTCTGGCAGTGGGACAAGATAGGCTAAAAATAAGTAATAGGTTATAAACCACATCTCTCATTAACTCTCATAACGATATAAACTACCTCTTGCCATGGTAAAAGTAATGCAGCATGAACATCAATTTTATACTGCTATGGTAATAATTTTTTCCGTAACGCAAATAGCGGTAGTTAGGTTTACATCACACCCCTGGGGGAAATTACATCACTCTTTAACTCTTGTGACGAAGCTATACATCAATCCATCTCCCTTTCACACTGAAGTAGGATAACGTAGAAGTAGCCCCCCTGGTCTGGTTCCTAAGGGAAGGAAATCCTTAGGAATCCTTACTAATATGCGAAAGTAACTCTGTCTGTATGTCGCGCTTTCACGCCAAACCTACTGAACTGATTTAAATGAAATTTGGTACACAGATAGTCTAGAGCCTGAGAAAGGACATAGGTTACTTTTTATCGACATACCACACAGGCGAAGGCGCGGGCGGAAGCTAGTCCATGATAAGTAGATAGATGGATTCAGAAGCTGTGCACAAACGCTGTTAAAAGTTTGTGAGAGGTGTGGGGCTAAGTGTATGTTTTTTTGTCACCAGAACCATGTAAGAAATGCGGGGAGAGTGTATGCGGCACTGACTTGGAGGATCACATCCGGGACTCTTGCGCACATACTATCAAGTCATGCAGGTCAGTTCAATGTTCTTATTTCTAAAGGAGAACGTTCGCAAGGACCGTGTACCGGAAGACGTAGCGTTGGAAGGCAGGTGGACCGATGACCAAGTGAAGGCCGCTTTATTTGTTTGTTACGCTTTCACGCTAAAACGGCTGAACGGATTTAGACGAAATTTGGCACATGGGTAAACCTGGAATAGGACATAGAATACTTTTTGTCCCAATATTTCCAAAGGATCGAGACTTACGCGGGTAAAACCGCGGGGCGCAGCTATTGCAATCTGGCGATAAAATGTATACAGAATTTGTATACAATTTATCGCCAGATTAGTTAATCGAAACTTATCAGGAACTGGTGAAGGCCATCCGAAGTCTTTTTGTTCTTTGTCCCTATTATACCTACCTATTACTACGTCAAGGATAAAAATATGTCTCTAATTAAGATACACTTAGTCAGGTGAAAATCAACAACGATTGACTCTTAAAGTAGGCAGGTATTGTATGACAATTTGTTGGTTGTGTATGTATACGCACTGAATCGATCGATAAAATGAGACTAAGCGTATGCTGAAATGCAGAAGACGCAGGTCCACGCAACGCAGGGCAGAGCAGATTTTGGAATGCATGAACGTACTGACAGCTGCGGCATGCGGCGCAGGCACGTGGGACGCAGACATGTGTCCTGCGTCTGGTTATAGAGCCGGCACAGATTTATGCGCGACGCGGGCTTTGCTGGGTTACCTGCATCTCAAAAACAAGTGATGACCGGCTGTCACTACGTTCATGCATTACAAAACCAGCTCTGCCCAGTGCTGCGTAAACCTGTGTCTCCTGCGTCTCAGCATACGCTTAGCCTGAAACTAGCTTTTGAATTTTGCTACTTTTTGTCCTTAATTACATATAGAAACAATTTTACCATGTTTGAATTCCCGCCTGCCTCGTTGGTCTAGTGGTCGCAAACAGTACTGCTGAGCATGAGGTCTTGGGTTCGATTCCCAGGTATGGCGAATTGTTATTGGGTTTTTCCATCAGGATTTTTTCAGTAGCAGCCCGGAGTCAGAACTTGTGCCTGGTTGTTAGCAATAGGCTTGCCCCCTATGCATGGGCAACATATCTGGCAAAATGCGAGTACACCTGGGCCTAACCTCTGTTGAACTCCCATTTGTTACAAAGGTTCTGCGAGCTGGAACTGCCGCGCCGCGACCTGCCGGCTCACGAGAACTACTGCGGAGTGCGCACGGAGCAGTGTCCGGACTGCCGCGAGTGGGTCATGATCAAGTACCGGCAGCTGCACGTCGACTCCAACCACGGCTTCATTAGACTGGACGACGGTACGCATTCATGATGTCGATGGAGATTTTTGGCCTATCTGCTCCATAGAGATCTACGTTTGCGTAGGTTCAAAATAAATTATTTGACTTTGGCATAAATCGTTTCAGATCCCGCCCCTGCACCAAAGAAGGAACTACCAAAGAGTCCAGCAAAGCCGATGGTCAGCAAGACGACGAACACCAACGCTGTTGCCGTGAATACCAACATGCCTTCCACAAGCAACAACGGGTTCCCTCGACCAACCACCTCCAATGTCAACAACGGGTTCCCTCGGCCAACCACCTCCAATGTCAACAACGGTTTCTCTCGGCCAACCACCTCTAACATCAATAATAGACCTAATGGCTTGAAGAATATTAACTTGCCAAGGAGTGCTGTGCCTAGGACTGGCCCTGTAGATACAAGGTAAGTAATTTACATTAGAATTGGAGATCTTTACTTACATTAAAATATGGTCTATACTAGCTTACCTCTGATATTGAGTGTGAATCAAATCGTATTTGATTCTAATAATTGACGAGAAATATCACATTAAAATTAAATTCTATTCCAAATACACATACATTTTTGATTCCATCTGTATCCGTACATGTTATAAATTAAAGTCGCTTTTCATGTCTGGCTGTCAACCGTTGCGTAGTTATGGACAACGCAGCCACACAGGCTGCGTTGTCCATAACTACGCAACGGTTTTGATGTAGCTTTCACTATTATTTAAAGAATTTATTCCGAAAGATGCATACGTTAATATTAAAGTAAGTGTATAACTAAGAAATCTCGATTTTTTCAAGTCATAAAATGAGCAGGTCTCATGCTACGTACGGGCTGATTTATAATAAAGCGATGTTTTGTCAAGTCGTAAAAGCTATGCGAAACGCCGACAGGTTTATACATAAATGTACGCGACAGCTGTTTTTTTTTTCGCGATTTCATATTTGTTCCCATAGTAAAAGTTGATCATAATGATGAGTACAATGATTTTACTTCGTGGGGGAAAGAGATGGAGCTATACATCCTGTAGAGCTTCATCTGGGGGCTCTAAGTTTTGACAGCATAAGTTACTGGCTGCACATGAACTTGTAACTCTTTATTCAAAGCTACTCCAGCAGTGGAAGTTCAAGCTCATCTTCTTCGTCACTTGCCGGCGAGGGAGCGTCTACTGATTGGAGGAATGTCCAGGCCGCGTTAGCCAATGGATCGAAGAAGAGGACCAATGACCAGCCGCAGATTAACACCAACGTGGAAGCTACCAACAAAGTGGAGAAAGATTTGTGAGTATATTCTTACCAGTTCGACCCACGGCTTCAGCTGAAAAAATTCCGGGTACAATGGGTTCCTAATTGTAGGCTGTCCAAGTATAGTATTTAGTTGTTAATTTTATGTTGTGCTATTTTAGGTAATTGGGCTCAAAACTGTCATATTTTCTCCCTTCTTTAATTATTCTTTGTCACCGTAACCTTCAAAGGACTTTCTCTTTCCTGCAGGAGCATTTCCCGCGGCGCTGTGAAGAAGCGGCCGGCTCCCAAGCCGCCGAGCCGGGACCCGCCGCCCGCCTCCCCGCAGCGCGACCTGCCGTACTACAGCGCGCTCCAGCGGCAACAGAGAGAGGAGCGAGCGAGACAGGAACAGACTGCCTATAACTTGTCTGTGGGTGAGTCACGTACAGAATCGTTTTTTACATGCTATAAATGATACTAATACCAGCCTATTGTTGTTCCACTGCAGGTCAAACGCCTCTTCTCATACTGAGAATGCACGAACATTAACGCTTGCTTAAAACAGGTTGGCGATTTCAGACCTCTATTAACTATAGGTCCAGGATTCCTCACTATGTTTTTCTTTACCGATGTCAGTGATGTCCAAGATAAACTTAGAAAGTAAATATGGATTCAAAAAGTCACATTGGTAATTCCCCGGATTTGAACCCGCAACCTCGTGCATGAGAGGCGAGGTTTTAACAACTGGGCCAGCCATCACAGCCAACGTGCTATATTTAAGAAATATCTTTGTCACTGTTGCACAACTTTCTAACTGCAAGAAAAAGACAGGAAAAGAACACTCTAAGCCAAAGCACATGCTAAGTAACCACAGGAGGTACAGAAGTATTCTTTTATTTCTCCAAAGCCTTTAATTGTTTACATCACGGCGCGCTTTTACGTAAACTGGGTCACAATAGTGCCCAAAGTGACCATTTACGTAATTGATTCTTATTAATTATATAATAGGATTCAATGTGTAGATGTGAATGGCGAGTAATCTTCCGGGATAGCAGTTCAGTTAGATGTACCTCAAGGCTCAATACTGGGTCCTTTCTTATTCCTTATTAATGACTCACCATTATTATAAGGATACTAGCTGCGCCCGCGGTTTCACCCGCGTAAGTCTCGATCCCGTGGGAATATCGGGATAAAAAGTATCCTATGTGTTAATCCAGGTTATAAACTATCTGTTTGCCAAATTTCATCCAAATCCATTCAGTAGTTTTTACGTGAAAGAGTAACAATTGTAACAAACATCCATCCATCCATCCATCCATACTTACAAACTTTTGCGTTTATAATATTAGTAAGGATTTCTGACTTTGTATTGTTTGCATACGCTACCTGACGGCTAAATTCTGTCTAAGTTCTAGCTCTCTTATTTTAAAACCCAAACGGCCTTATCTATACATAATTATTATAAATTAAAGTGATAATTATATAATACGTGTGCGTGTCTTGGGTTCGAACTCGACGTATGACTTGGCAGTCCGACGGTCACACCACTAGGCTATCACTCATCCATGTGCGTATTTAATTATCACCTGCTTTATAACCGATGAAGGAAAACATCGTGAGAGATATTTCTCGACGACATGTGAAACCAAGTCAGAGGCCCTTGGGCGGTTTTAAAACTCGGACACCAGGCTAGTTACTAACCACACGAAAAGGAGAAGCTGATAAATTAAAGTCGCTTTTCGTGTTTGTCTGTATGTCCGCGTTGTCCTTCTAAACCACGCAACAGATTTGATGAGGTTTTCACCATCATTTAGAGAATTTATTGCGGAAGTTTTATGTGTTTATTACGTTCAAAATCAAAATATTTTATTTCACATAAACCTACATGGGCACTTATGAAACGTCGGAAGCTAGGTGCACGGTTCCAATTGGTCGTTTCCTATGGAGAAGAGCCGGCAAGAAACTCCATGGTTTTTAAAAATAATTGGCTTTTTACAATACTTTCAAATTACAGTGTTGGTAGGCATGGGAGGACAATGTAGGCCTTTCAACAAGGAAGTACCAGGTACTTAACAAAAATAGAAGATGTTCAATAAATCTACAGTCCAATAAGCCTACAATGTTCTCACTTTCACAAAATAGAAAATAATCTATCTAAAAGACTAATAATAATAAAATTCAAATTCAAATAAAAATCTATTTAAACCAATTGACGTGATTGCTATTAAAGTTATGTATAACTAAGAAATCTCGATGTTATGTCAAGTTCAAAAATCCGTGCGAAGCAGGAGCAAGTCGCTAGTCCTGTACAGACCTGAGTCTGAAGATAATCCTAGCTTTGTACTAAGATTATCTTCAGACTCAGGTTTAAGGGCGGGTTTAAGGGGGTTTAGGCGATTTTTCGAAATTCGATTTATATTCCGACAAAATTCAAGCTATATTTACAGTAACTGAAGTTACAGCCGAGTCTAGTTTTGTATTTGTCACTTTACGCTTGTCGGAATACAGTTCAAAATAGAATAACTGGCTCGAAAGTTTACACTTGGACTAAAGTTGAACTCGTTTTATTATGAGATTGTATCTCGTTTAATCTTAACTTTACGATTTCATCATGTCCATTTTAGGTCTACCACCAGTCTTAAGTGCAGCAGCGAAGGTAGAGAAACTACGCAAGATGGACGCTCTCCAGAACCCTGAATCCTTCGTAGACTACAAGAATCGTGTGCAGGGTCGCATGAGCAGAAGCCCGGAGAACCAAGTCGAACCTGGTCATGTGCTAGGCGCTGCAGTGAATGAAGACCCTGAGAGGCGACGGCAGGAGTTCAGGAACTTGAAGCCGATGACTCCTCAAGAATTCCTGGAGAGGTTCAATGAGATGCAATTGAGGAAGGACGAGGATATGAGACGGAACAGCGGGCAGGAGTTGGGCAGGAAGAGTGGGGATCGCTTCAGTGAGATCAAGTCTTCGCTCAGGGAGTTGAGGAGGGGACTGAATGAGGTGAGCTGCTGGTCAACTGCTTTTTTTAGCGATGTTGTTGAGTCGATAATTGTTATTACTAACTAAGCTACATTTGCCGAAAATTAGGCGACGGCTAAGTATACACATCAGTAGATCGTATCCGTCCGAAGCAGGGGCGGGTCGCTAGTCTTATCTATACTTCTATACTAATATTATAAAGATGAAAGATTTGATTGTTTGTTTGTTTGCATTGAATAGGCTCCAAAACTACTGAACCGATTTGAAAAATTCTTTCAGCATTGGAAAGCTACATTCACCCTGAGTAACATGAGTATAAAGATTACACGCGGGCGAAGCCGCTGGCGGCAGCTAGTCATAAATACTAGGGCCCTGTTTATCAAAAGTTAAAAGTCTACACGTTCACAAGATATCTAGAATGTTAATTTTCGTTAAATCCATAGCTCATATTCATAATTAGCTTTAACCCACTGCTGGGACACGGGCATCAGGTCATCTCTCTCTTTAAACCACATTTTAAGAAAGAAAATCGAATTTAAACATTCATTGCGGTACTAAGCACGACACTTGTAAGACGGAATAGAGAGTCGCCGGACACTCAGGATTTGCTATGATTTTCTACAAGTTATGTAAGTTATAAAGATTTTTTTGCTAAATTAAATCACGAATAAAAGTGTAAAAATATAAGTACTTGTGAACAAAATAATGACACTTGGTAATACAAGGCTTGAAGTTTTGATAAACCTTGTCATTTTCATCTCAATAAGATATACTTACATATAAGGATATACAGGGTGTTAGTGTAAGCACCGTTATCTTTGAAACCAGTGGTTTGGTTTCTTTTATAGAACGTAAAATCAATGGAAAAACAAAAAAAATTTTTTTAAGAAAATTACATTTTTCCACAAGAATATTTCACCCTACACGCAAGGGCAACGATCTTGCGTCTCAACACGGCGGCCGGCGGTTGGCGGGGGCGGGCGGGCGAGCGGGACGTTACATGACCGGCCGTCAGCTGTTTCGCAGCTCTCTCGAACGAAAAAAAAAAACAACCGACTTCCAAAAAAATTTTATTTTGTAAAAAGTTTTTATTTTTCACTTTTTAGTTGTGGTACCTACCCCACACAAATTCGTATACCACTACCTGCTATGTAAATAACAGTGATGGAGACAACTAAGATATCGTGTACATACGCAAAGTGGGAAAAATACGTAATTATTGAAGCTAACTCAAAAACTACGCAAGTAAAAATATGGGACCACCTCTGAAGCATGACCTAACAAACAAAAAAAGAATCATCAAAATCGATTCATAATTGGCGGAGTAACCGCGTAACATATACACAAAAGACAGACGAATTAAGAACCTCCTCCTTTTTGAAGAAGTCGGTTAAATATAATCATTTATGGGTGCTATACTATTGCGGGCTATCGGGAACGACCTTCGTTATTTAACATACTGTATATTTTAGTCTATTGTCTTTCATGTCAAGTGATTTGTTTGACTGTTATTGTTTCAGTCTAATCAAAGCAGTATGATATGACATTTGACAGCGAGTTGGTTATTTTTAGTTGCTTTTAAAAAACCGGGTGTTAAAGTTCGCAAGTTTTTTTAATAATATAAATCATCTCCTGCCGTTTTATCTTTTGTATACATATGTTTCTTTTGTACTAGAATCAGTTCTATTTTTTTTTGTTTTTTGACGTTCAAAAGTGCTTTTATTGTGCCTATTTGAAATAAATTATTTGACTTTGACTTTGACTTTTCAGGTGACTGCTCCATACCATTCGAATCCGAACATCAGCGCCAATACAAACAACAACAATAATAACAACGGGTAAGTGTATTTTGTGCAGAATTTACTTTTCACCAAATTCCGCGAACTCAATGACTGATATAAATATAAGCGGGCACGCCCTTTGTATATTTTATTTAGAATTTAGATATTATTTTATGTTTACATTTTCTTTTTATTTCTGCTTGAGTATGTACAGTCGAAAAAATTGAATTCTGACCAACCATAAGCTTATTTTCTTACAGACATTCAAATACAATTAGGTCGACATTCGCGTAAACATACATTTCCTTGGTAACGAACTTGTCATCTGCCACCTTTGTTATTTTGACGGTTTCAAACAATTTATCGTCAAAGTGGGTCATGATTCACTTAGTCTGACTGTACATATAGTTCTCGTTTTTAGGGTTCCGTACCCAAAGGGTAACTACTCCGCCGGACCCTATTACTAAGACTCCGCTGTCTGTCCGTCTGTCACCAGGCTGTGTCTCATGAACCGTGATAGTTAGACAGTTGAAATTTTCACAGATGATGTATTTCTCTTGCCGCTATAACAACAAATACTGAAAAACAGAATAAAATAAATTTAAGGGGGCTTCCATACAACAAACGTGATATTTTTTTGCTGTTTTTATAGTACGGAACCCTTCGTTCGGCCGGTTTTTTATTATATTATAGCTAGCACACGCCAATATACAGGGTGTTTGGGTTATCCTTCTGAGGTTCGATTTCATTTATAGAATGGAAAATTACAACTATTTTTTAAAAGAAAATCTACATTTTGCCACAAGAGTATTTCACCATACGCGCTAGGGGAACGAACTTACGTCTCAACAGGGGCGGGGGTCACGGGACGTGACTTGACCGGCCGCGAGCGCGACCCCTATTGTGCATATATTCATGTGTTGTGTAGGTAAGTAGAAGGGGCGACAACCTCGGGCGCATATCCTTGTAATGGAAATAATGTTTTGTTTTTGTTGTGACTCGGTCATTTATTTTTATATTTATGTCAACTACCCATGGTTTGAGTGACAACGAAGTTTACCCTTACATCCTGCATTATATATAGGCGTGTGCTAGTTGACATATGGCTAATAATTAGATTTATGTTTTGTGTTGCGTAATATAAATGATATTGCATACTATTGTGTATTATAATATCTGTGCTATTGTATAGAATCATTTTTTTCTAACTGATCAGACAGCTGTGCTGCTGGGGAGTATGTTGCGCAACTTCGTCCCAGCTAAAGCACTAGGAACTGGTGAAGGGTGGGGGTTTTGGGGGACTGTCTTATGTAATTTTGACGTTCGAAAAGTGCTGATTCTCAGCCTAGTTTGAATAAATGACTTTAGATTTTGCTCAAAGTTCCGAGCAGTCAATATTTTTGGCGTAAACGAAAATGGTTGGGCAGATGATGGGTCGACGTGCAGTTTAACCGGATGCAGCTGAATACCAGTATTATTTACATGGAGCGACTGCCTATCTAACGTTTACAACCCAGTCACTGGGTAACACGACACCAGTATCTAGAAGTAATAATGCTATAATTTTTCCAGAGAAAGAGATGGAGCTATGCATGATCGAAGGCACCATCCCTTTTTCGCAATGGAATCATGATGGCATGAATACTTCATAATACGACCCCAAGATTTTACATGGGGCGACTGCTTATCTGACCTCCACAACCCCTTAAAGTCGGTAAAACGATACTCCGACGATAATCCCGGTGACTGGTGGTCAAACTTAAAATATTCAAAGATATATTAATACGTATTTTAGGAACGAACGCGGCGGCCGTGCATCGCCCGCTAACGAAGACGTGCGACTTCCATGCGAGTTCTGTAACTCACTTATACTGGCACACAACCTTGTGCAGCATCAGGTAATAATACACTTAAGTACATAATTTCAGGTCTCACAACTTTTTTTAATTTTTTATATCGGGTTGAAAATCCTCATGGATGGGCTCTGTCAGACTTCTACTGACCAAAACCACCCCGTGTTCCCTCGCACACTTGCACCGGGGGTTACGGGGACACTTAAGAGCGTTTATTCTGAAAGTTGGCAACGCCGCAAATAACTGTCAAATATTTACCTGTTTTGATTAATTTGGCAATAGTATGGAAATATGAAATATGGCTAGACAACTGTCTAAAATATTGATTATGAATTTATTTAGAGAGAGAGTTTATTTATTTATTCTTCAGAAAGGCAGTCTAATATCTTTAAAGGTAGAAAAAATAAAGTAAGAAAAAGTAAAAATTGCAATTTACTAGCTTCCACAATACAATAATACATATAACTTATATGTATTATTGTAATTATTATTATTTTATAGTATAAATATGTATTTGTTAAGGTTGCGAATAATACTGAACATATCCTAATAATGTAATAACCAGTACAAAAAAGGAAAAAAATAATAATCGCGAAATACGCTTTCATCTTATAAAAGCAGAGGTGGTGCCTCCTGTTCTATCGGCAGAACGGCTGCCGGGCGTCAGTCTTGTTACGACGTTAAGGCCACTTTTGTTCATTGTCTTTTTGTTACGATGTCGATTCAACCGCGTATATCTAGCATGACCCATTCGACCGTACTCCTCCGGCAGACCGGCTGCCGGCCCGACCTGGCGCAGCTGCGACCGCGCAGCACGTCGCCCGCGGGCGCGGCCGCACTCCCGCCTGCGCCGGCGCACGAGCCCGAGCCCGTCATCCCGTGCGAGTTCTGCGCGCAGTCGCTGCCCGTCTACCTTATCAGCGAGCATCAGGTAACTAACAACAAAGCTCCCGCCTGCGCCGGCGCACGAGCCCGAGCCCGTCATCCCGTGCGAGTTCTGCGCGCAGTCGCTGCCCGTCTACCTTATCAGCGAGCATCAGGTAACTAACAACAAAGCTCCCGCCTGCGCCGGCGCACGAGCCCGAGCCCGTCATCCCGTGCGAGTTCTGCGCGCAGTCGCTGCCCGTCTACCTTATCAGCGAGCATCAGGTAACTAACAACAAAGCTCCCGCCTGCGCCGGCGCACGAGCCCGAGCCCGTCATCCCGTGCGAGTTCTGCGCGCAGTCGCTGACCGTCTACCTTATCAGCGAGCATCAGGTAACTAACAACAAAGCTCCCGCCTGCGCCGGCGCACGAGCCCGAGCCCGTCATCCCGTGCGAGTTCTGCGCGCAGTCGCTGCCCGTCTACCTTATCAGCGAGCATCAGGTAACTAACAACAAAGCTCCCGCCTGCGCCGGCGCACGAGCCCGAGCCCGTCATCCCGTGCGAGTTCTGCGCGCAGTCGCTGACCGTCTACCTTATAATAGCAGTTCTAGTTTAAAGTAGGCATGCATTCCTAATGTTTTAATGTTTTTCAGGAGCGCTGCGGCAGGGAAGCTAATCTACTGTACCCCGACTGAGCTAGTCTTCCTAAAGTATTTACCATTTTTATAAATTAGCTATACTCACTTTTAGTTCATTCTTATGACAATTCTATTAAATTGTCTCTCCATGGCCAATGTTCTGAAACTCCAAATATGTGTTGCACTTCTGATATTTTTTGTTGACAGCCAATGTTTCAACAAATTATTTTGTCTTTGTATAGAAAAAAACAGTTATATTTTAGCATTTGTCTCCTTTTGCAAGTACTAGAATCTAATACTTGTACATTTCATAATATTCCTTAAAATACTTTTATGAAATGTTCTTGTTTCAATAACTTTCTAATTCGAATCGGATACTGTATTTCTATTGGTTTCTCGAGCCAATCAAAACACATCTGTATTTGTGCAAGTAATGATTCTAGTTTTTAAATTGGCTTTTCCTGTACAAAGACGTCTTGATCTCTAAAAAAATATTTGAAAGGAATCGAGGAAGATATAGATTGTAGAATAGGAAGAAAACAATTGGACGTCCTATAGATAAGAATAAACAATTAAAGAATGAAGAATAATAAGAGTGAATAGATAGACTTTAAAGAAGTGACTTATTAAAATGCTCTTAAGAATGGCTAAGTATACGACCCCGGTGGTTATAAAAAAGATTTTCCTGTACTAGGTATGTTGAGCATAACGTTACTGACGAAAAAGGGGAATCTGATAGATGTATTTAATTTTTTGTGTAGAATTTACGAGCTTAACGCCAAAAACTTAGTCAATAACGTCAACCCTAAAAATTCGCAAGGATCATACAGTTACCTATACTCCGTTGGTTTAGGTAGTTAGCTAAAGGTAAACAAAAAAAAACCTGCTAAACCGACAAACTGTCTAAACGTAGTACCTGTCACTACAGTTGTCATGAAAATAAATAGAATTTGGTTAAGGTTGATGCGCTAGGGTAGCCCGCGAAATTCAAATTTTCTTACGTTTTTTGCAATTTGCAGGTCAGTATCAGGTTGTATGTTGATCTAAATATTATTAGCGCTCGTAACAAATATGGATTTACAGAATTATAAACATTAGAATCAGCAATACAACTCTCTAAATTCATGAAAGTGCCAAATGTCATGATTTCATGAAATAGTCATTCAATACACTTACATGAGCTTAGAGAGTTGTATTGCTGCTTTTAATGTTTATAATTCTGTAAATCCATATTTGTTACGAGCGCTTATAATATTTAGATCATCATACAACCTGATACTGACCTGCAAATTGCAAAAAACGTAAGAAAATTTGAATTTCGCGGGCCGCCCTTGCGCATCCCCCTTAAACAAGAAAGTGTTATCTATAAATGCCCTTTTTACGATTTTTTTACCTTTAGTTAATTACCTAAACCAATGGAGTATACCTATCATCTCTCCTCATTCTTTAACAGCTGTCAAATGCTGACAACTGTTTAAGAATGATGAGAGATGATTAATGGGCAACTATGATCGGAGGTCGCATTTCAGTAGCTGTTAGCACGCTAGCACGCTAACAAATAAACAAGTTCATATTACAAAACAAGGTTTTTATTTAGACATGGTTTAGATTTGAAATTGGTTCGATCGGCCGATGATTCATGGATGGTTTGAAGATAGGCTCTTCAAAATTTCGTGCATGTTCTCTCACTCATACTCACCTGATGGCGCCATTTGGTTTCCAAAAAAAAATATTGTGCAGCCTTCTTCGCAAAGTTCGGACCGGCCATGATACATCGGCCGTATTGTACAGTTCTAAATACAAGACTGACAACTTGGGTTTGGTACTTAACTGTCAGTTTTTTATTAATACTTTACCGTTGTTGGAATAGAGTTCAAAATACAAAAATGCCCTGATTCTGAAGATAAAGTCTTGTTTTGTAAAGATTTTACTTGTTGAAGTGCTAAGATAGTGGCAAAATACTGATTACAGTTGATACAGGAGTCTTATTTGTTGTTTCCTTAGGAGTTGATAGTATTATTAAGTTTGACAATAAAGCAAAGCTCAATTTTAGATCTATTCTTGTTCTTTTTTATTATGATTTGTATGAAACTATATCAAATCGACTCTCTAATATAACATCGAGCTAAAGCTCGTAAAATGTTTGTTGTGTAATGAACTATAAGATACGTAATCGATTTTTCGCCAAAATTATACATATATAAGTGTAATTAGGTTAGTAGATGTTTTAATGCGCCTGCGCAAAAGATCGAAGTCTAAAATAAACTGTCGCCTACAATTGGCGTCATATATTATGTAAAGCAGTTAAATTGATCGGTTGCGCAGGCACTAAAGGTGCCACTCTTCAATAGGAGCAAAAGTCATATAATGCCCATATTGTGTCTGTTCGAAAAATCTAGGAGCTCTCACTAGATTTGCGCTGAGCTTGTATTTTTTTAATAAAACATTTTATGCAACATTAATAATACTTTTTAAACGTCATGTTATTGCTTTACTATCTTTAGATATCGATATCCATCGCGTGTGAAGTTTCGCCGTTTAACTTATTTGTGTTTGAACTTGGTAACGGCAAACCATAGACAATTGAAGTGGCACCTTCTATGGTAAATGTGTAGGTAACTTTATAAATACCTTTTATACGTGTAAAACTTTAATGTCTGAACGTTAGGTGTAAGATTATGTGATTTAATTTTTTTAAAGCTATGAGCGTTCAAGCATTTAAAAATATTTTCGAAAATGTATATGTAAAATTCCTCCTATGTAAAAATGAATTGTAAGAAATTATTTTATTTTTTCCAAGCTCGAATATCATACGTTTGTCTATATTTTTTTTTTACTTTTTATAAACTCTAAAATTTTATTTATTAAAATATTTTAATATTGTCATACAAAGTAAATACATGTTTTACTCTCAATGTTAGATATATGATGTGAAAAATAATTGAAATATCAAGAAAATAAAATAGTACAGGTATTCTAATATGTGTTAGCCCAAAAGGGAAGCGTACCGAACTTTAAAGCATTTGCAACTATTCATAGCCATATATATAATACTAGCTTCCGCCCGCTGCTTCGCCCGCATGGTATGTCGATAAAAGGTAGCATATGCCCTTCCCCGGGATGCCATCTATCTCCTTGCCAAATTTTATCGAAATTCGAATACAGACAGACAGAGTTACTTTCGAATTCTTACATATTATAAAACAAAGTCCTCCGCCGCGTCTGTCTGTCGTCCTGCTTGCGATAAACTCAAAAACTACTGCACCGATTTTCATGCTGTTTTCACCAATGGAGAGAGTGGTTTTCGAGGAAGGTTTTAGAATAAAATATAATAACTGACATCCACGCGGGCGAAGTCGCGGGCATCAGCAAGTTTATAATATTAGTATGGATAGATAGTATGGATGTATTTTCGGCCGAAGCCTCATGCTATGTATTACATGGCATGGTGTGCATAATGTTAAATGTACAGTAAGGTATATTACATCTATCTAAAATAATGCGTGCTATAAGCAGCTAGCGAACACTGCCTATGTGGCTTCGGCCTTAAAAATTTGAGACCGTGTGCCAAATTCAGCCAAAACGCTGCGCCGGCGCCGATCAAATGACAAACTGACATAAAGTTAAACTATCCTCAAGTAACTAAGAGCTGCTAACATAAGAAAACAAGCTAACAAGTTATGTTTGGAACCCTAAACTTACTCTTTTTTTTGTACTCTGGCGCTAGTCGGCACATTTAATTCGGCAGTAGCACTTGCTGAACAATAAAGCCGATCCGAAGCAAAAATCTGCGTAGCCTTTTCCCAACTATGTTGGGGTCGGCTTCCAGTCTAACCGGATGCAGCTGAATACCAGTATTTTACATGGAGTATTTTACATGGAGCTCGCACTCTATCCATTGGTGAAAACAGTATGACAATCGGTGCAGTAGTTTTTGAGTTTATAGCGAACAGATAAGACTGACAGACGCGGCGGAGGACTTTGTTTTATAATATGTAGTGATGGTACGGAACCATTCGTGCGCGAGTCCAACTTGCACTTGGCCGGTTTTTTAGTTTGATTCCGAATTATAGTCGGGCCTCCTATGATACTATTTCTGACCGCGCTCTGGCTAATTCGGTACATGACATCGATTTAATAGATCAGAAAAAAATCTGTGTATATTTATGTAAAGAATGTAGAGTTAAGATGATTTACAGTGCGTTCATTATACCTTGTCCCGTACTTCCTTGTCCCGTTCTGTAATGTCAATCGCCAGTTTCAACTCTAAAGCAATGGTGCCAACATGACGGTAAGGGACAAGTCATAGTGAACGGTCTGTACTCTGTTAATTTTATGATGATGATAGTGACACATGACATGCTACTTAAATGTTTTTTTTTAGATCAAAGTTATTGTTCAAATTAATTGGTATACGGACAAGAGAATTATCATCTTCCTTCTTTCATTCTCCCTCTACGCTATCATTCACTCCCTTCTCTTTCATATCATTCCTCACCCAATCCATCCATCTTTTCTTTGGTTTATGGTGAATTATTATTATATTGAACGTTATACTATCATTGAGTGTTGGTTACCTATTCGATTATAGATTTTTTGATAGATGTGTCATCTTAAAATGAACGGAGTGTAATAACGTAAGCATGTTTAGGCGATAATGGATGTTTATATTCTTCTAGGACAATGACTGTTTATGTAACGTTGTTTATTATTGTGATAACTCTTAATTCTATATACCTACTATGACATTAAATTGTGTAAATTCTGAGTTTGGTCCCTTATTTAACATTTGATCCAAATTCTTCATTTATTGGTCTCAACTCTAACAAATTATAATTAGTCTTGAAAAAAAATCATAGATGGCAGCATAAGTAACAATTTATGAAATTAACAATCACTAAAAAGCGTTATACGACCAATTTTGGCTGAGGTAATATTAGTAAAAATCAAAATATCTTTGTTTAATGCTGATTTATGTATTTACACTCATAAATCTCGGATTTTCAACAAAAAACTTAAACTCGCCGTTTACTTCAATTCGAACCCTTAGAATGATGAAGTAGCCATCTTCTAATCATTTTGTTGAGAGCTCTTTGCAATAGATGGCGTTTTACTCAAGTGATGACAGGGTCACTTTAAACTTGCGTTTATGTCGTTTCATTAAGGAAAATCAAACATTTTTTTTTTATTCTAGTACTTTACGTAGAAATATAAAAATTGAACACCTAGGAAGAAAAAACGTAAAAAAGGAAGAAAAACATCTAGGAGTCTTGCATAGTATCTAGGCAAGACTCCTAGATGGCGTTAAAAAAACTACAGTCTCTGACAATTAGTGAGTCGCTGATGCTGCCATCTGTTAAAAAAATGGAGAACGAAAATTAGCCAGCTCAATAGCCAGACTTAGGGTGGTCTCATTTCTTTGTATGGGATTGGGTATCTGTACGTAGTATTATAATATCTGTGGTTAAACTAATAAATGAAGAATGTTTTGAAAGAGTGTTCATGGAGTTTCTGAGTTTCTTGCCCGTTCTACTCTATGGGAACCTACTACGCTTTGAAATGGGCTACTAGCTTCATATTTCTGACTGACCGGACCGATTGACATTGAGCTTGAGTTTTGACATGAGGGATGAGGGGATGTGGTGTCAAAGAAAAATACTGCAGGTAATTAGAACTGATATAAAATCTTTTAAAATGAATCCATACCTAATGAAAAGGAACGTAATTTCCACGGTCATTTTCGAATAGATAGTCGCGTACACATAATTTTGTTCAAATGAAATTATGAAATTCAGAGCTTGAGAATAGAGTTAGTCCTCTGGTCAATTCCATAACAATCAGGCTAAGCTGCTGAGACGCAGGCCCACCGAGCAGATTTTGTAAATGCATGAACGTACTGACAGCTGGGCCCTGTTTATCATTTACAAGTCTACATGTTCACAAGTTAAAGTTACCTAGAATCTAGAATGTTAATTTTCGTTAAATTCATAGCTCATCTCCATATTCATAATCAGCCATAATGTTCCCACTGCTGGGATACGGGCATCAAATCAGCTCTGTTTTGACCACATTTAAAAAAAGAAAATCGTATTTAAACATTTTGCGGTAGTAAAGTAAGTAAAAGTTTAGTAAAGTAAAAATTCATATATTTTCCACACTAATTAAAAACACATTACTGTCATTATTAAAATGGAGTGCCTAAACTAGGGCAGCCCTGTATTTCAGGACTCCCGGTCTTCCTCCCGCGGCGAGTGAGTTGGTTTTGGTTTGGCAATTTACTAATGAATGAGTATGTTTATGTGAGTACGTGGTACGTGTGTGTGATGTGTGTATGTTTGTGTGTGTGATGAGTGTATGTTTGTGTGTGTGCGTGCGTGTGTGTGATGAGTGCTAGTACGGTTGCGCGTATCTGTTTATGAGAGTATGTATATATGTATGCATGGTTCTGCATGAGTGCGCCTACTGCTCTTTATTTACTACGTATAGAACAGAAAAGTTATTTAGAAATAAATAGTAAGGATTCTGTGTCATTATAATTTAAACTCAGGAGATATTTTTGGATAACAGATTTACATACATGCGAGATTTTTGGGAATATATTTAAAAGAGAATTTAGTTTATTATATAAATAAGGTGCGGGAAACCTGAGTGTCTCCTGAAGAAAGCAGTGTTGTGTTTAGTTGCCTTGCATATTCTGTTATTTCTTGCAGGATAAGACAACTTAGCATCGTAGCTTAGTTCTTTATGCTTGCGAAGTGTAGTGTGAAGGATGAATAATAATGAAATCAAGACATTGCAGTCCTCATATAGGCTCATTGGAGGTACTAAGCTCGACACTTGTATGACCTAATAGAGAGTCGCCGGACACTCTCAAATAACAATAAAAGTGTTAAAATATAAGGAGGTACCAGTACCTACTCGTGAACTAAATAATGACATTTGGTACTGCAAGGCTTGATAAACAGGTTATACCACGATCCGCGATTTTGCGGACGGACACCGACGAGCCCGGACGACGGACCGTGGGAAAGTGTACGTGCGGGTATCGCAGACATCGGAAGTTCCTCGGTGCGCGGTGCGTGCGGTCTGTGGTCGTCTGCCGTACGTGTCCGTCTGCAATATTGCCGATCGTCGGATTCCACCATAATGCGGCACAGCCCAGCACGCGTCGCGTTGAAGTGCTGGCACAGATTACTGCGCGACGTGTGCAGGTCGTCACTTGTTTTTGAGACGCAGTACGTAAGGGCCGGCGCACATTTGGCAAGGCGCAGCGCAGCGCATTCGTCACTGCCAAACAAATATCGACCTTGTATCACTTGAAATAAAGTTGATAATAAATAAACTTCCATCAGCTCGAGAGCGCGCCGTAAGCGGCAAAAGGCGCGCGTCTCAGGTTATCTATTCTCGACTTTATTTTTAGGTACGCAACGTTGATATTTGTTTAACAGTGAAAACAACGCCGCGCTGCGCCTTACCAGGTGTGCGCCGGCCCTATATCTGCGCTGCCCTGCGTCTCAGAATACACTGATTCGTAATTTTGTTGCAAAGTTGCAATCGTTTTTTGTTTTTACTAGCTAGAACGCGAGCGTGTCTGTGTAGCTGCGTCGCAGGATGCGCTCGCGGCCTGTGTCTGCCTCGCCTGCCCTGCCCTGCAACATCTGTAGGTGCTGTGCTGCGTCACCTGAGTTGCAGCATACGCTTAGCCTTACGTTGTTGCGCAGACGAATTTTTTGGATTAGCAATTTCCATCAAAATCCTTCGGGTTGTGATTGAACGTGTGTTATGTTAGCCGATAAATGAAACAACACATTGATATGAACGTATTTATTTCACTCGCAAAACAGAGGAAACGTGTTCTTTGTCAACGAAACTCATACTTATCTAAAAATAAAAACTAAGGTTCAGTTCACACCGAGACGTGACTCGAAGCGAAGCTGCGCGTAGTTTTTAAGATATATCTATACAAAATATAAATTTATTTACTACACAAAAAGATACACATTTCATTGAGATAATTCGAAAATGCCTCACTGCGTCGCGCTACGCCTCGCTGCGCCGCGAGGCGCAGCCTGAAGCCACTGTGGCGACTTGTCTCTACTCAGTGATGCCAACTTAGGGTAACTAATTTACTCTAGATTTAGAGTAGAACTATTACAGCAGGGTAAGTTTTGGGGTACTCATTTTTTTAGGGTATTTTAGGGTAAGGTCTGTTTCGAATTTTACTGGGTCGTTCCAGGTTTTTCGTAAAACAAAACGAAAGTATTTTTCAGAAACTAACAGTTTATCAATGCATTGATTCGACTGACCCGCCCGACCCGTCTCAACTCAACGGAGCAAAGACTACCCGTTTTTCTTGGTTGGTTCTTTTTTGTTCAACCAAATTTGAATTATGTGCGACTTAGTTCCAATGTCGTCTTTAGCCACGGTAATAGCACAATATTAACATGGTAAACTAAAATTAAACGTATTACATTAATTACGAGTTTACCCTAAAAAAGGGAGAAATCCCTAAAAGTGGAAACACCGGCAGACACGCTCCGCTGCGCCTCGCGGCGGGCGTCGCGCTGTGCAGCGGGAAACCATGCACTGGCCTCTTCAAGCATCGTCGCGTCGCGTCACGTCTCGGTGTGAACTGACCCTAAGTAGGAACAAGCTATTTGGTATATAGGTACCTAACCTATACGAAAAAAAAATCATCTTTCTACTACACTGCAAATGGTCATATTTATTGTTTGCGCAATTAAGGCTCGTGACAGACTAGCGCGACTTGTCGCGCGACGTGACACCGATAATTGTTCCACCGTGATGTTTTCTCAGAAACTGTTTTGTTAAAGTCGCGCTAGTCTGCACAAGCCTTTACCTTTAAAGCTTCTGGCGTACATAACAGCCGCACCTACGCTTGCCGAGGTCGGTCCGTGCATGGGTGACCATCCATTACTCACCGAGACCCCTCCGCGACCCCAAAGCACGTTCAACCGTTGGTCCTTGCTATCATTTGTAGATCTTTGCCAGTGGTTTCCATACCACCAGTCTCCAGTTGAGGGAACCAATCTTACCTTAATCTTATCTTTCTTTTCTTAGTATTTCCTAGTAACTAGCTTGTGGAGGTCTGATAGGGAGTTGCTCTATGTAAAATACTGGTATTCAGCTGACTGGAAGCCGACCCCATTGCGACTTAGTTGGGAAAAGGATAGGCAGATGATGATGGCGTACATAAGAGAGAGAGATGTAAAACAATTGACTACTCGGCACACAACATTATTTAAAAGTAGTTGCAAGTTATAACAGCCAGACGCGGTCGCAACCCAAGATTTTGGGGGGGTAATCATTGGTGCCGAGGAATAATTTTACGGAAATATAGATAAGTACTCTAAAAAGTTTTTTTGTATATGCCCATCGGGGTACTGTGGCTCAACTGGCTCAAGTACCTACAGTTTTTAGTTAGTAAAGCACGTAAATAATTCAGTCTCTCGACAGCTTCCAGAACCCCAGTAACCCCCCCTCCGACCGCTCCTGATAGTTGCCTGTGTGTGCAGTGTGTACCAAACAGCTCGTTCGACTGTACATTAATTAGGTAATTATTATTATAACGAGGTGACTCAAGCGATTAATTCAATACGTAGGTATCTGCCTCAAAATCTTAATCATCATCAATCGAATCATAACACTTAAGTAATAATAAATAGTAGGTAACTTTAAAACTACGTCGCAATGGATTTTGATGCAGTACCCCATAGTTTTGAACATTTATTCTGGAAGGTTTATTATTATTATAGGTTGGAATGGTAATGTGGGCGTGGCAAGCGCGCCACAGTTATGATTCGATAATCATAACTCGACCGATTCATTCATTCACCGCGTTTTGTGCGCTTTGGACTACTGCGGAGAACAGAGCTCTGCTTTAAAATGCCGTGTTGTGCAATTATAACTTGTAAAATAAAAAGTCAGACCGCAAGTATAGAGCGAGGGGGTATATCTTTCCATCGGTAAGTCGAAAATAACATTTAATTATAATTTTATTAGTAAAAAACATAAAAATATTCTGATCACTATGAAATTCCAAACATGAACGACATTATTGCAACAAGTAAAAAAAAAATATACATTGCACGATGTGTACTCGCGTAATCAACGCAATTACTAAGTCCGCTTACAATGTACTGCATGCGTCGCGTCCTCTTCACTTCAACCATTGACGTTACGTCGTTTGCCCTGATTGGCCGTGATGCACGGTCGATAGTGAGGTGACCATGTGGTTAAATAAAATCATCGATAGAATTCTCAAATAATATAAATTTACGTTGGACAAAGATTCTTTTTGAATTATTTTAAATTTAATTAATGATAGTATATTTTTAGTTAGATGTATAATGAGCCAATTAAATATTACATTACAATTATTGAACGAATGATACAATATAGTAAATACTTGTAGATGACAGATTTACAGGGAAAAATTGAATTAATTGGCAACATTATACGAGATCATTGTACTCATCTACAAGTATTTACTATATTGTATTTAGTATTAAAATATAAGTAAAATCCAATTTTACTTACGCAATAAATTATACATTTTAGGTTTCCTAAAGAACCTAACGCCAGGGTACAATGGATTGACGTGACAGGTAGAGGAAACTGGATGCCGACAAAGACGAGTACTATTTGCTCTATACATTTCAGTAAAGATGATTTTATCATTAAAAAATCAGGTTATAGGTACCTAAAACCAGGGGCGATCCCAAGAGAACAAATTGTGCAGATTTCTTCTTTGGTAGGTTTTGTTAAAATGTATTACTAACTTGTTGGAATTAAGTTCCGATATTTCATATTCTACTCCTATTTATTAACTCCTAAATTATGAACAGATCTGATCCCTGCATTCAAAATGTACGGATCATCAGGTTTTATTTTATTTGATTGTTCATTTTCATGAAAAATATTTCGGGTATGTATGGTATCATATAATAATTACAGTAGATTAATTATCACACTCGGGTAAATCATTATCACGCAAGCATTCAGCTCTAATATTTCAATTTTGAATTATTATTAAGTGTACCGTGCGTGACATGTTAAGACTTTTGCATTATTTTTCAGACAACTAATTCTTGCAATGCTATACTTAATAAGCCGAGTTATGATGCTATTTCCACCAGTGTGCAAAATTGCGAAGGCGCTCAGGTAACCTTATACTTATATCTTGAATTATAATCTCTCTTGTAAAGTCCGCATTTCAAAATATTTTATGCTATTTATAATTTTAGGATTTACAAGCACAGGCTTCATCTTCAATTTTGTTGACACCAAAAAAAGATAAATCTTTAAAAAGAAAAAACACTGAAGTAAGTAAATTTATACTTATAAAGATTGGTCAAGAATCGTTACATAGATGTTTTTTTTAAAGATTAATGGTTTCACTAATATTTCACCAAAACTCATTTCACAGGTTTTCACTTGACAAACAACGATTCGTATACTATTTATTTCACAAACAACTTATTCCGCAAATGATTCATTCCTTTATTTATTTGTAGGAAAACTTAATGTCATCTTCAAATGCAAGCACTCCTAGGAAAAGAAAGCTGCAAAAGATAATTATCAACAAAGAATGTCTAATAAAGAAACAGAGATTGAAGATAAGAAAAATACAAGCACAAAACCGAAGACTGAAAAAAAAAATTAATAAAATGCAAGATGTTTTAAATGATCTTCAAGAAAAATTTTCATTGCAAGACGAAGATATATCTGTTTTAAAAAATATAAATGTTAAGGTATGTTTTGTATTGTAGGTGGCCTTATAAAAATAGCAGAGATAATAAAGATTTATTATTATAATTTTATTTACAGGTACAAGAACTGACAAATCGTATGATCGCAAAAAATACTGGTGGCGGGCCATCTAAGCAAAAATATAGTCCAGCTCTGCGTAGTTTTGCGCTAACACTTGACTATTATTCGCCAAAGGCTTATGAGTACGTACGCAAAACTTTTGATACTTGCCTCCCGAATCGCCGTACGCTCCGAAAATGGTACCAAAATATGGGAGGTGATCCTGGTTTTACTGCAGAATCCATAGAGGCGTTAAAAATAAAAGTGAAAAGCACTAAATATCCCATTATTGCAGCCCTTTCGTTGGATGAAATGGCTATACGCCGTCGTATAGAATGGGATGGAAAAAAAATACTTGGACATGTTGATATTGGCAGTGGCATCGAAGGAGACCACGTAGGAATAGCCAAAGAAGCTCTGGTATTTCTAGTGACAGGCATAAATTGTAATTTTAAGGTTCCAGTTGGATATTTCTTAGTTGACGGAATTAACGGAAGACAACGCGCAGACTTAATTATACAATGCTTGGAACTTACAGCAGAAACAGGCATAAAAATAATTTCCCTAACTTTTGATGGATGCGCTGCAAATATGGCAATGGTAGAATGCTTAAACTGTTCAATCAAAGATAAAAACATTTCTTTTCCACACCCGTCAACGAATAATCCAGTAGTTGTAGTGCTAGACCCATCACACATGATAAAATTAATCCGTAATGCTTTTCAATGCTATAACACATTTTTAGATAAAGATGGTAATACCATAGAATGGCGATTTTTGGAGCAATTAAATAACCTTCAAATGAAGGAGAGCTTTCATTTAGCGAACAAGCTTCGTTACAATCATGTTCATTTTCAAAATAATAAGATGAAAGTTAAGCTTGCAACGCAATTGTTCAGCCTAAGTGTAGCAGACGCTATAGACTTTTGTCGTGACCAATTAAATCTGCCTTCATTCAAAAATAGTGAAAGCACAACTTTTTTTTTGAGGATTATCAATAACATGTTTGACATTTTTAATTCCCGAAACACATATGAATATAGCTTCAAAAAAGCTCTAACAGAAGCCAACGCTGCAATGCTGCTTAATTATCTAGACATGGCGACGACGTACCTATCAGAGTTGAGAACAGAAGAAGGAACTCTTTTGACAAAAAGTTTACGTAAGACTGGTTTCAATGGTTTTATTGGATGTGCTGAAGCTGTTAAACATTTTTATGAAACGTTGATACGTCCTGGAGTTCTGATTTTTATGCCATTTTACAAAGTAAGCCAGGATCACCTTGAAATGCTTTTTGGTAATATTAGGTCTCATGGTGGAGGCAACAATAACCCCACGGCCCGCCAGTTTAAAGCTGCGTACAAAAAACTTTTAGTCGATAGTGGAAATTGTACTGCGCTTGAACGGAAATTGTACTGCGCTTGAACACATTTCAATTCTTGATTGTGCATCATCTCCCGTAGCACGGATTAATAGATCCATACGAAGGATTGCGATTGAAGGTGACGATGATGATGATAATAATAATAACGAAGAGGATATTAACGCATTTTTCAATACCATCTCAGATTTTAGCAATCAAATCATTACCCATATTTCAGGATACATAGCGCATATTTTAATTAAGAAAATAGATTGCGATATATGCATTGGAGCGCTATTGTCCAATAGCATAAATGAAGACCATAAATTTATAGTTGCTAAAGATAAGGGTGGTCTGTTATACCCGTCAAAAGATTTGATACAGATTTGTAAAATATCTGAATCTGTTATCAAAATTTATACGGAAAGCCTTCATAATATAAATAAAAACATGTTGGTGGCAAAAATTATGCGTCACTTTGTAGGAAGTGAAATATTTAAAAACATAATTTATCATCAAATTGGCCAATACCCTACAGCAAACCACATCACAGACCTCACCAAAGCAATTATTGAAAAATATATTAACGTAAGGTTACACTTTGTTTTGAAAAATTCGTTAACAATTGATAGCAAGCGCCAATTGCTTAATAAATACGTTTTATTCCAAGGACAGTGATTATTTGTAATTAATAAAAGTAAAATAAATATTTCTTAATATTAATTGTTGTTTAATTTTCCCCCATACATTTATCAGATAATTTATCGATAAAGAATATCGGCTTTATCAAGCACTAGCGTGCGTTTTTTGCGTGTGTGTGTCTATGCCTACGGGAGCTTAGTACTAGTGTGCGAACGAATATCTGCCCTGAGATTTATGTGTGTCGAATTTGGTTGTGTGCGAAATATTTGTAAACATAGGAGTGCGTATGTGTAGAAATTAAAATAGTGGGAGACAAGCGGTGACACTGGTCCTGATACAAAATTGGAGCTAGGGCCTTTCCAATTATAATACATAAATAAATAATTAACTAAGTTATACCTAAAATTAGCAGAGATTTCTCGATTTCTTTTTCTTTTCCTAATATTAATGCGAAAGTAACTCTGTCTGTCTGTCTGTCGCGGTTTCACGCCAAAACTACTGAACCGATTTAAATGAAATTTGGTACTAAGTCTAGAGTCAGTCAGTCTAGAGCCAGAGAAAGGATACATAGGCCACTTTTTGTCGACATACCACGCGGGCGTAGCCGCGGGCGGAAGCTAGTACTTATTTTATTATAAATATATTATTAAATGTGTTTGTACAAACCTATTTACAGAAAATAAAATGATTTCTTTCTCGAACTTATGAAGGGTGCAGCACCCTAATTGCGTAATGCATCACGATCGGTCCGAATTGGAATCGGTTTGACACAAATGTCTAATCCACTGCTTCATAAGTTCGAAAAAAAATTGCTCAACCACGTGCCTTACGAATTTATGAAGCAATGGATTATACAGAGTGTTAGGGTAAACACCGTTATCCTTGCAACCAGTGGTTTGGTTTCATTTATAGAACGTAAAATCAATGGAAAATTACAACTTTTTTTTAAATTTTTTTAGATCTAAATTTTACCACAAGAGACGCAAGTACGTTGCCCTATGCACTAGGGCAACGAACTTGCGTCTCAACACGGGCGGGGGGTACGGGATGTGACCTGACCGGCAGCGAGCGCGATCCCTCCCTTAGTCAGTCAGCTTTTTCGCTAGCAAGCACGGTGTTAGATAGAAACTTTTAAAAATCTTTTAATGAAAATAACGTTTTTTTTTTGTTGTGTTCGGTCATTTATTTTTATATTTATGTCAACTACCCATGGTTTGAATGACAAGAGTTTACCTGTATATTTGTTTCGAACCGATTCCAATTCTGATTGATCGCGTATTTATTGTTCGTGTTTTAGTTGTGTGAATTAGGGTGCTGGTATTTATTCTCTCTCAGTTCTTTAATGAGAATATAGGTAACCTGTACCTCTATTACTATAATTATGTGTATTAAGTACCTACCGCTTACTAGCCGTCACAATAAAACACTGCGTTCATCATTTTTTTCCCTCTTTAAGGCGCTTCCTCACCGGGAGCAAGATTCCATGACTCGATTTTGAGCATTACTATATCACCATTACCTCGGTTCTTCTTACATGTTATGCTCGAATCTGAACTGTTACATCAGGCGAATGCTCCCGGTGAGGGAGCCCCTTTAGACGATCCTGGTTTTATTTATTTAGCAAATATTGCTAAGAAGTTCGGTGGGTTTAGCACTAAATCAGTTCCAAAATTATGGGCACATTTTGTCTATAAACAACACATGAACATTTCCTCTGGACATCTTGGTACACTTATTTGTAGTTTCGCACAGTTCTGTATCTTTTCGCATCGACATCGAGAACGGAACTTCCTTTTTCCGGGGTGTGCAATTAGATTTTGCGAGAATGATCCGATGGTAGACTTTTCAAAGTAACTTAGTTTTGCCAATTGCCTCGGGGTCGGTGCTTTCGTGGTTTCCTCATCAACTGCGGTAGTCACTGTCGTCTCTTCCTCGTATTTCTCAGTGGCAAGCTCGTCGCTCTGTGTGGCGGCTGCTTCAGAATTAAGTCCTGTGTTATCATTTGTTGCCACTCTACCATTGAGTACGCTTTCTGCGGGCACAATTTCAGAATTATTAGTTTCAGGGTGAATATCATCGGAAAGATTGCTTTCAGTTTCTTGAACTTCTTCGGTTGATGAGTTCTTTTCTGTGCTGATATTAGTTTTCGTCTTGATAGAATATATTCTGTCCGAGTAGTTGTAAGTAGGTTGGCTGTTATTTGTCTGCGCAGTCTTCGTAGTTTCTTTATTTCTGTTAGTGTTTGCAGTAGGTTCTTTGTCGATATTGCCCGGAATAAAGAGCGGTATATTTTCTATTCTAGATTCCCCCCTCTCTACGGGCTTCAAATCAGGCTGTGAGTATTCCAGGTCGAGTTGCCGCTTGACATATGTGATGTTACTGTTATGTTGGGGAGCTGGCAGTACTGCGGTTGCGGACAGTAGCAACGGAATCAAAGTTCTGAAAAATAGAAGGAAAATTTTTAAATAAAAGTTTTTGTGTTATGTATACCTATCTAGATTTTGGCTATGCATCGGGCAGTTTATTAGAGTTTTTTATTTTCTTGCGTTATATTGTATGTGTGTGCCTTGCTTTGTCAGGCTATAGCAGAATGTACCTTTGAAATCTCAATTTATTGATTAAAATATCTGAGGCCCTAGACAATGTGACATTCTGTCAGCGCAGCGTTAACGATGATGGAAAAGACAAAAATGTATAGGACTGATATAAGCTATCGAAAAGCATAAGTCAATCCTGAGAAATACGAAACGCTTTCAAAGCGATTGTCACTTGTCTAGGCCCTCTGAGGCCCTATACAAAGTGACATTCTATCAGCGATGACGATGATGGAAAAGGCAAAAATGTATAGGACTGACATAAGCTATCGAAAAGCATAAGTCAATTCTGTTGAAAGTCGTTGTAGAAATACGAAACGCTTTCGAAGCGATTGTCACTGGTCTAGGCTCTCTGAATCTTTCGTATAACTTGAGAGCGTTAACCGGACAGAATGATTAGATTATCGTGATTAAAATGCTGCATTATTATGAACACATCCATTTCTTACTAATCTAGAGCTATTGGTTAGTCGCGTCGGTTGGTTGACCACCTAATGTATTCAAACAACTGGTTCTCTTTCTGTTTGCCATTAGTTATCGACAAATACGTTTTTTTTTTTTTTGGGCAAGTATATAACATGTTGGCTAATGTCATTCATAAGTATTCATTGCATTAGTTTTGGGAGTTATTTCGGCGATTGGATAAGTACTCCAGTACCTTACTCTAGTTCTTGTTCACTTCACTACCTTTATTTAGTTAGCTAGGTAAGTAGGTACTACTAAGTATTTACGGTCAAAGATATTAAAATACTACGTTACGGTGAAGAATCGCTATGTTGGTAATGTAAGCTACATTACCGACATAGATTCTTCACCCAACTATAAGTAATAGTACCTACACAAAGTAGCTAGTAGTAGTACATTATGTAATTATTATAGGTAAGTAAAGTGTACCTACGTAGGTAGGTGTGTACCTACCTAATACTTCGACAAAATGATAATTATGTTTGCATGCAGATTGCATAGAACTGATGCGTTGAGACAGTGAGGAGGGCTCGCGAAACTGGTCGGATTCTGCCAAAACTGGAAGGAGGCGCGGGCGAACTATGTATGGAAGGAGTGGAGGGGGCCTTTGCCCAGGAGTGGGAAAGCGCAGGGTAGCAACAAAATAAATAAGGGCCATGAATATGGCCAAAATCCGCTCATTCCGGGGATTTCACTTCCTTTATTGTGCCCAGTACTGTAAGGCCGTCTTAATGCTGTTTTCTCATGTTCACTGAGCGAGTTTGCAAGGGTAACGTTACACGTATTATGTTTTTAATTTATGTTTTTTTTAATTTGTATTATCTAAAATCTATATTTTTTTTGTACACGAGTATATGTATGTTTTTAAGTTGGTTAAACTGTTACTACACTACCGAATTGGGACACTGTAATGGTAGCGTATGTAAGTAAGCAATAAATAAATAAATAAAATAAATTTTAGGCTCCTTTTGCTATCTAAGATTAGTTATTATAAGCAAGGAAAAAGAAAAAAAATACGCTTCGGACGATTTCATCGAAGATTCTTACTAAGTTTATGGTCAATATAAATAATAATAGGTACTTATTTAATATTTCAATATAAGTCTTGTATTTGTGTAATTATCCTAATCCTAACTAATCGTAGAGTTGTTTAATTAATTAATTAAATTATAATTAGTAATTACAGTAGGAAACTATAAAAAGGACGTGTTACGTAAAAATTATACCAAAAGTTTTGCACATACCTACTTAGACCGTGTGACTCATGTCACAATCAAATGAAGGGCTTACTGTGAACCCACCTATCAATTATATCCATAATCCATACTAATATTATAAATTCGAAAGTAACTCTGTCTGTATATCTGATTCTTTCAGAGATTAAGGGATTGGCAATATAGCTGGGGTTCCGAAACTTATTTTGTCTACTGCCCACTTTGAGAATAAACTATTTTGTAGCGTCCCCATTTTTTCACCTATTTAAAAACCAGTATAACTTCAAATTAAATTAATTATTGTATTAGCCGATTAAACATTCATTCTAAACGAGACTTTTACTGTAACCCGCAAGAGTTAAATTGAGATGATGATGATGGATACCTACACAAGTTTGGAGTAGGGATTTAAAAATTGTTTAATCTTATTCAATGGTAAAATTTGTTTATTTTGATCGATTTACACAAACAAAACACTTTTTATGGAAATTAACTTGAAAAATAAACTTATTCTATTGCCCATTGGCAATAGAATAAGTTATAATAAATAAACTTATTCTATTGCCAATGGGCAATAGAATAAGTTTATGGTTGCAGGGAATGCCCTGCAACCATTTCATGAAAAATGTTACGGTTAGTAGCAAGCGGGGCCTCCCTGTTCTCTGTATGCACTCTCTCGGCCCACCCGGTACACTTTCAATAAGATGGGTAACATTTTGTTCCGGAATTCGGTTCCAACAGAGTTAAGCGCGTTAAAGCTCCTGTTGACTGCTATAGTTTTTTTTAAGGCTTCTTTTCAATTGATCCCATAAATGCTCAATGGGGTTGAGATCGGGACTCGTAGCTGGCCATGGCAAAACCGTGGTATTGGCCTCAGAAAGTGCTCTTTGTGTGGCAAAGGCCGTATGTGCGGGGGCATTGTCATGCCTAAAAACAAAGCCAGCGCCCACTCTTTGTGAAAATGAGATGACATGAGGTCGGATTACCCGCTCAATGTAACTGGCGGCGGTTACAGTACCCTTATCCAGAATTAGTAGCTCTGTTTTGTGTACCAAGCTTATTCCCGCCACTACTATAACACTTGGTTCCCCAAACGGTCTGTTCCGTGGATGGTGGTTCTGTAAAACGTTCACTTTGTTTTCTCCATACGCGGACCCGTTTATCATCACTGAAAAACTTGACCTTACATTCGTCTGTAAAGAGTACAGCCAGTACAGTTATCCATTGCAAGTGCAAATGCTCGCGAGCGTACGTTAAACGCGCTACATAGTACGCACCGCCATATAAAGTCCAATCGGCATGATCCAATCGCCTTGATCAAGCCAAAAGAATCGAAATTCGATTGTGTCAAATTTTAAGATCAAGTTTAACTGTTATGCCAATCCACTCCCACACACACACGGTCAGTTCTAACTGATCCAATCGGTAGCGTCATGCCGATTGGACGATAGGAAGGATGGTGTATGGCCACCATATGTTTTACCATACGTATAACATACGTTTCACATTTAACATTTATCCATCACATTGGAATTTAAAAAAAAATGGTCCAAAGCAGTTTGCCTCCCCCGTCATGGAGTACTTACTTGCGCGGTCCCTGACAATACCTACCTACCTACTTACACCATTTTTGTTTTTTTTCAAAATGATACCTTGTTGATCACACGCCCGCCCTTAGCATTAGGTAATAGCAAATTGAAATAACACAGTCTATTATCATTTATATCAGTAGGTAATTGTAAGTGGGTATTAGAATGTAGGTAATTAATTATTTATAGCATTCTAAACTTTATGAAATAGCACGTTATTAGTTATTAGATTACATATAATGTAGGTAGGTACCCATTACCTACATATGTATTATTTTATTAGGCTGTAGAAAGATGCTAGGGCGCCAGAAGATAAAAAAATATATAATATCTTTAATATTGGGCAAGTACAATAATAATTAATATTTACTTTTTAGTTGAGCTTACCCCGAAAAAATAAATAATTAAAAATTAAAAAGACATTATTGACGTCGGGGGCGATTAAAAAGTGTTCCACAGAATGCTGTGGAACACTTTTTAATCTAAGAATTCCCATTATATCGACTTGTTTTTACTTTTTATATCGTTTTTCAGCAGGGCAGTTGTTTTTTTTAATACACGACTGCCCAAAAAGTTGTATAATGTTTTTACATTTTTGTATTTTATACATTTTATTGAAAAGTTTTTTTTAAATTTAGTTTACATTTTTTTTTAAGTTTACCGCTCTGTTAGCTATAATCGCTATCAGTGTTTTTCACATTATTGTTTTTGTTGGCAATAAGAAATATTTGTCGGTCTATAAGTTGGTACTTCAAGAAAAAAATCATTCAAAAAGGGTGGGTTGGTGGTACCTACCCATAGTTCGTTTCGTTCGTAGCAATAGTTGGCATTGTTTTAATGTTTTTTTATTTTTTATTACTTGCCTATGTTACTCGTGTGTTGATGAAATATTATTCTAATAACTCAATCACACAACAATAGTACTTATATTGTGATTTGGGATAAGTACAAGTGTGCTCTATTATTTACAATATGGGTATCCAGTTGAAGGCCTTGATGAGCACATTGTAAAATAATTTATTGGCATACATTTTATATAGGTAGGGTATACATGCAAAATAAACATTTTCAACACACATGCTCGTAAAGTGGCTCTTATTGAACCGCTTTTAGGTTCATAATGCAGTGTTTTAATGAAGGCTGCTTTTTACTTTATATTACCGCACTAGTTCGGTAATGTGCGCCACAGATAACTATTTACTAGTCGGAGTAATGACATGGCAGTATGGAATTAGTAAGTACTATCATGACAATGGCAGCATGGAATTTGTATCCAATAGAAATTGTTTTTGGTGAAGCTTTTAACCAGACAAGCGCTCAAAAGCAAGTTTTTATTAAAAAAAAGAACCATAAGCAAAAAAAGATCCCATGCATGCCCATGGGATTTTTTTAAACATAATTAACTAAACATCAGTGGGATACTATACATTGAATTAGTATGAACTATCCTACTTATAAATGAGCATTCTCTATTTACACCCGAGCAGAGACTTGCACTTTTTTCCGGTAAGACCGGGGTTGGCACGCGCGCAGGCCACTTGACCCGCCCCGACGAACCGCGCTGGCCTGCCTGTGTGCTACCGCGTTCAGGCGGAATAAATCTCTATCATTCTGTACTATTAAGGGTTTATATCGTCTGTGACTATTTCAGTCTATATTGTTCACTATTAACCCCATTTGCGTATTATTTATTATTACCATTATTCTATTTTTATATAGGTTGTTCAGCGGTATTACCAGTGCCTTTATTTACACCCGCGCGCACATCGCTAGCGGAAAAAACAAAACCAGCCGCCATTTTCCATAAATATTTGTTAACTTTTTTGTTGTGTGGATAAAATCATTATTAAAAATGTCGATTTCACGTAGGGGAGAAGAGCGTAAATAATAATAAATAGATTTGACTCCACCATGATACGTTTAGTTACCTGGCAACAAAGGCCAGTTAAACTTTATAGTTGCTACCTAAACACACTGAACAAACTTATGAATTGAAAAATAGAACATCATACCTTGATATGTTATCGGGTCATTCTTTCTGGTCACATCTTAATTACAAGAGAAAACAACTGTCTTGATCACTTTATGTTAAAGATAAACAGGAAACCGCACAACTTTTCTATCGTTATCTAAAACAAAACATT
Source organism: Lithophane socia (assembly GCA_947522985.1). Lineage (NCBI taxonomy): Eukaryota > Metazoa > Arthropoda > Insecta > Lepidoptera > Noctuidae > Lithophane > Lithophane socia. The sequence continues at coordinate 8,085,676 of OX383271.1, read as the reverse complement.
ACCAAACTACACCAACAATTATTACTAAAATTGAATTTGAAAGTGCCTTACAATATTTAAAAGCAAAAAATCTATCGACACATTCGACACTACTTTTTTGTGAAAACCCTAATTACATAACAGAATGTTTAACACAGTATCTTATTGGGTCTCTAAAAATAAATACTAATATTCACAAGATCCCTAAAAGTAAATGAATAAGTAAGCACAGGATCACAGAAGGCATACTAAGATGTATGAAAAATTGTAATAAGCTCCAAAAACAATCCCGTAACGATCCCTTTAAAGACATAAAAAAAATTAAGAAATCATTGCAACAACCTTATAAAAAAACTAAAAAGAAAATATGAAAGAAACCTTATTAATAATTCGCTAAGCAACAACAAACTTCTCTGGAAAAACCTAAAAACTATCACGTATACGAATAAATCTACTAAAACTAATTCTGAATTTACGAATCTAAAAGCATCACCTACGGAATCAGCAAACTTCATTAACAAATATTTTGCAAATATTGGTAATCAACTGGCAAATGACATCCAACAAACCGTAACCCAGAAAGACGTATACCTACGCTCCTTACCTAGCCTCCCTAAATCTTTTGTTCTGCTGGATACAGATATCAATGAAGTAAGTAGTATATTAAACTCTCTAAAATCAGATAGTGCACCAGGATGGGATAATATCTCCACTAGGTATCATAGACATGTAAAACATGAAATAATTCCAATTATAACGCACTTAGCTAATCTTTTAACATTAAAATTTGTTGTTTACAGTTACATTCATATTGAGTATAGACTTCGCTGATGCAAAAAACGGCAAATGGAAACCGGGAATTGAAAATTACAGAAGATTTCCCATTGACAGAACATCGCAAAATGACGGAAGAATTCCACCAGGCAAAATGATACAAAATGACAGAATATTACAGACTGGCGGAAAAATGCAAAATGGCGGAAGAAATTCCAATGACAGAATAGTTCCAAATGACAGAAGAATTCCAACTGACAAAGTAATACAAAATGACAGAAGATTGCAGATTGACGGAAACATGCAAAATGACAGAAGAATTCCGAGTGGCACAAAAATACAAAATATTAGAAGAATGCTTAATGACAGAGAAATGGAAAATAACAGAATAATGCAATCTACCAAAAGAGTGCATAGTGTCAGAACAAATCCAACTGATGGAATCATGCCGGAAGACAGAAGATTAAGAATAAACAGAATTTTGGAAAATGACGGATTAAGCGAAAATGAGTTACAAAAGAAAATTATGGGGAGATTAACACAAAAAAGAAATAAGCAAAAAGTTCAAGATGGCAGAAGAATGCTAAATGTAAGAATACAGAATGATACAAAAAGACAAAATCATTTAAAAGTGCAAAACGGTACGAGAATTTTAGATGAGCGTAAGCAAAAAATGTTTGATGCCACTACAACGCGAAATGACAAAACAATGTGGGCCGCTACCCCTCACGTTCTACGTCAAGGGGCTGTTACACCGAATGATACAGGTGAGGTTCAGTGTACCTACAAGTTCAACCCCGTAATAATTGCTTTATAGTCCAGGAAAATTAGGGTTTCACCTCGGAATGAGAGATAGTCAGCTATAAACTTGTATAAACCTTTATTTTGACACCCTAAGTTTGTACCCTAGGTTTTGAGACAAGTTTTAGGCTGTCAAAATAAAGGTTTATACAAGTTTATAGCTGACTATCTCTCATTCCGAGATACTTTGACTTATTTTCCTGGTTCCTGGACTATTAGTACTTTTGACAAAAATTAATTCCCAGTTAGGTGCAGCGCAGACGACACACTTATTGTGATTGATTGATTGAAACATAGCTAAGTTTGAAACCAATCTGACTGTCACTGTCTTGATTAGTAGAAACCGTGGTAGACACGTTCAAAATCTATTTCAAAATCAAAAGTCAGTCAGTCAGTCCTAGTTATTCAAACTAGGCTGAGAATTAGCACTTTTCGAACGTCAAAATTACATAATATTCCCGCAAAACGCCCACCCTTCACCACTTCCTAGTGTTTTAGCTGGGAAGAAGAAGTGGCGCCACAAACTATGCGCTAGAGTGGCCCGCGAAATTCAAATTTTCTGACGTTTTTTGCAATTTGCATGTCAGTTTCAGGTTGTATGTTGATCTAAACATTTTTAGCGCGCGTAACAAATATTATGGATTTACAGAATTATAAACATTTAAATCTGCAATACAACTCTCTAAGCTCATGTAAGTGCATTGAATGACTATTTCATGAAATCATGACATTTGGTACTTTCATGAACTTAGAGAGTTGTATTGTAAGTCCTATTGTAAACATGTAATATGTTACTGTTTGTTTTTCCTAAATAAAACAAATAAATAAAATGGCGACTGACAGATATACTTCAATCGCATCAAGTAACAAGTTACATTGAACGCACTGTTCTTGTCTTGCCCGAACGCAGAAGCAGGTCTGTACGTCGAGTGTGAGTTTTGTCACATAGAAAACGCTACTACCACGTTTCTGTATCGAGTAATAAATGTATGAAAACGTAAAAAGCGCCCCTGGCGGAAAGTATTGTAAACCGAAACAGCGAGTGTCAGATTTTTAACGATACTACAATAGTTCGGTATTTTAAACGTGACTCACGTAGTAGCGTTTCGGAGAACATTTTGCGGGTTAATGCGAGTGTCAGTTTAAATTTGACGTTTCCAAGCGGTCTACAAACGTTTAAAAACGTAAACTTTGTAGTAAAGTCACTCACTTGGTGTGTGACAGGTGAATTGTTGTTTATATTAGTTACGTTCGTAATAGTTGCGTGTATTTTTGTGGTAAATTGTGTTTGTAATGGCAGTACGTAATTTTTTCGCATGGAAAATGATGATGACTGCTCATCAGCAAGATGAATGGAATCATCTCCAAAAACAAAGAGCCGGTTTTCGTGCCTGTTTTAATCCACTAAGGAAGATCTCAACGATACTGAATTCAGAAATAGAAATCGTTAGTCAAAGGAAGCATTTCTATATTATTATTTCTGTTCCAAATCAGATACTTAAATGTAAATTAAGTGCAGGCCCACCACTAGTACCACCAGCAGCCCTATTTATTCTTGCTGCCTTCTTCTTTTTATTATTTTTTAAATCGCTCCATATAACCAAAATTAAATATTCACTTAAAATATTTATACTGTGCTAGGTACACACCTTCTTCCATTTCTCTGTATTTTTAGTTTCCCCAGTGGGATCACTACCTATTTAATAAATTTGTTAGGCGTTCCCAATTTTGGATCGTCTGTATTCTACCTTTTGCGTGTTTATTATGTTTGTTTATGTTACCGTGTCTGTAAATTTTAGGGAAAAGATTTTTTTATTTGAATGGTCACAACTATGTTTTTATTTTCAATATTATGGTCAAGTGTACCTACTTTCTGTTCCATGAAGTTAACTAACATTTCAAACTGCGATGCACTAGTCTTCATTATGAAAAGCAAATAATCGAAATAGAATAAGTTTAGTAATGTAACACAAAAGCGCGAAAAACTTTGAAAGCAGAAGGAATGTTTATGACGCGACGCTCGCCACTTGAATTTGACGCCACACACACCTAATTTCACATCTCCCTTACTCACTGATCATTAAAACGAAATAGAAATATATCATTCATAAGAAAAAATATTCGTCTAAATTACGGAGGGCACGCATAACGCTTGTTAACATGGTTACGATATGATTTGTATTTTGGTCGTATTATTTCGCCGAAACCATTCTTAGTTCAAGATAGGCAACATTAAAAAAATAACAAACGTTTCGGCATACTATCGGACAAGTGACGATACGAACTGATGTTAGTTAGACGTTTTTGAACTCACACTCGCAACATTTTTAAATACCATTGCTCATTAGTTAGCTCGATTAACTTGATCGTCACGTATTTTGTGATACGGCAAGAAACTCACACTAGGGGTACTGTACTAAAATATAGCGAACGAAACAGCTACGTTTACTTAGCAAATAAGTACTCATCGTTATGAACAACTTTCACTACGTATGAACCAACCAATTTTTATTTTGTTAGATTGGAAATTATCAATTACCTTCTCCCGCGCAGGGTGGAGCGGAAGGGCGTGTCAGACTCTTACTGGCTAAAACCCACCCGTGTTCCTTCAGTTGCCTGTATATTGCCAGGCCAGAGGCTTTCGGCAGGCATCGGCCCTAGCGGACCGCTTCTGTTGTGCTCACAATACATCTCTTTGAAATAAATAATCAGCTGTTCCCAACATTATTTATGTTCGCATAGCTCGTCAAAATGTAAGGAACAGCTAATTTTTTTTCGCGATTTCAGGTTTGGTCCCGTATTGAAAGTTGTTCATAATGAGGATTAGGTACAACGACCCTTTAAGAAAACGAAAAGATACAATATTACGCTGGATAATGGGCATGTAATGACATGGCCTTTTAAACGTCCATTTAGTCCGGGTGATAATCATTGGTACGTATGGAGTGTCAAGAATTTTACACAGCATATTGACATTATTTCAATTATATCGATATTTAGGGGTGTCGAAAATGGGGGTGAATTTTTTTTTTCTTCTTGCTTCAACAAAGGGCCTCGCGAAATGGTACCTCGCCTACACTAAATTTAGATCTTGCGCCGCCACTGCTTTGTAGTTACGCCACTACTGCTTTAGATACAGTAGCCTTCTTCTTCAGCGTTCATCATTGAAGTCTTGCCATAAATGCATTCAGGCCAGTCCATTCAGACGATTCGATTTTATTTCACTCAAAACCGTTTGGGGGGGGGCACGTGCCCACTTGCCCCTGGATCCACCCGCGTAGGTAGGTACTCTCAATCTTTACATTAGATCATTTTAAAGTCGCGAGTCGGCGGGACTTCTAGGTTAAATTATTATAATTAAGTAGTGTGAGTCCCGCACCCTAATTGCGTAATACACGATCAATCAGAATCTTAATCGTTTTGAAACAGATTGCTAATCCATAGGATCAAAAGTTCGAAAAAAAAATCTGCTCAACGACGTAAATAACGCAATGAATTTTGTTGAACTGTTAAAATTAAGAGATTACTTATTCTTATTCGTTTCGAAAATGTATTAAGCAATAGATAGCTAATTGCAATTAAATATTTATTGATTGGTATGTCTTGTTTCAACCTTTTCAGTGCAAACCGCAGCCGGGTTTATATCGATGGTGGAAAGGTAAAATGGCTAAAGCGCCAAAACGTGAAATCTCAGGAATGAATTTTAAAGTTTTTTTTTTGCGAAAAAAATTCGTAGTAAATTTTCTAATGGAAATATTTCTGAGTTACTTATATTTTCATGAATCATATTTTTTTTCCTGTAATATGTATTATAAATGGTTTCTATAAAACCTTTATTTTAGGAGATAGGTGTCGCTTTAGCAAAAAAATATCGAAATTAAAAAAGTTCCAGTAAGCAAAAATTGCTAATATCCAAAAAACTTGCGTATAACATATAATTAATTTTGCTTACTGTCAGAATTACAATTATTTAGCTATCTGAAATTTGCTAATGCAATTAATAATATCATAGAGTGTAAAAAAATAATTCTAACGAGCTGTTCATTTGAAATAAAGTTGCTGACGTTGAACTAAAACTAGCTGAAGAGCGAATAAATTGATGGATGTATAATGGGAATGAGGCGTAACTTCTAAAACTCGTCTTTTTCTTTTATTTTAATTTAAAATATTGATTATTGCTAGTGTACCGTTTTTGTCAATAGATTATTTAGATTATGAGGCGTTAGCATCAATCTGTAACCTCAATCAATGTGTACTACCTACTATTAGGTCCGGAATATTAGCGGGAAGACTAATTAATTAATATTTAGCAAAAAATAAAGGAAATTATTTTATTAGCCAACTGGAATCAAGTCAAATAACGTAGGTAATTAGATAGGTTAAGTAGAGTTACTAATTATCTACTAAAATCAAAAAACCATTGTTTATCATGGTTAATACCACTAAATATTCAATGTAAGTAATTAGTTATAAGTTTAAACAAATAAATCAACATTTAATAGATAATAAATGATCATTTTTAACCACCGACGGAATAAGAGGGGTGTTATTGGCACTAAGATTCTGAAACTCAAAATAATTCTGTGCTTATTGTGCCATCTTCTTGCCATCTTCTCACACACAACAACATCGTGTTACAATTTAACAAAATAGTCTTTAGAACACATAAACATTTGAAGGATGATGCCAGGAAATGTATGGAAGCTGGTACCCGCTACAATAAGAATAAAGGATATATCATTAGAAATATATTAATATTGAATAATTCAGTTCAAGAATTTCAATGGCCTTTGTCCGATCGTAGTAATACAGGGTAGAAGTTGTGACGCCGTGTTGTAGCTATAGAAATACGGTCTTAGGAGACTGTCCTTAACATCTAGAGTACTTGCTAGCTGTATTAATAGATATTGGAAAAATGGCACATTCAGCTAAAAAATTGTTAATTCTTACACCTTATTTTTATGATGGCAATCGATGCAGTTTCGAATAAGGATTCAAAGACTCTTTTCAACTGAGGTAAGAGTACTTAGAAATGTCAAAAATCACTTTTCCCATAAGTAAGTACCTACATTTCATAGTGATCGATCATCTTACCCCCGATCTTTTACGACGTTTGCTATTAATTATTTTAAATAAGGCGTTCATCATCTATCTAGTTTTTTTCCAACTACGTAAGGATTATCTTTGAATCTAACTGGATACAGTTGAATACCAGTATTTTACATGGAGCGATTTACTATGTGACCTCTACAATACAGGCACTGGGATACTCCTTGATAAGCTGGATGTTCGACTTTCGGGCTTCTGACTACCCGATACGACTGTCAAAGATCGACTGTGTTAAATGTTAGTATGTGCTCAAATACATATAACTTAGATAACTTGTTTATCAGTGTGATAGCTCGGGAAATTCAACTCAAACCTCAAACCTAAAAGCTCTTCTACTATTCAAACGAAACAGGTAACAATAACAAACCCCTTAGGAGATAGCCGGAGTCAACAAGAAAGACTGAACTATCCTAACCTAACCTGACCGAAGGCGGAGTCCAGAATGCGAATAGCTAAACAGTTGCATAACAGTAAGAAACAAAGTAAAAATAATAGTAAAAAGAGCTATCATGGCTATTGGAGGGGTACCAAAATGGGCATTATCTTTTAAATAACAGAATTTTAACTGCTTTATACTCTTAGTACTCATATACGCGAGCAGCACTTTGCCAACGACAGAGGCAACTGCAGCCGTCTGCACGTTGACGTTGCTAGAAATCACTAATATTCTAAGTTACACGCAAGAACAAAGACTTATGATTAGATTTGCAATGCTAACAAAATTTATTTACTTTAAATTAAGCAAGTTTTTAGTTCTAAAATCAATACCTTCTTACATTAAAGCATGTACTACTGACTAATATACAATTTTAAATAATATTTGGAATGTAAAACAACTCTGAACTATCGTTCTATACGAAAATATTTACGAACACTATTGCTAAAGCGCCAAAGCGCTAAATAAAACAGAAACGACTTTTGCTAAACTGCCACACAAGTAATAATGTAGTTCAGGTAAAACTACTAATAAGGTATTTATACATGAAATAGAGAAACGCAAAAATGCTAAAACATTGTCAAACATGAATGTACAGTGAGCACAATCACTAAAGCGACATAAACTTCAGAATCATCAAAAAAACGTCGCTTTAAACCATGACTACATGAAACAAGCAACAAAATTTGTACTGCTAAAGCGCCAAAAAAGTGCTCAAATCGACTCGAAAGGTAGACCAATCGACGCAGAAAAAAAAATCCAGTTCAGTGATATATATAACTCAATATCGACCAAAATGGCGCTTTAGCCATTTTACCTTTCCACCATCGATATGTTTTATTAATCCTGTGTTCTATTTTTTCATACGAAGACGACGGTTCTTCCATGGACTGGGGAGACTACTGGGGAGAGCTGTACAAACATATGGGATGGTTACACAAGACGAGGCCACAAGACCACAGTGATTTAGTAATCAAGACTTGCCACATGATTGCAGCCACATACATCAGCGCGTAAGCCTTACTGACTTGACATCTTCTAAATTATTTTTTGTTTATGGGTTATCCGAATGAATAGGGTTAATTATATTAATCACTAGTTTTTCCCGGTTTTGAGAATCGTCCTGGAAACTTTTTCCAGTTTTTATCTCAAAAATACCCAAATCGCTCCAGCTCTCTCAAGTGATGCGCTACCTTTTTATTTTTATTATATTACTGGTGCCGATTCTCGTCACAAATGCCTATACACTAGTTTATTCCCTTTAATACTCGTAAATTATGACATTTATGACTAAAGTGACACAAAATACCTACCCTGACTATATTTTAGTTTGACAGCACTTAGATGGCTTAGTGAAAATGGCAATATTGCTATTCTGAATTTCGACCCCATTTAAAAGATCCATAAGCCCCTAAAACACAAATAATTTTTCATATTTTCTATACAAAAAGTGAAAAATTCTTTAAAAACACGTCAAGTCACGGTTTGCACGGGGTTGGCTAAACAGTTACCACGTGGAGTCGCGATTGTCAAATTCGATTTTAGTTGTGTCAAAATAATTTTTAAGAGATTTTTTTTTTTGCGAAACAGCTTTAGTAGTGGTAGTTTAGTTCGGTGTAGGTACAAGAGAATCGGCACCAATATCAACAACTTAATAGTATGGGTTGGTACCAAAACTCGACTATTGAGCTAAGTAAGTCTTGAACATCCAGTATTAACAGGTGAAGAAGACAAGCTCCACTCCGCTCCGCTCCTTACTAAAGTACAGCTTACAGTACAGTAATCGCAGAGTGGGGCGCGTCTTCGTGGATGGCACTATTTGCTGTGCTATTAGTCTGTACGGCCATTAAGGCTCCCACAAACAGGCGCGACGCGACAGCGCGACGCGTCTTTAACAAAACAATTTCTGAGAAAACTTCACGGCCAACAATGCGGCGCGACAAATCGCGCTAGTATGTAAGAGCCTTTAAGACGCTGACAACAGATAAACCGCGGTCACTGCCAGATTGTAAAATAAAGAGAAGCGCGATGACATATCGCTTGTAATTTATTGCAAAATATGAAACAATTACTTATCGATTTATTCAAAAATGAATAATCGAAAATTAAAAACAAACAAGGTCTGCATTCAAATTAGACTTTCTAGTTATGAATTAAAATACCAAGGTACGTTGATATTTAATACAGTTACAGATGTTTTGGATGAGAACTCAAGGTAGGAGGTTACTTTACCGTTAATTTGTTTTGAGTATTTTTTTCAAAAAAATGTCTTGTTAACAACTGAGGAGCTCGAGGCTAAGTTATAACAGCCGCACGGGTCGATCCATCAGGTTAAGCTATGCTTCGAAAGTCTAACAACCACTCTAGCCAAGGGGTATCGTATTACCCAGTTACTGGGTTGTGGAGGTCAGATATGCAGTCGCTCCATGTAAAAACTGGTATTTAGCTGTATCCGGTTAGACTGGAAGCCGACCCCAAATTGGTTGGGAAAAGGCTGGGCAGATGATGATGGCAGATGATGATTTTGTTAACGTTCTGAGAAACATGTTCAAGGTTAATATATATAATATATTTTCCGCTACCACAAACGGCATTTTTTTTGTTTAAGTCCAGCTTACTTTTGCCGTTTGTCTGTTGTCAGCGCCTTGAGGCGCGGGACACACAGAAGGGATCACGGTGCTCTGGCGCAAAACATACAGAAAGGACGAAGACGCAGGCGCATCGCTTTTCCATCTGCTTATTATTGCCGCGTCTGCGTTAAACCGTCTTCGTCTGCGTCAAGCCGTCCTCGTCTCATGGCTCTTCTTCTGTGTGGCTCACGCCTAACCGCTAATCATACGGTCACACCACTCCACCTATATAGTAATATCCCTTATTTTACAGGCATACAGATTATAAAAAAGTTTTCACTGTGCGATATTTTTATGCAGATAATTTAGAGTACGAAGCCGGTTATTTAGTATGCGAAATCATATCAAAATATCAAAAAATGATAGAAATATATGCAATGGCAACTAGATATTTTTTCAAAAATCAAAAAAAGCATTATGCTACTACTCCCTACGTGCTGCATCTCTACTCGAATATATTGCAGTTGGGACAGGTCCTAACACATTTGTGTAATATGTTACATGAGTTGGAAGACAAGTATCAGTATCTCCCTGTTAATATGACAGGCTTCTCGGATTACCATGGAGCCGAACCCAAACGTGAGTTGGTAAAAGGAATAATTTTATTACTGATATGAATTTTATAATAATAGTCAGACAGCGATCTTCTCGCGAATACACGATCGTTCGAACTTTTTGTTCGGCGACTTCGGTGAACATGAACGCGTGGTCGCGCCGACAGAGGGCACTTTCCGGTATTCCGAACAAAAAGTGACATGCACCCAACGGATCGCGTTTGTACTCGCGCGACGATCGCTTTTTAAATAGGAGGCCAGAGGGTTATGTATTTTATTACCCAAGTTTATTCTAACTATTTTCAAGATAACTAGCTACGGTTGATTCACATATGTTCATAAAGCATATTGGTCGACTCAAACGCAGTTTATTTAACTTAGTCTCGTTCTCTATGATGAATTCATATTTTATGTTTATATGTTTAGAATCAAAATCATCAGCCCGCAAAGAAGTTAGTAACGTTGCTGATAGAGCCTACCGTCAAGAGAAATATGAAAAGCTGCTGGCCAAGATAAGGAAGAAGAAGAAAAAATCAAATAAAGAGAAAGTCTTGGCCATCAACCTGGACACTGTCCCATCTACTCCGAGCAGGATACCTAAGGTCCGGTGAGTAGCCATGCACTCATTTACGCCCCGTCTGTTCACACTTTTTAGTATACTACATTATTTTTTGTTTATGCTAAACCCGAAAATGGGTCATTCATTGTACTCATAATTTTAAAGAACTTTTTCGATGGGACCAACATCGAAATCGCGAAAAAAAAATCAGCTTTTCCATACATTTTGTCGATTTAAGTGAACACAAATGTATGGAACGGCTGATTTTTTTTTCGCGTCATCATTGCATGATACATTTCATCTTACGTTTCACCAGTCTGTACCCACCTTTATGTTTTATTCAATTTGTTGTTGCGTGTTGATTAAAATATGATTCACAACCGTACCATACCTACCAAATATGTATTTACTATTTCTATGGTATTTACAGAATTATAATAATTAGAATCATCTTACAGGTCCTCTGTCCATTCTCAAGTTAGAATTGACGTCAAATGTTATAATTTCATGTGGTAATTTGAACTTCGAGATTATTGATTGTTTTTTGTAAATACGCTATCTATGTTACGGTCGTGAATCTTATTTTGATCAATATACAACCTGACACTGACCTACGAATTGCAAAAAAAATAATTCCGCGCCTACTTTAGCACTACTTTAGCGCCTATTGAGAATAAACAAGGTATCGTTCATAAGTTTTACCTGCCCAAGTGGCCTTCACACCTTAAGATTGAATGTCCGTTGCACTGAGAGTTTGTCAAAAGTGGTAAAGCAATTCCGAGGTCAGCTCTAATATTTGAATTGCGAAATACCTGATTGCTTTTGCCGAAAAGAAGGATGTTGTAAAAGTTGTTCACAGTTTATTGTTTTTTTTTACAGGGCCTGGCCCTTAATCTATGGCTGGTCGATCGAAGAGGACAAGTGGTGATGCGCAATGATTATTTTCATGGCCAATGGCAATTATCGAATACCTACACTGCCAATAAGGCACAAATAAAATATATCGAAGTACACGTATTTTTTTACCTTCAGACACCCACACGTCCTTTAGCAGACCTATGTACACCCATGTCTATCGTCGCTGGTCGTCCCGTTTCCTAGAAGAGCTTTAGCCGCCACATAACAGCCGCAGTGACGGCTGTCATGAAAATGATGGCAGTGAGGTTTGTTTGATTTTACGGTGTCAAAAAAACCCTCTCAAAGAAAACACACCAACTTACTTTTATAAATAACACTAGCTGTGCCCCGCGGTGTCTCGATCCCGTGGGAATATAGGAATAAAACGTATCCTATGACAAGGTCTACCCGTGGTGGGTGTTTCTTCAAATGAGCGAAAAACTATGTTCAAGTTTAATAAAAAAATGTAGGCTGTAATTTTTTTAGAAAAAAGGCACAACTTAGCTTCCTATTATAATTTTAAAAAGAGGCAAATCCTCTTTGTGAACATAAGTAGTTTAATTCTGATTCTATTTTATAAAATATTTACCAAACGTCATCGCCCACAACGTTCAAATCACGCACATTCTTAGTTTATCATGCTACGGCTACATATGTCGCGCGAAGATTCGTGTTGCGTTGTCGCGACAAAAACTATAAACTTCGTGTTCGCGCTACGACGAACTCGCTGCGGCTACACTTCGCGTTATCGCGAACTTTTCATCGTGCGCTCTCTCTCGCACATCCCTCGATGTCTCGCTGAGCAACAGAGAGCGCACTGAAGAAAAGTTCGCGCTACAGCGAACATTCGCGTTGTCGCGACAGGTGTAGCCAAACAATTCGTGACTTCGCGAATCATTCTGGTGAACTTGAATGCCAAAGAGCTTCTTAGTTAAGGGCGCACCCTACCTCAAATTGCTTAGCATGATCCTTCGTTATGCCGAAAATACTGCAGCATTAATTTTGAAATAAATATATATTAAAGCTGAGGATTGATGCTAGGTCCTAAGTTTGGCGAAAACACGATTACATAAAATTTATTTCTCGATAGTACAAAAATCCAAAGTTACCTCTAAACAGAACTAAAAACCACTGGTATTAAAAAAATACTTACTTCAAATTAGATCATGAAACTTTGCATGATAACTGAACTATCTTTAAGTAGTTTTTTTTTTTTTTTTATTTACCCTTATTTTCACCGTAAAAAGCAATTACCTAAACATTTCGACGCTTTAGAGCCGCAATTGCCCTACTCCGTCTCGTTCTCACTCAAGTCGCGAGTAGTATGGTGCGAGCGGGATAAAATCTGAGGTAGGGTGCGCCCTTAAAACGTCGCGGGATAACTCAGGCGGACTAGACGCGGGAAAAAAATGGAAGATGCGGTTGCACTTTATTGTATGTCGGCAAATAATTATTTATTGCATCTTTATTATTTTAATAAAATAAATAAAAGCGAAATAAAAGAAGATGGTGTATGGTGGATGTTATCTATACATCTATACAAAAGTTATAAAACTAAAACCCAACTACGGCAAAAAAGTCATTTAAAAACGTATATACACGAATCACAGACAATCCGGAGTCACACGTGTTAGGGCTTAATCAAACAGATACGTGTGTCTCCGGATTTTTAATTTGTCTGTAGGTCTGTGATTCTTGTTTATACCTTTGTAGATGACTACGGTTAGACTGGAAGCCGACCCCAATATAGTTGGGAAAAGGCTAGGCAGATTGATTGAGATGACTTTTTTGCCGTAGTTGGGTTTTAGTTTTATAACTTTTATTTTTATTTTATTTTTTTGGGGTTATAAAATATATATTTTTGAAATATGATAATTAAGTCCTTTCATTTGATACAGAACATGGCCTCATTAAAAACCTTTTTTTTTAGTTCATGACTTTTTGTCCTCCAGAGGGCGTCATATTCAATTTAATGTCTCATTTGTCAAATTGTGATGAGCAGTTTAGAAGATATGATGGGAACACATGAACATACATACAAACCGTTCAAAGTCATAACCCTCCTTTTTGCTTCGCCATAGTGGGGTAATAATTACTTACTAACAAAAAAGTAAGATTTAAGTATAAAATAAGGTCTTTGACGTGAAGTTAACTCAGCAAGACAAATTCGTGCAGACCGTTCGGCGTCTCGCTGTAAACACAGACAAAGTGCGCGAAGTGTGGCTAACAGCACTAACTTTGTTGCGATAAAACCCTTTACATATTCAGCCTATAATGTTCCCACTGTTGGGACACAGGCCTCCTCTCTGTGAGAGGGAGTGGGTCGTAATCCACCACGCGGGCCCAGTGCGGGTTGGTAGATGTCACATGTATTCCGGTTTCCTTCACCGTTTTGAGAGCAGTGGTGATAAATTATTTACACAAAGTTAACCGACTATCAGGGTTCGAACCTACGACCTACAACTCGTAAGTCACGGCCGTGACCACTGGGCCACCACTGCTCTCAACAAAACCCTTTGATGTGCAGTAGTTTACCGACAGCCGCGCGAAGTCTTCGAGTTCGCGCTTCGAGTTCGCGATGTGACGAACTTCTTGCCCACACGTGTCGCGACAACGGGAATCTTCGCGTTATCGCGACATATGTAGCCAAGCAATGTTCGCGTGAATGGTTCGCGAATTGACGAATTTCTTGCCCACACGTGTCGCGACAACGCGAATCTTCGCGTTATCGCGACATATGTAGCCGTAGTATCAAAAATAATTTAATAATGGTGCCTGAATAACCAATTTAATGTACGTTAGTGTTATTATAGTAATATATGTTCTTATTTTATGCATAAATAAGTGCCGATTTAAAAAACTGAATATATTACTTTAGTCTAAAAACGTTTGGCATTTGTTTTCTATCATTACGCGCAACAGGACAAAAAAGTTTAAAAAGTGACACTTTGCTATATAACCCGCAATCCTACGCGGCGTCCCCCCGCACCCCCTTTCGGTAGTTAGTCGACCTGAGACCTGTCCGGCGCGTGTATTTTGTGAATAAAATTGGAAAAAAGTGTTTCTACACAGCCTTCGTCAAGAAAAACATCATTACCGGAATTTAGGATTACTCGGTGAGTTATTTATGTATGCATTTTCATTATTTCAGTGTTTTACACATAATATTAAACCTTAAAAACTTCCACTGAATATATTATCCCTCATGAACATTTTACACAAGTTCAGACATGTTTCAATTGAAATCGTCATTACCAGTAACGTCATTGCCGGGATATTTCATGTTGTGGGTAATGACGAATTGTTGCGGGTAATGACAAATGAGTTGAATTAATGTTTTAACCGACTTCAAAAAAGAAGAAGGTTGGTTGATTCTATGTTCGACGGTATTTTTTACGTACTCGGTTATCATAATTCGCCTTGAAGTCATTTAACTAGAAAGTGGGTCATTTTATTCACAGATTTATGACGAAAACGAAGAAAGGAAAAGAAGAGCGCCTTGCTCAGCAGAGGCTGTGCAAGGCGCTCTTCTTTTCCTTTCTTCGTTGCTCAGCAGAGGCTGTGCAAAAGACGTCGTTGCGCCGAAATCAAAAATAATCCTAGATTATATGCTATTGAAAAAGAAAAACAAAGAACACGCTATTTGAAAAGAAAAGCAGAAAAGAAAATTACTTCAATTGCAGAAAAGAATAAGAATAAACAGAAACTACAAAGAACGAAATGGAAAGTAAATTCAAGACGTTACAGGCAAAGCAAGAAAGAAGAAAGACAGAAATTACTTTAATTTACTTTGGTTGGTTACTGAAAACTGATTAGGTAATACTATGTTGATTTAATACTTTAATATATTTTGGTTCTACAATAAAAACAAAGATTTGTTAAATGCTTTTCTTTTTTATCGTCATTCCCAGGAACATAAAATCATTACCAGCAAAACAAATTTCATTACCAGTAACATAATGTCATTACCATCCCCAAAAGATTTCTTCGATGCTATTTTTCTCAATTTGCACTGCGGTATCTTCAATGCCCTAGACACATATCCTCACTGCTTCCAATGTAGATTTATATCCGACTACTCTTACTTTTAAATTAGACAAAATTATAAAATTACAGAAAAAAGTGCAAAATAAATGTAAACTCGAAGAAACACCCGTGTCCATCCTCTCCCCTCTAGAGTAGGAAAAGTCGCGGCGGCGGCGCGGCGCCGGCGTCGAACGGTTCGCGTATTGCATTTTTATAATCGTGATAACTTCGAAATTAAATGTCCGATTCGATTCGAATTAAAAAGTATTTTACTGCTACATAAATACCCTTGATGTTAAAACTATTTATTTGAATAAGAATTAATATTATGTTGATAAAACTCCTTCGTAAATAATGCATTAATTTCTGGCAAATTAGATTACCTTACCATTAAAAAAAATTATAGGGAGTCAATCATACATATGCTGTCGCGGACTTTTTTTAGAACTTTTAAAGAGGAACAATTCCATTATACATGATCCTACCTTCCTCGACAAATGATTCCAATTCCTTAACCAACACAAAAAAAAACAATTCCAACCAGTAGTTCCTGAGATTAGCGCGTTCAAACAAACAAACAAACAAAAATAAGAAAGATAGAAGATATAGATAAGGAAGGATATAGTTAGGTAGGATGTCTTACAAATGCTGGTACCTAAACCAGCATTACAATTCCGTAAAAATCTCACCGTGAAAACTTAGGTGAAGCGAGCTTGAAGTGAATTGAAGTGAAAACATTAAATTTACATTTACATTAGCATCAGTAGTGATGCTAAGGCAGTGACAGTTCGATGACAATGACAGGTCGCTCCACAGTCACTTCACTAAAGTGGGTGATAAACGAGCGTACATATAGTATGCGGTCTTTAAGTTCGTGACCTTACACGGCTCGCCGACCGTCGGTGACACCCGTGAAGCTTCATTGTCAAACTGGCTCGCGGCGATGACAGACGGGCGAGTAAGCTCGCCGAGCCGTAGGTACGCGCACTTGCTCGCACGTCTTGGTGAGATGGTTACAGAATAGGTTACTTCATTACGTCGAGCTCAGACCAACAAAAAAGGAAAGACAGATCACGCCGTACGTCAAAAGTGAAGCCACCTTTTTATCTATGTGTGTGTAAAAAGGGTTGTCAGTTGTTAAAGTTTTTCCCTATAACTTGGGGAATAATATTTTGGGTAGGCTAATATTGTACGAGTAAGATATTGTTGAGTATGGTATTGTAGTACCTCAATTTTTAGGAAGTACTTATTCCGAAACAAAAACATTTTTTTTTACATTGCAAATTAAATAAAAAAACAAATTAAGTACAAAGTGCATTTATGAGATCACCTTTTATGCAAGAATTGCTTGTGTTAGGAGACTCCGCTCTTTCACTTAGAATTATCCATTAATTTTCAATTGAGTGTTAAAAAAATATATAGATAGATAGAATACTCTTTATTATGTACACCATAAAAATTACAGACATAAATTAGAAATTTTACATAGGGTGACACAATGGGCGGTCTTATCGCTAAAAGCGATCTTTTACAGACAACCTTTAGATGGATTAAAGTAAGAAGAAGAGACAATACTGCAGGTAGTCAGTGGTGTACCGTTTACATATACAATAAATACATACACACATAAAGCATTATCTTATCTATATAAATTTATATAATATATACATAGTTTGATATATATATAACAATAAACATATATATATATATATATATATGTGTATAAATAGGTTAGTAAATTAGCTACTATCCATTTATTTTTATTTTCAGTATTACATGGAAATCTAAAATATTAAATGCATAAAAAACAGACATATAATTCTCGAAGTAAAAAATATCGAATGGGGAAATTTGAAATCATATTATGGCAACCCTCGCTCTTTAAATGTCACTGTTTTCGTTCGTTCATTCGTTCAGGTTTTTTGTTCCAAATAACCTAAAATTCATAGTTATCTAAATTAAAAAAACGATGTTATTTTAAGTACTTACAAGTGAAAAGTGATTCCGTGAGACTTTTTCTGTGATTTAGTATTGTTTTTACACGTTTTCACTACACAGGTAGGCATAATTATATTTGTTTTGGTGATGTTAGCTAGACGACGACTCGTGACGTACTAGGAGCGATGAGCTTGGTTTTAGTGTAGGTGTGTGCGTGAGCCTGTGTGTTTACTTGCAGGAGCTTGGTTTTGTGGCTTCACTTTGGATGTACGGCGTGATCTGTCTTTCCTTTTTTGTTGGTCTGAGACGTCGAGTTTCACCGTTGCAAAATTTCAGCGACATTGACATGATATAAGTAAATAAGTAAATTATATAATGTTCAAGGTTTCTTGTAAATTATAATCTTAAGTGGTAGTGCAAACTTTGGGTCTTGACGCTGCGTTTAGTCACGTTTAGTTTAGTCGCTGCGACTAGGCGAAGAGCTGTCGTTTTCTACGACTAATCGCAGACACGTGCAGGATGCGATCATTTCGACGCGCTTCGACAAGAATTCAATTTGGAGATTCGCAATACAAACACACTTGCATCTTCCTCAGCTGTCGCAGACCTGTCGTATGCGACCGACTGGCGTCGTGTGCAGTCGCTGAGACTGGTATCTACTGAATGTCCTATTGCGCCCGCGAGCATCAATTTAGGACGGCGGCGGCGGCGGTTAAAGAGATGTATTGGGTACCCTCCTATGAAATTGGCGTTTTTTTTTTCTCACAAATAGAGAACCTCGTCACTTCTATGATTTAAAATATTCATCAATGGTTTGGTACCTATTATATCAAATAATGACCATCATAGACAACTACCAATAGTAAAAAAACCTTATTACTTATACGTTTTCTAAACATAAAAAATACTTTAAAAATGACTCCTCATTTTGTTATGCCGGCGCCAGACATAGTAACAATATTTGATCACATGTATGAACACATGTGTGGCAGGGGTGTTTGGGTATTTCATCAAAGTTTGATCATTTATATCAACTTTTCCATTCGGAGTAGGTTTTTCGAGCGCACATCAAAGCGTTTAAAGTTCAAATGTGTGCGTAGCACGTTCGAATTTCAAATGTGTGCGTAGCCTGCAAGCCCAGTGCCTCGTAAATAACTGACCGGAACGGTCGCTTTGCTCAATCGCAAGATGGAATGGAGCAACGAATGCCCTAGAATTTATTGAGTTGCTTGAAGGAGAACCATGTATTTATGGAACCCTAAAAGTAAAAAACAACATAAAAATAGGAATTTAGTAAATGACTCCTGGATCAGGATAAATGATAAATTCTCAGTACATTGCACTATCGAGCAATTAAAAAAGAAGAGAAACATTTTATTGACCCATTAATTAAAGGGAATGTATAAAAAATAATAAAGCAGTCTACAAGGACAGGATCTGGTGCTGAAGAAATGTACAGACCTTCATGGTTTGCATTCGATGCCATGCCCAACTACATGGGTAGGTACTGTTACTGTTTATGATTAGTGATTACCGTCCGACATTGGTGCCGATTCTCTTGTACACCGAACTAAAATTCCTTTCTTTTTACTATGAGAATCATAGAGCTAATTCTGCCAAAAAAAATCTCTAAATTTAAAAATTATTTTGACTCAACTAAAATCGAATTTGACAATCGCGACTCCACTTGGTACCTACTTGTTTGCCCTACCCTGTGATTTTTTTGAGCCGGAGATGCGCGCAATCTGGCCATCGACGTATTTTGTATGGAATTTTTGGACGAAAAAAAAATAAAAAATTTACCAACATGTAGAGCATTAGGGGTCTACGGCTTGCAAAGGGGGTCCAAATTTTCATTATTTTTGCGATAGGACACACCATTTTCGAGATATAAGCAAAAGAAAATAAAATAAGATACAGTACTCATTTGCAACTCGAAGTCGAGGTGCTGGTTTGAATTTTAGTTCATGACATCTAATTTTATTCCACACATTTTTAATCGGGATTAAAAATAGTCAGATTAAGTTATAAGATTTTAGATATAGAACAAAATTTTAGGTTAAAACGTCAAATTCAGAATAGCATCTTCACTAAACTAATATCTCAGTGCCATCATATACAACTATCTACGTTCATGTAACTGCCAATTGGCACTTTCATGAACTTAGAGAGTTGTATTGCTGATTCTAATGTTTATAATTCTGTAAACCCATATTTGTTACGGCTGCAAATAATATATAGATCAATATACAACCTGACACTGACCTGCAAATTGCAAAAAACGTAAGAAAATTTGTATTTCGCGGGCTACCTTGGCGGCGCCAAGGTAGCGGATGGGGGATGCGCCAAGTTGGCGCATCCCCCTTAAAGACCGCGGTATACTTTAAGTACGCACGTTTACCACCATTTTAGTTTTGACCAGTGCGCAGTGGTTTGAACTCTGCACACGCAGTTATTTTGATCTTAAAAAACATAATACTAAACAAGTATGAGTTATTGTTCGGTTAATTGGTGTGGAAAATCGTCTAGAACATCCAACTATAAAAAAGATAGCATTAATTTTTATCGGTAAGTAGAATATATTTGTAATTTAATAATATTATGAATGTATTGCAGGGCTCAAGAAAAACTGGTTGATACGTAAAGGGGCACAAAAAAAGTACACCGCCTTGATGTCTTTTTGAAAAGTCCCTTTTTCTCACTAGGGTATTGCAATACGTCTGTCCCTTTCTATCTGCACTTATACTGGAGAGTGCTCAAGTGTTGTGATAACTTCATAATAAAGCAACTATATTATTGACGATAAAAATTACGATGTTATGGTAAATTAGATTTCAAAATATTCCGTAACCTTAAGAAAAGTGGATTAATGCAGTTCACAGACAAAATTTTATTCCAAATAAATATAGCGTTGTTTGTTCAAGGCATTTCACAGCAGATTAAAAATAAGTAATAGCAATGTCATTTCCTTTCGGATAGAACAATAAATTCTTATAAGTGAAATTCAATGTAATTATTGTTCAATTAGGAAATCGTCGAATCGACGTCGATTTTATCAATATCGATATTATTGTTGCAAAACTGACTTGTGCGGTTGTGCCTCACTATGTTTGGGACTTTCGTCCTGACATTGTTGCATCGGCCAATCACAACCGCTGTAATGTAGAGATGGGTTGTAACAGGTGAAACACGATATCTGTGATCACTGTGACTGTGACAAAAAAATAACAGATCCAAATATCTGTTATTAAATCACAGCCTGTGATTTTTGTATACGTATCTCAATCGAAAATCATCTTTATTTCTTTTGATTTAAAGTCGAAAATCGTATCTATCTGTTATTGTTATTTTTGTACGGATGATAAATACGTATTAACTCAATTGAATATCTTCTTTATTTCTTTTCGTTAAAGTCGAAAATCGTAACCGAAGTTTTAACAGTAACAGTCTTAAGGATCTGTGATTTTAAGTAACAGATATTTTTATTGTTAGGAGCAACTGCTATCTGCTATTTTTTAATATCTGTGATTTCTATCTGTGACGATAAATACGCCTCACTCCTTCTGTAATGTCTTCGTCCCCCGGCCCGCAGTGGTGAGTCGTGTGCCTAGACGAAATCGGTCTATCAGCTCTCAAGTGGTTTAA
This sequence comes from Lithophane socia, assembly GCA_947522985.1. NCBI lineage: Eukaryota > Metazoa > Arthropoda > Insecta > Lepidoptera > Noctuidae > Lithophane > Lithophane socia. Next base: position 8,064,328 of record OX383271.1, on the reverse strand, counting down.
TACTCTTTGTAACAGGTTAAACACGATATCTGTTATCAGTATCACTGTTACAAAAAAAAAATTGTTCCAAATATCTGTTATTAAATAACAGCCTGTTATTTTTGTACGGACGATAAATACGTATTTAAATCTCAGTTGAATATCTTCCATTCTTTAATGAGAAAGAGCTAGAAATTGATAACCTTGCTAATTTGCTATATTCCTTCCTTTGTGTCAGTGTGTATGTAACGGCCGTGGTAACAGTTTGTGTGGGGATTGTTATAATGTTTAACAGTAACAGCCGCGGTAACAGTCTTGAGAGTGTTATTAATTAATTAGTAACGGGTATTTTATATTGTTAGGAACAAATTGATAGTTATTATTTTTTAATATTGTGTGTTATTGTGTTATTTTTATCTGGTATTTCTTACGATATACAATTTGGAGATCACAATACAACAATAAATGAAAACACTGGCAATACTAATGCATAAGAGTATTTTGGAACTATCAAATAAATCCTAACATCGAAATTAAAAAAGTCATTTTTTCAAACAAACTAAATAGTAGTGATGGGCCGACTATGGGGTTGGCCGATCTTTGACTAGCTATCGTAACTAAACTATTCGATATATTTGATTAATTTTTTGTATGTAGACCGAGAACGTCATTAGATATACGGAGTTTCAATTTTTGTTGTATTGTCGTCTCCACCTTGTATATACGCCTCACCCCTAGCCTATGGTGAAATGTGTGAGCAAAATCTCTCAAAGTGTTTGATCAAATATGTGACTATGTCTGGCCGGTCTCTGCAAACAAGTGTTCATATGTGTGTGCAAAGTCTATCGAATATGTATGATCAAATATGTGACTATGTCTGGCGCCGGCTTTAGCCAAAATGACCACTATTTGTTTCAACTTAGCCAAAACTTAGTTTTGTCGCTTAATCTAAGTGGCATTACGTTAACTTAGTTTTTAAACTTAGTACATAAAGTTTTAAAACATTAGTACCTATTCATGGTTGATAAATAAATTAAGAAAATGTTAGTATGAAAAATGCAACTTCTTTAAAATTCTCCATACAAAACGCCGATTTCATAGGTGGGCGACCTAATATTAATGATTCTAATGATTATCATTCTGTAATGAGATGATTTAGATATTAGAATAGATAGGTACTTAAACTTATACTTAGAAAGAACTGAGTCTCAGTAGTGGGCACATTAAAGGCTAGATAATACTCTCTGGGGCGAATATTTCGAGAAACGTTTCTTATAGGGTATTAGTGTAATATAGGGTGTTAGTGTAAACACCGTTATCCTTGAAACCAGTGGCTTGGTTTCATTTATAGAACGTAAAATCAATGGAAATATAACAACTTTTTTTTTTTTTTTTAAGAAAATCTTTTTTCCACTAGAATTTTTCACCCTACACGCAAGGGCAACGAACTTGCGTCCCAACACGGCGGCCGGCGGTTGGCGGGGGCGGGCGGGGCGCGCGGGACGTTACATGACCGGCCGTCAGCTGTTTCGCAGCTCTCTCGAACGCGTATCCATGAGTATCGGGACAGTGACGGATATTTACTTTTTATTAAAATCTTTTAATGAAAATAAGATTTTTTTTTGTTGTTACTGGGTTATTTATTTTTATATTTAAGTCAACTACCCATGGTTTGAGTGACAACGGTGTCTACCCAAAATCAACTGAATCAGCGCCTCAATGAATAAAATTGAATGAATGCCAGTTCTTGTGTCCGTTGAGAAATTACTTGGATGTAGATGGAAATCTCCTGAAACAATAGCCGCTGTCGGATTCGCTTCAGCGACTGCAGATGGACTAGATTGATGAAAGTCTTCTACTATATCAGAAAGCTGTGGCCATATTTAAGGGCATACCCCTACCTGAAATTGCTTAACGTGATCCTCCGTTATGCCGAAAATACTGCAGCATTAATTTTGAAATAAATATTGTGTTAATGTTGAGGATTGATGCTAGGTCCTATGTTTGGCGAAAACACGATTACATAAAATTTTATCTAGAAAAAAAATCCAAAGTTACCTCTAAACAGAATACTTCCATACATACAATAAATAATTTATACTTAAGTATTATAATTATTTCATCTCATCTTTGACCTCAGACCAATCTTTGACATTAAAACAATATTGAAACATTTTCATTATTCTTGCTATTTTTTATTGAAATATTCTTAGTTAGACATTTTTTTATTGACATATTCTAGTTTGACATAATTATGTATTATATTATTAATTTATTGGTCGTTATTCTCGTTATTTTTAATTAATATTAAGTACTATTTTAAATCAATCGAATTGTATCTAACTTTATTAATTGCATTGCGTAATCCAAAAAAATATGAAAATATTATTAGTATTTTGTAGGGATGGGCCGACTAGTCGCCGACTAGTCGGGAAAGCCCACTATTTGGCATCATTTGTAGTCGGCGACTATTCGGCAAAATATGCCGATTATAATGGGCGCTTATCAAATGAAATAAAACAAATAATTTGTACTTGTTTTATAATTTATAAACATTACTTACTTAGCCGTCCCCCGACACTACGACGCTTGGATCAAAATATTACCTACAACTGTTATATTAAACCAATAAGTACCTACATATTTTTTTTTACTTTTAGACGCTTTGTTTTTGTCGGGGTTTTTTAAATTTTTAGTTCAACTTTTATTTCCTGCTTTTTAAATTTTACATTATTTGTTCAACTGTCATTAACGTAACAAAATATCTTAAAAGACTTTTCGACAGTCGGAAGTTTATACTAACTTCCGCCCGCGGCTTCGCCCGCGTGGTATGTCGATAAAAAGTAGCTTTTCTCAGGCTCTAGACTATCTGTGTACCAAATTTCATTTAAATCGGTGCAGTAGTTTTGGCGTGAAAGCGCGACAGACAGACAGAGTTACTTTCGCATTTATAATATTAGTAAAGGAAGTAGGTAAGGATTACTAGTAGACACGCTAAGATCGACACGTACCTATATGTTTGCCACAGTGCAGCTACTTACTAATTTAGTCTCATTTCTCTTTCCTACTCCATCCTCAGAGGCCTTGGTGCGAGTTTCTTTTAACTATATTCACTTTACGCATCGACCGCGTTCAGCGCTCCGATTGGCCCTTCACTGACCTTCACTGGTGAAGGGCCAATCTGAGCGCCGAACGCGGTCGATCCGTAAAGTGAAGATAGTTAAAAGAAACTCGCACCAAGGCCTCAGACCACCATCACCATCCAGGGAGTTAGGTATCCTGCAAATACCAGGTGATGCTGCAGCATCAGTTCAAGTTTCTATATTCTTCTCAACTCATTGAAGTAACAGAATTCTAAATTTCGAATTGATTAGACCTATAGAAGAGGCACACATCCATTCATCGACTTGAAAAGAGTTGATAATCTTCAAACGGCTGAACCGATTTTCTTGAATCATACCTAAGAACACTCGATCAAGTCACCCTACAAACAAAACAAAAAAATCAAAATCGGTTCAGCCGTTTGGCAGCTACGAGGGAACAGACAGACACATAGATACACAGATACACAAGTTCAACTTATAACACCACTCTTTTTCCGTCGGGGGTTAAAAATGTAAACAAACACATCACAACTCACAACATGCTTAGTGGCCGCGCGATGACTAAGCCGAGTAATGACGAAAAAGCCCGAACACCTCTGACAAGTAGGTATTAGAATGATCGGCATTATTAGTCGGCTAGTCGGCAAATACTATAGTCGGCCCATCACTAGTATTTTTATATTATTGCTAAAATAACTAAATGTGTACTGCATGCTTTATGTATAAAACAAGATGTAAATCTAAATATTTTCGCGGCTGAAATGCCGCATATAAGTACAAGTAGTGAAACCATGTTAGCTAGGTACCTTTATTCTTGCAAATAAATTTAACATTCATTCATTCATTCATACATATTAGTAAGATTATAGGTACAAGGATACAATATTATGCAGGTTTGTAGGTTTCAATATTAGGTAAGTACCTACCTAACTACCTATAGCTAGGTTACACAAATATTATTTACCGGTGAGCCCCAAACTAGACAGTTATTTATTTTATTTATTTAAACTTTTCGCACTAAAAAAGGTACGAAGGCGGATTTAATGCCTGAGGCACTCTCTACCAGTCAACCAAGGGTGGTGAAGAGATTAGATGGCAGGTGCTCTAATTGAGTGGAACAAAGAGAAAAAAATAATAATAATATATGATATTGCATTATAGATAAAGCAGGTTTACAGTACAAAATAAGTTATAAACTTATGATACATATACTTACACATATATTTAGTTACAGTTAGTCTGTAATACGTAGCTATTATTGAAGGTCCCATTATTAAGTATTTTTATTTTACAACGATTGGCTAGTGTTTGCTCTTGCGCTGGTCCACAAACGTGGCAAAGCTAACATAGTTTTATGTAATATTTAACAACAATTGAGGCTACAGTAGTCTTAAATCATTTTTATCTTACTTAACCTTGCATTGTTCACAAAATGTGCAGCATACCTGTGAGACGAGATCGTAACAGATTATACAATAGTTCAAGAAAATATTCAATGAAGTTAAATTTACGTTAGTACATTTAAAACAATACCTACATGAGGGGGCTCGTGGCTAAATGTTAACAGCTGAGCTACGCTTGCCGCGGTTAGTTCGTGGATGGGTGTCCATCCATTAGTTACATTTCGAGACCCCTCCGTGCCTCGGAAAGCACGGGTCCCGGAGGTCATTCGTCCATCTTTGACAGTCATTACCGGTAGTCAGTCAGTAGCTCAAAAGTCTGACAACCTGGCTTATTACCAAGGAGTAACATGTTACATGTAACATGAGGAGCTCGTGGCTAAGTAATAACAGCCGCTCAGGTCGATCCATCAGGTTAAGCTACGCTTGCCGGGGTTGGTCCGTGGATGGGTGACCATTTTCACATATCGAGACTCCTCCGTGCCTCGGAAAGCACGTTAAGCCGTTGGTCCCGGCTGTCATTTGTGGATCTTTGACAGTCGTTACGAGTCGTCAGAAGCACGAAAGTCTGACAACCAGTCTAACCAAGGGGTATCGTATTACCCAGTTACTGGGTTGTGGAGGTCAGATAGGCAGTCGCTCCATGTAAAATACTGGTATTCAGCTGCATCCGGTTAGACTGGAAGCCGACCCCAACATAGTTGGGAAAAGGCTAGGCAGATTGATTGAACATGTTACCCAGTAGGTAACTGGATTGTGGAGGTCAGATAGGCAGTCGCTCCATGTAAAATTGTATTCAACTGCATCGGGTTGACTGGAAGCCGACCCCAAAATATAGTTGGGCAAAGGAAGATTTTTTTAAACCTCTATTTCTCCTTATAAAACCTACAGATTTTTTTAAAATTAAGAATGCGATTGTGTTTAATGTCATACTACACCAAATTGAAAACGTGCATTATTTTATTAGTACTTAATTAATAGGTAAGTAACAAGTACCTACCTATATTTTATGGTTGTGTTTTATGTTAGGTACGTGCACCGCTGTTATTTTATTTACCGTCCAATTTTTCAGTCAGAAGGAATGAAATGAAAAAGAAACTGACCCATCGTAAAATATCACCCAGTAAAATTGTAAACATACAAGATCATTTCGTTCGGATATTAAGTATAATCCTCATTCAACAAATTTTTTCCACGTTCCTAACGGATCGGATCCCACAATGTGGGATCCGATCGGAATAAGCCTATCAAATAGAGACACTTATAATTATAAAGGCTCTTACAAACTGGCGCGATTCGCCGCGCGACGCGAATTTTACCAAAACAATTTCTGAGAAAACTTCACGGCGAACAATGCGGCGGCGTCGCGTCGCGCGGCCATACTAAGCGACCCGCGGTTTTAAGAAATCTCGATGTTTCGAGATTTCTTAGTTATATCAGGTTAGGGAATGGTGCTGATCCATGCGTCATGATCGTGAACGGGCGCCATCAGTAGGGACTGGTCACCTCTTAGCTGCCACAGCCTATTTTAATTTTTGAATTATTTGTTTCTTTTTAACTGACTTCAAAGAAAGGAGGAGGTTATCAATTCGCCTGTATTTTTTTTAATTACGGACGCTTTTAATTTGTGCACGTTTTTCTACATTGTACTCACATGTATAATTTCAACATGAATGATGTAACCAATATAATATTGTAACAATATTCTGATTTAAAAGAGTGTCCGTGGAGATTTTGCCCGTTCTTCTCCATAGGAGTTATTGTTGTTTGAACATCAAAGTGAAAGCGCAAAATTTGTGCTTTTTTCAAGGCAATTGTCGGAATTCTAAACAGGAAATCATTAAAATTGTACTATAAATCCATACTAATATTATAAATTCGAAAATAACTCTGTCTGTCTGTCTATCTGTCTGTCTGTATGTTACCTTTTCACACCTAAACTACTAAACGGATTTCTATATGGCAAGGAGATAGACGGCATCCCGGGGAAGGACATAGGCTACTTTTTATCGACATACCACGCGGGCGAAGCCGCGGGCGGAAGCTAGTAGTTTATAATTTTAAGTATTTAGAATATCGCTAGTCCATGTCCGGACACACTGTATAATACGCTATTCTAAGATTAAAAAAAAATACCGTATTTCATGTTATTATATGGAGATTAAACGTAACTTTATGTAGTCGTTCGGCCGGATAATAGATATCCTTTATGAAGAGGTTTCTAAAAATACCGATATAGAGGTTTCTAATGAATATTTTCCATACTGGTACACTTTATCAAGTGTACCCGTATGGAAAGTCTCCTTCCAGTCTCCTTGCAGTCCGGCTGTAGGGAGAATGTGTTCTTGACACGCGGCACGTGTCAGCATCATACTAACGAACATTTGTTTTGCAAATTTCATCCTTTTTGCTATTTGAAATTGTCCAACAGGTGTCTGGAACGCAATCTATGGACGGCGGGAACGAGTATGAAATGTGCTGTCAATTCCTAGTTCGGTAGGATGACAGGTTCCGTTCAAGCTGACATAGGTATCCAACATTTTCACAATGAGATTTTACGGAATAGACCGACCGGTATCTTACAACAGTAGGTATCATCAATTGTATAAGTAGTTAATAACATTAAGGCTCTAACATATACTGGGGCGACTCGTCGCGCGACGCGACGCCGCCGCATTATTCGCCGTGAAGTTTTCTCAGAAATTGTTTTGTTAAAATTCGCGTTGCGCGGCGAATCGCGCCAGTATGTAAGAGCCTTTACCGATCTGCGAATACCCAGGGAAATGAACATTTCCTGTTAGCGTAGGCATAATCCGCCTTTAATGTTCCCCCTGCTGGGACACAGGCCTCCTCTCTGTGAGAAGGAGAGGCCCGCATTCCATCACGCTGTCCGAGTGCGTGTTGGTAGATATCATAATCATGTTTTCAATTTTTTTAGACACGCCTTTTTCCTCATGATGTTTTCCTTCACCGTTTTGAGAGCAGTGGTGATGAAATAACTTACGCAAAGTAAAGCGCCTGTCGGGTTTCGAACCTACGAGGCTACGACGAACGACTTGTAAACCGCGGTTGTACTGGACCACCACTGCTCTAACTCTCTCTGTTCATTAGGACCGAAATAAAGGCTCCCGCAGACAGGCGCGATGCTACAATAATAGAACAATTTGTATGAAAAGTTTATGGACATAGGTTCTACCAGAATCGCGGGACAGGGAAACCCTCGCGTCGCGCCTGTTTGTTGGGAGCCTTAAACCTGTTTCTACTACCCAGTGCCGCTCGAACCATGAAGTTAATATCTAAAAATCAGTAAGTTTATCATTCTGTCTGTATTTTAATTACCGCATAATGCTATTCATTCCCCTTGTATTGTCTGAATAACAATGAATAGTTTTTACTAATACAATCATGTTGGGTTTTATCGCTCCTAAGCAGTGAATGCGTGTTTTTAATTGTGCTGTACGTCTACCTACAAAAGTACGTGTAGGGAAACTGATTAGAGGTCAGCTAAGTACGTTTTACTAACTTCGCATACCGTAGACCACCAAGAGAACGAACAAATCTATTCTCGAACAACTATCCATAATAGACAGACTTTCCACGATCGCTTACAGGCCAACGCAGACCGGAACGGGATGGCAAAGGATTTTGCCGTCAGTCAGTCAGCGCACACTAGCCGCTTAGATACCGCGGCATTCCAGCGCCTTGCCACGGCGCGCGCGCCCCGCGGTATGTCACAACCAGTGCCCGCCGGCGTCTTCAGCATGACGTTGCCTACCGCAGTACGCCACGGCATCCCGCCGCGGAAGCCCGTGGCGCGTCTTTCAATGCCGTGCAATGAAATCCCTTTCCATGCCATGGCATCATTTTGAAGCATAGCAATTTATGTCGTATTTCTATATCGATACGTTTGAATGTCCATTGGTAAAAATTTAAATGCCTTGCCATGCCGTCCTGGTCTGCCTAGGCCTTACCAAAGGATTCTCGATTACTTTGGTCACATTGCCCGTCGGGAACCAGATAACCTTGAAAAGCTGGTGGTGATGGCGAAGGTAGATGGGAAAAGACCTCGCGGGCGGTCACCTAACCGCTGGTCAGACCAAGTAACCGCCCTCATTGGACTCTCTGTTACGACCGCCCTGAGAGAAGCGGAGAACCGAACGAAGTGGAAGAACATCATACATAGGGCCAGCACACGTAAGGCGTAGAGCAGCGCAAAGCATTTTTAACTGTCAAACAAATATCAACGTTGCGTCTCTACGAATAAAGTTGAGAATAAATAAATAACCTGAGAAGCGCGCCACTTTCCGTAACGCGCTCTCGAGCTAATGGAAGTTCATTTATTTTCAACTTTATTTTTACTGATACAACTGGTCGATAATTGTTTGGCAGTGACGAATGCGCTGCGCTGCGCCTCGCCCTATGTTAGAGCCACAAAGGCCTCTCTGGGATACGACCATTAATGAAGTGAGCGACCAAGAAGAGAGAAGTTAGGTAGCATTTTATAGGATGCTGCGTACTGGCCAAAGTATAGAAGTTATTCATTCGACAGGCTTCCGAATCGAAAATTACAAGCCCAGCCCCGATAGCAAATAGGTGGCAGAAGAATAGTGGTCGTATTTGAATTCTCGTGATTCGAATTTTTGAACAGCGTTTTTTAAAGGACTCGTTCGATAGCATTGATTGATGTTCGATTCGGCACGGAACTGTATGGAATGTTTGTTGTAAATATCGGAGAGTCAGCCTAGAGATGGAATTACATTAAGTACCTACTTCTGATTCAAAAGAACCTTAGATTTGGGAATAGAGCTCTGCTGATCTACAAAACGGATCGTAAATTTAAAGGACCAGTGTTTCTCTTATGTGGATTACATATGGAACGAATTATACACCTTTATTTACATTAGTAGGTAAAATATATAATTGCAGAATACTAATGAAAATTACGACGTACTTAATTATTTATGATAATCAGTGTTCATTAGAAATTTATAATTCATAACCGAACAGCCATAAGTATTTCTTATTTGAACACAAACACTAAACTGGTTGGGGTTTGTGATGGGTGTATTATTCTTCCATAGTTTATCGAGATACAACTACTTAAACTGCGTTCGCAATGTATTTTACAAACATGAAAACAAACACGGGTTTTAGGAAAACCAACTGTAATGCCCACACATAAGGTTCAGTTTGCGCTACAACTTCATATTGTCTGTACTTCATGTTAAAGTATTAATTAAGGCACATTTACCGCATTGGTTAGCTGTAAGGGTAGATGTATGATGATAAATAAATAAAATAAATAAATAAAAAATATTTTTACGTTATTTTCAACAGTACTAGTCAGTCTAAAATAAACTTTGTTGACACTGTAATAAAGTTGATGTTTATTTAAGTGATAATAACATCAATTGGAAACAAGGATTTAAATAGACCTTAGGTGGATAACTAGATACATAAAAGATAAGAAAGAAAATATATACCTACCTGCGCCTATCTACTGGTGAAATAATTATGAGCGACCTGGGGGCCAAGTCTACTAATTTACAAACGTGTCAGTGGTCTCACAATGATCAGTTTTTGACAGATATGCCATACAAAATCTGTCAAAAACTCATCATTGCGAGACCACTGACACGTTTGTTTAGTAGACTTGGCCCCCCGCTCCTTTGCATGGTTTTTACGACTTGACAAAACATCGAGATTTCTTAGTTAAGTATATAGAACTTAACTTTAATATTAACGTAAGTACCTAATATACACATAAACCTTCCAGAGTATATTCTCTAAACCAGTACCCCTCGCGAAGCCTTACTCAGGGGGTCGGTCGTGGACAAAAGAAAAAGGCAAGTGTTTCTAGGTCCTAAACTTCACACTAAAAATACAATTTCAGTCAGAAGGATGACCCCAGGGCCTAGGGGGTCGCTAGAATAAAAAAGATTAAAAAACACTGCTCTAAACGATGGTGAAAACCTCATCAAAATCTGTTGCGTGGTTAATTAAGAAGAACAATGCAGACAAACACGAATAGCGATTTTACTTTATAGTATGTATAGATGAGTCTGATGATTTTTAAAGCATCTTATCCGATACCTATATTTTAAAATGAGGGAAAAAAAAACAACTGCCACCTGCCACTGATCAATCACCAACCTTTGAACTTGAACTCAATCAATGAATTTAAAATTTAAATATCACTGAAAACTTATAAATAAAAATAAAAATGTGCACTAACCGGTACATAATTTCGGTCTTCGGACAACAACGATACTCTCGTGCGATTCACGATAAACAACGCGAAGAGATGCGCCACACACCTTATAAACAACCTATTTATACAAAACGACAATGTAAAATACCCAATGTGCGGACCACGGAGTTCGTATGTTTTTTTCGCGCCAAACGGTAAACGACTGAAGGCAGTCGTCCGTACAGCCTCTAGAAGCAACAAAATGGTAGGGCGTGGGATGAAATATTATCTATCAATGATATGATGATTCGTATTTTAGAGTTCTTAACTGAAATTAATAGGCCTCCATCCGACTTATGAATTTTTTTGTAGGTAGACTTTGAGATTGTTTTCAATGCCAGAGGAACCAAAACGTGATTACATAATAATAATAATTAAAAAGGTAACTGTAACTTGGATCGGACAAAAGTTTTAAAATAATCGGTATCTGACAAGATTCTACTAATATTAGTGCACAAAGTGATGCGAAACCTAAATAAATTAAGCAAAACTTACTATATTTTTTCTTGAAATAAAAAAATATTACAAAAATATGACCTGCAAGTGATAAGGACTACTTAAATAAAATAGCGTGTTATTGCTAACACACATGGCTTTGAATTGTGGTTACGTCCTAACAGCACTTAATTTATTGAGCAAACGGTGCTAAAAGAGCACGTTTTCATGTTACAACTTTTTCATATTTTGAGAATATTCCATCTTTGATTTCCATCACCTATAGAAAGTTGAGATAAGCGGTTCTTGTGGAGTTTTCCTAAATTAGGGAAGTTGGTGACATAGTGATTAGGTGATTACCTATTTAATGAGTTAATTACGTAACCATTACGCAGACTGGGTGTGAAATTGAGACATCCGTGACATTCCAGGCAAAAACGAAGATAAAAGCAAAACTGGAAGTTCACGAAAAAATCCAACCAATGTTTCTACTGTTGGTAATATTCAACGCATTTTTTGAAAAAATGCTAAAATGGGGTATCTTGTTACCCATAGTAAGTGGGTTGTGGAGGTCAGATAGGCAATCGCTCCATGTAGAATACTGGTATTCAGCTGCATCCGGTTAGACTGATACCTAACCGACCCCAACATAATTGGGAAAAGGCTCGACAGATTTATTGATCTTTGAGAAATTATTATTTTTTCAAATAAGTAGCACCAGCTATGAAATCACTACATAGGCATTCAGGGTCAAATTAAATTAGCTAGCTAAACGCCGCAGAAGTAATGGGTTTATTTTTGTTTGGTAATATTTTTTTTAGCATGTGTGACGCTATGCTATTGCAGGTTAACGGGAACGCCCTTCGTTAGATAACATACTGTATAAACACCGAAACACGACAAAAAAAAAAATTTGATGATTTTTTTTCAACGTTAGTTAAGAACGTTAGTTAAGAAAATCTCGAAGTTTACACAAAAAATTAGAATTTGAAAGTGATATTTCAAGTTTTTTTTTTAAGTCGTCAACCGCATGTAACGTAATTATTAATGCGGTTGATAACTCCAAGAAAAATAATTTATCAAATTATCTTTCATTTTATCATGTTTAAATATCGGTAAGTACCCATCACATCTTTTTAATTTTTTTTATTTATTTATTACAAAAAAGTTACACAAGTGGGTATTTCACACATTTGTGGAGTTTCGCTAGCTACTTTTATTTGACCCTGTATATATGTATATATTTTTTCTATAACAGATAGGCAGGCTTCGTGGCTACACAATACAATTCTCGTTAAGTTGCTGTGGTTAAAATCAACTAAATAAGTGCGGAACCCAAGCTGTTAGTTTAACATGTCATTGTATTTTATTTATTACAATAATTGCTCGAACTTGAAGTTAACTTCCCATCACTGGGAATGTTTTTTTATGATACCGGACGTTGCATAACATAGTAGTAAGTATATTTTAGGTAGGTAGGTATTTATTTTTCTCAAACATGCTTGGAAATTCAAGCGTTATTTTGACAACCGTCTTTGAGATAAATCGAAATTGCTGTACTGGTAAAAAACAAGTGACGATGCGGCCAGCAAAGTTACTATGGAAATCCATAACTGGCGTGTTTAGAGGCCAACTAAATTACTATGAAATCTCATATCTGTTGTGTTATTTAAAATTGGAACGAATTTTTTACTTTAACACATGGCAACCAAGGAGGAAACATAGCAAAGATTTTATTTAAATTTCGAATTGGCACAATTGAAACAAATGAACATAATGGCGCATGAAAAATTATAGTTGTTCGTCATTGATTCTGGATTTTTTATTTAGATTATTTTGTTTGAATTTCCGCGCCTTATTTGAGAACAGTACTATACAAGCCTTGGCCGCAATCTGGAATTGATGGACTCACGTATGTGTGTCTCGGCTTCGCCTCGGCCCACATTTTCACGATCGTCCATTAATCCCCTTAATTGCTGGCCGCGACAGTAATGTACTATGCTTCTGACCGTGGTGATAATATCGCTATCTTCTTCTTCTTGTCGTGTGGTTAGTGTAGACTTGACTTTACATGCCATCGAGAAATATCTCTCAGGCATGCCGATTTCCTCACATAATATTGCACGGTACAATTAAATATAAACATGTGTTAAATCAAGAGCAGTCGTGGCCCAGTGGTAACGGTCGCAACTTACGAGTTGTAGGTCGTAGGGTTGAACCCAGACATACAGGCGCTTTACTTCGTGCAAATATTTCATCACCACTGCTCTCAAAATCGGTGAAGGAAAACATCGTGAGGAAACGCATGTCCTAGAAACAAAAAAAATAAGACAGAGGTCTATGTCCCAGCAGTGGGAACGTTAGCTGATTATGTATGATAAGTATGTGTTCAATATAACAACGCATTCAATTGCATACTGGTTCTGCCTTTGCGGTATAGTGTTTGCCGAAAGCAGGATACTTAATACTAATCCTAATATTACTAATCCTAATCCTACTTTGTTGTAATATTGATTGTTTTGTAAAAAAATTCAACATTCTGACTACTTATAATTTAGCACTCGAGTGCGCTACGACAACGCTACGGCGCCGCTACGACGCTAAGACGTTGCTACGACGCCGCTAAGACGATGCTACGACGTCGCTACGAGGACGCTACGAAAAAATTTTTTAACAATGGCTTCTTTGAATAAATGAAATGTAAATATTGATTTGTCGAACTTCGGTTTGGCCGAAAATTTCAGAAAACCGTTAACGAAATTCGAGCATAGACTGCTGTTGTTAATTGACGTGCAGCCTACTTAGTACCATAGTAGTATAATAAAATAGTTTTGAAAAATATCTCGGTACTTCGATCGTCGTAGTGACGAATACCATTCCCAACGCAGAAGGAAGGTCTATGGTTATCCTTACATATTATAAAACAAAGTCCTCCGCCGCGTCTGTCTGTCTCTCTGTTCGCGATAAACTCAAAAACTTCTGCACCAAATTTCATGCTGTTTTCGCCAATGGATAGAGTGGTTCTCGGGGCCGTGGGCATCAGCTAGTATTTAATAAAGAAATCTTGATGTTTGGGGCGGGTTTTTAGCATAGAATAAAACAAAGCCGGTTTTCGGGGTCTGTCTGTGTGATTAGAGAATTTATCCCGGAAGGTTTATATGTAAAAATAGAGAAATTATGTAATTTAGATAGAGCACAGAATTCTGAATGTTTTGACATGTCGCCATTGGTGTGTGAAGCAGGGGCGTGTCGCTCATACCTAAACTCCATTTGAAATAAGATTAGACATTTAAATAAACCTTTTTTACAGTCCGTTCAACCGATTTAGACTTCTATTGCGTTGGTGGCATGATAAATGGTAGCTGCAGTAGACAGTTGGTATTTTGTACCCTTTTTTGCTTTTAATGCCATCCTTATGCCTACGGTTTAGAAGTCAAAATCGGTTAAACGGACTGTAAAAACTTATTTCAGATGGAGTACAGTTATTCTATAAAGTGTACCTACAACAGTTATCAGTTGGACATGTTCCAGTGGAACGGAACTGCGAGACGCAGCCGATGAAGTTGGCACCTGAGTGTAACGGGTCCTTACATTAATGACACTACGAGTGACGTATCTAGGACGATCTAGCCGAGGACCTGAATAAATGGGTGAATCAGTCAGTAGGCTAATATAACGTCGACGCCGGGGGCTTAAAACGGTCTCTTTAGCAGACTCTTATTATGAAAATAGATACTATGAATCATCGTAAAATGTTACAAACTGACAATTCAATATAAGACCTGCGTGTAATTCTTAAAAATACGAAAAATTTCATCTGTTTTGACAGTTTTCTATGGCGACAGACGACAGAAAGACAGAGTTAATTTCGAATTTATAATATTAGTATGGATTACCAACCAAAAAATAACATCAAGAAGTATACTCCAGCAGAAGAACTTAATCCTTATCCTAGTTTTCACCAATGGATGGAGTGGTTCGCGAGGAAGATTTTAGTATATAATTTGTCAAGCGGACGAAGCTGTGGGCATCAGCTAGTTGTAATATAAAAATCGACATAGCCACACTAAACAAGGTACATACAAAAAAAACTTGTTGACATTCTGAGCACAGTTAACGAAGAACGACCTGTCAGCATTTCTGAAACACTATAGTCTGTGTCAGAAACAGAAATGTCAAAACAAATCTCAAAGATGGCTCAAAGTGAACACAACACGTTTTGTCCAAATAATGAATTTTATTCTTAAAATTGTAAAGATTTAAATTTTAATAGAAATACCGTCAAATTAATACCAAACCAATGTAATAACGGAACATGAAGACCAAACAATAGTTGTGGAAATGGTGCGAAAGTAATGAAGCTTGTGCGTCATGGGTTATTACGGTAGAAAATAAGAAAAATGCCTAATTGTCCTAATCCAAAGCATAAACAATGGCTAAGATCTGGGCCTAAATCCGGTAAACTCTCGGTTAAAACCAAAACTTTTCTGAAAAACACTTCAGTCCGAGTGAAAGGTAATTTTATCTCCGCAATCTGGGATGCCATAGGCGCTCCCCATAAGGCTATACAGGCCCCGCATAAGGCTATACAGGCCCCCCATAACGCTATACAGTCCCCCCATAACGCTATACAGGCCCCCCACAGCGCCATACGCGTTTCCCACGACGCCATAACCTCAACCTCAACGGTGAAACGGATAAGAGGCTACGGGGGATTGCAGGCGAAGGCGGAAGCAGGGCCGACTTGGAGCCGGGCAACTAAGGTGTATGCCTTGCTAGGTATACTGACCTTGTTCATTTGGTTCCTACGCAAAAAACATGGCCGGAGGGACTATCAATGTGTACAGTGTTGGCAGTGTGGACGCCCCATAAGATCATTTCCAAATATGCTCACATAAACTTGTCACTTTTAAGTATCAATAAATAACGGTGAATACAATAAATACTATGTATCTATTTAATTTATCTCTTGCTAAGTACGAATTTGTATATCTGTACGGATCTACTTAAATGTACAGCCAAAGAGCGAAAATGCGGCAGTGTCAAACATTCTTTTGAATGCACAGCGAGTGCATGACATGCAACTGTATTCTCAACGTGTAGGCAATACCTACCTATGTAGTTGAAAAAATAATAAGCCTCAAAGGCCAAGAATTTCTAGTAGGTAGTTAATTAAGCAATCAAGTAAAAATATACCATTGAATAATAACCTTAATTAATGCTTAACTTTTTCATTTCTTGATTGTACGTACCTACCTACTTACATACAGCCCCTCAGTGCCGAGAAAAACCCAATAACAATTTCATTTAGTTCGACCTGGGAATGGTCATACCCAGGTCGCACCCAGGACCTCATGCTCAAAAAACATTCAATATACATATTATGTTCCGAACTTCAGACATAATAGGTCAATCGACCTGCTATAAGTCTCGTGAAGTGAGTGAAGTGTGGTGACTACCATACAGGGCGGTAGGGGGCGGTGGCGGACACGATTAGGTGGCCATTGGGTTAAATAATAGACAAAATCGCCAGCTAGGCCTGACAGGTGTCACTGACTCTGGCAGGGCCACCATCAGGGATTTTAATTTTGATTTTGACACAAAAAGTTAGTCGCTAATTAGTCAAAATTTGTCGCCAAATATCAGAATTTGTCGGTCACTGGTTCAAAAGATATAAGGGTTTATAGGTGGCCAATCTGGAGAGAGTCTCCCCAGCAGGGCCACATTTATATCTCAAAAACTAGGGCACCTGCGACAAATTGGCGACAAATTATGGGAGGAAACAGATCTTCGCTAGGTGCCCTAGTTTTTGATGGTGGCCCTGCCAGAGTCAGTGACACGCCTGTCAGTAAGTAGGTATGGCCCATGGTATGCTAACATGACAAGCGCGAGAACGCTCTTTTTCTCGTTTTGTCGAAATATGAACGGATAGAAAAGTTTGGAGCGCTCAGTCCCGTAGGTGTCCGTCTCGCGTCGCGCTAGCCTTTACTGACATTAGCCTCTGATTTCGTATGTTTGATACTTCGCACCCGCCACACATGGTCCTTAATTACGGCCTAAATACTCTTGAGATAATCGCTTACATATTGTTTTTAAGTACGAACACGGTCCACGATAGGTGGTTTGCCTTAGAATCGTACAGTAATAGTCCCATTTTTTTTGTTACCTGACGCATATGACCAGCTTATTTTCTGACCTCTGACTCTGAGGCCGCGTGTACACGCTAAGAAAAGTCGCCAGGCATAGGCAAGAATTCGTGTCGTTTCTACACACCAAAAAAAATCTTGTTTGCGCTAGACCCGACGCGCAATGTTGCCGTGGTGCGGAAGGGGGGCGGGGAAGGGGGTTTTCGTGTCTCGATCCGACCAAATTCTTGTCGTGTACACACGGCTACACATCAAGCTATACCTTTCCAGTTTATGCTGATCTCGCATTGTATAGGATTTCCGTACAATTCGAGGTCAGCTTAAACTGGAAATGTATAGCTTAATGTGTAACCGTGTGTACATGATGAATTGATCCTATCTGCAGTAGACACGGTGAAATTTCTTAACGTGTGCAAGCGGCCTGAGGATGTGCTATACCTAGTTTTGTATTTGATTAAGTTATACGTGAGTTAACGTGAGTTGCTCTCATCAAGCTATAGACAAAATTTGTCAATTTTTTAATATTCTTGTTGTTAAATACGAGGCTTTTGGCTAATTTGTAGTTTTAGTAAATGTCATTTTTTATTTTGTATTGTGCGTTTAGTTTGTGCAGAATAAACAATTTTTCTTTCTTTCTTTTCTTTCTTTCTTTCAGTTATACTAAGCAGGTACACCATAGACTCACTGAAATGTATTAATTATTAAATTTATTATTTAATTTAACACGACATATAATTAATTACTTCAGTTACTCTGCAGAACAAAAGTGAATACAGATAGTAAACAAGAAATCAAATGTGCTCTGTGCAAGAAATCGAAAATGTCAAAACCTGTGGGTCAAAACAAAACAAACTACTTTTATTAAAAACTTGTCCAATCATGAATAAAATATCATAATGTATTTTAAATAGAAAAACCGTTACTTAAGTAAAGTTAAGTAACTACACATAAGTAAAAAACCCAATATTCTTGAAAATGGTGTGAATGTTATAACGTAAAGTGAATTTACTATCATCCGTCATGAGACGGGCGTAAACTATGCCGTCAAAAAAATGTGTTGGTTTGCGAAAAGGAGCTCGTGAGTGCAGAAGCTTCTTTTCCGCATGGTGCAATGGCTTTAGAAAGCAGAAGGAGGAGAAGGGCCATATGATATGTCCAACGTTAACAGCCCTGCTTATTCTACTGTTGCTGTTGCTTTTGGTCTTGAACATAAGATTGCTGGGTCATGAACAGGGACGTCTCTCCTCTTCCCCTCCCCTCCCACGTAACCGAAAAAATTGTAAAAGACGATACAAATCCTCCGTAAGACGCCGTCGCTGGGGGGGCAACTACAAACAGAGAGGAACCTACTAGCAAAAGTATAGTTGTCGACGCAACATAATTTATTCAGCTTCTAAGCCTTATACTAAAGTTATGGTTGTGTTGAACGGTCAGTGCTCTGCATTAACTGACCCCTCTTATAAAGAAAAAGAGGGGTCAGGCTATGCAGAGCCTATCCTATTAATTAAGTCCTAAATAGACGGTTTTTAAAGTTTAATGAAACTCTCGTTTCAGAAAATTAGGAAAAGAATCCAAATCGTATCATGGATGGAATCTTCAGACGAGTTTAGTAGAATTAGAGGATATATTGTGGGTATTTTGCTCGTCGAAATGCTAACGACCATTTATATCAAAGTAATTTATAACAACATAACAATAAACCAGTAAACTGTTAATTGTCGTTAAATTCATAGCTCATCTCCATATTCATAATCAGCCTTAATGTTCCCACTGCTGGGACACTGGCATCAGGTCATCTCTCTCTTTTGACCATATTTTAAAAAAGAAAATTGAATTTATACATTTATTGCGGTATTAGCACGACACTTGTAAGACGGAATAGAGAGTCGCCGGACACTCAGAATTTGTTATAATTTTCTACAAGTTGTAACTTACAAATAATTTTTTGCTAAACAAAATCATGAATAAAAGTGTAAAAATATAAGTACTTGTGAACTAAATAATGACACTTGGTAATACAACTATAAAAGTCTTGAAGTTTTGATAAACAGGGCCCTGGTGCCGTATTATTGCCACAATTTTTCCAGTGTGAGAGAGTGTGTGAGAGAGCTAGACAAGGCCGCTCGCACCATCCCGTTTGCGCAGTGGAATAATGATGGCATTAATACTTCATCATACTACCCCTGGTCACTATGGTCGGGGGCGAAGAACGAAGAACCAAGTATTTTAGCGCAACTAAAGTGATTTACCTTTGTATCTACAGTAAAATTCAAATATTATGGGGGATGCACTAAGGTAGCCCGCGAAATTCAAATTTTCTTACGTTTTTTGCAGTATCAGGTTGTATGATGATCTAAATATGATTTGCGGCCGTAACAAATATGGATTTACAGAATAATAAATATTAGAATCAGTAATACAACTCTCTAAGTTCATGTAAGCGCATTGAATGACTATTTCATGAAATCATGACATTTGGCACTTATATGAACTTAAGGAGTCTGTCAAAATGAAACCCATTGCGGTCAATATCACCGGTGGGCAAACGCAATAATTATAAAGAAAGGTTTTATTACAACGAAGTACAATTCACCAGTAATTTAATCTTCCAAGCGGTAGGAAATAAATGTATTTTGTTCATTTTGCATTTTATCGCTTTCAAGATGCGTTCGCCTCTTGGGCTCTTGCACTAGTACCTAAGTAATTACATTGAAGTTTTCCACTTGAGTCGACATCGAAGCGCTTTAACGATTTGGAACTTATACCTAACTGAGCTACAGATTATTAGCGTAAAGCTGTGGCAGAGCTTTCTAATAAAGAACAAACGGATTTTTTTGGAAAATAGAATCTATAACAGACTACAGTGTGGCCGCAGAGAGAATGCGATCCTGACACCCATCCGTTGGACAATTATCTATAATCTAGTATCTAGTTATAAGGATCAAATTTGCAAAACACATTCGTTAGTATGAAACTGACATCGTGTCAGATCACTAACATGACTACCTCTTTGGTCTAGTGGTCGCAAGGGCTACTGCCGAGCATGAGGCCCTCGGCTTGATTCCTAAGTTTTTCCATCAGGAATTTCTCAGTAGCAGCCTGAAGTCTGGAGTTGTGCCCAGTTGATGGCAATAGGCTCGCCCCCTATTACATAGGACTTTGTGTGTACTATCGGTACAACTGTGCCCAACCCTTCGGGGAAACAAGGCGTGATGTTATGTTATATGTACTAGCATGACTTTGAATTTCATTATTCTCTTGCCTTTACCTAAATCCCAAAACTATTATATTCGCAGGAGTCATCATAGAGATGAGAGAGAAAGAGATGTCAGCACAATTGGCGGGGTCCGCTAGAACCGATGCCTGCCAGGGTTGCAGGTTAGTCCGAAAGGGATACCGGGACCTTGGCAACAGGCAACTGATACTGAACACGGGTGGGTTTTAGTCAGTAAAAGTCTGACACGCCCTTCCGCTCCGCCCAGAGCGGGAGAAGTCATGGAATGATTCCCACCCTCAAAAAAAAAAAAAAGGAGTCATCATAGTAGGAACTTTTATGTTTCTTCCAGAAATCTCTATCAATATTCCCCTGATATAAGTCACTAAATAGTAGATCGTTTGCCTAGGGAGCAAACAACTATTTTAAAGGCAAGAGTGTTTCTTTGAATCCAGAGCGCAGCGAGGAATTCAAAGTACCTATGTCACTCGATATTGATAGTGTCTTCTATTAAAATCTCTTTTACAGTATACAGGTAAATACATCCATTTCCGATGCGTTGTGGAGAAGCACACCGTCGTGAATTAATGCCCTTGCTGTCCTTGCTGTTGAACTTGGCTGGCATTGAGCCGGGTTTTCGTTTACAATACACAGGTTATTACAAGATGCCTTGCCTTGAACTTGCTACTGCTTGCCAATTTTCGAATAATTATATTACTTTACTGGTCGATATGAAAATGGAAACCGGTCATGTGGCCGTGGCCATGTGTTGTTAAGCTTAACCATGACAATTAACGGCCATTGTACAATCCCCAATAATTCGTAGGATATTGAACACTATGTTATCGTTTTTCATTCTTGAAAAATATTGATGATCAGTGATGATCACGATAGATCAATGATCGACTAAGGGCCGGTTGTTTCAAACTCAAAACTCAACTCAAACTCAAACTCAAACTCAAAGCATTTATTTCAAATAAACCAATTACAGGCACTTTTGAATTGTCAAAGGGTCGGTCAGTCAGAAAATATGAAGCTAGTTGCCCATTCCAAAGCGTAGTAGGTTCCTATGGAGAAGAACGGGCAAGAAACTCCACGGACACTCTTTTAAATCAGAATATTGTTACAATATGTTGTTTACATCATTCATGTTGGAATCATACATGTGAGTACAATGTAGAAAAACGTGCAGGTTAAAAGAGTCCGTAAATAAAAGATAAAACGATACAAAACAATTCAAAAATTAAAATAAATCAAAATAAGCCGTGGCAGCTAATAGATGACCAGTCCCTACTGATGGCGCCCGTTCACGAACATGACGCATGGATCAGCACCATTCAGCTCAACCATTTTGTAGGGAACTTAATGATCCAACACACACGCCACCACCAGCGAGACATTAAAGTGAGCATGACATGCTTTCAGCCGCCAGGGCACATTCAAGTCAATGAAAGACGTACCTAGTAAATGGTAGCTTTAACGTACTTAGGTAAGTACATAGTGCTCACACACATGTGCTATGCAGTTATACAATACTAGGAGATTGAATTTATACAATGTAAAGATAGTTTTTACAATCTTCAGCAGCTCCAACAATATTTTCGTATGCTAATCAATTAGTTGTTGCGCCCTGTGGAGCTGGACCAGCGCTGAGCCAAGCATTTTTGTCAGTGATGTAATCCCCCAATTTATAATATGCTTGGCGGCATAGTGTGCGTTTTATACAAGATTTAAATTTTGTTTCATTCAGTTGGAGTATGTGGGGAGGTATTTTATTGTAACATTTTAAACAGTACCCCATGAAGGATGAGTCTACTTTAGCCAGTCTGAAGCCCGGTTGAACTAATTGGTCCCTATTCCTAGTCCTATAATTGTGTTTTTCACCTCTTTTACTAAAAAGACTTAGATTTTTCCTTACGTACATGATGTTTTCGTAGATATATTGACAAGGTACCGTCATGATGTTAATATCTTTAAACAGTTCCCTTAGAGAATCGCGCATACGGAGGCCATATATTGCTCTGATAGCTGTTTTCTGCAGAATAAAAATAGACTCGATATCTGCAGCCCGTCCCCATAGTAAAATACCGTAAGACATGATACTATGAAAGTAACTGAAATAGACTAGCCTCGCGGTATCTACATCAGTGAATTGACGGATTTTCCTCACAGCATATGCTGCTGAACTTAGCCGTCCTGCAAGAGATGTTAAATGAGGACCCCATTGCAGCCTTGAGTCGAGTGTGATCCCCAGGAAAACAGTCTTATCGACGAATTCTAGTTTCTCCCTATTCAATATTATGTCACAATCACTACTTTTAACATTCGGTAAAGCAAATCTCATGCATTTAGTTTTTTTCCCATTTAATACTAAATTATTAGCAGTGAACCAATTTTGGACCTGCAGTAGGGCGTTATTTACGTCGTCAAGATTTGATGCACGTCTATTTATTTTAAAAATTAAGGAAGTATCGTCAGCAAATAACACCATTTGTGGTTGGTTTTTTAATAAATGGGGTAGATCATTAATATATACTAAAAAGAGGAAAGGACCCAATATCGAGCCCTGTGGAACACCCATTTTTACATTTAAACCGAGTGAATTGACACCATTTATTTGAACTTGCTGTTGTCTATCAGTTAAATAAGATTTTACTAAACTAAGCGCAAGTTTACCTAGTCCGTAATGCTCAAGTTTTAACAGTAAGGTTTTGTGATTTACGCAGTCAAATGCCTTGGAGAGGTCACAAAAGATTCCTATGGCATCTTGGGCCTCCTCCCACGCAGTAAAAATGTGTTTTAATAAGGTGACACCGGCGTCAGTCGTACAACGACCTTTGGTGAAACCATACTGCTGATCGTGTAAGATTTGGTTGGTGTTAAAATGATTAAGCATTTGATTGAGCATTACCTTTTCGAAGACCTTGCTGAACACCGGCAGAACAGACACTGGTCTATAATTGTTGGTGTCTTTACTGTCTCCAGATTTAAAAAGTGGTATAACCTTACTGTATTTCATTAAATCCGGAAAGACTCCTTGATCCACACATAAATTAAATATTAAAGCCAAGTATGGTGCTATAGTCTCGATTATGGATGTACAAACTTTGATAGATAATCCCCATAGATCTTCGGTTAATTTTATTTTGATTTGTCGAAAAGCTTTTATAACTATCATAGGGTTTATATGCTTAAATTGAAATTCAACTGGGCAGCCTGGAACGTTCGCTCTTAATAAATCAATTGAGACGTCGGGTGAGGAATTTAAAACTTCCGTCGTTTTAGCTGGTATGTTAGTAAAGAAGTGTACAAATTCTTGAGCTACTTCTAAATTAGAGCTTATGGCACCACGTGAAGTCTCCAATGTGTAATCAGTGTTTCGTATTTTATTCTTATTAGTTTCACTATTTATAACTTTCCAAACTGATTTTATTTTATTTTCTGCTGATTTGATCTTGTTGCTAATAAACAGGGCTTTAGCTATCTTGCAGGTATTTCGAAAAATTTTGGAATATGTAGCAACATACTTATTGAAAGTTCCAGTGTTAATGTAAGGCTTAAGGCCATACAGCTCGAACAGTCTTTCCCTACTTATCCTAATACCTCTAGTTGCCCAGTCACTAAAAATAAAATTAGGGCAAATATTTTTTGTTTTCTTTTCAAAAGTTTTATTGAATTCAGTGTGCACTACTGAAAAGAAATCCTCATACAATT
The DNA here is from genome assembly GCA_947522985.1 of Lithophane socia. Taxonomy (NCBI): domain Eukaryota; kingdom Metazoa; phylum Arthropoda; class Insecta; order Lepidoptera; family Noctuidae; genus Lithophane; species Lithophane socia. The sequence continues at coordinate 8,040,086 of OX383271.1, read as the reverse complement.
TGTTTGCATCGTCCATATTCTGGCCCAGGGCATTTAACTTATTATTTAGGGTACTATTGAATCTATTTAATTTGCCTGTTGTAATCGGTCTAAATTGTATTTGCATTTTTTGCATTGGAGTTTTAAACTTAAAAGTTACCGTTTGTCCACTATGATCAGACGGCAAATAGTTTACGATGGCTTTATCTAAATAATCACAATCGCAGAAGACATTATCGATACAAGTAGCAGAAGTTGGAGTTACTCTAGTCGGTTCTGTAAAAACATTCGATAAATTGAACGATTTAAAAAGGCTTAACATTCTACAGCTATTTGAATTATTTTCCAGAATATTAGTATTAAAATCACCACAAATAATTGCGGGTTTGTTACTGGATGCAACTTTCGCTAGGACATCTTCCATTATTGACTCAAATAAGGAAAAGTTCTGATAATAAGGGGGTCTGTACACGCACACTACGACATGCTTATCCAGCTCAACACAGGACAGTTCGATGCAGTGTTCAACTGATAAACCAACTATGTCATTACGTTGCTTAGATTTTAAACAATTTTTTATCAAGATCAGAGAACCTCCGCGTAGCATAGATTTACGGTTAAAACAACTGCCCACACTGTAGTTCTTATAATTAATTAGCATTTGGTAATCCTTTAGCCAATGTTCAGTAAAACAAACAATCTCAAACTGTGTTTTTTCTAAAAACATTTCAATTTCTAATAATTTGGAAGAAATACCTTGAATATTTTGATGAAATAATTTCAAGGCATTCTGCTGATCTCCTTTTTGATAATTACTTATATTAGAGCAAGAAGACACCTTGTTGTTGTTAGTTATAAGAATATTCTTACTGGTACCTTCTGTTGTCTTATAAACTAGTTTAAATGACTATCCGGAGTTAAACCCAAGACTTCAATGTCATCACCAGGCAGTGAGCTCATAGTCAGTGAGGGACATGGATACTCCTTCGTACAATTTGTAAAACTATTTATAGCATTTGAGCTACATTCATTCAGTTTCAACACCTTATTATTAGTATTATTACTAATCATTGTGGTGTTAATAATACAACAAGACTTTGACATACTATTTATGTCTGAGTTTATATAAAAAGCTAATAGCCTTGCTATTATGTGTCTAAAACTAACAGGCAGATACACAGTACCCCTAGTCGACTTTAAAGTTTCCACAAAAGTGTTAGTGTCAAGAAATACAAGCTTGTCGCTATAATGGCTAACTAAGAATTGCATATGTTTATTAAGCATATGAATATAATTGTTTTGTCTTTTTGTCAATTTTTCAAAATATGGGAATGCACACAATATTATTTTACTACAATTTAGCTTTAACAACTCAGTTACACAATCAGTTATTTCTTCTATTTTGACCTTAGAACTATTACCTACAAATACAGTAATGTTGGTTTTAGGATTGAACACATTTCCTGTTACTGATGCCATTATTTGTTTGTAGGTAGACCCTGGCATACAATAATTTTGAGTAGAACAACTCAGGTTATTACTAATTAATTTACCTAAACCTCTTCCTATACTATCTGAGAACATAATTGAATGATAACAATCATGACTACTGAATGATGGACAATTACCAATCTCAGGCTGTACCACTTGAGATAGATCTTGTATTATACCAGATAAACTCTCAGTCTGGGACGGGTCCTCCGTTGCCTGAGACTGGACAGCTTCAGGGTTTAAAACATTCTGACAAGTACACTGACACATAACTAACTCATTTGCAGCAAGAATATGTTCTTTAATTTGGTTCTGAGAGCCCACATATTTAATGTAAAGGGAACTAAGTCTTCCCTCAAGTAACTGTATGTCAGACTGTAAGCGCTGCGTATCAATTTCATAGATTTTTTTGCTGTCTTCTAATTTGATTTGATAATTGTTTAGTTTATTAAGTAAATCAACACGTTCTTTTCTTAGTGGAATATTTTTGGAAAAGTGTTGTTGTTGTTTTCTAATTCGATTACATTTTTTAATTATTCTATTCAATTTTACATATTTTTTCATTTTCCTATGGCTAACTTTATAACTGTAATTCTGTTTCAGCAAGGAATCTTCAGTAAGGTCAATAGTTGTAATGGAATGAGGGTTACAATTAGTATTTAATAATTCGTTGTATAAGTGGTTAGTTTCTTTAACCTGAGTACATTCTTTTTCTTTTTCCAACTGAATAATACGACTATTAGCTTGCATTAATTCATCTTTTAGGTCCCTAACTTTGCTTAAAGCCTCCTCATACAAGTAACTACAGTTGCTGAAACCATCTGTGACCACCTTCAGTTGATCCCGTTCATCAACAACATCCAGATATTGCTGATGTAGGTCTACTAACTCCCGTTTAAGGCTTGAGTTTTTGTTAACTATCTTCTTGACTTCCTCCTCACTTTCATCATTCTCTTGTAACAGCTGTTTACATTGGAGTTTAGATGCTTCAAGTTCTTGGAGGGCCGTTCTCAATTTAAGCTCCATATCCTGAGCAGTAGCCTTACGGGTCATCACAGGCATGGTTTCAGGATTTGTTACTGAAATTAGAATAAAGAAACGGTGAGAACAAGTAGGACAGACAAATAAAATAAAATAAAGGTGGAAATTAAAGGGAAAATAGGGAGAAGTTAGCGTTGATCAGTGGTGAAATAAGGTAGGCTGTTACTTATTTGGCTTAAAGAGATATAATCAAAGCTTTAAATATCAAAATTAATGTAAAATGTTCATCCTTTTATTTCTTTAGGATTTTACTTTTCCTTATGTGGGTAGGTTGACCTAGATTTTCCTAGATTTGCAAGTATTATTTGATGTTAAAATATAACGACAATGCAAAAATAATGATGATAAACGTTGTTATTGTCGTAATTATAATAAAAATCAGATTGAGAATAACAGAATCTTCGCTAAGTTTCGTTTTCTTCGATGCGATTTAGACAATGTCCTTCTCCAAGTCATGGTCTACCATGGTTCAGCCGTTTTAGTATTAAAACGTTACAAACAAACTTACTTTCGCATTTATAATATTATTATAAAATAATGATTAAGTAAGTTAAATATTTAGGTAAATAATTAATTCAATTATAGTTACAGTATTACCGTTATGTAAATGTGTTTTATGGAAGGTAAGTAATGAAGCGGTTAAATGTATGGCTTCATTTTGATCGGTAGGTAACTACTTTATCTTTCGATTATCCCTAGCTACACACATTGAAAAATAGGAAGCGTCAACAGGATAAATACGCAAAAAGAAATAAAGTCGAAAACGTTCTCAATGTCTGGTACAATTTTTTCAACTTGGACACCATTGATTAATGTTCTAAAATTGTGTATATTTATGACCATTCGCGACTCGAACGAACTTCCCAAAAAAATACCGTATTTTCCTTACCACATAATAAATACATATATTATACAATATAACCAGTTTATACTAATTAATATTATACCTATTTATGTAATACGGAATTTTTAGACCAATATGTGATGTCATATTTAACTGTATCGCCCATTTAGAGGTCAATCACTTGTAATAAAGTCTAGATCTTCTGTTTTTGAAGCTATTATATTTGATTATAACGGCAATATTCTAACTATTGATGTGAATGAACTATTGATAAAATTATTTTTATAAGTATCAGTTACTTTTCTATCATTTTGTGATGCTTACAGATTAATATCAGCAGCTTTCGACGAACAAGACCATTCATTCTGGGTATGTTTCCATATAACAGAAAAATCCTATGAAACTAGTTTTTTATTTTCAGAAATAAGAGTCTCCAGCAAACGGCATGACGTGACCGAATAAAAATATTAAGAATGGTCCTAAAATTAACCCTTGTGGTATTCCCGGCTGCCACGTTATACAGAAGATTGTGCAGGGTTAATAACATAACAATATGATTTTATGACCTACCACGGAGACACCAATATCAAACTGACTGTGTATTTGCTATTTTAGGTACTATATTGGCTTAGATTCTAGGTAAAGGTAGCATGTGGACCTCAATCGAAAGCTTCAGCCAGATCTTAGACCAAGGAACTGCTAATTAAGGCATTGTTTTAATTACTATGGTTATGGTACTGACACATACTAATCTAGTACAAAGTTAAATGCTACTAACATAGTCTTAAGCCTTATTTATTAACCCAGATACCAACCCATACCACTTACTTTTTCAAACAATATCCCCTCATTCTGATATCAATCCTGTATGTGGGTATAGTTACCTACAAAACTGTTCGGACTTTTTGCGATGTAGTCTTTTGCGACTTAGGTATTTTGAGATTTAGACATTTTGAGAATCGGACTAAGAGCGACGTGGTCAATTTGCGATCCAGTAATTCTGATACCGACCCATCTATAAACTATTACGTTATAAACTATTAACATTATTAACTATTAACATTATAAACTATTATGTTGTGGTTATGGGCTAGTGCCGCCTAAAATAAATGGATGATTAATCTCTATGTAGTCTGTATGTAGTTACGTAGGCAACTAACGTACGTACGTAGGTAACGTATCTACTATACTTATATTTTCATGTAAAACTAAAAGATTAGAATTTTTTTATTGTCGCGCTTTAATTATTTTTGTTATCATTATGATGAAAAAACGCAGTTTTTCTAACAGTTTAGCTTATCGTGCAACTTGCAACGGCCGTCCTGATATCAACATATCGTTCACGTCATTTCGTACCGACTCATTATAATGAACGTATGATAACAAGTCATTTACTTACATTAAAATATACATTCTGGGTTCAATCGTAACTCCGTTAAACGTTAGAATAGAATAGAAAAGAAATAAGTATACAGGTGAGTTGATAAAATAATGTTTCGGCTCAGGGGGCCTATAACCACCACTGCAAGCAGTATTATTTTAATCTTACTTCAGTGTAGGAAAGAGATGAAGCTCTACAGGACGTATAGCTCCATCTCCTTCCCCCGCGAAGTAAGATTAAAATAATACTGCTATAAGCGGTGGTGGTAGGCCCCCAGGTACATTTACCATTTGGCATGCAAAAATTTCGCGCGTTTGACAGCATACGTTCATTGCCGACTCTTAATACACAACAAACTCTTGTAGGAATACCTATGGGAATTTGCCCGCTTATATGTATGTACCTAGGGCCTAGGAGATCATTTTGATACAACACATGCGTAACACACGATCAATCATAATTTGAATCATTTTGAAGGATATTGCTAACGCATTACTTCATATGTTCGAAAAAAAAATCTGCTCAACAACGTAATGAATGTTGTTGAACTGTCAACAAAATTAATGAAACAGATTGTGATTGATCGTGTGTTACGCAATTAGGGTGTTGTATCAATATTAAAAGTTCGGGTTCAGAATAACAGAGCCCTAAACGGCAAACAATAATTCAATTCAATTCAATTCATATAATCAATAACAATTTACATTGTGTCTGATCTGAATTTCTATAACTAAATATAAGAAACTAGGACTACTAATTAAGAACTTATGTGTCTTAATTCTGCCAGGGCTGCGGGAAAGTCCGAAAGGGATACCGGGGCCCTTGGCAACAGGCAACTGAAAGAACACGGGGTGGGTTAAAGTTTGTAAAAATCTGACACCCGCTCCGCCCAGAGCGGGAGAAGTCATTTGATGACTTCCCAAGCTCAAAAAAAAAGGGTGTCTTAATTAACTTTAAATAAAAGAACGCTTTACAAACATAATATGTAATTATAATTGGCAAAATGCTACTAAATGATATTTTAACACTACCACCATATAGCAAAAAAATAAATCAGAAGGCGTTTGTGCCGCCATTAATAGTTTACGAAATAGTTAATAATAGCCATCTAATTAATCTCTTCAATCTCTTCATAGTAGTTTTCTTTGCAGAAGTCCTTGGACCCGTGGTCCTTTGCGACATAGTAAATTCAAGTAAAACCCTACCTAAATCTACTGAGTCGATGAAAAAGAAGATGTTTGGCTGAAAAAAGAGAAAATAAAGTATCACATAATTGTGCGACGCATTAGGTCTTATTAATCGTAAATTAATCATAACTGTAATTCTTTGACAGTTGTATAAAATGGCTATAGCACGGCAAATTGACGTTATGCGTCAATTTGTTTAACAATGAATTTGTTGCTGTATCTATTTTTAGATAGAGGACTCAGACCAACAAAAAAAGGTAGACGGAGCACTGCTAACATCAAAAGTGAAGCCACAAAACTATGCTCCTGCAAGTAAACACACAGGCTCACGCACACACCTAGCACCTACACTAAAACTATGCTCATCGCTCCTAGTATGTCACGAGCCGTCGTCTAGTAAACATCAATGAAAAAATATGATTATGCCTTCTCGAGTAGTGAAAACTTGTAAAAACAATAGCAAATCACATAAAAAGTCTCACGGAATCACTTTTCATTTGTACGTACTTGAAATACCATCGTTTTTAATTTAATTTACTATGAATTTTAGGTTACTTGGAACAAAAAACCTCAACAAAATGAATGAATGAAAGCACTGTCCGTGTGTCTGTCTGTCCGTCTGACACCAGGCTGTATCTATCTCATGAACCGTGACAGTTAGACAGTTGAAATTTTCACAGATCATATATTTCTGCTGCCGCTATAACAACAAATACTAAAAAACAGAATAAAATAAATATATAAGGGGGCTCCAATGCTCCATACAACAGACATGATTTTTTTTGCAGTTTTTATAGATACGGTACCCTTCGTGAGCAAGTCCGACTCACACTTGGCCGGTTTTTTTAAGCGTAATTAAGTATGATAATATTCTTCAGTATACATTATATAACTACTAACACCATAGGTACCTTAAACTTGACCCGCCGACTCCCAAGAGAGCCACAAACAATAGATAGGTTTAATTTTGTCTCACTATTCGAAGTTTGATTAATTGTAATAAGCGGGCCATAGACGTTCAAGTAATTTGATCAAACAGGTTGGTTCAGACAGTTTTATTAAATTGGCATGAATTTGTGTGGGAAAATTTGATCAAAATGAGTTGTCAAATGGCATGAAGAAATTAATATGAATTTTCGTAAGAAATTATGAAACTCTATTTGATGAAACTACGTTTAATTACTACGTTTAATTATTACGTCTATGGCCCGCATTAGATCATGTTTACATTTACACTAGGGTATACCTAAAACGTGTATTCAATTTGTGTCTTGATGTTTCGTTACTTTATAGTTTACACCTAAAACAAGTTGCATCTAAAAATTAAATGTAGGTTCTCCGTATCCTAATCAAACAAAACGACACTTCAGTAAAATCAAATCGTCTCACGAATAGTTTATCATAATATCAGAATAGCCTATTTTTTAAAGACTATTTAATTAAAATGAATGAAAATATACATTAAATTAAACATAACAATTACTATAGACAGTAAATAACACAACTAATTATTTACATTAGGTGGCATAATAAATTAAATTGGTACTGATTAAAACGAAATAAACAATATTAACTAAAATATGTCGTCGAAAAGACTAATTAGGTATGTAGGACCTGGGCGCCCCTATCAAAAACTTGTAATAAATGTCAAAAAGGTGCCTGCTCACATAAACTTATATCATGACATTTCTGTATGAAGTTTGACATAAAACTGACATTAATCACGCGTTGAGCAAGTGCAAGCTAGTAAGTCCCGAATTGTTATTGACTTAACTTTTAAAAGACTTGTTGCAAACAAGTATTCAACTTGTTTATGCGTGTAAACAAGGGTCACAAGTAGGTAACTAAATGTTAACGATTATTTGGCAAATACCACGTAGGTTTAGTACGTTCTTCATTATCCTTACCTTCCTTACTTAATATTATAAATGCGTAAGTAACTCTGTCTGTCTCTCTGTCTCTCACTGTCTGTCGCGCTTTCACGCCAAAACTACTGAACTGATTTAAATGAAATTTGAAACACAGATAGTCTAGAGCCTGATAAACGACATAGGCTACTTTTTATCGACATACCACCCGGGTGAAGCCGCGGGCGGAAGCTAGTTTATAATATATTCCGAATCTTTTTCTTTCTGCTTTCGACGAACCGTGGCTCATTTCGGCGAATCATCTTCTTCTCTCTGGTTTCGACGAACCGTAGATCAACTCAGTCATTTGTTGCCCTTCGCTAGGCAGCTGGCAATAACACACAGCAAACTGCCATACGATGAGCCGCAACTGATTAGAGTTTTGACGATATCTTCTTATTTCTTCATAAGTTCTTGAGGATGTTATTTATTTATTTATATATACTTTATTGTACTTACACCAGAAAATACAAAGTGAAAATAAATAAATTTAACACTACAAAACATACAATGGGCGGCCTTATCGCTTTCTGCGATCTCTTCCAGGCAACATTAGAATGGACAGTGATTGCGTGGACATAAAAAATGGGGTTGTCATTGGTGCAAAATAATAAATAGGTAGGTACATAAACTTACCAATAGATACAATATACTATAATAGATATATATATATATGCTATACAATGTGGAGACTACAATACAACAATAAATGAAAACACTGGCAATACTGATGCATAAGAGTATTTTGGAACTATCAAATAAATCCTAACATGGAAATTAAAAAAGTATTTTTTTCATACAAACTAAATAGTAGTGATGGACCAAGTATGGGATTTGCCGATCTTTGACTAGCTATCGTAACTAAACTATTGGATATATTTGATTAATTTTTTGTATATAGACCGAGAACGTCTATATAGACCGAATACGTAGTTTAATTTTTTGTCGTATTGTCGTCTCCACCTTGTATAATATAATAGATGACTATATGAATAGATGTTACAGTAAACCATGATCGCATCAAACTTATAGGGGTGATAGAAGTGCGAGCAAGTACGCGGACTTTAAAACCGTTGAGTAAGTTCGTCGGCGATCTAACAATGACATTTTGAGCAAGCTTCACGTGTGTCACCGACGGCGAGCCGAGTAAGGTCGCGAACTTAAAAACCGCGTACTTTAAGTACTATGCACGTCTATCACCCACTTTAGAGTTAGACAATACTTGAGATACCGAACGTACAACCTTAAATTAACGCCATTTCAATGACTAACAAAGAATGATAATAGTGTTGGTGATTTGAATTCACGAACAATTTAAGTTGGTATTGGTAGTCAATTTGCATTACAACTAAGTTAAGTACATCAAGAGTGAGACATTCCTACTTAAAACACAAGAGAGTTTCAAGGAAATATAGAGCACTATAGGTGCGAATCATTACAAGTTCATTATACATCAGAGAAACATTCAAATCAAAATTCCAGCTAATCAAACGTTCCAATGGGTTTATCCACCCCAAAAAATCCACCCTAAGGTGGATGGTGGAAAGATATGTCCAAAAATCCACCCTAAGCCTATAAATTCCGTCTAACCAACGAGACCTACGGTGGATTCTCGGACATACGATTCCGAGTATCCACCTTAGGGTGGATTTTTTAGGTTGAATATAGGTACGGAATAACTCGTTCCAATCACGAACTCGGCCGTTATTTAAATTTCGAAGCATTCACATTTGTTTTGACCGCCTATTTATGGATCAAGCCCGTTGTTCCACGATAACAAACGTTTCGTTGCTTTAAAACTTAATTAACATAATCAATTAGTTATTATTTTTGTTAGTACTTAATGTTAGAACACAAAACAATTATACAAATAAAGTAGAAGAGACAATTTTCAACATTTCATGGGCGACTAATATTAATTATGAAAGGTTCAGTTCTACTTACCCGTAACATGGAGTACAGACGACACTGCTGACCAAAACAATGGATCACTATAACAATTTTTCCCGCCGACCGTTGTTATTATACGACATTTTATCTATAAGGAAAGCCGCGTGTTTAATAAAGGGAGCCAATTAATGTATTTCATGACCGCTACTGTTATAGGACAAGTAACTAACACTGTATAAAAATCGTGGCCGTAGTGATGCGAACGTGCATGTTCCCGGAAAAAAGTCCAGGGTTTTTGGTACCTACAATATGTCGCTGAGGAAGGTTAGAGAAGTATGACGTTAATGGGATGTTAGTTTGCCAATTAATACAGTATTCTTATTACTACTTAGTTTACTTACACACGGCTACACATCAAGCTATACATTTCCAGTTTAGGTTGATCTCGCACTGTATAGAATTTTCGTACAATACGAGGTCAGCTTATACTGGCATTTTATAGCTTGATGTGTGTGTAGCCGCGTGTACATGATACATAAGCTAGAAATTCGTAGATTTCGTTAATATAGACTTAGTACTAGCCAATGATAGTAAAATACCAAATACCAATGTACTTACTTGGCAAGTTTTAATGTACATCTGGTCTTTTTTTCCCATAGCTATAGTCATGTTATGTGGTAAGTAGTAAATTGAATCATTACATTCTGACATTATTTGCCAGAAGAATTATGATTGAAGCCGACCGTATTTGAGAAGGTACATAACTTTAACCACATCTGACTAATTTAATTTAATGCTATTGAGGTTGCAGGCTCAGTTACTGAGTCACCATAAGTCACCATAAATTTAAAATACCTATTTAAAATCGCTGCCATTTTAATTTAACTATGCATAATACTTCGTTTCTTTGATCGAGCAGAAAACATTTTTAAAGTGACAATTAAATGGAAGAAGAATTAATCAATTATAGTGTAGATATGCCAATACTTTTTCAGAGTCTGCGTGTTGGTCACAAGCAGTCAAATCAAATAGCTCAAAAACTGAATGCACCTAAATAAATAAATAGATAAGTTAAGTATCATCGAGCTAGTGCGCTATTTTAGGTATCGCAGTGAAACGAATAATCGTAAAAATCCAGCAACATCAAAAAAATACAATAGATGTAGGTAGGTATATATTTAATACCTATTCTTCAAGAGTCATAAAAAACCCTGTAAGAAATCGACACGTGTTTCACCTCTCAACGAGGCATCCTCAGGATGGCGATTGACCAGTCGCAAACCAGAACACGACGTGTTGCCACACCAAGCGCTGGACGCAGAGATAAGCGCGCGAGCCGGGGGCCAAATCAACTAATTTACAAACGTGTCCTCGCAATGATGAGTTTTTGACAGATTTTGTATGGCATAACTGTCAAAAACTGATCATTGTGACACCACTGACACGTTTGTAAATTAGTAGACTTGGCCCCCAGGTCTCTCGCTGGTCTCGTCGTATAATGGATTTCCGCAAAGTCACGCCTAAATCATATCCTAAATCAGCAAAGTGCTGCCTTTGCTGACATCAAAAATCGACAGCAAAAATGAAATCCCGCTTTTTCCCCTCACTAATCCAGCAACGAACACATAATTCGTTATCGAATACACAGGAAATGTGACAGGAAGACTGGACCGTGGCCGATATAGAACAACTCCCTAACACATTACAAATAATCGTTTTTTACCCTAATCTAATTGGTTTAAACTTTGACATAGCAACCGCTTAAATTTTGACTCTTCTAAAGTCATGGGTTATGCGTGGATTATGGAGAGAAAATGTTAGGTACATCATAAATTATTGCAACGATATTTTAATCTTATCTGCCTCGTTGGTCTAGTGATCGCTAGTGCAAGAGGTCCTGGATTCGATTCCCAGGTCGGCCAAATTGAGTTTTTCCATCAGGAATTTCTCATTAGCAGTCCTGAATCTGGATTTGTGGCCGGTTGATGGCAATATTTGAATAATGAGAAATCTTCTTATCACTCCCGGATTGACACTATTGATAACTCTTTTTTTTCTCTCGTTTATATTGAAAGGACCGGCTGATGCTCTATATCCACTATTAATAGATGTTGGATGGCTATGAACAATACCTTGATCCCTATATTCTCTATAGATCGTTTCCGAAAAAATAAATTCTAGTTAGATAGGTACTTACATACATTTTTCTAATGGTAAGTAAATGTATGTAGTAACTAGAATTTATTTTTTAAGAAATAGCTGGCCAGTGTTATGCGTCCACTCCTTGTAAATAGGTGCAAGTAAAAATTTACTCGGTGCTTTAAATTTTAATTTCTTGTATGTAGTGTAGGTACTAAGTATCTACCTACGAAATGACTAAAATATCGAATAGGTAGGTAGGTAGGTACTTATAAAAACGTTCGTACGTAACGTATACGAACGTATACGTATACGAACGTTCGAACAACGAAATCAGAATCTGCTCGTGGCTAAGTAATAACAGCCGCACGGGACGATCGATCAGGTGAAGCTACTCTTACCGGGGTTAGCCCGTGGATGGGTGACCACCTTAACATACCGAGTCTCCCGATATCGGAAAGCACGTTAAGCCGTAGGTCCCGGCTGTCATCGTGGATCTTTGACAGTCGTTACGGGTCCTTAGAAGTCCGAAAGTCTGACAACCAGTCTTACCAAGGGGTATCGTAATACCCAGTTACTGGGTTGTGGAGGTCAGATAGGCAGTCGCTCTATGTAAAATACTGATATTCCGGGTATAACCGGATGCAGCTATCCGGTTAGACTGGAAGGCGACCCCAACATACTCAGTTGGGAAAAGGCTAGGCAGATAAATCGTATCTAGATCTATCTACGTTTAATCTGAAATTTTATTTTATTTTTATTTTTTATAGGACTTATTGGTGATTCGCATGAATTAACTCGCCCGAAACGGGCGAATCGACCGTTTTAAACGATTTTTTTCTTGAGGCGACTAACACGAAGTTAATTTATTTGTAGGCGGATCGATTTCTGGAGTTGTCGATTCGCCTGTTTCGGACAATTAAATTCGTGTGAATCTCCAATAAGCCTACAATAGATGCGGTATTGAATAAGCATTGAATTTTAAACCACAGTGTTATACCTTTATACCGAAAGCGTTCATAAGGTTCCTTTACAAATCTACTTTAGGTTACTATCCATATTTGTATCCAACTAAATATTTGATAGGGTGTTTGGGATATAATATGTTAGAAACCAGAAGAGCATTCAATCAGCTGAGCATCGCGCTTAAAATAGATAGAGGATTAATAGATGCCCCTGATCTCCACAATGAGCTGGTTCGATTATTCGTTCCCATTAACTACCTCAGCGGTCGAAGTCATCGTCTACTAGCCGTGCCCGTGTGCCGCACTGTGGCTCGCGCATCATCCCCTATCCCTCGCGTCCTGTCTGCCATCAATGCCGTCGTGGATGCCTTCCCTGACTGTGATATCTTTGCGGGCGAGTTTCGTACTGTTAAATGTGTATGTTTAAGTTTTTGTGAAAATTTATAGTTTGTTTCCTTTTGTTTTGTTATCTATATCGTATCTGTTTTGTTCGTATTTGTATATTTGTGTTATATGTATATTACCTATGTCTATGTGGTCTAAAACCGTGTTAACATAATAAATAAATAAAATAAATAAATACCTAATTAAGTTATTGTAAGGTCGTTTACTGTAACAAAGATAAGGTACATAACAATAAAAGCCAGGTCACCCCATGTTAGGTACACACGGCTACACATCAAGCTATACATTTCCAGTTTAAGCTGACCTCGCGTTGTACGGAAATCCTTTACAATGCGAGACCAGCATAAACTGGAAATGTATGGCTTGATGTGTAGCCGTGTGTACCTATTACATAAATAATGACATAATTTCCTATAAATACTAGTTAATTAAATATATTATTATCCATATTATTATTAATTGTGTGCTCTACAATAACATAGAGTTCGAAGGCCATAATTTAATTTATCATCGTAAGGAAAACCACAATTTGAAACTATTGTACTTACATTTTGGAAAATCCCGTCAAAGGGAAAATGTAACAATAATTTCAAGCTATGTTAACACATTTTAGTTTTATTTAATTAATACCTAACTTTTCTTGTTTGTAGGCAGCAGCAAACGCTTATTCATGAATACCGCTGTAAACCTCACAGATTTTTACAAGCTCCATGCTCCTTAGTATCGCTGCACTTGCACACTTGCAAACTGTTGATTTTTCCTTTGTCAACGGGGACTCTGATGCAAATGATGCCGCCGCTCTTTTTGTTGATCATATTTCAAGTGCATTGACACAGCACTCGATCGTAATTTCTCGACCCTGTAGGAAAAGGTTGCTTAAACCCTGGCTTACCGCTGGTTTACTGCGATGTATCCGCCACAGAGATAAGCTTCACAGAGTTTTCAGAAAAGACCCACAAAATATAGCCGCTGAACTGATATACAAAAGATACAGAAACTTTTGTAATGGTCTTCTGAAAAGGATAAAGAGGAATTACGACAAAACTCTCTCACTCAGCAGTTGGCCAGGGTATCTGAGCACATCGCACACAACCTAAATGAAGGCAAATCAACGGGAATGGTGATGCTAGATATAGAAAAAGCTTTTGACACTGTCTGGCACGAGGGACTACTTCACAAGCTTCTTATTAACGACGTTCCTCTCTCTCTTGTCAAAATAGTCCAAAACTATCTATGTAACCGCCATTTCAAAGTCTTCATAGGTGAACACTGTTCTACGGCAAAATTTGTTGTATCTGGTGTACCCCAAGGTTCAAATTTAGGGCCATTTCTCTTCATCCTGTATCTTAATGACATACCTAAGCAACCTAGAACTCATCTCGCAATATATGCTGATGACACTGCCTCATATACTTCTTCAGAGGATATAGACTTAATAATTGGGCGGCTTCAACTTGCACTGAACCTACTTGACACGTATTTCACAAGATGGAAACTAAAATTAAACTCCAGCAAAACCGAAGTTATTCTTTTCACGCGTAAACGATCATTACCTTCCAGGTGCGTTAACTTTAAAAATCATTCCATACCTTGGAGCCGTTCTGTCAAATATCTCGGTGTAGTTCTAGATAGCAAAATTAACTGGAGTGAAAACACAGATGCACTTCGCGAAAAGGGTCTGAAGGCTATTAATGCGTTAAAACCTATTCTTAACAGAAAGTCTAAGTTAAGCGCAGCCACTAAGTTACGCATTTATACCACTCTCGACCATGTCTGACATATGCTGCGCCAGCCTGGAGTAGCCTGACTGATAAAAACTATAATAAGTTGCAAATTGTTCAAAATAAGGCAATCAAAATATCATTTAACACTGCTTTTCGTACTAATTTAAAACGAATTCACGAACAAATCAAATTTCCAATGATCAAAAATTTTATCTTAAAATCAGCCCGAAAATTCTATTTATTTAAAAATCCCAAACATTATAACCCATTAATTTCATCCATAGGTAAAAGTAGATCTAATAATTTATCGTATTCGACAACATATAATCGATATCGTTTACCACATCACTATTTTCTGAGTGAATAACGATATCTACCTACCACCGGACCGACCGTGCTGCCCTCACTCGGTCGCATTAGGCATTCTCGGCAAAAAGTTACGCAAATTACCCACAGTTTAGAATTATTATTTCTCATTGATGTTTAAATCTAAGTTACTTCAATTATTATACTATTGTAATGTTTTATACTGCGCTTCAATAAGTATTTTGTATGAGTTGAGTGCATTACCTTTAGTAGGTAAACAGTAGCGATATGCGTTTAGAGTCAGTGCTAGACTTTTGTGCTTTTTGAATATTACTGTGTTCATATGGACCTAATAAAGAATGTTTATAGAATAGTGAATCTTAAACTCAGTGTGAAATGTTTGTAAAGGTAAGTTAGCCTAAGAACTTGTTAGTTTTAAGATTGTACACAATTAGAATAGGATCTTTTTGTATACACTTTATAATATTATGTTAATAATAAAGACTTTTAAAAACAAAAACAACAGTAAATCAAAACAAAAAAATGCTGGGGAACACCTTTTAGTCCCGCATAAAAGTCGGTCAAGTGTTGTAAATGAGATAAACACCTACTTCTCTAATGTTGGTAAACTGCTGGCAGATAAAATTACACCTGCTCAAAATAGTTATAAATTTGACATAAGCCCCTTCCCAAATTCAATTGTACTACTTCCGCCAGACGAAGCCGAAGTTGAAGCGCTGATTATGAATCTCAAGAGTGACTGTGCTACTGGTTGGGATTCTATTTCCGCTAAGTTTCTAAAACTTTCTAGACACATTATCGTCCCCCATCTGACTAAACTAATTGAGATCTGCCTTACCCAGGGTATATTTCCGAAAGTTTTTAAAAAGTCCCTTACCAGTCCTGTCCACAAGGGGGGGAAGAAGGACGATGTCGGAAACTACAGGCCAATCTCAGTTCTTACGACTTTATCAAAAATATTAGAAAAGATTTTAAACAAAAGACTCACAAACTTTTTACAACACAATAAGATACTGTCTGAAGCCCAGTTTGGCTTTAGGTCGGGAAAAAGCACGGAAGATGCCGTAAGTCAACTGGTAGATCACGTTACGCTAAAGATAGATCAAAAAGAGAAATGCATCGGCATATTTCTCGATCTGGCCAAAGCTTTCGACACCGTCATGATTCCTCTCCTTGTGAACAAGTTAGATAAGATCGGTGTTCGCGGTAATGCTCTCAAAATTTTTAAAGATTTTCTTTGCGACCGTACGCAGAGAGTTAAGGTAAAAGAATACGTTAGTTCTGATACTTGGGTTACTTATGGCGTCCCACAAGGCAGTATTCTTGGCCCGAGTCTCTTCTTGATTTACATAAATGACCTGTGTCAGCTGCCACTTATAAACGGTAAGATCTTTACCTACGCTGACGATACGGCATTAATATTTCATGGGGAGACCTGGGACGAGGTTCGAAGAAACGCTGAACTGGGACTGCATAAAGTGAGCCACTGGCTAGGAACTAACCGCCTCACTTTGAACCTGTCCAAATCTACATTCCTCCAATTCTCTTTTGCTAAAGTTAAACCTGTAAATTTCGATATTAGACTACATGTATGTAACTTCGTTGCTTCAACGACATGTTTATGCACATCTATCACTAAGTCTACGCATTGAAATACCTTGGTGTGATTGTAGATGAAAAGCTTGGCTGGCGTCAGCATATAGACCTCACTACAACGCGAATAAGGAAGCTTATCTGGGCATTCAAAAAACTAAGACACGTGGCCGACTTCGAACTCCTACGCACTGTGTACTATGCGCTCGTGCAGTCGGTCTTGGGATATTGTGTTACCGTATGGGGTGGTGGTTGTAAGACTTTTATGATTCACCTGGAACGGGCCCAAAGATCTCTACTTAAAGTCATGACTTTCAGACCCTTTAGATTTCCCACTAGAGTCTTATATGAGAAGTGTGAAGTTCTTACGGTAAGACAGAATTATATTCTGCAAGTGGTCAGCAGGCAGCACAGTATTACACCTTATAATGCACAAAATAATAAGAAGCGCACCATTGCAAATGTTTGCTTACCTTTGCGTTGTCATACGGCGTCCGCCAGGCGACAACGGGTATATCTTGCCACTTTTCTGTATAATAAGCTGAACAAAACCTTGAACCTAAATCCCCTTACGACTCGTGAGACAAAAAAGAAGGTAAAGATCTGGCTACTCAAACGGGACTACAACGCAACGGAAAACTTACTGCAATCAACCTAAATATACAAGAACACAAATCGTTGGTATTCACGCACACATATACACACGTACACATGCACACATGCACACATACACTAACACACACACATACCTACGTACTATGTTTTATTTAAATTTGTTTAATTTTAATTTGTAATTTGTTCTAATTTAATGATAATGTTATTATTTGTTCTAGATTTTTAACCTAATTTTTGTTTAAATCCACATTTATAATAATCTTGCTTTGAGTATTTTATTTAATTCCAATTACATTTTTCTTTTCTATTTTAAAACTTAAACTTAATTAAGTAACATAATTTATTTAGTTGCTAATTGTAACCTAAATGGAAGAAGTCACTGGTTCCTGAAATACAGGTACTCTAACCTAGCTCTGGAGCCAGGGTCTCAAATTTTGTAAACTTTTTTCATGGCAATAAAGAATTTATTATTATTATTATTTTAAAATGTCTTAGCATATCTCGGGACCTTGGGGTCCCGGACCTTTGGAAGGCGTGCGAGGGGCCGAAGCCAACTCGCAGAGGCCCCTTAGACGATTTTAAATGGAATGAGGCACCAACCGACGATTATCCCTGTTCGCACTATGCAAGAGCAGCCAAGGACAACCCCCGGTTGGTGTAGGACTATTGCAGAACATGATATCAAAGATATTGGGCTATGGGTTTGGGTGGCTAAGTGAAATAGAAACTGAACTATGGAAAGACTATGGCCCCTGCCTGATCAATGTTATGGTATACACGGATAAAATGGCAGGGGGTGACTTGCACACTCAATAATGGGCCCCCGAAAACGGTCGCTAGCACATAGTGACGTAGCGACAAGGGGGCAACACTTCCTGAGGTGCTTGAGAGAAGTGGAGAGGTATTCCACGGCTATCAGGACAATCCCGAAAGTACGGTCAAGATCCCTACCAGCATCTTACTGGAATACTTCCTTCCTCCGAGCATATTTGCTCTAGCGAATCTCCACTCAAACCGGCCAATCAAGGCAAGAATGAGGTGGGAGCTCTGTTCCTTGTCAGTGTTCACTCCAGCCGGCCAATAAAGGCAAGCCAGAGGTAAGGAACAAGACTTCTCCCGGGAGGTAGGGTCCATGGGGTCGCTACTGCCCAACAGCTCGCCACATGCTGCCCTGCGGGTTTTTGTATCTCTCTTGGTCTGGCTCCTCACCCCAGACCCGTTCCGGCAAAGTAAACTCTACCGGCACAGACCTAGAGTTCGGAGCACGTAAGCCCCACCACGACGTCAACGTAGAGATACGGCGGTGGGGTTATTATTATTATTATTATCACTAGGTACATTTAAGTATATAAAACAAAGTCCTCCGCCGCGTATGTCTATCTGTCTGTTCGCGATAATCTCAAAAACTACTGCACCGATTTTCATGCTGATTTTCACCAATGGATAGAGTGGTTCTCGAGGAAGGTTTTAGTATATAATAACCGACATCCACGCGGGCGAAGCGGCGAGCATCAGCTAGTTGGTAATAAAATTAACGATGGCAATATTATCTTGTAGGATATACAGGGTGGCTGGGACATCAACACACAACCTGTTATCATGAATTCAGAACATAATTCTGGAGCACCCCAGCGTTGAAATTTATGGTCGACTATTTAATAAAAACCGGCCAAGTGTTTATCAGTAGTTCCGAAAATGACCCCCATTATCGCACAAATACCTACCTCTATAAAATATTTTTTATTAGGGTTAGTAGTACTTATACAGGGTTTTTGATACAACACTAACAACCTCTTATGGTGCCATTGTACTCATAATTATGTACAGTCAGACTAAGTGAATCATGGCACTTTGACGATAAATCATTTGAAACCGTCAAAATAACAAAGATGGCAGATGACAAATTCGTTACCAAGGAAATGTATGTTTACGCGAATGTCGACCTAATTGTATTTTAATGTCTGTAAGAAAATGAGCATAAGGTGGGTCAGAATTCAATTTTTTCGACTGTACCTACAACTTTTACTATGGGACCAAACCTGAAATTGTGAAAAAAAATCTGCTGTTCCCTACATTTTGTAGAGTTAAAAAAAACGAACATAAATTTAGCGAACAGCTGATTTTTTTTTCGCAATTTCTTGTTTGGTCCTGTATATAGTAAAAGTTGTTCATAATGATAAGAACAATGGCCCCTTAAGAAGCTGTTAGTGTTTTACCAATAACCCAGCAGATCGTTTTTTTACTTTTATTTCGATCGGCAGTATTATCCGATCATCCACCAAACCAGCTTTTGTTAAAATGGGACTGTAAAAGAGGTAAAGGAGGTAAGTACAAATTCGCGCCTTTTCCGATTTATCCTATGGAGCTACTAACATTAGGTATATTATTTTTCAAATAAATAAACAGCATTACTGTTCTCTCTTTAATACTTGTTTCGGAAATATTCTTCAGCTAAATACGACCGATGTAGGTAAAATCAAACTGAGAAACCACTTATCGATAAAGTGCAATGCAACAGAATAGGTACACTTACCTTCTCAAAAACTCGGTCAAGGTCACTTTTGATCCGGAACGTAGAAGATTCCCATTTACTCCTTATTATATCGATTTTATTTCCGATACCAATTAACACTCAACCTAAATAAAAACTCTTGGAACTGTAGTGTTGACTTGCGTTACTCATTTTTTGTAAAAACGGGTTTTGTTTATAAAAGGAAGGATGATGTTATAGCTGTGGGTCACTGGTGGGTGTCAAGTTCTAGGTGAAGGCCAGTTCAGGACCTGCGCAGACGGGACCAGGGGAATGTTGCCATTCGCGGAAAGCGCCTGAACTCTTTGTATAGCAATGTTGACGTTTTGAGTTTTTCATAGCTAAGTAGAAGAGATTATAGGCGTTATGAAATCTTATACGGTGGAGGTGTTTTGTTTGTTTGTTAATTTGATTCACCTTCTTCTTTTGTGAGAGAAAATTAACATATTATTCTGTTAGTACGTGTCAATATGTCTATATCATTCAGTTTTATTCACATAAAGCTCTATAAAAAAATGTTCAATTATTTATTAATCCGTAGCCAATATGTTATCTTCTAATATTATAAACTAGCTGATGCCCGCGTGGATTTCGGTTATTATATACTAAAACCTTCCTCGAGAACCACTATCCATTGGTGAAAACAGCATGAAAATCGGTAGAGTAGTTTTTGAGTGTATCGCGAACAGGACGACAGACAGACGCGGCGGAGGACTTTGTTTTATAATATGTTTATGAGAAAGTGAGTTTGTAACGCTTTCACGCTAAAACGGCTGAACGGATTTGGATGAAATTTGGCACATGGATAGATCATGACGTGAAAAAAAACATAGGTTACTTTTAGGCAACAGCTAGTCGATTTTATTAATACGACCATGATAATGCTAGCGACTTTTTTTTCGTGTTTAGATATTTTAGGTATTTTAGGTATCGCCGGAGACAAATCTTATGTTAAGTAATTTTAAAATTCAAATTCCGCAAGGTTAAACATATGGAATTATATTACTTACTCAATAATTTATTGCTTCCACATGTGAACTTAGGTACTAAATTTATTAGCCCGATATACTGGGTGTTAGTGTAAACACCGTTATCCTTGAAACCAGTGGTTTGGTTTCATTTATAGAACGTAAAATCAATGGAAAAACACAACTTTTTTTTTTTTAAAGAATATCTACATTTTTCCACAAGAATATTTCACCCTACACGCAAGGGCAACGACCGGCCGCGACCGGCGGTTGGCGGGGGCGGGCGGGGCGCGCGGGACGTTAAATGACCGGCCGTCAGCTGTTTCGCAGTCTCTCGAACGCGTAACCATGAGTATCGGGACAGTGACGGATATTTACTTTTTAAAATCTTTTAATGAAAATAAGGTTATTTTTTGTTGTTACTGGGTCATTTATTTTTATATTTAAGTCAACTACCCATGGTTTGAGTGACAACGGTGTTTACCCTTGCATACTGTATAATTCCCCGAAGGGGTTAACAGATTAGCCACTTAAAACTTTGCCCCATCTGGGGATCGAATTCATGACCACCGCTACACCAAATGATTCAGTCATCATTATCATTTTATTTTATAAATAGACATTTATTATGTCATGCACTGTAATAGGGTTATTATTATTATCAAAAAAAACACACTTCGTAAATATATAATGTATAATGCTATAATAATCTAAGTAAAATAACGTAGTAATAAAATCAAATAGTACATAAATGGAGGTCACAAAAACAAAATAAATCAAATAAAATATTTTACATGGGGCGGATTACACCATACTTAACGATCGCCTAACGTAAATTTCAAGTCGGTGGCTAAGTTAACACTTCCTTTTCACGTAGCAGCAATATTAATTACATTGTTGAGACCCCAAGATAATATGAATAAGCAATAAAATAATAAAAACAACCGTCTTGTAACTTAAAACAATCTTAACAGTAGTAAGTTGCAGTGCCTAAGTTGCAGACATCAGATTAATTCACAATTTGATGCATTTTTCATTACATTATAGGTTTAACAGCTCGAAATATTACATAGACGTGGACTTTAATATTTACAAAGCATTGAATATATTAATTTACTTATTAATCAAATTCAATAGCGTTCGTGATCTAATTAATTTAACCAGACGCCTGAGACATCTAATAACTTAAAGTAAAAAGAAATAAATAAACATTTATACTCTGTTCACCAGTTAAACTCTCGCATGGTGCAATCCGCCTATACCAGCGATCAGCTGCCTTTTATAACATAAAGTAATGGTGAGCGATAATGTATCATTTTATTATTTTTAAATTAATAATAACACCGTTTGCACACAACGGTAGGCAAGTCTCAGACTCCAGACAACTTAGGACTAAGCCTTGATTTTAAAAGCCTCTTTAGTAATTTTGATTGATTCTAGACAGCTTCTGTCAAATTGTCAGTTGATTCTACAGTTTTTCTGATCAGAGATTTCATCAAGCTAGCTAAAAACCAGAGGTCAGTCCTGTCTCTGCGACTACAAACAAGAAGGATGCCACAAAACTTACGTAGTACATTATATTTGAATTCAGAATCTGAAAATTATAAAGTTTTGGAAAAAGAAATTCAATAACGTTGTAACAAAGTTCAAATTCCATGCAACCAACATATTTTAGGACCTTTTTGTTATAAACTGTCAATCAATAACCAACTTAGAAAATTTAGCACTAAGGTCGATACTTGCGTAAGTGGCGCTGAGATTATGAATTCAATTGTATGGGACTTTTCTACTGTTGTGTACGAAAGGCTCATGTTACATATCTGGTTGAACACCAACGTATTAACTAAATCCATTAGGCCGTTTATAATAATAGCAAAACAAGTAATATGGCGTGTTGGCAGCCAACTATAAAAATCTAGGGAGTGGGTATGCGATGTCCGTTACTAAACTATGAAACACGATGTTTTGAACGAAAGAAAACTTAACTTTGTAGGACCTCTAGTTTCAAATTTTTTTTTCAGGTGCTTAAGTTTGTTTGCGATAAAATATAGTATAGTCTATAGTACCTGAGGTTATAGACAAAATCCCTTTTCTGTAAGCGTTAACGCCAAAGCAAAGATCAAATTGGTTATATGGAGTTGACATTAGCTTTAGAGATGTCATGTGACTGCTGCTGTCAACTGCATACAATTTGATCTTTCTGTTGGCGTTGACTCTTACAGAAAAGGGATTTTGTCTAGGCTCCCTGGTCGACCGATAAACATATCATCCAGGTATACCAACGTTGTATCACATCCCCAGGCTGTAAAAATAGATTTTCCCACATTCATACATATCTGGGAAAATTGGTTTTCGTTTGGGTTTCGGGGGCGAACAATCTATCTAGCTAGGTCTCTTGATTTTTCGCCCCCGTTAACCCTTATATTGCAAGTTTCATCGAAATCATTAGAGCCGTTTTCGAAAATGTGATTACAAATATATCTAATTATTATGACTGGTAATTAATGACCGATACACGTGACTCTATACTCATCATTATGAACAACTTTCACTTTGGGGCCAAACCTGAAGCGCGAATTAAAACAGCTGATCCCTACATTTTGACGGGTTATGCGAACATTAATGTAGGTAGCAGCTGATATATTTTTGCGATTTCAGGTTTGGCTTTATTAAACTCAAGCATTGTAATATCGACAGTAATATGTAAAAACAAAATATCAATTAGGTAACTAAGTCGAGCGTTTATCTGCCAAAAGAAAGGTATACCTAATTAAGCTTGAGCATAAATAACCATTTTTTTTTAAGCTCTGGCAAACATTAAAAAGCCTCATCACATCACATCACACACATTTTCTTCCAGATATTATTGATATTATTTTATTCGTTATGTATATTTATCACTTGCTAAAAAAAGGTGAAGGAAAACATCGCGAGGAAACCGGCGGCCATGCCTGAGATATATTTCTCGACGGCAAGTGAAGCCAAGTCAGAGGCCCATAAAAACTCTGACACCAGAGGGCCTAGACAAGTGAGAATCGCTTCGAAAGCGTTTCGTATTTCTACAACGACTTTCAACAGAATTGACATAAGCTTTTCGATAGCCTATGTCAGTCCTATACATTTTTGCCTTTTCCATCATCGTTATCGCTGATAGAATGTCACTTTGTCTAGGGGCTCAGTAGGCACACGAAGAAGAAGAAGATTCTAAAACCCTCGTGTTTCATACTCTAGCATTAGACGCGGAAAGCAAAGGGACCTTTTACCCTGATCACACAGTCGGCTCGACATTCTCACTAGCATTGTATCATCGCCTTACGTTACGAAAGATCCAAAATTGTATACAAGCTTCTGGTGATGTCAACGTGGGTCGATACATCGTCACGGAAATAGGGATGTTATGGATATGAAATTTCGGATCTAGATGCGGATATAGAAATAATATTATACCGGTTTCGGATAGTTTCGGTTACGGATATTACATTTTAAAGAAATTGTAAAAGTAAAACACAAATGAAAACAAGCAAGTGACGCGCGCGGCTAGTGTGTCTCCTCGGCCGGGCAGAAAAACCTGTCATATCGTGTCTCATTTAGATATCCGCCCCTATCCGAAATTATCCGTAGCTTTAATATCGGTTACGGATAGATTTTTATATCGGATATCCGAAAGTGTCGGTTACGGTTACGGAGCTCCTTAACATCCCTGGTCTATAGGTACTACAATAGATGTTTTATCTAAAACATTCTCATCATCCTACCCTAGCCTAAAATGGTCGTAGCTTCGCATAATTATGTATTACAAAACAACAAACGCCTTTTTTTTGTATTTTATCACCTTTTCTACATCACAGCATGTCGATACGAACGTCGTTTGATATTTTCTAGTTTATTAGTACTAGCCACGTGATAGATATATGCAGCGTTCTCGTGGCGAAGCTTGATCTCAAAATGGGCGGGACACCTAGCTTTTTAAACCCTGCGCGGTTTATTGTGATACTATAATTATCTCATATAGACGTCGTTCCGCAACTGCGCCAGAAATCAACATACTACCGCCCAGGTCATCTGTCCGATTTCCCAGCGTTGTGTAAATGATTCGGCGCGTCCGCAAATGCGAATTTCAGCCTATACGCCTCAGCTACCAACACACTTATATTCGAATCGGTCCAGTTTTGAGTGGGCACATTTTGTAGGAGTATCATGAGCCCTTGGAAGTCTCTTTCTAGCATGAGTCTTTCCCGCCAATGGAGTAAGAAAGCCGCGCAGACGTACAGTTGGAAGGTGGCGAACCCGTCTGATTCGGCGAGGTATGTGTCCCATAGACGTATGGTGCACGGGAGAGGTATTTCTCGTGTGAGGAGGTTATTCATCCACCTGAAGGAGAACTGAAGGTAGTCTACGCCGTGTGTCTGCAGGTGCTCGTGAAGAGGTAAATCTATGCGACGTATGAGCTCCTTCAGTTGATTCACCTGCAAGCAAACAATATAATGTGCTTAAACAATACATGGAAAATTAAACCTGTTTAATATAGTGGATTTAAGAACAACGAACGGGCACTTAAAATATGGAATCTGCCATTTCAGAACAACCCTAAAAGTACTGTTCAGAGCTGCCTTTACATGTGTCTGTTAGTTATTAAAACAAGACAGGACCAGTAGCTGTTTTGTGGAAAGTCCGTACCGTGGCCTCTGGCAACTTACAGGCAACTGAAGGAACACGGGTGGGTTTTAGTCAGTAAGTGTCTGACATCCTGCTAAAGAGCGGGACTTATTTGAAAAAAAGTTGCTGTTTTAAACACATGTGACATGCAATCTCTAGGACGTTCAGTGGCCCGTACAAATCAACGCTTTGGAACGTTTCGGCGTAAACAAAAGGAATAAAATATCCTATTTATTTCTGAAGTCAACGGCCGTTACGATACCATAATAACCTATTAAAATAACATGCCACATTTACCTGTTTATAATGTAATGTCTATTTTTGGTGCTATCATTTTCCTGAGTTCAGAAGCTCTAATTGTTATTATCGAAACAAATAACGCATAACATTCAGAGAGGGAACAACAAACACAGTTTGTGGTTAGTGATAGTAGCCAATTAGAGCGGTATGTGGTAGGGAAAAGATTATTATTAATGTGTCTGTTTCCTTGTTCTGTAGGTAAACAAGTGGCTGGACGATATTCGGTGCACGTGCGCTTGATAACTTGTTCGAGAACATTCTGAGGGCCTAGACAAGTGACAATCGCTTCCGAAGCGTTTCGGATTTCTAGAACGACTTTCAACAGGATTGACATAAGCTTTTCGATATCATATGTCAGTCCTATACATTTTTGCCTTTTCCATCAGCGTTATCGCTGATAGAATGTCACTTTGTCTAAGCTCACTTGTAAGAATTGTTTCGGTAGTACCTAATTACCTCCTGCCCTGCCAAACAGCTCTTTCGCAGAGGTACTTACAGTGGTAAGTGCACCATGCCTATTCCTGTCGCCAAACAGCGTAAATTTGAAAGGTGGATGTCGGTGAATTTACAAGCGTTAGGCTTTCCAACCAAAGAAACGATGGATGGACTGTGTGAAAGATGACATGCCTCGAAAGGACGACCGACTAATAGAGAAGTATGGAAGACGAATACATGTTGCGCCATCCCCAAATAAACTGGGATAAGGGAAGGAGCATAACGATGATTAGACTTTCCGACTGTATAGCGAAAAAAAAAAAAAAAAAAGATTTGATACGACCGCGAATCATATTATGATTGACATACAACCTGGGGGCCTAAACCGGCCACATTAGCAATTCCTCTAAAAGCAGTTCATTTCCTGAATCCCAGCTGTCATTAGCAATTCCTCTAATTTGACATAAAAGCATTTCATAATTTGTGGACCATTTTACGAATCTCCATAAAAAACTGTCAAACAGAAGAATTATTTCGTAATATGAATTACACGCAGATCATGTTATGAATTGTCAGTTTGTGACATTTTACGGTGATTCATAATATTTTCATATTATGATTCTGCTAAAGTGACCGTTTTAAGCCCCTTGATACTGACCTGCAAATTGCAAAAAACGTATGAAAATTAATAATAAATATTTTTTTTTTTTAATTTAAATTACGTCTCTATGGCGTATAATGGTTGGTAAGCAAACTTATTTATCAGTTACAAAAGTCACCGCTGGATAAGTCACGTCCAGGTGACCATTATCACTAAAATAGGTATACAAATGAGTATATTCTTTGTTTTAATAAGATTGGCGTGCGAGCGTATTACGAACATAATAACTATTGTTAGAAATACTTTATAATTATATTATTTCAAATAAAACAAGTCTGGTCCATAGGTAAAGATCGCGTTTTAGCGATAAAACCACCCATTGTACTATTTTTCACAGCAATGTATAATTGTTTGTTGCGTCTGTCTGTATATTAATTGTGTTTACAATCCTAACTATTATTATAAATGCGAAAGTGAGTTTGTTTGTTTGTTACGCTTTCACGTCCTAACAGCTGAACAGATTTCGATGAAATTTACATGAAATTGTTTATTCTGTAAATAGGATATTGGAATCACTTTTGCACGTCATTTTTTTTTTTTTAAGTAAGCTAGATTAAGGTCTGCGTTTCCTATCTGACTAATCTGAGAAGAAAGGCCGAAACAAACTCAGAGGTCACAGTCTCTTTTAAAGTCCAGACATAAGGTCAGTCAGGCCACATACACAGGTAGACCATGAACTACATACATGACATAGGATACTTTTCATCCCGATAGTTCGTTCCCGTCATATAATTTCATAAAGTAAAAAAAAATCAAGTAATAAAAACTAAAACCCAACTACGACTTAAAACACAAGACACCACAGACAGACAAAAAATAAAAAACCGGAGTCACACGTGTTAGGGCATAAATCGAACAGATTACGTGTGACTCCGGATTTTTAATTTGTCTGTCTGTGGTGTCTTGTTTATACCTTTTAAGTCGTAGTTGGGTTTTAGTTTTTATTACTTGATTTTTTTTAAAATTCTTTTGGTGTTATAATATATATATTTTTGAAATGTGCTTATTAAGCCCTTTCATTTGATACCCAACATGGTACGATTAAACAATTTTTTTTTTAAGTTCCTCACTTTATGTCCTCTAGAGGGCGCCATTTTTAATTCAATGTGACTTCACATAGAATTATATATATATATATATAACCAGCGGACAATCACGACGCTTCTAACGATACCTCATTTGTCAAATTGTGATAAGATGTTTGGAAGATAGGAGGGAACAGATGAACATACATACATACATACATACATACCGGTCAAAATCATAACCCTCCTTTTTTCTTCGCCGTAGTCGGGTAAAAATATTATCTCTGGTTATTGTGCGCCTTTAAAAAGTTTTATGTTGCGTTGCAGTATTTACCTATCTTTAGATATCCGTGAAAGCCGCTTTAATCATCTGCCTAGCCATTTCCCAACTATGTTGGGGTCGATTTCTAGTCTAACCGGATGCCTCTGCAGCTGAATACCAGTATGCATGCAGTAAGCATGGAGCGACTGCTTTACATACCTCCACAACCCAGTTACTGGGTAACACTGGTAACTAGATGATTATAAGTATATAAGGTTTAAGAATACAACACTGAATTCGTAAGAAAATGTAGGTTTAAGTACCCATGTTTTAATGAAAAGGTAGAATTAAGTCAAAACTATTTTATTCATAATACAAGAAATGTAATATTGTGATGGCATTAATAAATAAAAAAACCGGCCAAGTGCGAGTCTGACTGGCACACGAAGGGTTCCGTACCATTATCTATAAAAATAAAAACACGTTTGTTGTATAGGAGCCCTCTTAAATACTTATTTTATTCTGTTTTTTAGTATTTGTTGTTATAGCGGCAACAGAAATACATCATCTGTAAAAACTTCACGGTTCATGAGATACAGCCTGGTGACAGACAGACGGACAGAGGAGTCTTAGTAATAGGGTCCCGTTTTACCCTTTGGGTACGGAACCCTAAAAATGAATAACGGCATTACGTTACGATCACATTATGACTTGAGGTCGAACAGTAACAATAGACCGTAAACCTACAGTGTTGAAACCAATTTACTTAGCTCGCGTACAATCAGTTGTGTTGCTACAATCATGTTTTATTTAACGGCACACTACGACGAAACGTAATCTTTGTATAGAATTACTATACTTGGTTTTCATTTAAAATAATGGGGTCGATTTTTAATGTGCTTTCTTCTAAACATAGCGCTCGTAGCTAAACGATAACAGCCGCACGGGACGATCGAGGGTTACTCAATACTCAATTCTTTATTGCATACCATATGTGTTACATAGATGGTATAACAAGCATAGATGGTTAAGCTACGCTTGCAACAGTCGGTCTGTACGTGGATGGGTGACCATCGTGAATTCGGATGGGTGACCATTTTGAATTCGTGACCCGTTGGTTCCGGGCTCCCGGTTTGTCATGTCATGGTTTCATGAAAAAGTCCTTCAATAGACCAATTCTAAGCCTTTTATTTTTACCGATTTTTTTGAGGAGTCTTTACATAAAGGTTTTTACGGATTAACGTTAACGTTAAATAAACCGGTTAATTTAGGTCAAGATAAAGTTTTTAAGAAAAGTACGGATCAAAACCGAAGTAAAACGGTTTTAACCGGTTTTTATTAAACCGGTTCCTAGACCTGCTCGTCTCTTCGCGGAGCCATCGTCGCCGTCGCATGTTGGAGAGTGTGCACCATATCTAATAGGCACTCCTAAAACAAAGGCAATTTACTAATCCCTTCCTTGAGCCAATGACCTAATGGCTTACAAAATATCAGTTTCTACGCAATAATAGTAACAGGCATCGTTTAATTACAATCAGTGCTTATCAATCATTTGATTAGCTGCCACTGACACAGATAGCTTTATTTATTATATGATAATTTCAAGTGGTTACACTCATATAAACATAACTATACTTACATATACATCGTGAGGAAACCGGCATGAACCAAAAATTCGAAGACATTTGACAACTACCAACCTGCACTGGGCCAGCGTGGTGGATTGCGGCCCGTCCCAGCAGTGGGAACATTATAGGCTGATTATGCTATACATATACATACAACATTTAAAAAAATCATCTGTTCCATACATTTTGTCGATTTAAGTGAACACAAATGTATGGAAATGCAGATTTTTTTTTTCGCGATTTCAAAGTTGGTCCCATAGAAAAAGTTGTTCAAAATGATGACTACAATGACCTCTTTTCGGGTTTAGCATAAACAAAAACTAATGTTGTATACACCTATCGTCGATTTGAAGTTGTCTGACTGTAGAATTTCGCGTTTAGCATAGCTTATAGGTAAAGAAAGAAAGAAAGAAAAATATTTTATTTGGAGCACGCACAGGAAATATAACAATAGAAACAAACATTAAATCTATAAAATCAGTAAAACAAGTAATAGAATAAAATAAAACAACGTGAAACAGGAAAAGAAAACCTGTGCGATGCCAAAAAGGCTCCTATCTCAGCATAATGCTAGGTAATTCTAACATCGTAACATCCCGCTTCGTACAAACGAAGGGTTGGGCAAAGGTGTACCTAGAGTACACCCACATATCGCCATTTTTGTTTAAGTCCGATATAATAGTGGGCGAGGCGAGCCTTAGGTACTAATGTAGGCAAAACAATTATTAGTACCGAGTGGGCAGTTTACATTCCCATCAGCATCTGCCTAGCCTTTTCCCAACTATGTTGGAGTCAGCGTCCAGTCGAACCAGATGCAGCTGAATACCAGTATTTTACATGGAGTGACTGCCTATCTGACTTCCACAACCCAGTTACTGTGTAACACTATCGTGGCTTCTGACGACCCGTAACGACTGTCAAACATCTACGAATGACAGCCGGGACCAACGGCTTAACGTGCTTTCCGAGGCACAGAGGGGTCTTGGTATATAAAGATGGTCACCCATCCACGGACCAACCGCGGCAAGCGTAGCTTAACCTTATCGATCGGTCCGTGCGGCTGTTATTACTTAGCCACAAGCCCCCAGCAGTTTAGATTCCCATTTGGTACTAAGCATTTGTTTGACCCACAGACACTTATAATTGAACTGGCCCACTAGGTACAGTCAACCGCATATCCATAGTAACCATTTTACTTTGACAGCGCCTTTGTTTCGCAGCAGTAAGTTTATATTTCTGCAAATAGGTTTGAACAAACACTTTTACACATCAAAAAAATATTTTTTAAACTACATGAGGTCAATGATTCCCATCTGACTAGTCTAAGAAGAAACACTGAAACAAACTCAAAGGTCAGTTAGTATTTTACTACTGACTTGCGGCTGACCTTCCTAACTAATATTATACATGCGAAAGTGAGTTTGTTTGTTTGTTACGCTTTCACGCTAAAACGGCTGAACGGATTTGGATGAAATTTGGCACAGGGGTAGTCCATGACCTGGAATAGGACATTGGATACTTTTTATCCCGATATTCCCACGGGATCGAGACTTACGCGGGTGAAACCGCGGGGCGCAGCTAGTACGTCTATAAATGATGGACGAAATAAACAGAGCATTGTTTTAAAAAAAACAGAAATAGCAAAAGCATAATACAACATTTTCCACTCACCTTATACTGAATACCCAGTTGAGCAAATATATAATTATCCTGGATGCTGTCCAGGAACTTGGAGAGGCACCAGAAGGAGTCAGCCTCAATGATGTCCCTCTGTTCCTCCGTCAGCTTGTCCAAGGGGAAGTTGTCCAACTCCTGACCTGGAGCCGCCTCCTGCAGGAAGACCATGAAGAACGGCGTCACCAGGTCGTTGATGCCTTGCACGTAGCCTGAGGCCGGATGCCTGATCGCCCAAATATACAGGATACGTTCGAACATCACCTGGAATGAGGATGAAAGGTGAATTTGGCGACGTTTAAAAAAAATTGAGGGCGAATGTTGCAGGGCTACTTAGGAGACGCCTGTGTCTTCAAATCACCTAAATCATATTTGTCTATGCTTTTCATTCATAGGATGATTAGCGTAGCTTGAAGCCAGCTAACGTATTTGTACTTTAATAATATTGAATTGGTCTATTATTAGCATATTATTCTTTGTGAAAGTCCCTCCCTGCTACTTATTCTACCATAGATTCAGCAGTAGACATTTACAGGTTGAGACTACAGTTAGTCACGAATTGAGGTATGTGAGCGGTAAGACGGCCGAGACGGGGGAGATAGAGAAAGGCCAAGCTAACTCAGTCTCCCAATTTGGTCTATGGTGCCCTCTCCCGTCTCACTGCTGACATACCTCAGGCGGTGACTACCAGCCTGAGGTACGCACTGACCATACTACAAGGTTTTCAAAACTCGGAGTTGTAAATATCCTAATCTAAAGCACTGGAATGTAGATTGTATGTATGGTTCTACTGTCATGCCTAGTAAGATAACTATGTTGGGGTCGGCTGCCAGTCTAAATAAAAAACCATAAATCTAAGTCAATCTTAAACTTCTATATGAGAAGACGCTCTTGCCCTGCTGTAGGCGTGTGCTGCCGCTGAAAATCAGCGACACGTGGTATACCTTTCTTTGTCATCAGACAGTATGCTGCGCCGAGGCCTTTTTGCATTATAAACATTGTTTTATTTCATTTTTTATTGATGTAATGCCAGTAAAAGCATTTTTATTTCCTCTTTCTTTCAATTCCTTAGGTCAATGGCAGGCTGATATTATAATTATGTAACTAAGATCCATACAAACCCACCTGCACAGTAATCTGTTGGAACAAAGCCACAAGCGGGCTCATTCGCGGTATATCTATATGGATCTGTCGGTAAGTATCGTCGTCTCGCTCTGCGTCGTAGTATTGTCGTACTAGATGTTTGTAGTCCGCTCTCTTTCGCTCCAGGGTCTCCACGCGCCGCTCTGCATTGGGGGGCAGGTAGCCGGCCAGGAGACGCCATGTTATAGCTCTAGCCTGGGGAAAGGAAGAAATATATGGTTACATTTTGTTTCTGGTTCCTTGAATACATTTTTTTTTCCTGTTGAGCAATGTGTTATTGGATTTTTCTTTAAGGTATTTTTCAATAGCAGCTCGGACTCTTACCTTATTACCCAAAAACCGTGTTTATTTTGGTATATAGTTGTTTAGCCTAAACATTTTTTAAATATGACATTTCTGTATGGAGTTTGACATAAAACTGATATTAAACACGCATTGTAAGTTTTTGTGGTAAGGCCCTTATTGTTTTAACAGGCAAGCCCCCTTATTAGCACATGGGACTTAATATACCATAACATGGGACATGGGGCTTAATATATATATACTTGACGAAAAATGGCTGCACTTCTGCCAACCCTTTTGACCAATACAAGTGTAAAGCAGAGTGAAATGTAAAAAAACAGATACAAAGTTAAAATCTTGGCATCTCACTTAACATAATAATTATTAATAATGATTAATAACAAGTCTAACCAGTAATAACAATAAACTCGAGTCATGCAAATGTTGTGTTAATTGTGTTGAATTTAATTAGAACTCAAACAAGTATTAGAATTTTTTTGTTTGTGTTTCTTATCAAAAAGTATAATTCTTTATGTTCTAAATTAAATTAGGAATCACGTTCGCAAGGCCAAACAAAATATACATCAAAAACTGTAACATAGTTAAGGAAACCACATATCAAGCCTATACCTATATATTTCTTCTTTTATATTATGGTAGCGCATAGTATAATAGGAGGCCAGTCTATTGTCATAAACGGGGCACAAATTGAGACTCCGGCTGCTCCTATATGTTATTTATTCAGACTTGTTTTGACAAATCTTTACATCATCTTCACACTTATAGGATGATGCAAACATCTATATTTTAGTAGTGTTAGTAACATGGGCTACTAATTATTATGAATATTACGATGACATATTAAAGTAAACTTCAGGCAGGCCATCTAAATCCAAAATTACAATGAGAACACACACCAATGCCAGGCCTGAAACAATAGTCACAAAAACCAAAAGTATAACCAATCAAAATAATAGCTAGTGACTCATCTGAAACAGACACCAATGAATACTTACTTTGACTGGGATGCCAGACCAACTGATCTGCTTGAGGTCATCCAGGTCTATCACAGTGCTATCATGCATTTGTTGGAACCTTTCAAGCTTCGATTCACTGCTCTCTTCGCGAGAGGTCAATGCTGACAGCCTCACGGCCCGCGGCCGCCCAGGGTAGTGCCGCATAGGCCCTGAGCTCCCAGCACCTACCCTACGGACCTCATTCTTCTTCACCTCCACCGCCTCAGCCTTTGGCTTCACAATTTCACTCTCAACCTTTACGTCATTTTTGTTTACGTTCCTACTACTATTCCTATGCGAATTTATCACGTTCAAAGCAGCAGTTTGCGATATGGCCTTCGATATTTTAGTTTCAGCGATTCCAGATATGATGTCGTCGTCGCCCAGGTCCCAGGCGTCGTTCACAGACGCCTGGAACTGTTGATACGATGACCCAGACATAACCTCGGCCCGCTTGACCGTCTGAAAAGGTCTGCCCGGGATCGCGCGCTGTGGTGTCCTCCAGAAAGTGTCAGACAATAATCCGTTCTTGTCATATTCGGGTTGGTAACTTTCCATAATAAAATACAGCCGTGAACATTCTAAATAACTTTGTTGGACAACAAAAAATTACAGTGAAAATGTTGTTGATATGACATATCACTAGACTGACCAAAGACAAATTGCATTCCAACCTACAAAATTATTCTACTTTTGCTTGTGACGTGCCCGGTACATCTCTCTTTTTCCAAACACTTGAATTAGAAAGAGACAAACTATTTAACATTCCGTTTTAGTATGCCAAACATGTGAGTTCAGACGTGTCAGTTTGTAACACTATGAATCAATGGTTAGTAATCAAGATTTGTTCATTTTGTGATGGTATTTTTTAATCATTGCACCATTGATTTTAGAAAAATCCCATTTTAGTCATTGATCACCCATTATTTCATCGCATTTTGTTTTTTTATTATGTAATTATTATATTGTATTATGTCTACAAAACAATGTTGCTAGTGATAAAACTGAGGTCATTCTTTAGAGGTTAGAGGTCAAGGAGATCAGTGAACTCAGCAAAATCACAAAAAAAATGTTTGGTAAATAAATAATTGTGTGGCAGCAAAGAACACATAATATCTATCAACATGTTTTATTGTTTTTTTTATAATGTGGTTGTACTACAGACTACAGGTACACACCTGTACCCAAATGTATTATTAAAAATAACTGGCCAAGTGCATGTCGGACTACGCACAATGAAGGGTGTGAAGGGTTCCGTAGTTAGGATGAATTTATCCCAAGAACAAACTTAACACTGTTGTTGAAAAAAAATGTTCGCATTGGAAGCGTGCTGGGCCCATAACCTGTTAGTGGAACTGCTTAAGCTCAAGATGATAAAAATAAAAGTAAAGATACAACTTATATTTTTCTGTTTTATTTGCTTTTCCTAGATTCAAGTAAATCTTTTAAAGATCACGAAACGACAGATGACGAAGCATGACATAAAAAATAAAATTGAACAAAAAGATCGATATCAAAATGCTTTTTATTCCAACATGCCCAACGTAAGGGAGCACATTGTTTTTGCAACTGCAAATGTAAATTGGTCGATTGAGCCTACATAAATCTAGGATAGTTTTCCTTTTAATTCGTTTCACATTGCTTTTATACTACTGCTGTGATTTTTTTCACATACCCAAAACCAACCATTTAGCTGGGAGACACTTAACTCTTACATTAGTACTTATGTATTCTTTGCATTCCTACTCCTAATTAGTAGCTTTGTATTGAGCTATTAATGTAATTTCATGTACTGTAGGATATTTCAAACAAAACGGTGGAGTACGTATCCACTTACATCACCACGACCCCAGGTTTGAGTCAAAGACAATAAGTATTTCATAAAAAATGTGTCAAGTCATTTTTGCCATTATTAGCATTATCTAGGTTATGCCGGGATTTTTTTGGTTTTGTACTTAAATACTGCAAATATTCCTATATATTGAGTTATATGCAACATCAGTTTATTTTAAATTGCTCGTACATAGTCTTCACAAAAAAAATATTACCTATTTATTTATTTTACTTTTGCAACTAATTCTATTTTTTATGTTCGTTTCTAACAAGTTACCAGCATCGATTTGTATCTCTGGTTACCAGTTAATAATTTGTTATAAAACTGCCGTTTCTAGGAGGCTTATTAGATCGATGAACACATGAAATTCTCAGTCGAATGTAAACCGTGAAAATACGGAATGAAACGAGTGATTAAAAATGTCTAATCAGCGCCCTGAGCCCGATTCTATGTTTATGGTAAAAGGAGATGGACCGAGAAACGGAAGCCCCGCAATGTCCGAAACTTCTTCGCGAAGAAATTCGTCACCCAAGAAAGTAGATTCAGCTGAAACCATTACCGTCAAGGACTTTTTTGATTTTATGAAAACTGCGTATCAAGTTTACGAGCACTTGGAGGGCGACGATGATGAAACCAAGATAGACTGGGAAGAACTGACGAAACTGACAGTTATCAACCATGTCATCGATCAGCAAGAGCGAGATCTGCTCTATCAGACCGCTTTCGCTGAATCCAAGGCGACGGTTAGCAAGAGCGAGTGTACCGTTGAACCAAAGAACAGCGAAGATCGTCTTGAAAAGAGATTTAGTTGCAGTGAATTGGAAGGTAATGTTTTCGTAGATTTAAAACCAACATAATTTATTACGTCTCGACGTGGTGCATCCTTTAGAGATATGCTCGTCGTGATAGTTCCTGCTGTGTGTACTGTGACTGCCCGTTTATCTGCTCAACATAATTATCTCTGTTAGGCTTATATTTGAGGCTAATTGCCCTCCCCTGAGCGAGACCTGACAGTCTTTTTTGGGATTAACTCTTCCATTCCCTTCAGTTGACAAATTAAACTTATAAATACATCTCTAAAAGTGCTACTACTGCCATCTAGTTTCGGTTAGGATAACTATTTACATTCGTTTCCAGGAAAATTTGGACGACGGCGGTCATTGCCTCCTGAAGCGAGAGTTGAAATGCTTGGTATTTGGACTGAAGCCAACTTGAATTGTAAACTTAACGATGTAAGTCAGAAAAAATTAAAGAAAATAATTAATTACAACATTTACAACACCTTTGTTGTAAATGCCGTAATTAATTTTAATAAATTTTAGACGTTTACTAAGTGTACTAATAGATGGCGCCAAAACAAGTTTTCATTTTAGGTAGTAAACGAAGGGATTCTGGATTCTATTCTGCCTTACCTTGTTGGATATAAAAAACCTTCTAAAACAACGAGTGTTTATACTCCAGTAATCAAGAAGGTGTCATCAGGAACAACTGTTGAAATAAAGAAACAAGCAAGTTTTGGAGGTAACAACATAGCAACCAAGTAAAATAATTACATAAATCTTTACTTGCAAAATAAAAGTTACCACCAAATCTTCATTCGTAAATATTTCAAGGTTTTGTGGATGAAAAAGAATCGCGGGATCGCCTGGGGAGGCGCAAATCTTCCGTAACCTTAGCCCAAGAACGCAATAATACAAAACAAGAGTAAGTAAAAAGTGTGTCGTCGACATAATCTTTCTTTGTAATCTAAAGAAATGTTGTTAGTAATAGTAAAGTAGTAGCAATAGCATTATTTTACAAAAAAAAAGTACAAAGTAAAAAGATAAAACACAGTACACTGTGTGGTAGTACACAACAATTTCAGTTTACTCTGTAATATCCGATATGGTCTAGTGGCTAGGATACCTGGCTCTCACCCAGGAGGCTCGGGTTCGATTCCCGGTATCGGAAAATATTTTTTGTATTTTTTTGCTATTTAATAAGTATTTGTTTTCAGAGGGGACGTAGAAATTCACGTTTGCGATGAAGTGAAAGGCCTAAAGAAAGATTTTAGATGCCCGCAGAAGTTGTTAATATCGAAGATGGGATACTTTGCCGATGTCACAGCCGGTCAGAGATTGGAAGATATGGATATATCTGTACATTGCGATATACAGGTGACTTTCAACGAAATAGTTATCCTAACTAATAAATTAATAATATAAATGCGAAAGTGAGTTTGTTCGTTTGTTAGGGTCAGTTCACACCGAGACGCGACGCGACGCGCATTTTTT
The DNA here is from genome assembly GCA_947522985.1 of Lithophane socia. Classification (NCBI taxonomy): domain Eukaryota; kingdom Metazoa; phylum Arthropoda; class Insecta; order Lepidoptera; family Noctuidae; genus Lithophane; species Lithophane socia. Next base: position 8,001,911 of record OX383271.1, on the reverse strand, counting down.
TATGATTCGATACAATATCGAATTTACTTACTACACAATAAGGTACACGCGCTGCGCAGCCCCGCGCATCTCAGCGTACTTTGACACGTGTCAACACTCGCACTGAAATTATACCTTTTCGTGAAGAAAATAAGTTCGATCATTGTTAAAAAGTGCGCGCAGCGTCGCGTTGCTTCACGTCGCGGTCTCAACTAAACCTTACGCTTTCACGGCTGAACGCATTTAGATGATGGGTAGACCATGACCTGGAATAGGACATACTTATGATACTTTTTATCCCGATATTCCAACGGGATCGACATTTACGCAGGGGAAACCGCGGGGCGTACCTAGTATTATAATACAAATAATACAATACATAATAGCCATGTGAAATAGCCAAACTAAATTGGTTCTTCCATTCACATTTAATGAATGCCTATAATTCGCAAAAATGTCTTGTGTAAGTACCTACCTATTATAACCTACTCCCGGAAATCCTATGTTCCTCAGCAAATGACAATGACAGTAACGGATATATTCAAATTCATTTTAGGTACTAATTAGCGGACAATTAGCAAGGACATTTTGTTTACACTTAACATCATGAAAATTATTACCCTGCAATCCTGACTAATGTTATGCGAAAGTGAGTTTGTTTGTAACGCTTTCACGCTAAAACGGCTGAACGGATTTGGATTAAATTTGGCCAAGGGGTAGACCAAGACCTGGAATAGGCCATAGGATACTTTTTATCCCGATATTCCCACGTGATCGAGACTCACGCGGGTGAAACCGCGGGGCGCAGCTTGTTATTAATAATTATTTCTTCTTCAGATTTTCGACTGGTTAATGCGCTGGGTGAAACGGGATACTATTTTGGTTGCCGACTGGCCTCTGCTCGACCCTCACAATGTGATACCAATCCTGGTGTCAGCATCATTTCTACAGGTAAAGTCTATTGCCTATTATGAAATAGACATCGAAATGCTTCGGCTAATTGAACCAACTAGCCGTAAGAAATAAAGAACGAAAGAAAAATAGGTTTATTTGTCACAGAAATACGTGCATACTAAAAGATAACAGTAATCAGCTAATCAGCTTTATTACCTAAACAAAATAGATTTACAAATAATTATGAGATCACGAGTGTAAAGATAAATAATCGGCAGCTGCACGTCATGACTGTGACAAGAAGGCTTCCACTCAGCATGATGCTGTGCTATGGGGACCCACAGCACAGCGCTGATTTTCAGTGGTCACCCGTAGCATTTGTTTTTAAGAACAACATATTATGTATATCGATAATCCAAGTGGGTAATCTTGGTCCTCTAAGCAGAACGAGTCGAACTCAGACGACCGAAATTAAGTAAAGAATTTGTACAGATGGAACCACTGCTGCATGACTGTCTGATCTACTGCCACGCTCACATAAATGACATCGTGAAGACCTCCACCAACTTGGCGTGTCTCAGCGACGCGTTGCTTACCAGGTACGCAATGCTACATTCATTAATTAGTACCTACCTCCTTACGAGGTAACAGTGGTGGACTAATCCCAGGGGTCTCTAGAAAGAAAAGACAGAAAAGGTAAGTATTTGTCACAGAAACACGTCCTCATTAAAGATAAGTACCTGCTATCTACTTGCATAATTTATTTTCGTAACAGATTACGACTAATTTGTTTCATTTTGACAGTTCAACAACATTCATTGCGTCATTTAAGTTGCTCAGCAGAGGCTATAGACAAAACCCCTTTTCTGTACGCGTTAACGCCAACGGAAAGATCAAATTGTATGGAGTTGACATTAGTTTTAGAGATGTCACGTGACTGCTGCTGTGACCTGATACTGACCTGCAAATTGCAAAAAACGTAAGAAAATTTGAATTTCGCGGGCTACCCTAGTGCATCCACCTTAACTGCCGTAGAGGTAGACCCGCACTGTAACCTGTAAACACAGCACAGTCACGTACGAATAATGTGGTAATCCCCCATTAGTGATTAGTGGAATTAACCCTTTCCCTAACCGGGGACTGGCAAATTATTGTATGTCAATCTGCGTATCTAATTACCTGTACCTAATTACAGTGCGTAAGGGGATTGTTATAAATAGTGAACTTGACAAAAATAACTGCTGTGGTAATCACCTAATTAGTGATTAGGGAACATAAAACCCCATCCGTACACAACACCGTTTGTGGCAAGCCTTGATGATCTCCTCACGGTCACCATAATCGGAGATATTAACATTAATATCTCTCCAAACAGCACTGATCAGAATTGTGAAGACTATCTAAACACATTGGCAACCCATGGTCTACTTCCTGCGCATCTCCTCCCTCTCTCTTAGTGAACTGCTTAGATCATGTGATGCTAAAGAGTACAAAAAAATCCAAGACAATAGTCTTCGACACACCTTTTACTGATCACCAGTGATCGGAGTAGGTAGATTGATTTTTGGTACTTGTATCATAAATGCACACAGAAAGAATAACATGGATAAGCCATTTTTCCGGAAAGTAATTCCGTTATTTCCGGATTCAATTAAATATTGTTAAGGTTGTTAAACGAGTGAGCTACCTGGCATGTCGTCGGCGGGCGTACGCATTGTTCTGATAACCGGTTATTGTACCACCCATGATCCTTTGTTCTGATTGGTCGTTGGGTTTTGTCAAATCGTGACTGTGTGCCGTTAAAAAAAATATGAAGAATATAATATTGCTCATTTTATTACAATTCCTACCTTTTTTTTTTTGAAAATGGGAAATCATCAAATGACTCCTTCCACTCTGGCAGAATACAATTCCTACATAAGTTTTTTTTTAATAATCCACCAATTCCGGAGGAATGTCCATATTCATATATACGTTTCGGATCAATGGCCCCAGTTCAATCTACCTACTCTGATCACTGCTGATCACAAACAAACAATTAGCCTAATATAAGTACTACTTGCCTGTAGGTATACGACCCACCCCTACAGCAGTACCTACTATAAATAGTTAATGCAAGTTCTACCAAGCATCAGTTGGTCTACCAGCCCTTTACTGATAGGACTATCCCCTATTTCTTTTTTGCAAACAAGATGGAAGGTGCTAGTGAAATTTGTGTCAGTGCTTTTTTTTACACCCCTTCACTTTTCAACGATGATATGGACCAAGAATTGTTTAAAGTCTGTGAACATATCATACAATGATGAGTTATACGAGAACTGTGCCACGATTGAAGCCAAAATCAAGTAAGTATGAATTACAATACCCTAATACTAAATATTAGTTTTTCTAAGTAGTTGCGCCACTTCTTCCCACTCTAAGCACTAGAAAATAGTGAAGGCGGGCATTTTAGGGGACTGTCTTATGTAATTTTGACGTTCGAAAAGTCGTGATTCTGAGCCTAATTTCAATAAATTACTTACTTAAAATACACAGTAGGTATTTAAAGTTACCTCAATTCTTAATTATTTTTTTCTGTTTTTTATAGTCAGCTGTCACAGTTCAGAAGAGGTATGAAAACAGGCAATGAAAAATGTAGCTGGCTACGCGGCAGTACCAGTAGCTCATACATCGACCTTCCTCACGACATCAAGACAAAAAAAGCTGTTATCAATGTAAAAAATAAGGATAAATTATGTTTCAAATGGGCGTTATTATCAGGTTTATATCCTGTGGAGCGAAGTACTGGGGGCTTACTCTTCAAACTAATTTTAATTCCAATCTAAAGCCAATACGATTCCAATGTTAATTCTGCAGTCACGTGATTCGGTACTCTTGAAAACAATATTGTCAACATTGGATTGAAATTGGGATTGCCCCGCGATTATTTTGTTACACGTGAAGTTAGCTATGTTACGGCCCGCAATAGTGGTATTCAACTCATTACGATAAACCACTAATAGGGCTTTAAAATGCTTTATCCTTTAAATAAGAATGCTAATAAATAAATATGATAGATATAAACAATTGTTTAATTGATTGATTGTAACATATTCAATTCATTTGGGCGTAAGAATATGATTAAAATCATGAAATTTACCATGACTTTGGCTGCATGCGGAAGGGTCGTTGCCAATAACTACTACAAAAAAAATTAGGCGGCGTGCGAGTTCTCCAATTTCAAAAACAAAGTCAAGTCAAGTGGTTTTAGAAAACGTGAATTCGAAATGCAAGTTTGTTTAGCTAGTTCATTAACGTAAAGATATCGATCGCGTGTGGTTCTTTTTTAGTAACAATTATTTATTTTCCGTCAAGTTACTAATATTAAAGTTTTATACAAGTGGTACCTAAGTAAATAAACAATATGTTAACATAGCAACTATATGTTCCTCCAATTAGATTTTGGTAACTCGCACTCGCATAAAAAGACAGTGCCACTAAAACCTGCAAGAATTATACAAGTATTAATTAAGTTATAAGATCTTCCAAACAAAAGTCATGATAATAATATCATTGATAAAACCACGGGATAAAACTAATATATCAAAGACAACATACAACAGAAGAAGTGATTTATATCACCATGAGGTACTTACCCTTATGGTGATATATCACTTCTTCTCTTAATGTTTTCATAAATTTTCTCAAAAAAATCCTTGCTCACTTTATAATTTGCTTTAAATTCGTCTTCATTCATAGAAAACGCTTCGTCCTTAAAACGCATCATCCGACGCTCATCTCGTCTTTGTTTTAATTGTTTTTTATGGGAATTACGTAAAACACTGTATATTAATGCCAACCCTGCCATTTTATATACTTATTACTTGCTGAAAACCACATAAAACGTAAAACAATTTCTAAAAAGTTACACTTTTGTTATTGGAAAAATCCCAATCAACAAACAATCCCAACGCAATACTGGCGCAATAGACGGCTGTCAAAGTAAGTCAAGAGTAGCACCCCAAGCCCGATCCCGATTCCACTTAGTTCCCAAAAATGGACACGCAATTCAAATACAATTTGGCGCTAGCGTCGAACTCAAGAGTACGAAACGTGAAAATTCCAATGTCGATAGATCGGAATTAAAATCAAGAGTAAGCGCCCTGATCGGGTAACATCATACGCTATTCATCGAAATAAACTGAAATTCGATGATATTTCTTTTCCGGTTAAAATTACTGATGTCGGTAAAGTAGAGGAATTAAATAATATTAGCATAAATGTTTTTGGATTAGAATTTAATAATGATAAAAAGTGTAATTCTATCGTAGGTCCGTTACATTTGACAAAATGTCGTAAGTCTAGACATGTTAATCTATTATTTGTATCCAATGGTGTGAATGAACATTACTGTTTTATTAAAAATATGTCACGATTAGTTAGTTCACAAATATCTAGGCAACGCCATGCAGTTTATATTTGCGATTCCTGTTTACTTAGTTTCCCATCGAGGGAGAGACGTAAGACGCATCAACAGAATAATTGCGCCCAAAAACAAATGTTTTACTTTTGACGTAGTACCTATTTGAAAGCTATTTAGGGTCAAATTAATTTAGCCAGCGAAACTTCACAGACCTGAGGGCCTAGTCAAGTGAAGCGACAATCGCTTCGAAAGCGTTTCGTTTTTCTACAACGACTTTCAACAGGATTGACATATGCTTTTCGATAGCTTATTTCAGTCCCATACATATTAGCCTTTTCCATCATCGATAGCGCTGATAGAATGTCACTTTGTCTAGGGTCTCTGATAGCTAATAGGTAATAGCTTTCGATAACAAATGAAAATAAAACAGAAATAGAATAGATTTTAAAATAAAGATTTTATTTTAAAATCTATTCTATTTATATAAGGACTAGACTAGGACTAGGAAAAGATTTATATAAGGACTAACATACTTAGTATTAAGTACAACTAACACATACTGTGTTTAAAAAAAAAATTGGAACTCATTGAGTGCTAGTGTTTATAAGTTTATATTGTTGACTATCCTCTGTAGGTACACCTATATTTTATGTTAAATTGAAATGATTGTCTAATACTCACTTCTTCATCGTTAACACAAATTATTGTTTTCTGTTCTGTTGCTCTTTTAACTTTGTATACCTACCAATTATTATAATTATAAAATAAATACAATACTTAAGCCACAAGTCATTAGTTTCATTTGAACATCTAACGCGTCTTAAACATTATTCGCCCGTCATTAGCAGCCCGGTAATGATGTTATCTACCTAATTAGCCAATTCAACCTACCTAAGTACATACATTTAACTAAAGAGTAAGGAGAGAATAATTTCGGTAACGAAGAACAATAGAGTTGAAGTAGATCTCTATCGGATTTCTGTATGTATCTGTGGCTTGGTCCTTTTCCATGTACCTGCATAGTACGTGGATAAGTACCACCGAAATGCAACTAGCATAACACAAAACATTATTTTTACTCTCTTCTGTAGTCACGTCGTCAACATCTGTACTTCGCTGGTTATTTTTATTATTTTCTGTGGTCCTGTTAGTCAGTAGGTAGGTACCTGCACTTCGCCGGTTATTTTTACTATTTTCTGTAGTCAGTTCGTCAACATCTGCACTTCATTGGTAATTTTTATTCTTTTCTGTAGTCAGTTAGTACCTGCACTTCGCCGGTTATTTTTACTATTTTCTGTAGTCAGTTCGTCAACATCTGCACTTCATTGGTAATTTTTTATTCTTTTCTGTAGTCAGTTAGTACCTGCACTTCGCCGGTTATTTTTACTCTTTTCTGTAGTCAGTTAGTCATTATCTGTACTTCGCTGGTTATTTTTATTCTCTTCTGTAGTCAGTTAATAGTCAGTATCTTCACTTCTCTGGTTATTTTTACTCTTTTCTGTAGTCAGTTAAACACTATCTATACTTATCTGGTTATTTTTATTCTTCTCTGTAGTCAATTAGTCAGTATCTGGACTTCTTTGGTTATTTTTACTCTTTTCTGTAGTCAATTAGTCAGTATCTGCACTACCCTGGTTATTTTTGCTCTCTTCTGTGGTTAATCAGTCAGTCAGTATCATCACAGCGCCTGCCGGCAATAGAAACCTGCAAGCACAATGTTTGCATACGTAAGGAGTGCCTCCAACTTCAAATTCGAGTTTACAAACGAAGTTTTTGAGATTCGGAAACCCTCTTAAACAAGAGCTTCCTGGAATCTGACACTGCTTCAATCAACTCAGCTTTAATTAAAAGCCTAAGTACTCGTAGTAAAATAGAAAACAATTCAACCCAGGTTAGCAGCCATGTACACAAACGCTGAGCTGGAAGCCATCAGGGACCGCAAGGACAAGATCCAGTCTCGCCTCTACTGCAAGATGATCCTGTCACTCGCGGAGCCGGTGGCCGAGACCCTCAGGGGACATTACTGCAGCCTTGCGACGCTTTTTAAGTGCAACAAGTACATGTTTTTACAAGACCATTAGACAAAGTAGTAAACTTTTTTTAATCGTCATTAAGGTATGATAAAATCAGGGGGCTACCACCACCGGTTACAACAGTATTATTTTAATATTACTTCAGTGTAGGAAAGAGATTAAGCTCTACAGGAGGTATAGCTCCATCTCTTTCCCCAACGAAGTAAGAAATAATACTGCTGTAAGCGATGGTGGTAGGCCCCCAGGGCCTATGCAACAAATGCTGGTCATCCGTCATTGTCAATCATTCTACCTGGTACCTACATAATGTGTGTGGATCTTGACATTACTCATATAAGCTCATAATATAATAATTTACCAAAGACTGCCGGTGGACATAAGGTCGAGAATTTTTTCTTAATTTTTTACTCCTTCTACTTTGTTTGCTTTGACTATAGATGCAACAAGCTACTAGGACGCCATATCGCTGAGCAGGTGCCGTGTCAGCCCGCTAGTATGCGGATAGATCGGCGAGGCAACGTAGTCTCCTCTCATACCAAGTAAGCACATTCACACTAGCCACTATTAAAGTAACGTGTCACGCATGAAGCTGATTGGTTTTGTGGCACTCTGATTTCATTTAGTTTGTGGCGGTATCTACATCGCCACATGCGAACTACGCATCAAAGACCTGACGTCACATAAATCCTGCATCGCGCAATTAAAGTTTACCGTGCAGTGGACATATAAAAGGTGAAGACGACAATACAACAATAAATTAGAGTACAAGAACCCAACATCAATCGTTGGGCAGTCGCCCGCCAGACACAACACCCGTTTGGTAGGAGGATCCTCCTTTTTCTATGGTGAATGAGTGAACTTTAAACCCTGTTCCCTGTTCCTCATACCCCTAAAAGTTCCCTTTTAATCTGGATTTTTTTACTTTTAACCGATTAGAGGCTTGATTTTGTCCACAAAAGTTTTCGATGATACTGTTGTGCATACTCTAGGGACCAATCGTGGAGTCTGAATGACTACATAGCCTGGTTGTACGGGGAGCTGCGCTCATGGCGGCGTGTGTACTGGCGCCTTTGGGCTGACTGCCACTTCCTGCGCTGTCAGCTCTGCGACAGTTACTTCCCGACTTATCAGGTGAGAACGTTTTAGAGTACTTACTTAAATCCTGGTTGGTTTCTGGAACGAAAATCAACACAAATACTAGCTAAGAAATTGTGACGCGCGCATAAACTGCTGTGATTTGTTGAATCAATTATCTACAGCCAATCGCACTGACTTGCGTTTAATAGGTGCTGACACAATTTTCGTTCCAGAAACTGAGCGTAAGAGGGCTACTACTTAGACTAAGCCTTAGTTACACAGAATTTGCCCGAAGACACCTACAAGAAAATTAAGAGAGCGATTCTTTGTTCTTTTGTTCTATAAATTTAGTCTTGTTTCCTAATTGCCTGATAGGGCGAAAGCACCAGGGTAGATTAAGAAACATTTTTTGAAAAGAAAAATAAGAGTTATAAACACATTAAGAGCAATTTCCAGTCTTCCACTAGGCTAGGCCTAAAAAACATTTGTTACTGTCGCGAACCATAATATTTTGATCAACATACAATAATAAATATCAGGTCAGTATCAGGTTGTATGTTGATCAAAATATGATTCGCGACCGTAACAAATTAAATTAATATAAATAAGTAACTACTCAAGCAGATTTGCCTTCATATAAACTGCATTACAATATCTTCGATGATCGTCCAGATGGAGTGGTGTTCCCACCACGAGCAGCCGGCTCACATGTTCGCGCTGGAGGGGCGACCCTCGCTACCGGCTGGTCGGTACCCCTGCTGTGGAGAGAGGGCCTACCGCTTCGAAACCCTCACCAGAAACACAGTGAGTCGGAACTGCTATAATGTTGTCTTCTCGACAAACAAATTCGCAAAGGTTTAGAACTGCCTAAATTATTGCCTATGTAAGTAGGTCTTAAATGGAGGTAAAAATTATCCAGGTGGATCTCATAACACGTATGGTCTGCCAAAAGAAAACGAAAGCAGCTCTACGATAAAGTTTCATAGTCACGGTTTGCTTGTCGGCAGGAAAATAGCTCACGTCGTAAAAGGTTTCAAACAGACCCAGAAGGTTGTGAGCACTAGTACAGTCAGCGAGTGACGGTTGATTATAGTCCGCGCGCGACTGGTAGTCACGGTGAGGTAGACAAAGGCGAAGCTAACTAAGTCTGTCAATTGTTTCAATGGCGCCCTCCCCCGTCCCGCTGCGACAGTGACTAGCAGTCGCGCGCACTGTAAAACTTCTTTTACGCATCATCTAAATTGACACAAAATTGTCACTTTACATGTGTTCCAATTTTAATCAAATATTTAGCTCAATCATCAAGGTTGAGGTTGGTATGATCCCTATGTCCAGCTGTGGACTAAGATGGGCTGAGTTGATTGATTGATGTTAAAAACAACTGAAGTGTTAATCGACCTTCGTCCATATCTCAATGTGCACCGGACGACTTGACTGTCCGAAACTTAATTAAAGGTCCATCATGGACAAAAGACCTCATCAGTTTTCGCTATAGCCCTTATCCAAACTTCTCTATACACAACCAGGGTTGTCAGTTCCGTGAGCACGTGCCGGATGAGCGCCTGACGATGGACTCCTCAGTCATGGAACTGTACAACAAGTTCCGGGACATCATCTCCATGAAACCGCCTCAGCTCATGTTCCCGGAAAGACTCACCAGGCTTGTGGGCAGAGGTACGCACGATGTACAGAAACCTAATGTTTTGATTTCCCAGGGTTATTCGGTCTCCTATTTTTGTAGTTGATGTGGGGCACAGTTTTAATAATTCATGTGAAGTCAATTTAGATTCGTAGTTAACTAGAAATCATAACCAATAAGTTCTAAGGATGATGGAACAATGTCTGCTGTAGTAGTGTTGTGTTATCTGTAGGTCGAGACTGACTTGCAACGTTTGTTTGTTGTTCGTGAATTCCTTTGAAACGGAAACAAAAAGGAAGGAAACGAAAATATCATGCTCTCGAAGCGAGCGTTCGCCGCGTCTTGTGTATCGTCGTATTGTAACCAAGCTCACCTCGAATGATGCATTACAAACAAACGTTGCAAGTTAATCTCCGCTTTGTTTTGACTCCTAGTGGATGGACATAACAATAACACTGATTGTAAATAGCACCAAAATATTTCTTACTTTGTAAATAGCACCAAAATCTTTCTACGGAGACTGCACTTGGAAAATGCACTTATCTTAGGAGTTGAAACTTCCGTGTTGATAATACCGAAGCAGATCTTGTCCATCAATAAGTCTATCATAAAACAATGACTAATTTCCTCGGAATTGTACATAAGGCCAGCTTCTAAGTTTCGCCCTAGAACCAGGCGAGGACAGCAACGGTCGGCTGCAGTGCAAGGAAGTGTTCTGGTGGGAGGGCATACTGCTGGTGCCTCCTCGTCCCCCACTGGGCCTGCTCGGCAAGTTGTACACCAGCAACAACAAGTTCAATCGTGAGACTCGCACTTTATTGATGAGTAGAAAGCGGGGGTGGTGCTGTGACGTGTGGGACTATGTTAAAGGGGAGTTCAGGATCTGTAGTAAGCTCTTACTGACCAAGTAAAGTCTTCACATTGTGTGACATATTTTGACTGGATCGTTTAAAAAGCTATTTATTTTTCGTTTTACTTACCTCGTTTCTTGATTGCTTGCTTTTATTTGATCTTTCACGAGACACGTCACCGCACCACAAGGGAATAACCGCTGTAAATACGCTGAAACAATTGGCAATACATGTAGCGGCCATGGGGACACGCTTGCAAAATTATAGGGACCGTGCAATTGGCAACAGAAAATATAGTTCTGAACAGTAACTAATGTAAATACACAAAATTCCATCATTTCATATTCTTTGGCTCAAAAGACCAGTATTTAAAGAAGATGATTGTGCGCAAGGTTCGCCCGCCAACTTTGATTAAGTATATCAAAGATAAATAATTACCTCCTCCACTGAAAAGAGCCAAAGAATCAAATAATATGTCTGTGTAGTAGCACCGACATTTTGGTTTTGTCATTTTTGTTTGAAGGTCTGCAAAGATGTGGTCAGCGATTAGACATCGTTTATTACATCGGTAACTTTATATCATAAGTTCTAACACAATACTTTGGTTACCTCAGTACAATATTAACCCAGTCATTTTTGTCTCATTTATCGATGTTACACAGAAAACTTTGTAAAACCTACATTAATCGACACACATGTTGGGAAAGTACGAGACGGGGGGAATACTAACAGAAATACATTCCAAAACGACGCATACACAGCCAACGTGAGACCTGGTTCGCCCGCACTGGGCACAAACCATGTGTCTCCGCAGTCACTCGCCGCGAACTGCTCCACCGGCACCGTGGTCGCGCCGGAGAAAGATGTGAAGTCTCCGAAACCCCTCTCCGTGAAAGATTCCAAGGAAGAGACACATAAGAGCAAGGTAAGCCTTGAAGGACCAAAACCGATACGACCGGACAGCCATGAGACCTTCCGGTACTGAAGGTTCTTCTATCTACTGTTTGTGGTGGTAATTAGTTAAGTACTTAGGTACTTATAGAGAAATGTAGTGTGTAACAGTAGTGCTGTAGTTAGTGTAGAAGTGGCATGGTAAATATTTAAATTCGACACGGTAGATGAAATATTTAGTGATGTAATTTTGCATGCAACTATATACCTAGGTTGTTGAATATTTTATTAAAGCAGTACAGAAGTTATCTTAGTATTTTTATTAGTATTAGGTAAGCCTTTCTCAATGTAAAATACTCTTCATACTTAAGCGCAGGCCATTATATAAATGGCGTCATTCGAGGACATGGCACGGGCGGCTTCCTATTCCATTCAAATTTCATACAAAATGCATGGAAATAAAGCGTAATTCAGGACACACGGTATGTAGTTGCTCGGACGTGGTTATGACGCGCCATCCACCATCCGCGCCGTGTCCTCGCCCGATGTCATATATATACAGGGTGTTAGGGTAAACACCGTTATCCTTGCAACCAGTGGTTTGGTTTCATTTATAGAACGTAAAATCAATGGAAAATTACAACATTTTTTTTTAAATACGTTTTACCACAAGAGACGCAAGTTCGTTGTCCTATGCGCTAGGGCAACGAACTTGCGTCTCAACACGGGCGGGGGGTACGGGATGTGAGCTGACCGGCCGCGAGCACGACCCCTCCCTCAGCCAGTCAGCTGTTTCGCTAGAGAGCACGGTTTCGGATAGAAACTTTTTAAAATCCTGTAATGAAAATTACGTTTTTTTTTTTGTTGTGTTCGGTCATTTGTTTTTACATTTAAGTCAACTACCCATGGTTTGAATGACAAGACTGTTTACCCTTACACTCTGTATATGGCCTGCGACTTAGGTACCTAGTTAAAAAATATTCTCATACTGACCTGTATATTACTCTACCTCTAGTTATTTTTTTCTATCGTACTTAGTACTAATTAGTTAATTGTTTCTTTTAAATGTTATTCCTTAAAAGAGTTCCTCAGAAGATTGTATTAGGTAGAAGAGAAGCTATTGCTATAAGTACCTAATTAGAATTAAGTAGGTATTTGTAATTTTATTTAGATAAAGCCACCCAAATGGTGTCAGTTTTTTTTCTACTTTACACATAATGGCATGATTACAATATCTAAAAAGAACTTCTCTTAAAAAAGTCCGTAATTTTTCTTTAAAACAAGAATTTCGGACTTTTTTAAGAAAAAGTACACCTACTTATGTATTTTTGATTTTCTAAAGCCACTATTGGCTCTAATGTTCAGGATAACTCTTTTAGTTTATTTTAAAGTTTAATCAAATAGGCTGTTTTCATTACTCTTAGAGGTAATGGTACCTACCTAACTAGCTCATGGTTAACCTATTCGAAAATATTGCATATTTTTTTTATATTATGTAGGAATAAATAAAATAAATAAAAATATTGCATCATGTGGTAAAACAGGCTCTTAGGCCATAAGCAGTGCGATCGTACGACCCGTCGCAATGGACGATGTTGACGGATTAGTAGGCATCCTCAATCGATACCACCAGCTAAAATTTTTTTCAGCTACAATATTGAAATTCATAAAACTTAAGCCTTGAAGGAGAGCTAAAGCATGATTTCCAAAGTTTCACAAAAACAGGAGATGCCTACTACCTACCGCTCGTAAAATCGCACTGTTTACGGTCTCACCCAAACGTAAATGACAAATACTGCTGGTATACAAAGAAAGGCGCCCCGGGAGGCGGCGACTCGGCGGGCGAGTCGGGCGGAGAGCAGTCGAGCTCGTCCGACGAAAGTGAGCAGAGCTCGGCGAGCGCGCCCAGCGATGAGGAGTGCGCGCCCAGACGCAAGACGCACCGCGCCGTCAGAAAACACATGCATTCACACACTAATCCCGCCACTAAGTGAGTATCTAGCTTAGATCTGACAAAGCACTCGGATATTCTGGTACTTATGATGGGCTCAACAAGTCGTAAAGTCCCAGATTCGCGAATAAGCAGGTCACACGAGCAATCTTTCTCGCTTTAGTGAAGGATGTTTATGAATCCGGGCCGATAGGTCTGTCTCAGCCACTGACTAAACCCACCCGTGTTCCGTCAGTTGCCTGTTGCCAAGGGCCCCGGTATCCCTTTCGGACTTTCCCGCAACCCTGGCAGACAAAACCATGCCTGATGCCTCGTTTTCGCAGACCTACAATCAGATGTTGTACCATATTCTTGGAACCTGATAGTAGTTACAACTAATTCTTCAAACAAAACTGTTTTCATCTAAACTTTCACATATTTATTGCTCTCCTAGGAGGACACGCGTTCTGGGTCGTCAGTGGATCTCATGCCTGTCAGCGCGTAGCAACCAGGACGGACAGCGACGGTTCGAGGAGCGCGCCGCCCGACAGATGCGGTCTGCCCTCGCCAAGACTGCCGCCCTGCATCAGCATACCAAGTCCAAGTTGCCACCAGGTCGGATATTCGCCAACGGTTAAAACATGTTTTTCAACAAATTTGCTCGAAAAGCGGCTCTTATCGCACCGCTTATTCCCCACAAGTGTGTTAAAAAACGATTAAAACACGTGAGCTTCTGATTCTGTCATTGCATCAAAATCACCACCTCATCTGCCTAGCCTTTTCCCAAGTTCCAGTCTAACCGGATGCAGTTGAATATCAAAATGTACCTACTATTAAGAATTTGTACCCTGCTACGTCATGGTACCATAAGCTATGCGCATCAATACAGCATTTGAGAACATTTTATGAGGATATTAATGAGTTACATGCATCTTCTTGCTCCTAGGAGGCGTATACGCACGCCTGGAGTCAGAATGGCGCGAGCGTCACGGCCAGCGATCACGCAACGCCGTGTCCGCACGCCCGCGGCCTCACCAGCCCGCCAACAAGTACAAGTGAAAAACTAATAAACATTTGCATCCACAAGCATTGTTTTATTTCCCGAATACGAATTTGTCGAAATATGTAGAATCATATAAAATTAATGTTTAATTTTTAGGTAATTTTCCTAAACTGTAGATATTTCTAATCAATCAATTTCCGAAGGTGTGGTTGAGGTTGTGAGTTGATCTAAATAAAAATACAAAACTTATTTTACTTTCGCCTAAAACACTGTTTTATTGTCTCACAGCTGGGCAACCCAGTTGTGCGACATAACAGGCTAATTACAGATTAAGTTCGCCGTCTTGGTCTGGTGCGATGTCGCCTTGCATTTAATGGGATCCACTCAGTGGATTTTTTTGAGCCCACAGGCATCATTCTGACATGCTGCAGACATGATTTTGGTTGAGCGCGCAATATTGTTCCTTACACGGTCTTATTCGAACCCATTTTATTTTCTTCTGGCAGCAGTGTATTCACTAGGCTGTCCCGTCATATGTGTGGGCTCTTTTACGTCCCATAGTGAATGTAGTGGGTGTGTGTTGTGTGTGTGTGTGTGAAACATATCAAATTGTTTACAAACGCAACCTAACCTTGTTCCAAATCACTTCCGTCGATTTAAGATTTTGGGGAAAACTAAGCTAATAAATAAAACCCAAGCGTTAGTCACAGATGTTTATTGTGTCTTACAAACTAGAATTGCATCCTGTGGGGGAACTGGCTGGAGCGGAGGCCGAACGACGACTTGAGGTAGCCTCGGAGCACCTTCTTGTCGGCGCGCTTGCCTATCGCCTTGACCACAGCTTCGTCGACTGACTTCTGGTCTGTCTTGCGCTGCTCTGATGGAACGTATTTCTGGAAAGAGAGAATAGCAGATGTTGAATAAGTTCGCTTGATGAACGGAATTTTGAATTTATGGTAAGGTAAAAATAATTTAGAGGCAGCATATTGTGTTAGTTACGTAATAGGACAGGACGCAAGTTTATTTACCGGGGATACATATGGGGGCAGATTTTGTTTCTCTTTAGCATCTTTAGGGAGTAATAATATAATTATTATTCAAAACATTGCATTTTGGTCAAACCATTCACAAGTATCCAACTGCCTTATTTTAGAATTAGGGCTTGGTTTTCACTCGCTACCACACACTGCGAAAATGGTGAAGGCCCTCGAAACCCTAGTGTTTTTATTTTAAAAATTTGGCCGATTCTCACCCTAATTTGAATAAGCAATGATTTTATATAAATCATAACTGCTGGTATTTAGACAGGCGAATCTCTAAATAGTATAAAACAAAACCACTGTTTGTGTGTTTGTTTGTCTGCTTAGTTCTTCTAAACTATGCAATGGATTTTGATGCGGTTTTGACCATTGTTTAAAGAATTTATTCCAGAAGGTTTATGTGCATAATTATTCAACTTAGATGTAATGAAGTCAATATTACGACAAAGATTTTTTTTTAATCTCTTACAACCAATTTGAAATTTCAAGTGATTGTTGTTGGGTTTTTTAATTTGGACTTTGACATTTGCACCTGTCAAATTAGTTGTAAGAGATTAAAAAACAGTTGTGAAGCAGGGGCGGTCGCTAGAGTAATAATAAAGGAGACTACAAACCTCTTTCTTGGACGCAAAGATGTCCTCGCCCTGTTTGCGCTTGACGCTGCGCTTGGCGCTCTTCTTGTTCTTCTTGAAGTACTCGTCGTTCAAGTGCTCGGGCAGCTTGAAGTCGCCGAGGTCCAGCTTGGTGGACGTGCCGATGACGTAGCGCTGGGGAATGCGCCTCAGGGGGCACGAGTTGAACTGGAAAGAGAAGGGTTAATATTAGTTTTACGCTGTTTTATGATTATGCTGTAGTACAGTCTTGAGGGCAAATTTTATATGGGACTGGCTGGTACCCAGTTTTATTTTTCAATCATCAAATAATAGTTATCTGCCTATTTAGATTTTGCAGTGACTGATGCTTGATTGCTAGTGCATGCCACAAAATAAGTTCCTGTATTATTCTGAGAGGCTGTTAATAATGATTTTAGTAGTTAGCCCAATGTTGTCGGTTGAACTTGGTTCAATGCCAATTCACTACTTAGGTACATTTAGGTTCACGATGCTTGAACTGTTATGACACGTCTTGCTATTTACCTTCAATATATATAAAATAAATAACACTTCTAAAATAAGAATACCCCTTTCTGAATTCAAAAGCAAATATTTATCAGTAGTAGTACCTGATAAGTACTTGTGTTCTTATTTTATTAATAATTCATTATGCTACATATTTAACAGAGCACCTGCCCACTAATCTCTTCACCACCCTTGGTAGGCTAGTAGAGAATGCTTAAGGTGTTAAGTCCGCCTTTGTACCTCTTAAAATACAACAGCAAACATCATCATCATCATTTCAGCCGAAAGACATCCACTGCTGGACATAGGCCTCCCCCAAGCACCGCCACTTCGACCGGTTCTGTGCTTCTCGCATCCAGCGCATTCCCGCGGCCTTCACCAGGTCATCGGCAACAGCAAACAATATCACTATTTAAATGCAGTTCTGTTGTTCCATCATAAATGCTTACCGAGAAGGGTCCGGTGACGAGCAACAGTCCACTGGGCAGGACACCTACAAGCACGACGCGCTTGCCGGCGTGGCGACCAGCGAGCAGGATGCACACTGTGCCAGGGGTGAGGGTTGGCCTCGTCCTGCGGATGTGCTTGCTGAACGTCTTGTGGTGGGGACGAGTGCGGATCCTAGAAAAGGCAGATAATTTATTAGCATGAATATAGAATTAATGGGTAGTTTGGTAGAAAAACTTATGTATGAAAAACCATTATTATAATCATAGATGGAGTATTCATTATTATACTGTTATTGCATCTACAGAATAAACAAAAAGTGTAGTTTGAAAGCATCCACTGCTGCTCATAGACATCTTCATAGGTTATGTTGTAGTAACACCATAGAAGTGACAAAGAGGAGCTTTTTCTAAGCTTATGACCAAAACTCAATACTTTATTTACATTCCACAATGTCTACCTATGTGTTAACTTAAAATTATATGTGATCATTGTGGACCCTGTCGGCCACAGCAAAATAGTAGGAGATAGGAAGCTTTGAAAAACGTTGCGTATCAGTTCTCTCTGCTCTTTCTTTAAATTAAAAATAATATGCCAATGAAACATTCTGTAACAAATGAAGGGACACCTTGTTGCAATGGTGACTGATAGTCCAATTGTAGTAATTTTTAAGGAAAGACAAACTTTAACAAAGACCAATGAGGGGCAGATAATATGCTGGTCAAGTTTTAAAAAGTAATGCAAGGCAGAGGAAAAGTTTGATGGTCAGACAGATGGTTGAGGACCGTGAATAATAATTAAAGTATCATTCATATTTAAGGTTAATTTGGTACTTACTTGTCCTGAGTGGGGTAGAAGGACTTTCTGCGGCGCAGCAGCACAGTACGGGTTCCTCCGTTCTTCTCACCACCAATCTGCTTGACAGCCACGGAGGGCTTCTTGGGCTTTTCTGGCTTGGGGTTCTTTTTACCCACAAACCTGTACTTAGCCTGGAAATGGAGGAAATAGGTTTCAGTATGAAAATTATTACAATTAGAAAGTAAATATGTATTGGGCATGAAATGAATAACCTGTACAATACAGTCGATATAACTTGACAGGTCTCGACATGGCTCTGTGAACTTTCACGCATGTTCTCTTACTCACACTAGCCTCATGTTCACATTTGGTTCCTACAAAATTTTTACTATGCAGCCCTCTGCACGAAGTTCGGAACTGCAAAGTTATATCAGCCGTACAGCCGTATTGTAAATAAGGTAAAATTTTTTTTATACATGCTGACATTTACTGATATGGATATCTCAGATAAAGATACTACTCTTATAATTGAAGGTGCATTTTACCCACACCTTACAAATCAACCACAAAGAAATAACATTACCCAACAGTGAAGTTGGTAGACAAAGACTTGGTAAACATTTATAAGATGACTGCATGATGAAGATAAGTAGTACCTACCTAGATGTCCATGCACCAGGTTGTGAGACAAAAATTTCACACATGGGCAGTTACTTGTTGTTACTGCATGTTATTTACTGACTGATATGCCTCCTATTTGTTATCTACTAGATGCTTAAACCAATAATACGTCAAGGAAACCAGCTCACCTTCTTGTGGAACATCTTTGACTTGGAGAAGCGAACTACTCCATTTCCCAGGTCGTAATTCCTTGGTTTGCCAACTTTGGCCTTGGACACGCCGCCCGCGGGCGCCGCAGCGGGCTTCGCCGCCGCCTTAGGCTGTGGTGGAGCCATTTAGAATCTGCACAAACAGAAACACGACCTTTAACAACAAACTCACCACCTGACTTCCAACTTTGAGGTTATAAATGTTTCAGCACTTCTCCATACAAACAAGTGATTTAGACACGATTTATAAGCCTTTACACCTTTACACTACGGAACTGCAACAGTTACACACGAATTCCTATCCAATCACTGTTTTATCACAATCACTTGGCGAACGTCAAAACTTTCGATGCGAATTTCAAAGATGTTGAGTTAGTATAAAACAAAAATATAACACACAATCACTTGTTTGCAGGATACTTTTCTTAATTCTTACATGGAATGGAGAAAATTAGTTAAATATAAATCTATTCCTTTGGATTTATTTTCATCGAAAACAACATCAACTCACATTCCAACCGGGATCAAGAAAAAAAGAAATTGTCATAGAAGAATTTGTCTATGGCGGTTGTAGAGTATACAAACTAAAGATTGACTATTGAACTTTTGGCCTTATTGTCAAGTTTGTCGACTCTATTCCTGGGTTTTTGTTGTTTAACTTAAACTTACATTTCCATTGGTGTTTTGGAGAGAATGGAAGGAAAGAACGAAACGATTAATTTAAAAATCTCTACAACTAAGCAACAGCAGTTGGGAAACTCAACAATTGGTGGTCCTATCCTAACTGTTGATGCTTTAGGCATTCCCGAATTTAGATGTTTGGAATCATGAAACAATGGTTCGGTTAGATTTACGCATATTATTTTTCATTACATTTTTTTTTATATTCAAGTTGTTGGAATGCGTGAAAATTATTGTCTTTGGTTGATTATTAACTTTATGAACGCGATCACAGAGAACGCGCCGAAAATTGAATGTCAAATTAAAGTAAATGTCAAAAAAATTAGTGTTGAAAAATGGCTTCTTTGAGGAGCCCGTCTTCGCCGTCCGACGGTTATAAAAGGTTCAGTGATGATTTCGCAAACACCAGCATCAACAATTACGGCTCGAACGTCACAAGTAAACGAGAAGCTATGATTTTTATATGCACAGTAGCCGCAAGATTATGTGTACGCTTTTGTTTTATTAACAATACATTTTGTAATTCATTTAACATTTTGTTTTAATTTATTTCACGTTGTTTTGAGCAATAACTGTTATAAATCCATCCATAAGCGGTCCAGCGAGATCGATTAACTGTTATACTGATGCCAAATCTAATATATGACGCATTAGAATGACTCATAAAGCTGCCTAAACATTAACCTATGCATAAAATAAACAGTAAGATGCTATACGCTTGCCCCAAATACGTAGATTTCAAAGCTTTTGTCTTCTGTTCCTATTCTAAACACTTTTGCACGTAGTAAATAAGAAGTAGTAGTTGCTTGTTTTGCATGGCGATATTTTTTCTATAAACAATTATTGTGTATTATTTAAAAATCTAGATAGATATTTTTTTAATGAGCCATACCTGCTCGTGTTTACGTGATTTTTCAAATTATATTACCTGTAAAAAAAAGTACCTATCTAAAAATGATGTATGAAATAAATAAACTCTTTGCAAAAAGTGGCTTAGCCTGTTTGGTGTAGTGGTGTCCCCAGACAAAGTTATCTAGATAATCTATCCAGTTCCATCCAGTTGCAATGCTACTGATTGGCTAAACTGGAGTGATCCTATTTGTACCTCTATCAATAAAATAAACATTTGCTTCTATGATAACAAGCTAGTGCTAAAAATCTAATACTGTAGACATTTGTTATGCCAACAAGATAGTTTGATTTGTGTGTTTACTTCAAACTGGAGCTATAATTGTTATGTTCCACATGGAATAACTATTGTTATGTTGCAAAGAATTTGACTGTTTTTTGGGTAGGCTGACTCGAAATGTGCCCAAAAATAAGTAGTGAGTGCAGATTATTTTGCACTTTTTTAAATGGGTTTCAATTTGTCTGTTATTTATTTGAAGAACTCTAATTTATTTTAAATCTATAAATAACTTAATGTTTTATTTATAAAACCAAAAATTGCACTGTTTTAGTAACTGACACAGTGTGTAGACATCTAATCAACACTATCAAAAACATGAGGTGTTACACACAGTAGATATTTTATCCATGTTATCATTCTTGACAGCTTTTTATCAGCCAGTGGTATTCAACACTTGGTTGTTTGAGAGTGTATTGTGATGTTGGCTTAGAAAATAAATAGTTAAACTAGATTATGAATTAAAAAATAATCTTTTTACCATCTGTGAATATTTGATCTGTGTTCAACTAAAAATAACTGAAATACTACTGACTAAATTCTTTTGAACATTAACCATGCTGGGAGATTTATTATCTAAGGCCTTATGAAATAGCCATGATAAGCTAAAATGCATTAAATGTTTCTAACAACTGGCTTCATTATCAGAGTCTGTATTTCATGCCCATCATTCTTTAGTTAGAACTTGTGAAAGAAAAATGACTGTTATTTTATTAGAAAAATACTGAATTAAATTATAAAATCAATACAAAGCAGTGTAGTGTGATCAAAATGTCGAAAGCTGTGAGAAATGTGGCCGACGCAGCGTATTATAGCATCAGATACCAGTGGTACAGATTGAAGTCATGTGAGTTTCATTACTTTCAATAAATAGGTACAATTCTAGACTCCTTCAAGAGTAACTAAAAGATTCGGCCTATTTTTGGGTCAAGGTCTAGTTATAAGTAGGAAACAATAGGTACTCTATGAAGTCAACCTTTTTTGAGAAGATTCAAATTAAATTATCATAAATGCTTTTTTTACGTTCCGAAAGTTTCTGCGCTTCGCTTCTGCGTCACGGGCACTCACGGACCGCGCGTTCGTTATCGGTACGAAGCAAATCATTTGTATGAAGAGCAGAACTATGTAACTGTCTGTCTGTGTATCTGTATTAGGGTGTGGGAGAAAATAAATAAATCACAACATACCATGTAAGTAGATACATACTAGGACCTAGTATGCACCTTTATGGAATGTCAATCATTCTTATATAAAAGTCCTACTCCAAAATAAATAAGAATGATAGATATCTGAATAAACATTTTTGTAGGCATGTAAGTAGGTATATCTTTTTGGCGTCCACCCAGCGAGGGGTTGAAAACTAGTCGAGAAAGGATATCAGACTGTCTGCGATATCTAAATGCGTAGCAACAGCAAAACAAACCATGTTAAATGTCTCCAAAAAATAAATGCTATAGGAATTATTGAAAATCTAACGACAGGACTTATTTTCTCCAACACTTGTGGCTTACCCACACCTCACTTTCAGAATAATTGGTCCAGTCTCTGGTTATTGACCCATCGCCCTTCCGGAGTTCCGGATCAATTCTCTATGCTAAATGCCAACTTCAATAGCCGAGTCCAATGATCCACACGGCTCGTATAAATATGCCAATTCATTTCAAAAGCGAAAACATCGTACCTAATCCATAAAATTTAACACGGTTACAGTCTAATAGATCCGTTCAGTCTTTATTAAATTGACGCGTAGTGATTCGCACGCATTTAGCTTTTAGCCACTTTTTTTTTGTCTTCCTGTCTATGATACGTTTGCCTGTCAAGCAGATATACTTGTAGGTACCTATCAGTTATAAGACAACCAATAAACCCTTAGCAATAGCAAGCGCACCTGCTGATTATGGGGCCCTAGTTTGTAAGTAGCAGCTAGCAGCCTGGACTCTTGATTTGTGCCAAGCAATAGGCTTGCCCTTTTTTCATAAGAATAGGGCACAGGTACTTAACGTGTGGTGGATATAGTAAAAACCTCTCACTGACCCTTTTATCTATCACTGCGATGCTGCTGATCTAAATTTAGCGGGAAACTGTGTTAAATACAGCTCAATCAATATAGGTACCTAGGTAGTTGTATGACGAAATCCATTGTTTGCAATGAACACTCGCATTGAACAAGAAATGCGCCGACAAGGTCGCGCGGACAATCTGTGAAAGCGTTTGTGCATAGATACACAATTACTGGTTTGTGGCTTCTATACACGATGGTCTATGATTGACATACAGACAGGTTTCTAACCATAGATTTCCGGAGATATGCCTTCACTCTATATTTGTTCAAGTTCAGGTGTCGCCACCTTTTCCCCACTACCGAAACTCACACAAAAGCAAAAGAAATAGATACGAC
Source organism: Lithophane socia (assembly GCA_947522985.1). NCBI lineage: Eukaryota > Metazoa > Arthropoda > Insecta > Lepidoptera > Noctuidae > Lithophane > Lithophane socia. Next base: position 7,978,714 of record OX383271.1, on the reverse strand, counting down.
ACATATGATGCTTTGTTCGCGTGCACACAAGAAATTATTAATGGACACATGCTCAAAAGGGGCGGGCACTAGAAAGTAAAAAGACACTACTACTGAACGCACACATGCAACTCTAGCCTCAACTAGGGAAGAGGGGTTGATATAAATATTTAATCGATATAAATATCGATGAAAACCGGATATCTATGATTAAAACCGACTGCAAAAAAAAAGTATTTTTTGAGCGTATTTTGATGTAATTAAAACCAAATTATGTAAAATATCATTCAAAAGTCATTTATTTAAACTAGGCTGAGAATCAGCACTTTTCGAACGCCAGAATTACATAAGAAAGGTCCCTCAAAACACCTACCCTTCACCACTTCCTAGTGCTTTGGGAAGAAGAAGTGGCACACTCGCCAGAAGCACAGCTGTCAGTTCACTTAGAAAAAAAAAATTAAGACAATAATATGCAAAATAATATACATTACGCAACTCAAAACATCAATCAATAATAAGCCATATGTCAACTAGCACACGCCAATATACCAACCAAAAACATCAAGAACTTATACTCAATCAGAAATAAAAAATAAAGACTAAACGTAAACAAACTTAATATCTAAATAAAATCCTCCAGGCATAACCAATATGACCGCTACGCGCCACAGAGTTCTATGCCACAATACAGGGTGTTAGGGGAAACACCGTTATCCTTGAAACCAGTGGTTTGGTGTAATTTATAGAACGTAAAATCAATGGAAAATGACTTTTCTATTTACATTTTACCACTACAGTATTCCACCCTTTCACCTGTGCGCTAGGGCAACGAACTTCCGTCTCAACACGGGTGGGGGACGTGACCGGCCGCGAGCGCGGCCCCTCCCTCAGTCAGTCAGCTGTTTCGCTAGCGAGCACGGTGTAGAATAGAAACTTTTAAAAATCTTTTAATGAAAATAACGTTTTTTTTGTTGTTACTGTCATTTATTTTTATATTTAAGTCAACTGCCCATGGTTTGAGTGACAACGGTGTTTACCGATGGACGATCGTGAAAATGTGGGCCGAGGCGAAGCCGAGGCACACATACGTGAGTCGATCAATTCCTGATTGCAGCCAAGGCTTGTATAGTAGGTACTTTTCTCAAATAATGCGCGGAAATTCAAATAACACTTAGTTTTGTGGGAAACCAATTATTTTCCCTGCCAGTTGCATCTATCCATTTATTTTTAATTTCTGGATCTTTCGGAAAACTGAAATAAAATGCATAAAAATAAAAGCACCTCTAAAAAAACGGCTGAAATAACTAGATCGAAGTGTGAAATATATACTCAAAAATTGTATCCGTGTTATTTACGAATAAAACCAGTGTTAGGCTTCTATTATTTCACTACTCATAAAATTTCCATACCGGAGGCCTCATATGAAAATCGATTCTTAAAGAGTAAACTCCAATAATATTATTTTATAATATTAAGCAAATGTTAGTAATCATTAAATAAATCCGTAAGAACAACAAAAAAATATCGATATCTATATCTCAGCGCTGCACACCACTAAACTATTTCACAATAAAAATTTGTAAAATCCTTAAATATTATAATTAATGCTGTGATTTTTTACTTACCGGTGGTAGGACACGCCACACGTCTTAAGATTTGTTGTAATTGTCCTATTTTTGCAAATAAGCACGGAATAACTCGGCATTTTGTAAAAAATACGAAATGACAGTGACACATTTCGATGCAAACATAAACAAAACGGTGCGCACCGTCGTCAGGCGCATATAGACTCGGTTTGCCCTTATGCAGGCGACATGTGCCACGCCTCCATGCCATATCCCTCGATATCCGTGTTTCTAACTGCCTTGATCCTACGCCCGTACTATTCCGTTGGCGTTCCTTTGACCACTTTGACAGTTACCCATAGTTTGAATTTTGCCTGTTGTGCCATCGCAACAATCATGTTCATTTACGCAACTGCATTTTTTTTTGGTTTGAAAATGATTCTACAAACAGTTTCTTGCGGGTTTGGCGCGGTATGAAATTACTTTTTTTATAGGTAGGTGCTATTTTTTTTTACAACTTTGACATGCTCTTACTTTGGATTCCCACTTGAGTGCGGAGACTGACTCTCACATTCATGATTATTGAACATTAAATAACTAGAAATTTCTGTTCGGTATAAAATTGGTCGCAAAAATCGAGCTGTAGGTACCTCACCTACTTACTAGAAGTTAAAACAGTTATACTTACCTACACGAAGGCTTTCTGTTCCATTCAACACATCAAATTCTATTCTTGGCTCCAAGTTTACTATTGGACAAATATTTGCAAAGATTTCCATTACGAACCGAAAACACTATTATCAGTCTTACTCAAGCGTCGTCGACTACTGAGACAATCAATTCCTTGAGACTCCCGGGGGCCGGAGTCGCTTTGTGCACTTAAATTCCCAAAAGGCTCTAAGTAAATGCTTACATACTTAATTCTTAAGGTATATTGTCTTTATCACTAACGCGTTCTCCATCATTTTGAGGTTCACCGGAAGTTCTACGGATGCAATCAGAAGCACGGTCACTGCACTCCGAAATTACAGACTCCCAGCTTATCTGCAAAAACAATATAATTATCACTCACGTGAAATGACTCATATTTCCATGTAATATTAGTATACTTACTTGATGTTACATTTCTATGTTCGCTGAAAAAGCTCTCGCTGTCTTTGCATACGGGGGTCATAAAATATTCAGCAGCATTTTATGACGCAGCGTTTCGTTACCCTGAGTATTTGCAAAGTGGGTCTGTTTTTATATAAATTTTGTACCTAACCCACCTATGTCGTATCTGGTAAATAAATTGGTAATATTTTCACTCTTATAATCTACGAAAGGAATAAGCAGGCAGAAAAAAAAAATAAGGCAAAAAATAAGGCCCCCAGCTATGTGGTACAGTCTTTACCATTACCTCGTCTATCATCATCTGCCTTTTTTTTTTTTTTTTTTTTTTTGGGTGGGAAATCATCCAATGACTTCTCCCGCTCTGGGTGGAGCGGAAGGGCGTGTCAGACTTCTACTGACTAAAACCCACCCGTGTACCTTCAGTTGCCTGTTGCCAAGGTCCCGGTATCCCTTTCGGACTAACCCGCAACCCTGGCAGGCATCGGTCCTAGCGGACCCCGCCAATTGTGCTGACATCTCTTTGAGGCGCGCGTGGAACACGACGCGCCATCGACCCGGGCCTGGTCCTGATCGGACGGCGAGCTACCCATTGCTCGCCGTCCGCAAGCCCGCGCCTATGGTGGCCGGGAATCCGCCTGGGAATCATCATCATCTGCCTAGCCTTTTCCCAACTATGTTGGGGTTGTCTCCAGTCTAACCGGATGCAGCTGAATACCAGTACTTGGAGCGACTGCCTATCTGACCTCCATAACCCGTTACTGGGTAATACGAGGGTACGCCTTGGCAAGACTGGTTGTCAGATATTTCGGGCTTCTACAACTAATCCGTAACGCCTGTCAAAGATCTCGCGACACGGAGGGATCTCGATATGTTAGGGATGGATCACCCATCCACGGACCGACCTCGGCAAGCGTAGTTCATCCTTCGATCGACCCGTGCAGCTATTAAACGGGAACCCATTCCCGTCCATGAAACGTTAAAACAAAAAAAAATATTTTGGTAAGCATGAATGATGAAATCACCTCCGTTCGATGACCGAAGCGGCGATGCATGATGTCATCATGGTCCACTCGTACAGACGGATATTACTGCATTTGTATATACCTGACCTTAGTCGGACTCGCAGCATTCACCGGAACTTAAAAAAAAACTTACGCAACCACGCATGACGTCTGTTTTATATTTCTACTAGCTGATGCCCGCGGCTTCGCCCGCATGGTATGTCGATAAAAAGCCTATGTCCTCCCCCAGGATGCCATCTATCTCCTTGCCATCTATCTATTTTATCGAAATCCGATCAATGGTTTAGGCGTGAAAAGGTAGGTAACAGACAGACAGACAGAGTTACTTTCGAATTTAGAATAGAATAGAATACTCTTTATTATGTACACCATAAAAAATACAGATACAAATGTAGAAAATTTAACATAGGGTGACACAATGGGCGGTCTTATCGCTAAGAGCACATATAAAATATGTATTGTAAAATTAGTATGGATGGATTTACTTATAATATTAGTTAATGGATAGTCTGAACGGATTTGGATGACATTTGGCACAAACACAGACCATACTTTTTTAACCCGTTATATTTTAGGTAGTTCCCCTTGGATGGGATGCTATCCGGCTACATAAAGTCGGCCATCGTTTAGGATGTGAGTGAAACCGCGGACAACAACTAGCCTTATTTTTAAAAACGTTCTCATTCGCATCTCATTCGCAATCTATCAAAAAAAAATCAAGTAATAAAAACTAAAACCCAACTACGACTTAAAAGGTATAAACAAGAGACCACAGACAGACAAATTAAAAATCCGGAGTCACACGTGTTAGGGCATAAATCGAACAGATTACGTGTGACTCCGGATTTTTAATTTGTCTGTCTGTGGTCTCTTGTTTATACCTTTTAAGTCGTAGTTGGGTTTTAGTTTTTATTACTTGATTTTTTTTTAAATTCTTTTGGGGTTATAATATATATATTTTTGAAATGTGCTCATTAAGCCCTTTCATTTGATACCCAACATGGTACGATTAAACCATTTTTTTTTTTAAGTTCCTCACTTTATGTCCTCTAGAGGGCACCATTTTTAAATTAAATTGACTTCACATAGCCTATAACTAGCGGACAATCACGACGCTTCTAACGATACCTCATTTGTCAAATTGTGATAAGTGGTTTGGAAGATAGGAGGGAACAGATGAACATACATACATACATACATACATACATACCGGTCAAAATCATAACCCTCCTTTTTTCTTCGCCGTAGTCGGGTAAAAAACCATCAATTTTTGAAAAATTTGCGGATTGCGACTTGAATGAAAACGTTTTTTAAGTAAGAGAATTGACCCTCTGTCCAAGGCAACGCAACACACAACAAGGCAAAGCAATGCGAATGCCATTAAATTAAATTTTAAATCAAATTAGGGTATGACAACATAGTCTACAACTTAATTGAAATCAATTAGCGTACAACAAGTCTAATATAGCTACAAACAACGCACGTAATTAGTCAGTGAAAGAATTAGCCGACATTGTTCAGAGTCGGCGCAAGTTCGCGATATTAAATTAAATCCGCCCGAGGCTGAATAGCTATGACCTCGGAGTTACCCCACGCCAAACAATGGCTCTAATAGTTTCTGTTCTAAGCCCCGTTTAGATAGAACTGGCTAGTGGATTCGCATGATAGGCAATTTGTTTAAAGTGATAGTACTTAGTTCATTAATTAATTGTCTTTATTTCGCATTTAGGTAGGTAAAATAACATGAGGTTTTAAACCTCATGAAGATAAACGAAGAATAAAAACTTTGTACAAAAAAAAAAAACCGATTTCCAAAAAAAAAAAACCATTAAAAAGAGAAAAATAAGTTTAATTTCGGAAGTTGGTGGTCTATGGTTTCTATTTTCGCTTTTTGCCACCGACTTCCGAAATTAAACTTATTCTTATCACTTTTTTTAGTGTTTTGTTTGGAAGTCGGTTGTTTTTATTATAACTTTTTAATTATGGTGGTACCTAGTACCTACCTACCCCACACAAATTCGAATACTACCGCCTGCTATGTAAATTACAGTGACGGAGTAACTTAAAACAACTTAAAATATTGAAGATAACTCAAAAACTACGCAAGCAAAGTTAATAAAATTTATATGGAACCACCTCTGAAGCATGACCTACTAAACAAAAAAGAATCATCAAAATCAATGCTTAATTGGCGGAGAAATCGCGTAACAAACACACAAAAAAAAAACATACAGACGAATTGAGAACGACCTCCCCTTGTTTGAAGAAGTCGGTTATAAACTTCGATCAACAATAACACTAGATTAAGGATTAGGAACAAAAATACATCACTCAAGTGGCGGCGATTGCCTAAAACTTGACTATAAACCTTAACACTAACACATAAAGTTTATTATAGTTTGCAATATATTTACTACTTCGATTGAAAACTAAACAAATTTTTAAAATAAGAACAGAAATATTTATAGAAATATAAATCATAATTTCTAAGCAATACGGTTTAAAAATCAATGTTGCAAAATAAGACCACGACATTATTTGTGGCCTTATTTTTCCGGCCGTTTTTGATGCACTCATCGGAAATCTAGTACTATTGTTGATCGAAGGTTATAAATAAGTTCTTTTTATATTCTGCCATCCTCGTTACGTTGACATTGACCTTCACTCAGAATAGACTAGATGCTAATTGTGCCTGATTAATATTTATTATCCTATCTTGGATTAGTCATTCATAAGTTCATAACGTGCGTCGTACTGTATTGATTTCCATTTTCTAAACTTGTTTACTACTTGTTTCTGCTGATGCGTTCCCTGGGGGGTCTAAACCGGCCACATTAGCGATTCCTCTAAAAGCAGTTCATTTCCTGAATCCCAGCTGTCATTATCAATTAGTTTAATTTGACATAAATAAGCAATTCATAATTTGTGGACCATTTTACGAATCTCTATAAAAAACTGTCAAATGAATTATTTCGTAATATGAATTACACGCAAATCATATTATGAATTATTGTCAGTTTGAGACATTTTACGATGATTCATAATATTTTCATGATTCTGCTAAAGTGACCGTTTTAAGCCCCTAGATGTGCAAATAACAGCATGCTTTTAAAATTCATGCACAAACGTGTGCTAGGTTGCATAATTGCATATACACCTTCTGACCCAGACAAACATACTTTCCGAGTTTTCATTCTCATTTCACAAGTGAAAACTCTTCAGCAGGCTGTGACCTTTTGGGGTTATGTATAGCTACTTGTGGTCCTCTTTCGAACTCTCAAAATGGGTGTCAGGTACCACTTACGTCCTCTATCCTTCGCTTCTACAGTCAGCTACGAGTGACTTTATGAGTCAGTAAGTAGCTCGATTGAACTTTCTACACACACAAAACAGATTATATGTCCCTAAGGAGTAAACAAAGGTAGCCTAGATTCGATACAACGAAGTATACCAGTGAAAGTTAGCCCACAGGCTCTCTGGAAACTTTCGGAAACTGTCCGGATAAAGCATTGTTGCAATATCTATCAAACTTTTATGGCACATGCCACGAACACTTTACTTTCGAAAGATGTAGGTATCGGTGAATCTCCGTAAATAGTTTTGAACATCTAGGGTTCCTGTGGTAGTAAAGCACTGCCGCACAGCCCTAGTAAGTAAGTAGTACATGATAAGTTCCTTGGGCCATAAGTTCCATCGATGCGTGAGGGGAACCCGAATATCTACCTACCGTTACCAAGCCATACCGTTATAAGTTTCAGCATTTTGGTCGTTAAAGGGACCCCTCCGGTATAATACTGAGAAGTGACTTATTGCCATAGCTTATCGCCTAATAAATAGTCATAATGTCTATCCATTGAAAGAGCGCTAAAGTAAAAGTATACTCGGCAAATAACAAGTCCATGACCTTGTAACATGAACTCTCTTTGTGTAAGGTTTCACCCAAATACCGTTTTGTTCAGAAAATTATTTGGTCTCCTAAGAAAGCGGTGAACGGTCACTTATTTACGGCTGTCCAAATACAGAGCGTTTTTGGACACCCTAATGTCAAATACTGGTGAAAATTACAGATTTTCATGACGGAACCGCTTTCCTCGAAACCCAATCCAACCCAATCTTTACTGTAGACCTACCGAATAAGAAAGAAAAATATCGGAAGAACATGAGTCCTAACCTAACTAATTGTGAAGACTAATTTGACATTTCAATTTGGAGTTTGACATTTGCACCTGTCAAATTAGTCTATGAGATTTAAAAACAGACTTTAGGTGGTTCGAATTTTGCATCTAAGTAATCAATAAAGGCAAAAAATCCCGACATAGTTCTATTACGGTTGCTATTTAGATAAAGTCACTAATAATATCAAGTAGGTATTATAGGTACCAAATATAGTTTTACCGTTGCAAGGTGTCTGGTACTAACCAACCTACCATGTCTCCCGCGGGTCTTATAAGAAGCCACTTAGCAGATTGCGACTGTACAAGAGCGGGCCTGGGGAGTTACTAATGCCGTTGGAAGAAAGGAAGAAGACTGATGTTTTACCGATGGTTTTAACGGCTGAATCATTTAACATCCGAATAGTTTTATTTATCACTACCTTTTGCCCGCGACTCCGTCCACGTAGAAGCCAACTATATCATAAAATATATCTTATGGTACTGGCCAATAGCGTAGCTGTCTATCAGTTAAAGATTGTTTGAAATCGGATGAGAAGTTTCGGAGATTACCTCCTTCATCAAAACTTAATAACTTTACCTCATTATAATAATAGTGTTGATAGAATATCGTTCGATTCTTCTATAGTAAGGTACATTAAAGTTTTAATACTGGGGGAGACAAAATCATGCTGTAGGTACGGCACCCATCATTGGTTTGAAAAATTCGTCTGCACAACAACGTTAATAACGCAAATGAACGTGGGTGAACTGTCAAAATGAAACCCATTTCAATCAATTGTCATGTGTGTTACGCAATTAATCTCTCATTTTTTCCCAACCCAATAAGGAAGGTTTTTTCGCTTACTATTTTATATATTGCACATTTTAGTGCATGTCATAAATCCTTGATTGGACCGTTCCTTGACGCCTTGACCTGGTCAGAATGTCAAACATCCGTGCAGCAATTTCCAATTTATAGACCATTTGGTCGCGCCGGTCCTTAGCTAATCAAGTATTTGCACCTTCCCACAAATGGCTTCCCATTGTCTTGTCTCCCTCCCTCGCAGTTCGTGACGGAGCCGACTCACGGTCACCACCATTCAATGCTTACGTGAAGCCGCATAGTATGAGGATTATATTGTATATTAAAATGTAGGTATGAGTAATCTGCATTTAGGTATGTGCATTGGTAAACACACCTACCTACATTATACATACAGGGTCAAATAAAATTAGCTAGCAAAACCCCGCAGACTTAATGGGTACCTATTACCAGGGGGCCAAGTCTACTAATTTACAAACGTGTCAGTGGTCTCATAATGATCAGTTTTTGACATATATGCCTTACAAAATCTGTCAAAATCTCATCATTGTGAGACCACTGACACGTTTGTAAATTAGTAGACTTGGTCCCCAGTGATGTTGTGGATGCAGATTTTTTCACATTTGCGGGTTTTTGAAAGCTCACATCCGCGTATGCGTATGGGGATCTTAAAATATTATTTCCATATTTCATTTTGCGCCGGTGCCGGGCATTGTAAATTCACTTTTTAAATAATCTACCAGCTGCAGAAATGTCGCATAACACACAATGCTGACTGTATATTCACAATTTCACAATAACACTCCAAAAAATTTTTATTTATAAAAAAACTCGCTAATCACTGATTTTAAACAATGAGCAACTTGACTATAACTGAAATACTTACGAGAAACAAATGAACAATAACGCTTCGGATCTTGTCATCGAACGATGACATTATCTTCGCTAATATTGGTCAATAAGCACGGGCGTACGGCACACGCCAGTCGCCGGCGCTGCCTATTTTGTTTCTTGTCGCGAACTATGCTACATCAGCATCCGCATGAACATCCGCATTAATTATTGCGGATGCAGATGTCCAAATTGATGTAGAAGCTCCGCGGTTGCGGATGCGGATGCGGAACCCGCAACTTCCCTGATCGATACTCATCACATCTGCGGAGTTTCGTCTGCTCACCAATGTAAATAACGCAATGAACGTGAATTGCGGTCAATAGTTATTTAATGTGTGTTACGCAATTGGTGTACAAATATGAAATTACTTTAAGCTAGGTACCTAGTACCTATTTAAATTCTGTCTCTTTAATTTTGATGTACACAAGTTTGCATGCAGTTCAGCGTTATCGTAATCTACTTCCGCTGGCGTGATTGTCACGTAGACGGTAGGTAGACTGTCGCCTGTCCTACCACCACCGGCCACGTCGTACTAACCTAATTCTTTCAGTTATCCACGTAAAAGGCTTCAGAATACTTTGTATTTGCTAAGTGGGTTATTTTCATTATGAAGCTAGAGCTACTGAAATGGAAATGTTTTATGATGTATCCATATTATCCAATATCCATACTAATATTATAAGTTTGAAAGTAACTATGTCTTGCTGTCTGTCTGTATGTTACCTTTTGACGCATAAATCACTAAACGGATTTCTGGCAAGGAGATACATGGCATCCTGGGGAAGGACATAGGCTACTTTTTGTTTCAAAAATAATCCTAGGGATGAATGTTTGTACAGGACACCCAACATTTCTTAATTATCCCGGGAGTACGTTCCCGTGAGACGATATCCGACAAAAAGCAAGTATATTTGCTTTATATGCGTTTATGCACTGTTTGATAGGTTCTATGTGCTTCAAGAAAAGCCAAATCACTGTTAAAAGAAACTCTACTCCTATTTATTACCTGCCTCAAGCCTTTTTTTTTTCTTTTTGAGGGTGGGAAATCATCATGTGACTTCTCCCGCTCTGGGAGGAGCGGGACTTTTGCTGACTAAAACCCACCCGTGTTCCTTCAGTTGCCTGTTGCCAAGGGTCCCGGTATTCCTTTAGGACTTTCGCGCAAACCTGCCTCAAGCCTGGAATAACGCTAGTGAACGCCCGAATGACTGAAAGCTGAAACGCTGTAATAATCAGGAAACACGTACTCCGGTTCGAAAGGGATCCGTAATCCCATTCGTGTTGGTTTTATTTACCCATACAGACGTGCTCCGTCAAACTTTTCACCATTTAAAAATGTTTTCAATATTGTACATTTTTCTGCGTATTTCACAGTATGGACTAGAAACGAAACCTATATACTATGTTTATTTACTTGTATACTGGGTATTCGTGTCCGGTGTCGCCCGGGTGTATTTCATGTCACCATCTCCAGCGGTTTTTTGTGTGGTATCTTTTTCATCAAAAATAACATCCAAACCAGGTCGGTTTGGATTTTCCAAATTTCTTTCATATAAACCTTTTTCTGACAATTACGAACACAACATAAAAAACAGCCAAATCGGTGTTGATCTTTCATATTGCAGCAATTGATTGTGGCCCAGCGGTAACGGCTACGACTTACGAGTTGTAAGTCGTAGGTTCGAACCCTTACAGGCGCTTTACTTTGTGTAAATTATTTCATCACCACTGCTCTCAAAACGGTAAAGAAAACTATCATGAGGATGCATGTCCTAGAACCAAAAATTCGAAGAAATTTGACATCTACCAACCCTCACTGGGCCCGCGTGGTAGATTACGGCCCGCTCCCTCTCACCGAGAGGAAGCCTGTGTCCCAGCAGTGGGAACATTATAGGCTGATTATGCTTATGCAATTGATTTTTATTTATGACTAGCTGTGCCCGCGACTTCGTTCGCATGGATGTCGGAAAACAATAATATGTCGCTTAGAAAAGTTGTACCTTCATTTAAAAAGGGGGAATCTTTCGACCAGGCCTGGTGATTTTTCCTAGTAAGAAACTGCCAAAAAACTTGTGGTTTTATTTAAGAAAATGCTTCTCTTTATAAAATATTAGCGGTGGAACCACCTGGAGCGTACACAAAAAAGTTGCTAGGGTTGCTCACACGCGAAAGAGCTACATAAAGTTGGCCGTGGGAAAAGCAACCAATACTAAGATCCACCCCCGCAACGGATAATGTCTGGCCCTGAGCTTTGTTAATGGTCATGGCGTTACACAGGCTGACGGGGAATTGCACACGCTTAAAACTAAACGGGAAATTATTGGGAATGAGAGGAATTCTTGGAATAAAAACAACATCACCGGCGCCGCAACCTGTTAAGATTTCGGCTTCGATGACGTTTTGTTGGTGATTGGGTGACTATGAGCCGAGTGCCGTTGCAAAGTTTGGGAGGACTTAAATTTCTGAGAAGAATTATTGGCACTCCGACTTTTAAACAAATTTTGTGTGCTGAAGGGATTCTAAGAACTCTACTGGATAGTGTGTGGCATCTTCTTCTTCGGGAACCGTATTTATCGATGTATATTGTTGACTTTCCCCAGAAACATGCCAATATTTGTGTATTTATTGCTGTCCGATAGTCGAACAAATCAAATCAACCATAAGGCCTCTGCCTCGAATCTTGCGGGCAGCGGGGCGGCGGCGGCGGCGGCGGCGGCGGCGCGGGCGCGGCAGGATCTTATGCGTAAAATCAAAATGCACCGGTTCTCGAAAACAGCGGCGCGGCAGCGGCGAGGCGGCGGGCAGCGAGCGGTGCACTCCATTCAAGCGGTGACCGCCCGCGCGTCTGCATTGCAGTGTTGTTGCCCACAATAAATTGAGCGTTAGGAATAAATTTGAATCAAAAAGATGTTGCCGCCATTGTTCAGACATTTCTTTCGCGAATAAAAACAAATATCTCGACGACACAATCGTGAACACAACACTACGCGGCTATAGTGACGCGCGATCTGCCCGCTAGTTTCGAGAACGGGTCTTAAATGCCCGCCCCGCTCCCGCGCCGCCGCCTACGCCGCCCCGCTGCCCGCAAGATTCGAGGCCGAGGCCTTACACACGCCAACAACGATCGAATCGAATGAGCGGCGGTCACGAATCATACGAACAAATTACGAAGTATAGTACAGTTCGATTCAAACTTAATGGCGGTTCGGAACATGAGGCGAGTCGCTGCGCAGTAACAATTTCATGTGACAGCGGGGGTGAGGGGTGGGGTACTGCGCAGCTAAAAGCTAACTTCCGAGCCGCCATTAAGTTTGAATCGATCTGTAACGACTCGTTTCTTGACTTCTTAATTTGAACCTAATGAACGAAACCAACCAAAATAACAATATATATTATAAAATAGCAGATAGCAATTGCTCCTAACGATAAAAAATATCTGTTACTTAAAATCACAGATCCTCAAGACTGTTACTGTTAAAACTTCGGATACGATTTTCGACTTTAACGAAAAGAAATAAAGAAGATATTCAATTGAGTCAATACGTATTTATCGTCTGTACAAAAATCACAGGCTGTGATTTTATAACAGATAGATACGATTTTCGACTTTAAATCAAAAGAAATAAAGATGATATTCGATTGAGATACGTATTTATCAAAAATCACAGGCTGTGATTTAATAACAGATATTGGATCTGTTATTTTTTTGTCACAGTCACAGTGATCAGATCACAGATATCGTGTTTCACCTGTTACAACCCATCTCTAAGATCAAATTACTTTCAACGAATGACAACCCAACCAACAATTTATTATTTATAATATTTATTTGTTAATTTATTATTATCGACACTAAAGAAGTCAAAAACAAAGATACCTACACTAAAAATTATTAGGTATATCTGGGCGAAAGTCATTCTTCGACGGAGACTCTTAACACCGCGATTCAGAAAATGACATTAAACGAACAACGCCATCTATCGAGCACGAAATGATACTGTCAAAATATATGGGAAAACGTTCGAACACTCTGTAAGCTAAATAAACTATGTAGAAAAGTGAAAAATTAAAGAATAAATACCTATATTTTTTAAGAAATTAACATTTTCACTATTCTTTCATGATTATCAAGATTTGAAAGATAGGTAGCGCCACCTATCGCACTAATACTAAACTAATAAATAAACAACGCATCTGGAAAATTTTAATTAATCTAACTTTAGAGTTATATTCTATACACAATGTATCGCGTTAAGTTTCCGCGCAAAGAAAATGACAGTCATATAACAACACACGATCTCACAAACCTAGTAATTAAGAAGTAAGTTTCATTTCGCGTCAATAGATGTCGTTACGTGTATGTACATTACGTAATGAAAATTCCTTCTTGAACACTTTAAATTCATATATCTTTTGATATTTTGAAGCGATTGCGATGAAACAAAAACTAATTGAAGCATCGAGTTACACACGATATTTGAGTATAAAAGTTAACCATATTGATTTCGTACTTTTTACGTGAAAGTGGAACAATCAAACTAAAGAACATACAAACAGACAGACAGACAAACAGACAAAAATTCCAAAAATGGTAGAAATGGAATCTGTTGGTTATTCTTGGACAACCCACCAACTTTTTTTTTTTTTTTTTTCATTGTACAGAAACGCCTCGTCTACAGATTTATTATATGTATAGATAGATATAGACTACATTCACGGAAAAACCTCCAGAAAACTCCTACACATAAACAATAAGTATTTTATTAGCCTATTAAATCTAGTTGCACGTTATTATTAGTCACAGACTACAAGTAGTTTCATCTCGTTATCATCATAATAAATTATCTTGCAACACTAAGATAACACTACAAAGTAGGCTTTACTAAGTAAACTGCACCTCTGAATTATTGCCGCCATTTTGGATGTACAGATAGAAGAAAAAGTGAGTTTGTTTCTTATGCTGTCACGCTAAAATGGCTGAACGTATTTGGTTGAAATTTGGCACACGGGTAGAGTGTAGACCATGATCTGGAGAAGGACATAGGCTACTTTTCATCAATCATCATGTAAAGTCAGGGAATTGATTTACTTAGGCAATAATTGTTTATCCTTACATTACACTTAACACTTAACATTACACTCGCGACAATCTAAGAAGTCCGTTTTGACGTTTCGTACTCGTACATATAATAAAACGTTAAGCCTTGAGAATCAGTTTTAAGCAATGCAGATATGTCGTCGACTACAAGCTCTCTAAGTATGTTCTATTGATATGTCTTGAGAATCAGTTTATATCAAAACAATTTTTTTTTTCGTCGCTACACATAGCATTTTTATAGCTGTCAAAAGGGACTTCTTAGATTGTCGCGAGTCTAGTCTACAAGATTAAAAAAACAGACCTTAGGTAAGTACCTACATCTACCAGGATTGCGGGAAAGTCCGAAAGGGATACCGGGGCCCTTGGCTACAGGCAACTGAAGGAACACGGGCGGGTTTTAGTCAGTAAAAGTCTAACACGCCCTCGAGAGAAGTCATTTGATGATTTCCAGCCTCAAAAAAAAAAGGTAGGTACCTACATAAACTACTAAAGGGTTAAAAGGTAAACGACGCGGCGACGTAACGTACGCAACCTATATGAGCACTTTCCGGTCGTCCTAGAATCAGTGCGAAGCCTGTTATGGCACCCCGCCACGTAATGACATCAGTCTGGATCGATAGCGTCACCTTTATACGACTGCTCCATTGTCCGGACACATACGTAATTCAGATTTGGCATTTAAATCCGTGCGCCCGTTGGTATTTCACATCGTCAAAAATGACAAACTTTCATCCCCTATTTACTTAAAATTCATCCCCTGAAGGGGTTCAGGGGATGAATTTTCAATAATCCCTCTTTCGTTACCGCTCACTCACCTTCATTTTATGAGGAACGTTTGTGCAAAATTTCATGCTCCTAGCTAGGAGCTAGGAAATTTTACAGACAACGCATAGCTCTAACGTTTGTAACAAGAGAATATAGCCTAAAAGACATGTGCATGTGTCATTGTAAACAATTATTGAAATAAATATGATAAATAGAGCGAAGTAGCGACCTAACTAAAATGTAAACTAAATGGTGGCAGGATTATGCTAAAACCAAGTACTGTAGCCAATAGCATCTTCCCTCATGTCTGATATGCCTGTAGCTATTTATTTAATAACTAGCTGTGCCCCGCGGTTTCACCCGCGTAGGTCTCGATCCCGTAGGAATATAGGGATAAAACGTATCCTATGTCCTATTCCAGTTCATGGTCTACCCGTGTGCCCATCCTCTCCTCGCGAACATAGGGAACGTCGCGCCGGCGGCGGCGTCGCGTCGAACGGTTCGCGTATTGCATTTTTATATTCATGATTACTCCGAAATTAAAGGTCCGGTTCGAATGAATTAAAAATTAAAAGTATTTTGCTGCTACATAAATACCCTTGATGTTAAAACTATTTATTTGAATAAGAATTAATATTATGTTGATAAAACTCCTTCGCAAATAATGCATTAGTTTCGAACAAATTTAATTACCATAAAAAATGCTTATAGTTACTCAATCTTAAAAGATAGACATATATGCTGTCGCGGACTTTTTTTTAGAAAAGTTCTAAAAAAAAGTCCGCGACAGCATATATGTCTATCTTTTAAGATTGAGTAACTATAAGCATTTTTTATGGTAATTAAATTTGTTAAAGAGGAACAATTCCATCATTCATGATATTTGCGTAACTTAAACCGGTTACGCAGCGCACGCAACAGAAGCTCTCAAAAAGGAATAATTTTTCCCGATTTTGCAACATTTTTCATTTCTGCTCCGCTCCTATTGGTCTTAGCGTGATGTTATATAGCCTATAGCCTTCCTCGATAAATGGACTATCCAACACAAAAATAATTTTTCAATTCTAACCAGTAGTTCCTGAGATTAGCGCGTTCAAACAAACAAACAAACTCTTCAGCTTTATAATAGTAGTATAGATAACCACAGCAGGCAACTATTAAGTTACTAATCGTTATCGGACTCCCACAGCTGTATCATGTCATCGAATCTTCATAAAGTAGTGGAATCTCTCTTGCTTAGAAAAGTGAGCTTTAACTTAGAACTAACTTGGTGCAAACGGAATAACTTTACCTTATTACCGAGATAAGGATGTAGTTTGCAAGTTCGCAAGAAGTAATCAGAAGAAGAACACTTTTGTTTGACGTTTGAGAGAAAAAAGCGTCAGGGAAATTCCAATTTTCTTACGTTTCTTGCAATTTGCAGGTCAGTATCAGATTGTATGTTGATTTATACAATGATTCGCGGCCAGTCGGTTCAGTCTCTAAACCAACTCCCTAAAGGAACCACTTCATTTTAATTAATATTCTCTCTGATCCGTTTTCATTCCCATCCATTTAATGTTAGTAATAATTATAATGATGCTTACCGAACCCTGGAAATGCCAAGATACTGCAGTGCCTCGTGCATGTTTGCCGAAGCGAGGGTCCCGGACTTTTACGCTATCATGGTATCATGAGGTCGAGGGTCGCGTCTTTTTGGCAAAGTTTGAGGCGCTCCAGTAACAGCATTTTGAGGGTTGTCTCGTGCTAGCAAGCCCCATATTTGGGCACTGGATTTCTGTTCACTTAAGAAAAAATGACGAAAGAACATTTTTATGAAGAATATGGGATTAGAGTGTGCCTCCATGTTTTTACTATTTATTATATTTTTTGTGTATGGGTATTTATTTTGCCTGCAATAAAAGACTATTTCATTTTTTATTTTTCTAATCATGTTAAGATGTTTTGCTATCTGTACACCAGCACCTACATTTCACTATTATCTTGTGACACCTTTGCAAACACTACTGCTTCCAATGTGCCCATTAATTCAGTTCATATCTAACTTGATTTGCGTCCGGTGACTGTTGTTAAAACACTAATAAATGTAATAATGAAGATTGATAGATTTGTGAGCAGTGTTAGAAGTGTTTCTCGGAATGTTTATTTGACTGTTAATGATTTTATAGGTAAGTTTGTCATTACTTAAAACCATTCTGCAAAAACCTAATTGGAAATTAACAAGTGCGCTGCGCTCGCAATAAGTATTAGGTATAGTGAACCATGTTGACTTTAGATACAGACTTTTAAGTCTAATGACCAATATTTTGTAACAAAAATATTGGTCATTAGACTTTCGAGTCGTATTTGATTTAAAAGAGTGTCCTTGGCGTTTCTTGTCCGTTCTTCTCCATAGGAACTTGCCACGCTTTGGAATGGGCTTTATACTTCTGATTGGCCGAGTCGAGACAATTCAATTAATTTACAGTCAATGGCAACAATTTTTTGTGGCAGTGAGTGCCTTTAATTCATAAGGGCGGTTTTCGTAGTTCCAATGGTACGACAAACCGTGAAAGGCAATATCTGTGAACTTAAAATAACTAAAAAGCGGGTTTACAACACAGGAAGCACCCTTCAGTCCTCGGAGGACTTCGGGAACCTTAAAGGTAGCAAGCATGTTATCTTTTTGTAGGGTCATCGTCAGGTCAACTCCCTCGAGGACCATTGGAGCTTTTAGTCAGCATTTAAAAATGTTAATTTGTCTTGAAAATATCAACATCACCCTTGTGTTTCTTTTATTAGCATTTTAATTTTAAAATTAAACAGATACTTATTTATTTAAGATGGATCCACAGTGGTAGCCCTCGAAATTCAAATTTTCTTACTCGCGGGCGAGAGTAGGTAAGTGTGAGTAGTGTGAGTGTGAGTACTTACGTAATTGATAAATATTCGAGGGACTATATATATATATATATATATATATATATTAATTAGGTACGTTAAAATCATTTTCAATTACTTATCTCTCTTTATACAGTCTCTTAAGAATGTCGGTTAAGATGTCTTTGTATCCATGTAGGCAACTACCTCAGCTCAGGAGACAGTTACATCAAAGCTGTATTGTTTTGTTATGGTTCCCTTGCGTCTTGCAATGAATTGTGTGTCTTCTCTCGGTACCTAAATCGTAAAACAATCGTTTGGTCCTCTCGTAGTGAGCTCCTTATTGCCTTGGGTACGAATGTGTTGTAAAAGCCTGGTCCTTTGTGCTTCCGAATTTATTCACAGACCTTTTGCCCTTTAACACCTTATGGCGAGGGTATTCTTGCCCTTAAATACGTAATGGTACCTACTAAAAGCTTTTATGCCAATGCTTTCCAAAGCTCAGGCCAGTGTCAGCATTAATTAATAATAATAATTCATTTATTTTTCAGACAAAGTCCATAATATCATTATGTACTTACAATAAATTTAAAAAAATTAAAAGTTAAAACAAAAGTTGATATAAAAAACACTCTTAACTACATTATAAAATAATCTTCAAATAGTTAAATCAAATAATATTACCTATAACATTACAGTCTCTGACTCTCTACATCACCCTAAGGTTGACTGGTAGAAAATGCCTCAGGCATTAAGTCCGCCTTTGTACAGTATAGTCTTTTACTTGTGCATAAAGTTTTAATAAATAAATAAAAATAAAACATTATTAACCAAATTTTTTTAGAAGTCTGTAAAAAGATCAGTAGACGTGTTTGAAATGAAAAAGATGAAACATTATCTTGTATTTTTACAAGAAAAGAAAATAATCCCTAAGAATTTTCCTTTTACCAACATACCATATCTTGTTGACGGAACATAAAGGAAGAATAAGTAAAAGCCACGACGCTCTGCCAAGATTCCAATACTTGAAAGAATTCCTCATATCGTGAAACTCGGGAAATTTTATAGCATGAAGAGTATTCCAGCTAGTTCAGGAACTTATTTCTTTACATCAAATAGCGGAATTATGCTCACTCGTCATGTTTGAGTACGGAACCGAATAGAATATAAGATCAGTCTAACTAATTACATCAATCTTGTATTCCGCGATCGGCTAGATAGAAGTGTACCTACCCACTGGGTCTCCCTTGTTTCATCGAAAATAAATTGCCAAATTATCACTTCCCAAACAATTTTCCGCATAATTTCATTTGCCAAAATATTACTTAGCAAAAAATCTCTTCACAAATAATTGTAACGCAAACCTAATGTTTGGCAAGTGAACGTTTAAACAATAACTTGTTTAACAAATAGTACTTTTACCAATTTTTATGTAGTCAAATATTTCAGTTGGCGCAAAATAAAATTTGCCAAATGTTTAGTATCGTCAGTTTCAGGTAGCCTGTTTTTTTTTCTATATAATCTAGTCGTTTCTAGCACTCGCCGGCCGCTGCCGCGGCACCGCTCGCTTCCCTCGCTCGGCTCGCGCGTAGTAGGTCACAGTTTTAACCTAACCTAACCTAACAAATCATTTGACCAAACGTTTATCATCTAAAGATTGTTTGCTGTAATAAATGATTTGATTAAAGACCAAATGCTTAAATGACATTATCCTTGATAATATTCTGCCAAGTAAAAATTTGACCAAATGAAAATGTGCGTACTAAAATCATTCCAAACATTGCATTGGTATAAAAAAAGGTTGCTAAAATTTGTTTGGGTAGTGAAATTTGGGCAAAATCTTTTCGGCAAAACGGCAGGATCCCGTACCCACTTAATAGTACCTACACCCACATTTCGCCAGTTATGTTTCAAGTCCTATGTAATAGGGGGCGAACCTATTGCCATCGATCGGGCACAAATCGAGATCCAGAATCAATTCATATGAATTCAAAAATTATGAATTGATTCTGATGATTCGTTTTTTGTAATAGTAATAGCGTCAAAACATACAAAAAAAAACGTCGAATAAAATGGAGAACCTCCTCCTATTTGAAGTCGGTTAAAAATTAAAGTCCTTTCAATAGTGCACTTTTTTATATTCGTTGCTGTTTCCATTACAGTAACTATAGGTGACAGATGAATGTCAAGATACGAGTCCTAGATAACCCTATCGTATTCATAACCGATTGGACATGGACGATTGAATCGATCTACCAAGCGTGATATTTATGACAATATTCCCTGTGGACTGTTTGTATGTAAAAGAAGTGCATGTTTACCGTTTGATATGTTGTTGATTCAACTGTTTACTCAGCCATTAAGACCATGTGCCTTTGTACGTATGTATAATTTTATTTCTGTTTATTGAACTCTCTTCCTCTGCGTGTCGATCATACAACAGTTTATTTCCTATAACCTGTCTCTACAAATATAGACAATTTATTATAACAGGAGTGTGTAGTGTTGCGGGAAAGTCCGAAAGGGATACCGGGACCCTATTGGCAACAGGCAACTGAAGGAACAGGGACACGGGTGGGTTTAAGGCTCTTACATACAACGCGACGCCGCTTATTGTTCGCCGTGAAGTTTTCAAGTCGCGCCAGTATATAAAAGTCTGACACGCCCTCCCGCTCCGCCCAGAGCGGGAGAAGTCATTTGATGATTCCCCAACCTCAAAAAAATAAAAAAATAAAAAATAAAATTAGAGAGTTGTATTGCTGGTTTTAATGTTTATAATTCTGTAAAACCATATTTGTTACGAGCGCTAATAATATTTAGATCAACATACAACCTGATACTGAACTGAAAATTGAAAAAAACGTAAGAAAATTTGAATTTCGCGGGCCACTCTAGCGCATCCACCTTAATTTTTGTGGGGCACAGAAGACGGGATAGGGGTTGGAGCATATTTTGCGACACAGTTCCACATTTACACCCTACTGCAGCTGTTTCGTCGACCCACTTTGCGAGGTTGTAGTTACATCGTCCCGCTTGGGTTCGGAAGCAGTTCAGGGACTTCCAAGGCCTTACTCCTTACCTGTAAAAGTATAATGTGAAATACTAGCGCATTGCCCGTGACTTTTCCCGCCAGTTTTTCAGATTATCCCATAGATAGGCACAATCTTTAACACCCTATTTGACTTCTTCAAGGTTTAAGGTCTCTATACCAAATCGGTTCAGCAGTTTAGCTGTTAAAACGTAACTGACAGGCAAACAAACATATTTTCCCATTCTTCATCTCAGCGGATGGATGGCAAAAAGTTCAAATATGTTTCAGTTTACTACTAATTAATTGTAGAAAACAATGCGCTTTTGTGTAATAACGATACCTCCAATCACGATTAAGGAAGCTAGAAACTAATGTTCTAGCCAGATCATACACAACTACTACAATTTTACATTTAATTGCAAGAACCTTGATTTTTAGCATTACCTAACAATGAATTGGACTCATTCATTGCGATTTCCTGCTTAAAATAATATTTTCACTGACATAAGGCCAACGTAACTTGTGTTAACTTGGTAATAGGGCTGCCATACTTAATTAATTTTTAACCTATCTTAAATGATGAATGATATTTATTTCTGTTCATAACATCCATAATTCTATACTGATATTATAAATTCGAAAGTAACTCTGTCTGTCTGTATGTCAATAGATAATAGATTGCATCCCGGGGGGAAGGACATAGGCTACTTTTTATCGACATACCACGCGGGCAAAGCCGCGGGCGGAAGCTAGTACATAATAATCACGCCTGTAATCGCCGAAGAGTGCAGACAGGGGTGTACCTACACCCACATTTCGCCAGCAGGCGTAGCATGAGCACCGTTTTGTCGACGGAAGAGTAGACAAAAATGACGTTTCCTGTAGACAGTAGACAGTACGAGACGGCAGCAAAGTAGAAAGAGTCAACTGCACGTTTTACGAAATTCACTCTTATATATAATTCGACTCAGAATTTTTTGTTTTGTCATAGGATTTATCGATTGTCAGTGTGATTTTGACAGTAAGGATAGAAAACTTTCTTCCGAAATAGTCTACCTACAAAAAGACGTAGACAAAGATCGTTAGAAATGAAAGACAAAATGACAGATTGTAGAAACATTTCTACGGTGGATGTCAAAAATGAAGAAACGAACTGTCACTTTGTATAGAAAAAGCTATGTCTATACTTCGAAGAGATAGAAAGCGCCATAATATGCTACGCCTGCTGTTATGTTTGTAAGTCCCATGTAATAGGGGGCGAGCCGATTGTCATCAGCCGGGCACAAATCCATACTCCGGGCTGCTACTGAGAAATCCCTGATGGAAAAACCCAATAACATTTTGCCTGACCTGGGAATCGATCACGATCCTCATGCTGAACAGTAGCGCGGTAACCACTAGACCGACGAGGCAGTCTGCTGTCTGAAAATTGGTTGAAAATTTTTATAACACATCAAAAATAAATTATGTTTTAAACCTAGAGGAGTTTGGTGTTTCATATCCGACTTCTTTGAGACCTATAGAACAACCGCCCTTTTCTGTGTTTCGTGTGACAGCTCAAAATAGATAAGTTCTCTTAATTAAAAAAGGTACCGACCTAAGGTATATTGTCGGCTTGTTTATATTCTTGTGTTGATCGTAAAACCAGACAATGGGGTTACGACTGCGCTTGTTGACCATGTGCTAATATTACCTTTGCGCGCGCATTTCGGGCATAGAGATCCTAAATATTTAACGTGCGTAGCCGACGCCGGGGTCTTTAGGTTTTAAAAGTTTGAAATAATGCTCGAAGGGCCACAATTTTGCGTGTGTATCAAGGGTTGGCATGAAAACGGGCTTTCATGAGTGAAGTCGCTGAAAAATTACGTATCTGAGTAAGTACTCTCGGCAGTCACCATCTTGATAACTTTTCTCCATAGTTAGTGTAGGTACTCGATTCTCATCAAAAACTAATACTGTCGTGAGAGTTAAATAAATAGAACAGCTCATTTATGCTTTTTTTTAAACGGACATTAAAATTTCCAAAAGAAGGTACGCAAGTTCTTTCAAATGACTCACAAAACCCACATACAAAGTTATGAAATACAGGTACCTAAGTATCTTTTAGTCGAAGTCATTTGCAATCGCTAATTTTAGAAAAGACATCGGTGGAAAACGTTTAATCAAGTTTAAAAAATGATGCTTCCTGGGGCCAAGGCCACGAAATTCCAGAAAAATATTACCAATAGCCACCGTAATACAAAGCGTAGATACAGAAATATAAATTGAAACAGCGCCATGTGAGCGTTTTTGGAACTAAACAAGTTTTGACATCAAATAGGTAGGTATTATGTAAAGACAAATGGGAATTCATTCAAAATTATTTTTTTCCAAAAACGCTACAACTGTGCTATACTAATAGAAGCTTTAACGTTACGCAGATTCTATTAGTTCCGTTATTTATAGTGCTAACGTTTGTTGTCTCGTGACAACCCTGTCTAGTAGTAGTAAGTCGGTTAGTAGGTTCAGTAGAGCGATGCATTCCGTTTCCATGCCAGCTGAGTGCCGCGTGTGATATTTACAGCACTCATGGATAAACAAATCGAAACAGGTACGAGAATTATTAATTTAATACTTATTAAAGACAGTTATAGAACAGTGCGTGAAAGAAAGTTCATATTAAAGTTAATCCTTTCGTTATTCTTCCGTTTTAATTTGTCAAGTGTTGGGATCACAGTTCCCAGTGGCAGGGATTCGACAGAAATAGCAAAATCGATTACAAAAACAAACAAAAAAATTAAAACGGTAAAGCGATATAATAATCTACCTAAGTAGGTCGTCCATCAAATTAATAATACCTTAGTGCAGCTTAACTTTAATCACCCAGTTTCGAAAGTTTCTCTAAGCCGTTGCGCTCAGTCTGAACGTGTGAATTTTTAATCCGTTCGAAACCAGTTCGCCTCCCACCTCTTCCGTTCACACGGAGTCGGAATACAACAATCAGTGAAGTCAGCTCCAAGTTTACTGTGTATTATTTCATTCTCTGTGAGCTAAGGACCGCGTTACTGCTTAAAAACTCCATAAAAAATTCGGAACACTCTCTAGTTCTAACGATTTACGAAGTGTCTGTGAGACTTAGCGGTCACCGACCTTAGTGTTGTGATCTAGCATAAAACCTTTTTGCACAAAGCCTGAGTTTGTCTGTTTATTCGTGTTGCCATTCCGGCCTTCCGGAATCCGGATCGAAGGACCAGAAACTTTTTAATATTGGATGTTAAATAACGGGATTTAACCATGTGTCGTGCAGATACCCGGACCGGCACAGATGGCGCTGGCGACTCCGGCACCCTGGACATGGGCAGCCGGTCCTCACTCCACACTGGCCTCAACATGTCGGAGGATGAGCATTGGGAGATGAACTACCATGAGGCTGCTATTTACTTAGAGGTAAGTGTAGAAAGACGTTTAAAACGAAGCCGAAAGTCATTTATTCTCTCCGTCATTGTGATCATAAAATAGCGATTTTTCACACCAAAAATAAAAGTCGTTTCCCAGCTATCATTTTCAGTGAATGTTAGGTACTTAGTTTGATGTACAGAATGCGTAGAAAATGGCTATGAGATGGGTCTTTTAACACCCTGTATAATATAACAGAACACCTGTAATCATTCATTATTAGGTACAGCAGGCATTTATTAATTGAAACCTGAAACTGTAAAATACTGTAAATACTTTACGGGCTGTTATTTCCAGTGAATGTAGTAATTAAACCTCGTTTTGTTTCGTAATTTCGCCACTAAAGTGTGCTACCAACAGTGATTATATCATGCCAGGATTTTTGAGAATTTAGAAACTTTTCATTACATAATACTTAGCATTCACAATGAAAAAACTCCAGATTACATTAATTCTATTTCCCTAATGCAAATAACCTTAATTGACGCAGACACTAAAATGCGTTCATCGTACCGAATACTCTACAGAATTTTTTAAACCTGCCTGTAATTAGACATTCGAATTTTTGGGACAAAATACTCGAAACTCATAAATTCAGCCGACACTGATAAATTGACAAGCTAATGACGAGCCATTAATTTGGCAGTAGATGAAGTACTTTTAGCCACGCAGTTTGAGGCAGCCATCAATAAAGTAACTTTGAATTCAATGGAAGCAAAACAACACAAAAGACCAGCTGCGTAAATAAGGACACGTAAATAATAGGCTTATTATTTCACACTATTGTTTGAAATGGTAATAACCCACTTTTCATAGGCGTGTTTCTATGGGAATTGTGTGTTTTGCAAATTGCGGCTTGCATTGCAGACCATGATTCTGAAGTGGATCAGCTGATCCATCAAAGTAGTTCGTGTCTTCCCTAAGAAAATTCACAGTGAGATCGTTTTCACATGACGCTATACAAAAGACAGTAGTTACATAATAACTCGGATTGATCTAAGTGTAGAATATTTACGCGATACTGCCCCTATTCCATGAGTTTCATAAGGTCAGCGAGCCATTGAACATGTTATTATAATAAATATAATATCAGAGACTATCGCAATTATGATAAGCTCCACAAGCACCTTGTCCGCTAAAGGTCATCAGCTATCAACCTTGCAATACCAAAAGGATCTACAGAGCGAGATGCAAGACAGTAACATAATGTTCTTTTCTTTCTAGGAAGGTTTAAACAATGAGAAGTTCGACTCTCACCCGTCGAGTCCTGAAGAGTTGCCAGCTTACCTGAGAGTCCACAACCCCTGGTACCATGGACTGGACCTGCTGGCTTCCCTAGTGCTCATCCTCTTAGCTTTTACTGAAGACCCTGCTGTGCCTACATTTGAGGTATTTATTTGACTAAGTATTTATACAATGTTCGACTTATATCCTGCACGTGTAACATGACCACCGTAGAGACGAAAAATAAAATGACAGATTGTAGAAATATTTCTACGGCGAGACATAAAAAATGAAGAATAAAATGTCACTTATAAATAAAAAGAGATATTTCTTTCTTCATAAAGTAGAGATAGAAGTGTTCATGCTAAGATTAGCCGAAGAGAAGTGGTGGCCTAGTGGTGACGACCGCGACTTATGAGCTGTAGATCGAAGGTTCGAACCCAGTCAGGCGCTTTACTTTGTGTAAATTATTTCATTACTTACCACTGCTCTCAAAACGGTGAAGGAAAACATCTTCGGGAAGCTAGCATGTCCTAGGACCATAAATTGGAAGACATGAGACATCTACCATCCCGGCGCGGCGTGGTGGATTACGGCCCACTCCCTCTGGCCTGTGTCCCACCCAGCAGTTGCAACATTATGGGCTGATTATGCTTGCTATGCTACGATTGCTAGGTGCAAATATGACACATCGATCCAGCTTCAGAAAAAGGGTACCACACAAGTACGAGTGCCGGAGACGACGCTACAAAAATACAAATTTTTCTTAAAATTCCATGTACCATCAGCCGCCAAATACCTAATAGACCAAGTTTTTGAACATCCTAATAAATAGTCTTGTCCTACGTCCTTCTCGTTCCAGTTACCAGTATGGGCACACGGCACGGTAGAGTTACTGGCACTGACAGTGATTGGCGTGGAACTGCACTTGAAGCTGAAGTGGATCGGATGGGGCACCATACTCAAACACAAGAGGACTATGATTAAGGTACGTGTCTTAACCGATGGCTTATTGGAACAGTTATTTGATAGTTGTCTCTATCTTGTTTAATTAATTAAATATTCATCATCATTATCACCGTCACCAACATCGTCATCATCATCCTGCTTACAACCTCTTGGAATATGGGTTGGTACCATCTGTTGGCCAACTCTTGCACCGCGCGCACTCTTTGGTCAAATCAAATAGCGCGCGCTTCCCCGGCTTCCTGTTACAAACCTCCGTCTCTTGTCACGAAATCACTCCCACAGACTGTAGGAAAGCGTGAGGGAAGATGATATACATCAAAAACAAAAAAGTTGAAGGAAAATATGCGTCACATCTGCGCTTAATCAGCTTATTGACGTCTCATTTCCCGTTCCCTTAATTTCAGGGTATAACTTTACTGATCATGGTGCTCGAAGCCGTGGTGGTGCTATGTCGACAGTCGTCACATTTCCGCGTCACCAGGGCGCTGCGACCCATATTCTTGGTCGACACCAGGCATTGTGGAGGGGTCAGGAGGTTCATCAGACAGATTCTGCAGTCGCTTCCACCTATTATTGATATGTTAGGTAAGCTTACATACAAGGGTTGTGAATCTAGAAAGAAATGCAGAGGGAAGATAAAATAATTTCTCAAATATTTTCAGTAAATATTAAAAAAAATGATTGCAAATTTTGCTTCGCTTGATACCACAATTTCTACTTCATCTCAAACGGGCCAAACTTTCTTTCTACCAAGGGGTCACGTTAGGAATTCCCCTAAAAGCAATTCATTTCCTGAATTCCCAGCTGTCATTAGCAATTCCTCTAACCTGACACAAAAGCAATTCATAATTTGTGGACCATTTTACGAATCTCCATAGAAATCTGTCAAACAGATGAATTATTGCGTATTATGAATCAGCACGCAGATCATATGAATTGTCAGTTTGTGACATTTTACGATGATTCTTAATATTTTCTATGATTCTGCCAAAGTGGCTATTTTAGAAGTGATTAGGAATGTCCTTACTAAAATGGTTCCTTCTCATTCCAGGGTTACTGATGTTCTTCGTGGCAACATACTCTCTTCTCGGCTACTACTTGTTCTCAGAACACGTGGATAACGGACACTTCCAAACTATTAGCGATTCTTTCGTCAGTATGTTCGTCTTGCTAACAACCGCCAAGTAAGTATCTGCCATACTTTTGAAATGTAGGTATCTAATTTAACTTTTTCTGATGGGAATAGGTACTTAATAATAATAATAAGTAATGTGAATTGTTTATTGAATAAATAAATGAAATGGATTCTTGATTTCTGACGTTTTTAAAAGCGTATTCAAATCAATACGTAGACGAATCTAATGTGAATTTGATATGATTGGTTAAATTCTTTTTATTTTGGTAAACCAAGGTCAAATCACTTCTTCATCAAAACAAACTTTGTACCCACATAAAGGTTGATGTAATAAAATTGTAATATTTATTTGTAGTTTCCCTGATGTGATGATGCCATCATACGCCAAGTCTAAATGGTACGCCGTGTTCTTCATACTGTACATCATCACAGTTCTCTACGTGCTTATGAATTTGGTAAGTGTCCATCTACAATCAAGCACAACAATGAACGTAGTTTTTTAAATATTAAAACAATTCGGCTCGAAGGACCGAACATTTTTTTTTCGGTTCCCTCACATTACAAGTTCTACAAAATGATATGATTTTTCTCTCACTTCGCTCTGAGTTTTATCATATAGGCAGATTGATGAACCAAAATGCATGCTTTTCCAGATGTTAGCCGTAGTATACGAGACGTTTACTCGTATTGAGCGCGAGAAGTGTCGCGCCCTCCTGCTGCATAGACGTCGCGCAGCACGACACGCTTTTAGGTTGCTCGTGTCAAGGCGGGCGCCACATGCTGTCAGATTGAGGCACTTTGCTGGGCTCATGAGGCATTATGCACCACATTATAGTAAGTATTAAGTAATCGCATCGCAGACCATCAACAAGATCGTTCGAGCTCGTGTTCTTAATTTATTTATTATCTCGGACGGCTATAAAAAATTTAACCGACTGTGGCTTACAATCTAAACTCGTATAAATCACGATTTATTTCGTATTATAAAAGGATATTATGAAGGCAAAATTCAAGGCTTTAAAAGCCTTTTGGATACGATACCATGGTACTTAACTCCTATACCTAACTTATAAGCCAAAAGCAACGGAAGATGAACAAAAGAGATATAGAAGTGGGGTCAAGTCGTACCTAACATCTGCATTCTTCCCCAGGTGGTCTCGACGTGTACCTGATGTTCAAGCAGCTGAACCAGTCATCATCAGGCGGGCTCTCCCGCAGTGAGTTCGCCAACTTGTACGAAGTGTTTGCGCTACGGTGGGCTGGTCAGCAGTCCAGGGCTCCGTGGTACTCGCAGTCACCGCTGGAGCCGATTGGAAGGGCTGCTGCAGCGGCTGTGCGGTGGCCATACTTCGAATATCTAATCTGTACGTTTATAAGAATTGTTTTGCGATATCAACCTTTATTTACGATCAGGCTACTATGAATCAGTTTGTTGAGTTTTGATTGAGGGCACGAATGTTGTAGTTGCTAGAGCCTTTGTGCTTTACAACTACCGTTTGAACCGCTAAAGGTGTGTCCAAACATTGAGGGGCAACCGTACGCGGCTGCCGCGCTTTGTTTGGACGACTGCCGCGCGCGAACGCTTCTCTACCTGCCCCGCACGAAGATTTCTAGCAAACATTCGTCAGTAATTGTGTTTGGATGAATTATAAGCAGAGCTACGACACACGCAACCTCTTTTATGCCAATTGAAATGCGCGGCGTATCTCGGATATGCCGCGCAAACAGTCGTTGGTTTAGTCCCAACTAGAGCGCGGCAGAAATGTGTCCTGCAACACGCGTGTTGCTGCCGTGCTCTTGACGCGCAATGTTTGGATACACCTTAAGATTAAGGACTTCTGCAGACATGAAATAATTTGAGCTCATAACTTTTGATTAAATGACCGTCTGACTATATCATTTTTGCAGAACTGGCACCATCCAATTTGAAGCTAACAGCCCATTCTAAACAAAAATGAATCTTTTTCAGATGCTCTGATAATCGGTAATGGAGTGGCAATGGTACTCCGTGTATGTGAAGCGGCAGGCGACCTGCAGGACAGTGCTCGTCTTCTCTGCGCATCCTGGGATACCTGGCTATTCCTAACATGTAAGTGTAGTGTTCAGTAGCAGTATTGGACCAGTGGTAACGGTCCCGACATATAAGTTGTCGGTTAAAAAAGACAAGGAGAGAACTGTCATAATTATTTATCATAGAATACAAAATTCGAAGAAATCTACCATCCTGCCCTGGGCCCGCGTGATCGCTCCTCACAGAGAAGCCTGTGTCCCAACACAGTGCAAATAGTAAATGATAATAACGTTCAGGCTGCACAAAAGACTCCACCAAAGATTTCCACATCTACAGTAACCCTTAAAATCACGTTCCTCCTCAGTGTTCCTCTTGGAAGCAGCGCTCCGCATGATGGCATCAGGTCTGCAAGTGTACCTGGAGAGCGGCTGGAACGTGTTCGATCTGAGCGTGACACTGTTGGCTCTAATGGGCGCCGTGCTGCTCAGCATCGCGCCGAAACTTTTCATTGTTGTTATTTTTAGACCTCTGAGGTATGTGCTGGCTTCGTTATTGTTACGTCTAAATCTGATCCTTCAAGTCTTTGGTACGTCGGTGAATTGTTACCGAAGTCAGTCGTTGGTAGCAGCAAAACACTAATAAGTTCTTATCTTTTAGTTGAAATGAAGAAAATTATGACTCAGTTTGATGAAGGCTGTAAGGTACAGACAATGCCATCCACGAAGACGCGCCCCACTCCGCGTTTACTGTAATGTAAGCTATACTTATGTACGTATGGAGTGGGGCGCGTCTTTGTGGATGGCACAATCTATAACGTTTATAAAGTCTATAATTCTTTACAGCTAGTAACTAAACATAAGCTAAAGTCCCAGCTGTTTAATAAATCCTTTCTAAGCATCGCATTCAGGACACAAGAACTATGCAATTCAACACTGTCTCAAAGCTGCTTATGATTCTCATACCTATGTAGCAAATATAATATCCATACCTTTTTTCATAGTTTTTCTGTCTTGTCTTCCAACTCATCAATATTCAACCACTTTCTTCTCTTCCAGATTAATGCGCCTATACAAGTTGAAGAAGCGTTACCGCGATGTGTTTGGCACCCTGGTCCTGCTGTCACCCCTCATGTCTTCCGCTGGGTGCGTCATGCTGGTCATGTACTACTTCTTCGCCATCATTGGAATGGAGCTATTCGCTGGTTATGATCTTAGGAACTGCTGTGTGTGAGTATACTTTGAACTCTTTGTAGTAACTTCAGGATCTATTCTTAATCTTCAGGTTCCCGACACACTGCCAGGGTTGCGGGAAAGTCCGAAAGGGATACCGGGACCCTTTGCAACAGGCAACTGAAGGAACAGGAGTGGGGTTTACTCAGTAAAAGTCTGACACGCCCTCCCGCTTCGCCAAGAGCGGGAGAAGTCATTTGATGATATCCCACACTCAAAAAACTCCGTACCTATATCTATATATATAAAAATAAATCCCTATTTCCCTTGGTTACGCCATCACGCGTGAACGGCTAGACCGATTTCGCAAATTTTTTTTCTGTTGTGTTTGTTATTGTCAGGAGAAGGTTCTTATGAAAGAAAAATAATTAAGACAGGACGTCTACGCGTCTGTCGGGTCAGCTAGTTTTAAAATAAATATGTTTCGGTGTGTGAAGATGGAAGTTATCATTTTTTTTCTATGGACCTTCTTTTTTAAAATTTTAAACATCTGAAAACTGTTGTTTTTTTTTTTTGTCTAACATCCTTTCTTCCTCTTTTTTCAGTAACACGACCGTAGAAGACTTCTACAAGTACTCCCTGAACAGCTCCACGGCCCTTGGCTACTACTACCTCAACAACTTCGAGAACATAGTGACCAGCGGCGTGACTCTCTTCGAGCTGACTGTCGTCAACAACTGGTTCATTCTCATGAACGCATATGCCACAGTCGCGGGGCAGTTTAGCAGGATTTATTTTATGGTGAGATATCTTTACAAAAAAAATATCTAGGCTGGAAGCGAGGTATGCGACATAGATGTTTCCATATTATGGTGTTGTGTGTGATCCGGAGTTCCGGACATGTAAAGTTTAGGTTAACGGTGACGGAAACCAAAACGCAAGATATAGTGAAATGGGTCAGGTAGTACCTACTGTTTGTAGGTACGATATAGTAACTACCCTCCTATTATACAACAATCTGCGTAGCCTTTTCCCAACCATGTTGGGGTCGGCTTCCAGTCTAATCGGCTGCAGCTGAATACCAGTATTTTACATGGAGTTACTGTCTCTGACCTCCACAACCAGAAACTGGATAATAGGGTACTGGGTATACAACTGCATCCGGTTAGACTGGAAGCCGACCCCAACATAGTTGGGAAAAGGGCTGGGCTGATATGACGTATCTGACTCACGGCTTTGTATCTCATTCTCCTGCACACATTTTAATATACAATTGTGTAGGTCCAAAAGCACTCTAGTGTTTATACAATTGGCTTGTTTTCCAGGTATTCTATCTATTCACGATGGTGGTGCTCACGATCGTGGTAGCGAGCGTGCTGGAGGCCTTCAGATTCAGGATACAATACAAACGCAGCACCACTAAAAGAGACGGTAAGAACCTTACTGGATCAAAATAATCTCAGTCTACCCATTTAGAAAGCCTTATTCATAAAGATGCTGCTGAAGTAAACAAAAAAAAAATGAATTTTAGATTTTTTTTTTTGGAATTAATTTCTTTAGCTCTTGGTCTCTAAAGCAGATATCAGTCACTTCTCGTTTATAGTAGTTGTTTTATTATAATGATAATCAGGTTTTTAGGAGTTTAATAGACAGATACAATCTAGCGTTACAACCATAGTCATTGTAAAAGGTAATTAATCCAAACATGTGATCATTAACAGAGGAGAAGCTTCTACATGAAGAAGTGCACACAAGTTGGGAAGAAGCACAAAGGTTGGGCGCCAACGGGGACCTGGCTGATGAGCTGAGGCCGAATCTACCACCTGGGGTAAGTTTGAGTTTTACATTCAGCTGAAAGACCTGCAATCCCATCTGTCGCCGATCTGTGAAGTCATCAAGTCCCATCGTCTCTTTCGTCAACGCAGCAACTTATCCTGCACGATTCAGCTCTCAAGCTTACTCGGCAGACGGGAAGTTGATCGCGACGATAGGTATCAGGAGGAGGAGAATTGAAAATAGTGGACAGTATAACATGTACTTATAATGAATAAGAAAAAATGGAAATTACAACGGTACACAATAAGAGAACATTTATATGAGACAGTAAAACGCGCAAGCGCAGCCGTGCTTGGAGGCGTGCAACAGCTGACTAGTGTGTCGACGGGACTCGCGATCGGCCGCGAGTCAGCTGACTCGCCGCTGTCCCGGCAACCCTCGTTCACTGCCGCCAGCGCGCGGCGATGTTGGGAAGAGGGTCTCAACCATTGACATATATATTACTCAACAGAAGTAGAAGACGAATACTGGACTGAAACCGAACCCACTAAACTTAAATGAAAAGTATTCTGGCCCAATGTTTAAAACAATATTCAAACTTTGCAGGTGGAGGTAACGTTCATCGGATCTCGTCCGCGTACGAAGGAAGTACTACAGAGGAGAATGTACCAGACTGACATACAGAAGTGGCTCGCAGAGGAAGATGACAATGAAGGTCAGTATACCAACTACTGCTGTGCGAAATAACTTTATCAGGATCTGGGGGCGTTGGGGGAAAGAGATGGAGCTATACGTCCTGTAGAGCTTCATCTCTTTCCTCCACTGAAGTAATATTGAAATAAAGTAGGCCCCCAGGAGGCTATTTGGATGGGTAACATATCTCGATCATACGATACGACAAGTAGAAAGCGTAAAAATGTTATGTGAAGTTGTTTCACTTGATGTCGATTGTAAACTGTTTCTTAGAGGATCCCTTTTATGTCTCCAGGTGTACCACCCTCAACGACAATAACATCAAGCGAGGACCCCCTGTCCCCGCCTCTAATCCACCAGCCTGACAGCGAGACTAACCACCAGGTGAGAACAGGCTACCAGTTGTAGAACATAATACAATTAGCTCTGTACCACAGGCTAATGTTCATCTGGGATGCACTCAAGAGCTTATGATGGGCCTTCTGAGGATGGGCGCTGAGCTGGCTTCACGCTTGACCAAGGGTACAGGACGCTGAACAAACATAACTGTCGCGATACGGGAAAAAAAACCTTTTGTTTATGGATTTGACAGATTGGATTTGACATTTAATGCAGTGATTTGTTTGTGAATGTATCCGAACGAACTATTCCATAGTTTTATAGTTTTTAATTCTAATCGAACAAGAAAAGGTATTTTGTATGAATCAAGTGAATGGAATACCAAAGAAATTCCATTTTTAATGTTAAATAATCAAGGATTAAGTGATGATTTTTATTTATGTGTACTCCAAATTGTTGTTTGAAAGAATCAAAGTTTAAGAATTTTCTCGTAGGAATTCTATGTAAAATGTGTACCTTATTGTTGTAGCTAGATGCATCCCTTACCCGCCAGCTATTTATGATACTCTGCCAGTTAGGACATTATTACCGAGTAGTATACTAAATTAATAATAAATATATTCTGAGAGTTAGTTTAACATCTGTGATAGAATTTTATGAAATTAATTATGAGTGTGTATTTCGACTGTGTACAGGCAGATAAATGTGTTAATAGACAGACTAGACTTTCTCCTTTAGTCTAGAAATGTTTCTGGTAGATTATAATATAAAAATGACCTGGCTTTGTGGAATACCGATTAACAATCACGTTGATTTTATAGAAATGGCAGCTTTACTATTCGCCTCTCACTCTCACATAACGTGTATGACTGAAAGGCTAATAACAGTAGAGCCACAGACTATGTCGAATAATGAATACAGTTAGGATTTGATTTGATGAAAGTTTATTTTAAAATATTTTTTATTTTGGGGTTGTGTTATTTTTGGTTGTATTCGTTTACCAAATGAACTAAGCATAATTTTGCGAAAGTACACTTGTTGATTATTAAGTTAATTAATAAATAATCGTCATGTTACAATGACTGTATTTTAATAAATTGTGGAGTCGACAATTTAATGATATTATGAATGAATCGCCTTCGTAGGTTAGGTAGAAATGTATTAAAAATGGTCAGCTCTTGAAAAAAAAATTGTAAAGGCATATGATTATGAAAAATCTACCAATAATGAAATGTGATGATGATTTATTTTTATTATTTATGTTTGATGATTATTATGGTTCGAACGCTAGTATTAAAGTTGGCAATGTAAAAATAACGAAATTTAAAGAGATCAAATTATTTATACAGTAGTTAGGTACAGTATTATAGGTACCTAGGTCTTTATAGATAAGTAGGTATTGCCAAAGAGGTTTAAAGCCATGTTGTTTCATTTGCCATTGTATTGAACAAATAATTAAGAACACAGTAACTGAAGATTATAATATGAAACAGTAGTGGCATTAAATATATTTATTCCGTAAGATATCTTCCATACAACTGTAACTGTACACTGTTTCATAAATATTACCGACGCCAAGGGCGGTAGCAGAGGCGGACTAACCTTTTACCTTCGAATTTTCATAGATAGCCTTATTTCGGAATTCAAAAGTAATTTCGAAATAACTAATTCGTAATTCGAAAATGATTATGAGTAGTGCCGCTTGCGCTTTAGGCCCCATTTCATAAACCTTGAAGAATTGTAAATAAAATAGAGAAATAGTCATTTAGTGTGATAACTAAAAATATGGACCATAAATCGAATTATTTATACTTACGCTTTACCTAATTTATTTTATATACCTTTTGACCAAATATTTAATTGTGATTTTTCCTTTATTTTGGCTGCTCAGTATTAACTATTTGAGAACTTGTATTTTTTTCTGTTTTATATGTGTACAATATTTTATTTTTATTATTATTTATAATAAATTAAGCGAAATTATAATGATTAAAATCGAAATATTATTTTTAAGTATTAATCAATTGAATGTTTAAATATTGATTGCGCAAAACTAATATTATTAAAAAACAATAGTTAAACCGAATTTCAGATTAATTATAAATGTCTACC
The DNA here is from genome assembly GCA_947522985.1 of Lithophane socia. Lineage (NCBI taxonomy): Eukaryota > Metazoa > Arthropoda > Insecta > Lepidoptera > Noctuidae > Lithophane > Lithophane socia. Next base: position 7,942,548 of record OX383271.1, on the reverse strand, counting down.
GATATAAAAATACTTTGATTCTATAATAATATAAATACGAGTATTTAAAAATAATCGAATACGTACGTTACAAATCACTTTATTATACAATTAGGGTGAAGGCACATGTTATAGGAGGTAGGTATACTATACACTTACCACTTAATATTCTGGCCAACCCTTGTCCATTGTCAGCAAGTCGTCATAGGTCGATGTGATTACTGTGATTAGTATATGTATTTCAAACAACACATAAAAAGTATTCTACGTGGATCATCCCACTCCTTTTTGGACTTTTGGATGTAAAATGTGTCTTCAGCCTAATACCGCAAGATAAGAAATCTCTGTAAATATTGAAATAATTTTACTTACGTGTAGAAGAAACCTATCGCCCCCTCATCTAAAACTAGAACATTCGAAGATAATTATGTTGTGAGGCTTGTTTCACCACTTTCTGATAAGTTTTGGTTAACATAAATGGCAGATAACTCAAAACTACTTCGCCCGTTACCTTAAAAATGAAGAATGATTTTATTTCTGTACTTAATTACTTTTGTACAAACACTTATATACGCCAAGATGAGGTCGGCGTTTCCTATCTGACTACTCTGAGCACGAGGCCGAAACAAACTCAGAGATCACAGTCTCTTTTAAAGTCCAAATTAAATCTTGGTCAGATCATGTAATGACCTTGTAGGTTGGTGTCCTAAATGGTCATTTGAGGAAAGAACCACGCAGATAAGAGAGTTAGAGGTCCCAAACTGTTCTATTGAATTTATCTATAGTTTAACCGAGACCGCTGTACCGCGCCTTGGGTATGTGCGCGGCGAGACGGGGGTCACTGCATGTCGCTCATTCGTCAACGCTCACGGCGTCCCGCCGCTCATTCGTCACCGCGCATTCCTAAGGCTTGATACAGCTGTCTCGGTCAAACTATAGTACACAGTGACTGTTGCTTATCCGAAGGTGGCGGAAGAGACCCTCAATGTATTAAACCATAAATAATTTCATTTAGACACTAGATTGACGCGAAGGAGATATGATATTAAATGGTGCTTTCGCTTGTATGTTCAATTCCGGAGTTAGCTAGACAAATAATAGTTTAATGTTAGATTAAGCGTTAAAGTCTGCTACTTCGCTTATTATGTGGTCACAAGTTTTGTTGAATATTCATGGCATTACGTAATCAGACTTTAATGTTCCCAGTTCCCACTGCTGGGACTCGGTCTTCTATCTATGAGCCCAAGTACGCACGGGCGGTGTTTTATAGCGACGATTTTTTAGCACGTACTGGGTTTTGAGCTCTGTGTTGATGAGCATTAAGACGCGAGTGCATCCTAGCGTATAAAAAATACACTGTTGGATTTCAAATTTCGACGCTAAGCAGTGAGTTGAAAATTCAGTGCGTGATAAAATCGCCCGCAGGAACAGGGGCTAAGAAGGAGAGACCTGAGGTTTTACAAAAATATAGGTACCTGCACATATTTTTCGCGATAATATTCGCCAAAGCTTGAAATCTGAACTTTGTTTGTGAAAAACTATCCCTTATTTGTATTTTATGGATATTTACCTATTGTATAAAAAACACAGAGGGAGCTACTATCGCATGTCCTGTCTTCATTACTTACACACTTAAATAATCGTGATCTGATGATTTCTTGATGCTCATTGATTGTCCAAGTCCATATAAAATAGCATTGTAAGTCTTGTAGCAAAAGTTGCAGTAACTTTAGTTTTTATCTAGCAACACAAGTAGATGGCCAGTCGACTATTTTTTTTAAATTTTCGTTGCTTCTGTATTAGAATGTAGGAAATGCAGGGTTTATAAGTCAGACGTATGTCTCGTTTTATGTTCGAATATACTACTTTATCGTTTCATATTTCTGATCATTCATTCCATTCTATTCCGCCGAGAAAAAGTTTATTTTTATGAAGGTGTACATATTATTTCAAGATAATAATCACAAAAAGTAAGACCAAAACCCTTTTTCAAAAGTTCCTTTGTCTTCCATTTGTTTACAAAATGTTCAAATCACCTTTTTTATTATATTTTTTTCGTAAATTAAGTATCATTCTTTGACTTCTTTGAGATTAGAACTGTGATCGAACTATAAAGAAATAATTTGGAATTGAGGTGCCGCCTCCACCATTGTAAAATAATTTAAGTCAGAGTGATGTCTTAATTGTATGGTGACAAGGTTCAATTTCGTCTAGCAGTATTAATCGATGAGTTTGCGACACCGGCTTGATAGTAATGTTTTAGAACTCACTTTGTTGACATGCAACTGTAGTTGTAAAGATGTGTTAATTTATTATGAATAAATGCACTTTTAAGTACATGCCTTGATTTTTATTTAACGCTCATGTTGGATGCATCTGTATGTGGAAAACGGAATTTAATGCAACTAAGTTCGTTTTTTAATCCCAGATAGTAATTTGACAGTCAGAGTAGAGTAGTTTGACAATCAGACAAAAAAAAAAACTAAAGTTCGTTTTTTAATTCTAGATAGTAATTTGACATTCGGCTTTTGATATTTGCAATAATTACTATCTAGAATTAAAAAACGAACTTTAGTTTTTTTTTTCTCTGGATTAGGGAAAAGTCTGCTAGAAGATCTAATGTGTAGTTGATACAGAAATAAATAAAAGATTGTATAATATTCAAATATTTTATTCTGTTTCCAAAATTACTAAACTTTTTATTTACTCAACTTTTTCTAAAATACATTTTTTCATTATTTTAATCAGCACCAATTAACACTAAATTATTGAGCGCGACAATATAAACACATACCTACTTAACATAATTAAATAATAACTATTATGAAACGCTAATACCCAAGATTGAAATCTTTCGATATTTTAGGAATGTCCTATTGTGAGACAAATATTTATCTCAAGTGTTGCCAAGTAATTTTCCAAGAAACTAATTACGATCAATTTAAATACAAAGTCAAAAACGCGGGTAGAATGAGACTTTTTAGCAGATAGCAACACTGGCCCCGTACCAAAGAGGTTTTATTACATAAGCGTCAGTGAAGACAAATAATCAGATAGGTATATTAGTTTTATCACAATTACACTGGAATAATAACGAAAAAGCAGTCTCATGGAAGACAGGTGTATGATATACAGATTTTAATTAAGTCCCGATTGACACACATGCATACTGAGATATTTTTTATATTAACATTTTATAAAAGCTATATAAACTTAAACACTCTTTTATTGCGTGCGATGTGTGCATTATCTTATAAGTAGATCAGACTGTTTTCCGGCGTTGAGTAAATTATAATCTGGCCGCGTTAGCACTTGAATAAAATTTCACAAATTTTTAAAGAAAAAAATATTAAATAGCAACAATTTATTTCATGCAATACTGGGATTGTTAAAAAATATGCGAAACTTTTGAGTTTTTAAAATTCTAATGTCATTTATGAATAACGACGACAGACATGACATTTAATTATTATTCGATTTTTATTTACAAATAATCCATCTTCATTTAATTTAAATTTAGTGTAATAATAAGGACACCATTTATATGACAATATATTCAGAAATAACCACTCACATGTAAAACGATTTTTTTTGTGGATTCAGAAAGCCATTTTTACTCATCCGAAATTCAACAAAAATATTATAAATTTTGGAGTAATACGGGGAAAAAAAGGATTTTGAAAACAAAAAACGTTATAAATTATTAAAACAACACGTTAAATAAAAATCAAATGGCAATTTGAGTCCACAAACATTGTACATTAAACACCCGTAATAATAAATTATGCGAAGAAAAAAGGTGGGTACTATAGAGAATTAAACTAATAATATAATTATTATAAGTACTATAATACATATAATAATATCATTTATAATCATAATTAATAATAATTGGAACCGAAATATTTCGACGTAAAGTCAAAATTGCCACGAACTAGAAAATGCGTTGGATTCATTACATATTATACTTCCGGACTCCTAAATTGAACCACCCGTGCATTTATGGATGTATGGATGGTCTAAAACATCTAAATAATCAAGAGTCAACCCATCATTTTGGTGTTATAATTGTTCCAAATTTGAATTCAGGAACATCTAAAAAGTTACAGACTTTAATACAAAATAATGCAGGGTGGCTCGATTGAACTGTCCGGAAGTTTATATTTTAAGGAAGTAACTTGTGTGAATCAAACCACATCTCGGACATTTATTTTAATAAATAATGTTGGTATGATCTTATTAATTTGAATTTCCTCCTGTTATTGAAAATAATAATAATCCTTTTTATAAATTATTATAATGTATACAAGAGTTCATTCTCAGTAAAAAACCTTAATTGGACAAAATCTCCGTACCTAATCAAGTAACTATTTATAATGCCGATTTAAAAAAGAAATTACAATCAAACGGTAAAAATATTTCGATGATATCAAGTCTTGGCAGTGACAATTTTGACGTATTATAAAAATAATTACGTATTGTACTGTGTACCTAAATATTATATAAATACAACCTGTCGATAGATACAACATAACAATATTTTAGAGTCAATAAGACGCGTTAATTCTCTTGAAACTTGTAATAAGTTCAAATGCAAGATGTCAAGGGCTTATGCAAACATTTTTAGGAGCCAAACAGTAGCGCTACAGTTGCCTAAATGTGCAAGAAAAATTTTCACCCTTCTCTCATATGTATCCACATTAATATCAATGATATTAAAAGTAAAAAGAAGTAGATAGTTTATATGCGCTCTGCAAGTGGCCCTTTTAAACTCGGCTAGTTAGCACATATGAACTCAGTTAAATCCGATCCAGCCAGTCCCTTGTTGCCCTCCCCCAGGGGCGCCCTAAGCCGAGGTTCGTACCCCACAGGGAGACCCATAGCGTGTAGTCGCTTCGTTTATAAGTTTTATGCCTTGGATGGAGGCCTTAATTTATTCAGGCAACAGGACAGTCCGGTTAGGCAGCCGACGACCTCCTAGGGTGACCTGCGAGATGCCATTCCCCAAAACAAATCACACATGAACTAAATGTCGCGCCGGCGTCAACTGAAGCGACATATGCTTATCTCTTTTTCGCTCCCGATAATTACGACATGCCGTCCTACTTTCACGTGTCATCTATAATGTGACATTACAATATTACGATATTTTGTGTGCCGTTTTTGAAGATTGATTATAGCAGTATCTATTTACCTCTTTTTACATAAAATATGATTTCCCAGAATGGAGTGTTGCGCAACTGAAGCGATACAAAAAAAAATAGAGTGCATAAGCCCCAAAAAAGTTTTGGAGGTAGAAAATATCATGCATGATAGTTTACACACACCTTTGAATGACCATTATTAGTCAAATTGTGTACTTTCCATCATAATCTGGAAAGTCACAAATCGTACACACATCCAGTTTTTCAATTCACTCTCATTTGAGTTTGTAAACTCGCGCAGTGTTGAATTAAATATTAATTCTAAAAAGGCTATACTAGAATAGCCGATTTCATTGATTCAAGCGTTAGTTTTTCATTTCCCTTGAATCTACGAAAGAGATTACTTCATGAGGAATACAAGAGTCACTCAATCATTGCACATTGGAACACTATAACCCTCTTCCCGACCTACTCCAGCCAATAATACTGTAGTTGTAGTGACTACAAACATTCTAAACGTACCCAGGTACATGACGCAAACCGATTCCCTTACCCTCCCTATGAACAGTCCATCAGTTGTCATAACAAGCAATAACTTGATTATACAACTGGCGTACTTAACACTAAAACTACTAATCGCTGCCGTAAGCAAAGCAAGTGTCGCACGAGAATCGTTGAAAAATCGCGCGACTGTGGCGCAACTGTCGTGCGACACTTGTTTGTTTTTTTAAATAATATAGTATAAAGAATGTGACCGAGACTATGCGATGCGCGGGCGCTTGCCGGGCGCGCGACGTCACATCTCTATGGAGACGCCGGAGCCGCCGAGACGCGTCTCTTTCACTCGGAAGCCATTTTCCAAGAGTTCACCGCAGAGAGAGTCTACTATGGTGCGAGGTGTCGTCGGCGGGATTAATACCATTGCGTATCTGTAACAAAGATGGTATAGTTTAAAACATCTATACTTATGAAACAGTTGACAGACAAAGCACTAACACACAGTTGCACAAAGACAAACATAAATGACCCATTTCGTTAATGATTCCATTAATTTCATCAAAGAACCACTAAAATCGAGACTAATGTTGCTTTATGCAACAAGTTAATTGAAGATTAGTATGTAATAACAGCTTTAAAAGTTAATAGTTCGTTTCTGAAACTGGCTGTAATAGGATTTCTCCATAAACAAGATAAACGGATAGTTGATGTTTGTTTTCGAACGAATTGACAACAGCTGGTCGCTAATATATTTCAGTGATGCAGCAGTTAAATGTGGTAAATTGATTGAATAGAGGATGAAAACCGCAGATCGACTACCTTAAATTAGGTTTTGCAAATAATTTATGAAATTGGGATAAGAGTTCTTATAAAACTTGAAACGTTTTTGAAAAATGCATTCATTTAAAAACTTGAACGAATCGAAACGATAAGTACCTACTTTGTGAACCTTTATGGTTTTCGTTAAAATATTTATAATCCAAGAGGAACAAATATTTACAAAATAAATACTTTTCAATGAAACATGGATTTTTATATCCGTGTTTGACTTGTTTACATAAAGAATTCGAGTTTTGTGTGAAACTGGTTGAGTGAGTTTCGCGTTCATTCAACTTGAATTGACGCATTTATGACGGATTATTCGATACACATCGAATAATCCGTCACCCAGTGATGATCAGGTCCAGAAAGAGTAACCACCTAAACACGCAATGTCTATGTGTACAGCCTACTTAATCAAGGACTTGGCCCAACTTCCAGGCCATAGCCTCTTAAGGGGGATGCGCGCCCGCGAAATTAAATTTTTCTTACGTTTTTTGCAATTTGCAGGTCAGTATCAGGTTGTATGTTGATCTGATGATTCGCGGCCGTAACAAATATGTATTTACAGAATTATAATCATTAGAATCAGCAATACAACTCAAATTTCATGAAAGAGTAATTCAATGCACTTATTTGAACTTAAAGAGTTGTACCCTGTCTAAGAGATATTTTTCGATGGCATGTGCAGCCAAGTCAGAGGCCCATGGGCGGCATAAAAACTCTGACACTAGGTTAGTCACCAACCACACGAGAAGAAAGAAAGAATGAAAAGCTAATATTACAAGTTGTTGTATATCTTACCCGCCACCACCGGCGCCGGTGAGCTTGCAGGCGAGTCCACGGGCGCGCGCGGCGGCTCGTATCGACTCCAGCGCCGGGTGCGACACCCCCAGAGCTGACAGCAGGCAGTGGTTCATGTCCCATAGTTCCTGAAACAATGGATGAGCGAGTTTAATTTAAACGATGGAACGAAAGTGCATGATCTAAGAGACGTCTGCGCAGATAACAAATCTATGAGATCAATCTGGCTAAGGCAGTCCGAGTGCATGCTTGATTGATGTCAGTGTCATAAATCTATTGCTTTGTTTATAGTGTACAAGGAAGGATGTAATGATGATAAATGAATTGCTATTCTAGCTGTCGATTGAGAATTAAATAGTACTAATAATTGTATGTTTATTAATGTGATAAAAAAAACATAATAGCTTTATTCAAAAGATTAGCTGAATATGCGATTGATGCCGCTAAACAGTCCAAAAGCCTAACTTTCTAGTCGAGACCATTTTTAATTTTTAAGCGAATTCCAAGAATAAGGAGTTTCTATGTTCGACTTTATGTGTTTTTTTTTTTTGTTTACTTTCAGAGCGCTAAGTGTGCTAGTTTTACGTATTTTTGAGAAAAACGCCGATGAATGATGACTCTCATGTTTATTTAAAACCTGAGTAGGCATAGAAACTAACGAGAAATCCTTACAAGCGATGCGGAAAATAACAACAGATTTGTCATAATCCAAAAACAACTACACAGCTATTTTAGTTTTCCATAGGTACTAAGCGCTTACGCACGTAATGTTACAAAATTAAATACAAAATGTAGGCACTAAAAATAGCAGATCGTAATAGAAAAATCGTGTAATAATAGTGACGCAGATATGCATCATCACTAATAATCAGAATACGTTTATTTAGATGCGTCGACAAAACATTTTCAGTACTGTATTTCACAACAAAGATTTGAAAGTGCAGCTGACGTCACTTAGGTTGTAAAAAATAGCTATAACAATTTTCATCATTCATCTTGCTATCGATCCATAAATGTCAGCTATTTTTGCAATTTCCCATAGATTGCTTTAACATGATTTTGTGGGATATTGCCATGATTCATACCATACCAAATAGAAGGTATTGTTAAAAATGAGACTCGTTTAATAAATATACCGACTTCCGAAGAAGTGCCATTACTTGTAATGCCTTTTTTATTTTGTCCATTAGAAGCTATTGAATCATGGGGGAAATATCTTTGTGAAGTTTAATGAGTATTTAAAAGTAAACGCTATTTAACGGTAAAGAAGATAAGAAGGTACTTACCGCTAAATGCTGGTATTCTGCTTCAGAATCAATTTCACACTTGCCACTGGAAAGTTTTTCCAAAACCTTTAAAAGAAGAAAAATAAAATATAATAAAATAAATTAAATGTTCCATTTGGGGGGCAGAACTGACGTTTCAGATATTTAGGTGATAAGTCTTCCCCAATTAGAGCTATTATTTTTAAATATTGAACTAAATTATGCCTTGGCTGACAAAGTAAATAAATTATTCAGCGATAATATAATTGTTTTTATTTGCGAAGCTCGGGGCTACGTTGATTTAAGATAAACCGACGTTGATAGCATGGATTTATCTGGTTTTTCTGTTTGTGTAAAACAGAAAAACCAGATAAATCCTGTACCTGTAGGAATCGCTACAACATATCGCCATAGTACGACTGTCAGTTAGTGATCAAACGCTACTCTGACCAATATAAGACTCAGTTACGAGGCACGGAGGAATCTCGGTATGATAAGATGGTCATGGTCACCCATCCACGGACCAACCCCGACAATTGCAGCTTAACGTGCGGCTGTTATTAAATAAGGTTCTATACATTGCATAGTAATGCAGAAAAACTTATTTATTACCTTATTCACCTTATAATCTAAGGAGCCGGTCCTAAGATTAAAATAGCCAAGAGTGTGCCAATGTTTTCTATACTACGCCAACTGTATCTGACTGGGGAACGGGTTGTTTGCGAGGCAAGCAACCTGTCAATGCAATACTAAGTTATTCATGTATCGGAGAATTATGTTCCGTCATTTTGACTAATAGAAATAGACGTTTGGACACTTGTTTACTATTAAATGTTCAATTTACTAAAGGTATACGTATCTTTTACTCATTTTATCGACTTTAATATTGCAAGTCTTGAATGACAGGTTAATGAAACATTGTATAACGACATGATGTGACACTAAACACAGAACCGTGTTGAAAGAGGCGGCTCTTCGCAACTGAAATGATGGGAATTAGTGAAGTATTAATGTGTCGAATCAAAAGAGATTCGCTGGAGAACCCAAAGATTAGTCAAACTTAAGTACAGTTTGATTCAAACTTAATGGCGGCTCGGAAGTTATCTACTCGCTGCGCAGTACCCCACCCTTCAACCCCGCTGACGCATGAAATTTACTGCGCAGTGACTCGCCTCATGTTCCGAGTCGCCATTAAGTTTGAATCGAACTGTTGCAAAGGGCAAGGCACATTGCTCTTAATAGATTGCTCTTATTATTTGGTTATCCGACCGATTATGGCGAGTGTAGTACTTCAGCGTAGGAAAGAGATGAAGCTGTACAGGACGTATAGCTCCATCCCTTCCCCCCACTGAAGCAAAATTAAAATAATACTGCTGGAAGCGGTAGTGGTAGGCCACCTGGTAGGTCTTGGGACGCATAGGACCGGATGTTGAGGCGATTTTATAGGATCTTTCGGCTGTTTAATGATCGGTTGATAATAATTGACGTTTGGGGCTTTCTGGTCTTTTTTAACTTTAAATTAAGGCGAGAATCCGAATTGAAGGTTGATTCAATTCGGATCCTAGCCTTAATTTGAATTAAATAAGACTTATATATAAACTAGCCAATTAATTTTGAACATACCGCAAAATAAAATTGTCTATCGCTTAGCAAAAACAACTAAAACCAAATACAAAACCTTTATGAAACCAACCTGCGTGGCTGTATGAGCAACATGATCACATGCATCCATTATGTGGTCCACTGCAGCCGTATTCCTCTGCCTCAAGGCGGCGACCTTCACCACCAGGGCCCTGGTCTCCCTGGAGACGCGAGAGTCTACCAACAGGACTCGCAGGTCCATCTTTATGTCTAAGTGACGAGGCTTGCTGCCTTTCTTGAAGGAAACCAGAGAGCCGAAGGTGCAGGTGGCGTTGTCTATACCTGTGGAGAAAAAAAAGGTTGATTGAGTCTATGATCTCATTTTCAATAAGCTGCACTTACAGATAAAATTGTAATAATTTGCGTTACTAGTACTAGTACTTAAATAAAAATAACAAAATGCAAATAGTAGATAATCTATAAACACCACACTCTTGGTTTAGCGTGACCATAATGGAATTCTGTCATGACTTTCTATAAAACCTAAACCGAGAGTTTGGTTTTTATAGATCACCTACTATTTATTTATTACTTTATTGTACACCACAAAAATATATAACGAAAGGAAAAAAACAAACACTACAAAATATACAATGGGCGGCCTGCATACTATTTGCATTTTGTTATTTTTTTGCGTCCTGAGAGTCATGCATGTGGGACACCCACACAATTTCTAGAGCTCAGAGTTGACTCTAGTTCCATTTCGAATATCACGAAAAATAAAACAAACAAGTCAGAGAGTGGGGAATTCATGAAACATCTGGTTTTTTTGTGTACATGTTCAATTAGTACATATGGTAGTGTAGTGGGTAAACAAATCTGGAGATCACTACGTCATATTACTTTGAACCGAAACGAATATTTTAAACATAATATACGAACGAAAAAGCCGAGGAGCCTTTTATTCCTATAATGAAGTTCTGCGAAAACTTATCGGATGTTTTAACGAGCAACATGGCCGGTCGGATAAGGTATCATGCATTCGCAAATTAGTTTCCAAAAATGTTAACAAATATGTGTTTTAGAAAAAAATACTTTAACACGCAGTAAAGTTCAGTAAGCGCTACAACTTCAACATTTTTATGACTTTTGAAATAGTACTAGTCATTCTAAATTAAACTTAACGTCACTATTATAAAGTTGAGATTTGTTGTGGAAATAAAATCAATTGGAAGCAAGGATTTAAATATGGGATATGTATACTTCATCACCATTTACCTATGACGGCTTTACACACCCACTCTTCAAGTATAATGTCAATCACTATTAAAATATCATAATTTACATTTATTCATATTAAAAGATGCATTATGTATTCAATACAGGGTTGTACAATATTTTATAAACCAATATATGCATATAATGACGTAGATCGTAAAGCCACGATATATTTGTATAAATAATATATTAAAATGTGGTCATTACACAAACTAAAATAATAATTACAAGGGATCCGGTGTCATAATGTTATTGGTTTTGTTTTAATTATAATTATTTAACGTATTTGATGTCAATATTTATAATGTATAATTTTAATTTAAATTTTAGAAGGTTGCCATGCCGCCGTGCTTCACATATTATGAATTATCAATGATGTTTATAGACGTAAAGTATTTTCTCACTATGAAATTCATTCATGTTCTTATATTTACAAGTCCAAACGTTCAACTATTCCGAATCCGAACAAATGTTTGCCGAAAATGAGTTTTGGGGACATCCTTGTTTGGGCTACTGAATCAGATTAGAAGACATCATCGCGCCTGTCATCTCCAGAGGGTTAGGCAGAGGTGTACGTACGTACATCGCCAGTTATGTTAATTTAAGTCCCATGAAATAGGGGGCAACCTATTGCCATCAACAATAGGCTACTGAGAAATCCGAAATGAAAGAACCCAATAAAAAATTTCCCGACCTGGGGGTCTAACCCAAGACCTCATGGTCAGCCGTACCGCTTAACCAGTAGACCAACGAGGTAGTCAGTAGAGGTCAGATTCGATGAGAATCCATTAATCTACTTTATAGATCGTGTAAGATTTAAACATGCAACAAACATTAGCTATTAATAGAGATAATGAGATAACAAGTCAAGGGCTGCCTTGAGCATGGACCGTTTAGCAATGTTTATCTTGGTTCATTAAACAATGTGGGGATCCGCCCCTTTAAAACAATCAAGCTGCCTAGCCTTTTCCCAACTATGTTGGGGTCGCCTTCCAGTCTAACCCGATGCAGCTGAATAAAACTAGTTGTGAGACTTTTGGCCTTCTGACGACCCGTAACGACTGTGAAAGATCAATGAATGACAGCCGGGACCAACGGTTTAACGAGCTTTCCGAGGCGAACGCCCGTGTCAACCGTGCGACTGTTATTACTTAGCCACAAGCCCTCTGCTCCGCGCCTTTAAAACAACGGATCAATATTTGTGGCCCAAGGAATATAGGAACAGTTATTCAATAAAAGATTTCTCCTTAATAGTAGTAGACAAATAAAAGAATCTCGTCAGGATATATCAATAGCGTAGCATTTGGTCCATTGAAATTCCCACAGAATCACTTTTATCTATTCGACTGTAGTAGTATTAGTGTAGTGTCTATGAAACGAGCTATGCTTGGAGTATCTCTGAGAGATAGAATCCGGAATGAGGTAACCCGGCAGAGAACCAAAGTTGTTGACATAGCTCACAGAATAAGCAGCAATGGGCCGGCCATGTTAGCCGTAGAACCGATGACCGTTGGGGTAGACGTGTTCTTGAGTGGAGACCGCGAATCGGTGTACGTAAGGTAGGACGCCCTCAGGCGACGATCTTCGCAGGGTGGCTGGTAGCAACTGGATGAGAGTTGCCGAAAATCGAGCTGAATGGCGTGCAATTACGGCGTATGTCCAGCAGTGGACTGCTAGAGGCTGATGATGATGTAGTATTTAAGTAAGGTGAAAATATCCTTGATTATTAATTTTTTCGACTCAACAGTTTAGCAAGTCAAGTCTAGCCCTCGTGCGCGTTTCATTTTCATGTTTTGGATTCAACAGTGTACTCTAACAACAATCGTGAGAGCGTTCTACAACCACTATTGGTCAGTGGTCCCAAAGTGTGTCAAGGTCTGTGTCACTTTCTATCGACGCCGACCGGAGGGATACGATGATGTCCAAGCCGCGAACTTGTCCCATTTCACTAAATAGATCCAGTTGATACACGAGACTTTCAATTGGGACTGAAAGCAAAGACACCGATATAAAAGGAAATATTCGTCGAGGAAATTTTTGATTTTGTGTTGACAGGAAAACTGTTTGATACGATTGACTGTAAATATCAGTCAATGAAAATTTTCGAGTAACAAATGTTTAAATATCGTTTGAGAAAAATATTGAACTGATCGGAGGAGAATTATCGTCTACATGCAATTAACACCTCATCCTAATATCGGGATAAAAGTCAATTAAATCAAATAAGAACTGATAAGACTTTACGTTTAAGAAACCAGTTTAGGAAAGAAATATTTCAAAATTCGGTGGACTTGGCATTTATCGTCTCAAGGAGCTCAAATAACTTTACATCTTTTTTTAGGTCAATGGAGACGAAGTGTATGGCCCCTAATCTCCAATAATTATATGGCCATGGTACATCTCAAGCGGTCAAGGTTTTCATACTTCAAACATTAAAATGACTAGCGATTTGGTCTTATATAATATTTCGGCAATACATGGGCTATTCTAGTTTGGACTAGCAATGCATATCCTTGGGCAGTTCAGACTGCTACATACATCTTCGGCAAAGTGGAGGTCAGTGATAGTACCTACAGCAGCGAGAACTAAGATTATCTGCAAGTAAATAAATGGTCCTTTGGTCCGGTAGAGAAATGCGGCTACGTCTTCGATAATCCAAATTTTAAACGAAATTTTAGCACAGTGAGTGAGTAGAACCTTGATTGCCAACATTTAGATGACAAGGTAATTTAGTGTTAGGAAACATTAACCATACTGACAAAAAATGGTCTGTGGCATTTTAAAGTAAATTAAAATATAAACTCGTAAGATTTATTTGTACACAATTTCAGCAAGATTATTACCTATTGATTACATTGGTCCAATTATTAATTGCAATAGGACACAGATTAGCTTCTGAGTTTCAGGGTCACATAGGTTATATGATTGATAAATATTTAGGTAGAAATACGATAAGTTTTTTTCAAAATTAAACAAAACCTTATCATCAACGGGACAAAAACGACCTCTAAACGTTTCGAACCACCTAATATATCTTCATTTTAATGCCTAAAGGAAATCGAGTAATGAATTGTATCAGTTCTTACAAAGTATTCGAGGTTCTCGATAGCTCCTCTGACGTCATTAACAACGTTGTGTACACTGTGGAATATACTAATATCGACGCAGCCAGTGAAATCAAAACACGGGAGATGAAAGATTTACCAATGATTTCCAAGTTTTATTTACCAGACAGTCTAAACGATCAACACATTTGGATTTAGACAGCATAATATACGTTTTACAACAGAAATTACTATAGTATACGCAAATACAGACATGCAAGCTTTTAAATTGGCCGTTCTATGTAGAATTGAGGTCACCGAAGGTTAATGCAGGTAAAAACTCTATGTTCTCTGACAATTTGCGAGCTATTTATAAAACATTGATACATTTCGCGATTGTGACCGGGCAAAAGCTTGTCTTTGTTAAATTTTTTTCGAAATATTAACGTAAACTACTGAAATCTATTAGATAAATGGATTATGGATAACTTACCTGAAGGAGACCCGTGCATTATCCTCTCGCAGTTAAACGCCCATTCCGATATAATCTCTCTCTCAGTCATACTAAAATCTTCACTGGTCTGATCGTAGAACGCGTCAAATGACGTCGTACTCTTCAATTTGAGGAGCTGGATCAGGGCACCCGCTAAACACACAGCAAATGACGCCGAACTGCCAGTTCCTGCTCCAATAGTTAGTTCGGATCCTAATGAGATCTCCAACGATCTAACAGGCAGATTAGTACTTCCAAATATTCCGGAATAGACGTATAGGAAACTGCGTAAGGAATTCTTTTGGTTACTTTGTAATGCGTCGAAGTTTGGCTTGATAAGATGCAGGAACTCGTCAACTCTTCGTAAATGGTTGTCGTGGTCTAGTTTGTCTGGTAATCTCCAGGAGAATTTGCCTGTGATGCCTGGTGCCAGCTTCGGATGGAATAGGCTTTTGACAGTGGGTTCCAGCGGTAGCGTTTCTTCTAACCCGACACATGGTAGGTGGATCCGTATCGTGGGTTCCACGTGATAGTTTACTTCCTGTAAAGGAGGAAAATTTTGGTTTAATTTTACAAAGCGTTGATAATAAAATTTAATTTGGGTTTAAAATATCAGCTGATGGCTTTGTAACTTTCAATTACATTATGAATTTATGATTTATGTGCTACCGTCATAGGATATAATTTTATGTATTTCCTTTAAGTCACGTTTATTTTAAATAGTGTAAAATATGACTGTTCAAAGAGATTTATCATCGTAAAAAGATCATTTCTATGTCTGGACATTATGTCTTCAATATTTTACATATTCATAACACATCATTCTTCTGGTTATATTTGCTAACGTAGGTACAACGTCATATTTTAATATTAATAGGGACATTTAGTAAAATGACCATCAATTTATTTGACTAAGTGCCTTATATTTTTAACAAAATTAATTGTTTACGTTAAATAAATAGCTTCTGAAGTTATTAAATATACTACATAGCTATTATATTAAATATACTTCATAGCTATTAAATTAAATGATCATGTATGGAGCTAGGTATTATGATTTACGAACTAAACATAAGTTAGCGAAAAAAAAATCAGCTGTTCCCTACATTTATGTTCGAATAGCTCGTGAAGGTGTAAAATGTAGGGAACAGTTGATTTTTTTCGCGATTTCAGGTTTGGTCCCATAGTGAAACTTGTTTACAATGATGAGTATAATGACTCCTTAACAGGATGCCCATGAATTAAATTTCACCCTATAGAAATATTAACACCATAAAATCTTTTTACAAAAAAAAAACAACCAACTTCAAAAAACAAACACAAAAAAAGTGAAAAATAACTTTAATTTCGGAAGTCGGTGGTAAAAAACGAAAATTGAAAAGCAGACACCGACTTCCGACTTTTTGTTTTGTAAAAAGTTTTTATTTTTCACTTTTTAGTTGTGGTACCTACCTCACACAAATTCGTATACCGTTATCTGCTATGTAAATAACAGTGACGGAGTGAAATAATTATATCGTCTACATAGCAAAGTGGGAAAAATACGTAATTATTGAAGCTAGCTCAAAAACTACGCAAGCAAAATTAATAAAATTTATATGGTGGTCCCATATAAATTTTATTAATTTTGCTTGCGTGCTACACCTCTGAAGCATGACCTACCAAACAAAAAAAAGAATCATCAAAATCGATTCATAATTGCCGGAGTAATGGCGTAAGATACATACAAAAAAAAAAATACAGACGAATTGAGAACCTCCTCCTTTTTGATGAAGTCGGTTAAAAACTATGTATTTCATAGCTCAATTTTTAGCTATTGTCTATCAATAAATAGTTATATAAAAATTAAAAACCGGCCCAGTGCGAGTCGAACGGTTCAGTACCATTATCTATAAAAACGGCAAAACAATCACGTTTGTTGTATGGGGCCCCCCTTAAATAAATGTTTTACTTTAATTTAATTATTTATTTTTAAAGTGAATATGTAACTAAATATTCTGTGAATATTTCAATCGTCTACCTGTTGTCGTTTTCAATATCGAGCAAAAACGAGCAAAAAAAACACGTTTCTTGTATAATATATATATTGTATTATATATAAATATTTATTTTATTCTGGTTTTTAGTATTTGTTGTTATAGCGGCAACAGATATACATCATCTGTGAAAATTTCAACTGTCTAGCTATCACGGTTCATGATATACAGCCTGGTGACAGACGGACGGACAGACAGACAGACAGACAGACAGACAGCGGAGCCTTAGTAATAGAGTCCCGTTTTACCCTTTGGGTACGGAACCCTAAAAATAAATACCTTTCTGAACTATCAATAAAATTTCTTCCCTCCTAAATAACTGTCAGTCACTTACTCACCTAGGTATTGCCAAAGTCAGCTTTCTAAGTAACGATGTAGGCTCCACGGATGCACCTAACAGCTATATGAGCCAATACATTGGTAATATTTAGATGCCATATAGGGACACCTTACACAAGGCCAGTAATCGTCTACTACACTCAAGCGGATGTTAGTCTAGCAAGTTTTCGGAAATGTTTCAAACTTCCTTAAAATCTTCACAGGTAAATATATTTTTTTTACTCTGACTGGAACTTCCAAATAAACAGACGGAATCTTCCCAACAAATTTGAAAATACTGGCGTACCAGAAAAAAATGTAGACTTTTCTAAGTACGGAATATAAAAAAATAACATCGCAAAGCCAAAATCTACGCATGCTGTGTAACAATAGTGAAACAAAAGAAGCCAAATATTAAACACAACAAATATAAAAACAAAAACAAAATAAAATAAAATGATTAAATAAAAATTAATAAAATGATTACCTTAATAACAATCGAGCTCCTGAGTCCCAGACTGACAGCCACCGCAGTCTTCCCGTACACAACCGAATGCTCCCCATGAAGGATCACTTTACCGGGAGCAGACACACTTACTGTGTACAAATTATCTATTCCGTTCAACATTTTTAATAACAGTCTTTTTACACGCAAGGAACCAATAAAAACAACAAGGTATTCTGTTCTACTTCATTATTATTTTCAAATTACATTTCAAGACTTTTGTTCGTTCCACTGTTCTACCGTTAGCGTCTTTTGCGTGAATGCGTGTATACTCTTCAGTTCTTCTTGAAGCACTGCGTTCACCAATCTGTGGAGCGAATTATTATACTATAATAAGTATAATAGATCGATTGTTATTCTAATGGGGACGTTTGAACGTGTTAGTTGGAGATACCAATCTTGGTGAATACAAAACGGCTTTGTCATCTTATCGTTCGGGTGTTAGATTTTTATGAATGTATTTTCCGCATTTCATTAACTTTTCAACCCTAAGTATTTTTGTGTGCAGTTTCAGTTGCAAGCGTCAGTCAGGGGTTACGTATTGTTAGTTCTAACTTATTTGAATGTTAAAAAGATGTGCTCTGAATTTTTATGACAAGTTCTTTGTTAGAAGTGCACAGTGTCTGATGACGTCTAAGATAGGTCCTTATTTGTATTCTCTTTGAATTTATATTTAGCAAGATTATCTTTAAATTTTTGCGCTGGTTTTCCTCAAGACGTTTAGGGTATTTAGCTAAGAGGAAGCGGTTCAGAATGCATCGATACTGATTTACATACAAAACAGGAAAGAGTGTAGATTCAACATTTCACTAGGTTATATTATCCATTATCATTATGAAAATGCTGTTACTTAAACGCAAAAAAACCTGAGCTTGTCAGTCAGGCATAACATTAATGAATTCTTATGATTTTTTTAATTCTTAGTAATTTTTTTAAGCCTTTCTTTAACAAACCAGAATAATACCTATTTGTTTTACACTTTCGCTAGGCGCTGAGACTGGCGCAGTCAGTATTCTAACAAAACCTGATCCATTAAGCTGTACTACGATTGCGTTTAAACCGTTGCAATCACACATGCATACATACATTGTATCCATTTTGTCAACTCTTGGCAGTCAGCCACGGTTTTTATTGCAATTTTTGCACGCACGAAGTATGCACAATGACCTTCTCATGGTCTCATTACGACTCAATATCGATAACAATGCAACTATTATGCGATATTGTTTGATTGTATATGACTTGGGACACGTAGACGGGTTATCAAGTGGACCTCTTGGGAATACCAGCGTGTTATAATCGAATTTATTGTACCAGGAAAGTAAAGCGAAAATATGCGCTAAAGATTTGTGACTATAGTCGAATTATTAATTCACTGGAGTAAAATGACGGGTGCTAGCTGTCACCTAGTAACATAATAAGCTCCTATTTCTATTGTAATATTAGTATCACAAACGTTGAATTAACGAACAAGTTAGTTTAATCTAAGTAAGTTAAGTTTAACATTAAGTGTACAATCTAGAACACAATGTTCCCATAAAATATTTTAAAAGTGACAGCTAGCACCTGTCATTTTACTCCAGTGAATTAATAATTCGACTTTAGCTAGTGCATCCCACACCCATTCACGATAAATGGTGATAAACAAATTGCAACCTTCAACCTTTCCTCAGTTCTGTGCATATATTCTTTTATCTGATTAGGTTAGGAAATGCGTCAAAAGGATGAGCAGCGAAGAAATATTGATTGATCGTTGTTGAACACAAACAACACATAATGCGAATTAATCTAGCTAGCAGATCCATTGTAACGCTTTTATGACTTGACCTGGGGAAATGGATTTCCAATTGATGTTTTTAATGGCTTCGATAACGGGTGCCATCCTGCCAACGTAGTTTAATTATATACTGTTTGCTAATTTTGAACCAGATACGTACCATGGATCAAAATTCCCAATACCAAAACTGTTTATAGCTCTGCAGCTTTGTTCAAGAGGGAACAAATGACTCACTGAATGATTTGTTCCCGGTGTTGGTGTTACAATAAGTGCACTGCCATTGAGTTCTAATTTGCGTTCATGGTCTGTGCACTTCAAAGAGATTGTTTCATTAATGGTTAGCTGATATTTTATAGGGTCAATTATAGCCTACACGTGACTTTCGCTTATGTTTGTTATCTGTCTCTTATTGATGATGTGTCCACTAGACAAGCCTTATTTGCGCATTATATACCCAGAAATGATTAATTCAAATATTTTGTTGCCTGGACGCGAAAAACAATACTTCAAGGATATCTAGATGCGCAACAAAATCTATTGTTTAAGCTTAATGATCGATCACACTGCTTTTCGACTATAAATCCGGCAGACACGTGCTTAGGCACCCACATAATAGACACTTGCAACTGAAACTTGCGACAGACCGGATAAGACCTATTTCGAAGCTCTAAAGACCAGTCTTATCCTCAAAAAAATTGCGATTGCAATCTATCATAGAAACAATAGGTCAAAGATCTTTAAAACTTAACGTGTGGGTTTTGGCAGTTCTCAATTTTTAAGGTCAACGACTTGGATACAGGAAAACCTAACGTTAAAATGTTCTCATAGTTTGTAGAAATAACATTTGGGACTCACCTATGCCTGGCAAGCAGCGGTTTCCCCTGGAACTTATCAGACACGATAAGCACAGAAAACTTCGCGCCACAGCCGTCGCTGTCATCCGTCACCTCCTGTTGGCAAAGAGACAGAACGTCAGCATTATGTCACACACAGTACGTTGCGTCATGGGCCGTTAGACTAAACACGATTATTTCATTCGATACCGACAGAATCATTGATTAAATTAGTCATCTTGTTTTGGAGGTAGATAAAGAAAGACCGCCGTTTTTGCAAGGACTCGTCCGGGGGTTTTTCACATTAAGGACCACCTCTCCTATTTCTGCCCTCCAGTAGAAGCTGGCAACTAACTCCAAGAGCCATTTTCACTTTGTTTCTGACTGCCAAAGTATCGGAAAACTTCCTGTTATAAGAGATGCATTAAATGCCAATATGGCGACGCCAGCCCTTCTCCATCAGGTGTCAAGAGGATGTCATCAATGCATAATCAGATCATAAAATTCAACCAAAACAGACTCATTTTACAACACACGTTGGATAATATGACTGGCGCCAACTTTGTTCATGAGTAAGAGTAAGGCAACTATCTTACATGAATAGTCTGCTTTCATAATAAGTAGAAGTCCAAGTAAAAGCGGTTAAGCTGTCAGTATTCACAGTCATGTAAATTGTGCTGTTTTCTATTATTTCTATGAGGATACTAAATAAAACCGCACCTACATACTATTTGTTTGGCGTAACTTCCTACGCAACTCGTAATGGGGGGAACGGGTTAGGTTGCGCGGGAAAACGGGCTAGACCCGTCGCCATACTTGTGAAATATTTACCTTCGTCAATTATAGAATTATTTAACAGAAATGGCAGACAGGCATATATACCGCACTTGTATCGTGAATGCATTAGCGGAAATGGAACATACATGCAATTGGCATAATCATTTTTTGGGATAACAATCTCTCGAACTCAAAAACCGCGATAGTGTGTAGGCGTAAAAGGAAGGACGAGGGCGAAGACCTCTTTAAAATATAAGCTGATAATAGCGTTACTAATGAGGATGACGCCACACAATAAGACACAACAAAAGTTTTTTTTACACCAACAAAACAACAACAACACGCCCTCTACAGAGGACAAGCAACTTCATACGAAGAATTATGCTTTACCTTTACCAACCGACCTTCGTTACTCCACAAGGGTCAGAGACTAGACTCGGCTGTTAGATATTTCTAGAGCATTATACATTACGGAAGACCCTGACATTGATTGGTGCCGAGACAAGAGAAATTGAGGCGAATTGACCACAATTGCCCCGGAAGAGTGCTTCCTCGAGTATATACTAGTAATTGGAGCAAATGTAGATCGAACTTCAAGTATTCAGTACTTTAGTGTTAATTTAATAAATCAAAGGTCTATGCCCATTGACAGATTTCAATTAAAAATCTTTAAAGAAACGTGACTGCATGGAAATTCAGGAGTATTGGCAACCAAGAATTGAACCATTGAAAAAGGTTAGGTTTCAGTTTTGGATATGCTCATGTTGAAAAGAGATGATTGGCCGGAAGAACAACTCAGTCTAAAATATTGTTTATTAGAATCCCGCACCAAACTAAAAAGAAAAGCTCCAGTCCCTATCTATTAAACACCATAAATAAAAGAATGATGTAAACATCCTCTTCAAAGAAGCCCATAAATCAAATAACGAATCCATTAGATGATTACCCATCCGAATCTAACACGTAGTTAGGCAGATTAATTACCTATAATTATTATTTTACAATTACGTAGATTGATGGTCATCCAAAAGCGGTTCAGGTCAAACAACAGACAACACTACTGGTTTCGGTACCAAATCTTGTTTACGTTTAGTCGCATGGTCGGAAATATTCTTACCATCTGTATTTTTACATCCGGTCCTTAGAGGTTAATAACTCCCGTGTTAATATGGGACCATCCGTGTTTCCCAGGCAGGACGTAGGTAAACTGGACACTGTGCAGAAGCTTAAGCTTTAGGGTTCCGAGTGTTATTTATATTCAAGGACGCTTCAATATTGGGAGGACACAGAACTTGATCAGCACGCGTAGGATGACCATGTCATGCGACACGTGCTGTATTAGGTTCCTCCTTTCAGGCACCGTTATTTATTACCTTCATTCTTCAAGGCCTCTCCATTATTGTCATTATCGAGTTATGTTTAACCATTCCTAACTTTATCTTGACTGTGTATCTTAAGCTTCTTTTCTGCGTAGTAAACCTACTCGTAATTACAGTTCAAGCAATTAAGCAATCATACGAGGTTTTTGAAAATGATACCCTCTCTAACTGAGAGATTAGAAAACTTATCAGTAAGTACTTGGCCAGGTCATGACATTTTGGATCGTGGTGAGCATGCTTGTAGGCTATTTATTTATCACTCTGTTTTACACTAATTCCGATTACTATACACATGTGCGAGTAAAGAAAAAACAGATATTGTCTACCTTCCCACGCTGAAACCGACAACTGAGATAAATGTATGAAGTGCAAAGTAGCTCGTAAAGGAATCACTGTTTAATGAACTGCATCCACAGTTTCACATACATGATGCAAAATTTAGATGATGATCTAATGCGAAGTAAAAGAAGTTGAGTTTACGGTTTTATTTTTAGTATAATTTTATTCAGTCCTGTGCTATTAATAATTGTTGTTAAAGCATTATCAGGAAACGTTGCCAGGTCATCATCTAAATCTTTTCCAGCTTCAATACCACTATAATACTGAAATCGCATCCCATCTTATCCCATTTCTTTAAGAAACACGATGAGAATGAGTCGATCTACAAAAACAAATCAAACTTATACAAATTCATAATATCATAATTTTCCAACTCGTGTTTTATAAATGAACAAGGTGACATTTTACGTTTGACAGATCCAAATTTAATCAAAGTGTAACCTTCAATCCGCGACATTGGTCTCTCGTAACGACCGGCAGATCAATCGAAGTTATTTCATATTGACCACACAATTTTAAGGTTAATCGTTCTTTCGACTTAACCTTGAATAATATTTAGGTGAACAAAGATTACAGTAGAATAATTATCTTTCCGATACATTTGAATTAAACGGATACGCTCTTGACCGAAATGATCATACATAATCACGCAATTTTATTTGCAAGCGGAGACTTAGCTAAATAGTTACTGAAGTCTATAAAATTTAAGAATTCAAAACCTTCATGGATATAAACGGCTATACAAAACATGGGAAACAATTTAAGAAAAATAAACAATCTATGTGCAGCCTTCGGAATACGTAACACGTAAGTAAGGAGTCGTCTTTCCGCCTCTTACAAAAATATGACGCATTTAACAAAAAATCCTTTTCAGTTATACTATCTCTTTAATTACTTGAATAATAAAATTACTGTTGTAGAACTGACAAAATTATTATCTCATTGTTTCATAATATACGATGATCAAGTTTTTGGTTTGGCAGCATTTTAGTTTACATAACAGTAGTGACGATATAAGTGCAAGGAATATAATGTACAACCGTGCGTGATCTGGTGTTGCATGAAAATATTGCAAAGTTTTGGATCAAATGGAACGGAACAAATCGTTATGTAAATGAAAAACAAGAATTTTTATTTCAGAATCTATATATCAATGTACTGAGTACAAATGCGATGGTACTATTTAATTACATGCAAGAAAAACAGTCACCATGGTAATATGACAAGTCTATCCTGTACATAAAAAAACAAGTTTAAAAAAAATCACTAACATTATAAATAACCGCATAAATGACATTAGGTAGCCACAAGCAAATTAAGAAGAATGCTATTTATTGTCTAAACAACTAACCTACGTAATATTACATGCAAACTTAATATGACCCAATTAGGAAGGTCGCGTACAACCTAATTCAACTAATATGGTGAATCTGCTCTTCAAACCAGCCATTCGTATAATTAGGAGGATTAATCAGAATCATACACTTGCATCACCCATTACTGGTGTTTAAATCAAATTAACAAGATTTACATGTTGTTTATGATTAAAAAATACCAGAAGAGTTGTCTTAGAACATAACAAAAGAGTTTGGTTACAGATAAAGATACTCTTTGGTTTGAGATGTTTTTTTTTATTGATTAAACTGAAGTATTTTACAGATTAATCAGACAAGGGACTGCGGATGATCAAAGTGGTGAAAGATTTAAGTGGCAACAAGAATGCTAAGTGCATCGACCAGTTAAGACTCAAGTATTCAAATATTTTAAGTTATCTATGTAGTTGATCAAAAATAAACGATTACCATAAAATCACACGGTAACGCTAAGGTCGGATCTCAGTTTATCGTTATACTAAAAGTTACACGTTAATTGAACAATAATCCTTTAGGCGTTTATTTTATTCTGCTAATGGCAAAGATTATTTTTTGGGTGAAGAATATACTGTTAATGAGAGATAGTGTTTCTTCCGAGGCAAATATATCTACTAGTCTCAAAAAGTCGAGATAATTCAAGAAAGTGGTAACAGCAATTTGTATCTACATATTATTATGTTTCTAAGTGTTCGTCAAGTGGGCAGGTTATAGCGAGTGACCTGTTTCGTCTCACAGTTGACTATTACAATTCACGCAATCAGGCTATACGGATGCACTGGTCCTCATGTATTTTAGCCTCATTTTTATTTGTTACGGCTTCATTACCGGGCACTAGTAAACAGTCGAAATGTTGAGGACTCCCAAAATAGCAATTAAATTCTGATAAAGAACTATAAGACATGAGCATCAAAACAGTTTCAATAAAATACCTTGAAAAATGCTAAATTACTTTTTTGTAAGCATTTACATAAGAACTTCCACCACGGTCCACCGTTCTCTTCCCACCCTACAATCCAGCGCACTTGTGCGACCAATCGCTGTATAAAATTCTCCAGATAAATTAACAACGTCCCAATGGATATTCGTCCCGGAATCGTGCGGCCTAGTTGAGGTAAAAATCCGTGTAATTTGCCCAAACGCCAGTACAGACGAAACGTGAAGCTCACGCCGTTATTTTAAACTATAGCTCTCGTAAATCATTTTACAGACCATTTCAGCATTTACAGCGTGCAATGCTGGAGAAAAAACAAGAAATGCGGGATGCTTCACGCAATAAGCAGACAGTTTATTTAAATTTTGGAGGTGGTGAAATAGAGAAAGCACAGCTTTTACTTATACATCATAAATCTTGTAATATGTCAGTGGGCCTAAAACGGCCACATTAACAATTCCTCTAAAAGCAATTCATTTCCTGATTTTCCAGCTGCCATCATTTGTGAAAAAAAGCAATTCATAATTTGTGGACCATTTTACGTATCTCCATAGAAAACTGTCAAACAGATGAACTATTTCTTCATATGAATCTCACGCAGATCATATTATGAATTGTCAGTTTTTGACATTTTACAATGATTCATAATATTTTCCCATTGTAATTCTGCCAAAGTGGCTGTTTTAAGCCCCCTGATCTTAATGCTAAATGCAAAGACTGCTTAGAATCATGAAATGTGATCAAGCGCAGTGCCCCAGAAAGCTGACAAGGACTGATTGAGACGATACATCGAGTGCATTAGCAGTAGCAATTCTGTCATGATAATATCACCGACTACGGAAGAGGAGCATGACTAACATGTAACCTATATGGCTTCGAATGTCGACCTACTAAACTTTCGAACCGTCTGTGAACGTGAAGATCATACACTCGAGAAACAATTTCATTTGCGTCTACGAAAGAGGATAAAGTTTTATTAACTTTCTCTTTGGCCAAGTATAAATGGGAACTATGCTTGCATTGCTTGCTTTGCTTCTAACCACTACAAAGTGTTGTTTGTATGAAGAAAAATATTTACAGTTCATAGTATTGTTTACGTTGATTTTGATACTCGCTTCAGTGCTCATTCAGCGCAAAGACAATCCATATTGTTATAATTTCAAGTTACTATAAACGCATCGAGTCATTCACATATTAATTTGGGACTCGATCAGTTAATGTTTCAACCGAAAACACACCTTGAACACCCTCAACAATAATAATATAAATCTCAGCAAGACAAACGGATGTTTTCTTTTAGAAAATAAACTTTCGAAGTAAACATAGATCTAAAGTATTAGCAGTTTGTACGGCAGACATCGATCGTGTACACGCAGTGAAAGCCGGACTTTAGAAATCACCAAACTCCAGTTTTTAGAATAATAATGATTTATTTATTTATAATTTCTCTGTCAAAAACTAATTTTGGAACTTTTACTTTTAAGCTTTCCAGTTTGGCAGACAGCGACGACGTAAGAACTATAGTAAACTTGTAAGTAGGAAGGTATCGTTTTTTTTTTTTTTTTTTTTGATGTTGGGAAATCATCCAATTACTTCTACTGCTCTGAGTGGAGCGGAAGGGCGTGTCAGACTTTTACTGACTAAAACCCACCCGTGTTCCTTCAGTTGCCTGTTGCCAAGGTCCCAGTATCCCTTTCGGACTAACCCGCAACCCTGGCAGAAAGGTATCGATACTTCTGATTACTGAAATATTGAAAAAAGTTATTTTTCAATAGTTAGTTATGTGTAGTATAAAGTTTCAGTCTCCTCGATTAATTAAGCGACCAATAGGTCATCAAGAACACTTCATTGCTCAATAGCTGACTAAATAATCCGTTAATCATGTTTAAATTACCAATAATTTTAAATACCATTGAACACAACCTTACTAATGTTATTGATCATACACCTTGACAGCGAACAAGCGATAAATAATTAGAAGAAAAAAAAACATAAGCGTAGATTACACTGAGGACAACGACACGTAAAACAATCTTAAAATACACGTACCTAATTCTTATCACTTAAAAAAAAAGAACTTCACTCATAAATCACGGATCACTTTGTCTATAGTACAAGTTTTTTTTTTAAGAACGCGTTTGTATAATATGTGCAGCGGCGTGCACCGACCGCGGCCCGCTAAGTCCACCGACTGACTTCCCGCGCTACTCGCGGATGCGGCTGAATGACCGGCTGCGCGAATGTGGGCGTCTTGTTGGCTTGTAAATCATCAGCTTCGGTGAAGACGAGCCGTCTAGTTTTCGAGTAGGTCTCTCTTGGGTTATTACGTGGCATTGGATGACTGGACCCCACATATAAAGATCTTGTCATGTTTCTAACTCTATGTTTGCACACACACACTGTACAATGCGCATCAGTTGAAGAGGATGATGATAGACAGGTTAGCTAAAAAAAAACCTACCAACAGGTTAATTCTTCAGACGTGTACATTACTCCTGCTTCTGCATCGCCTTGACATTTTTGCCAGCAAAAATAGGAAAACAAGGACGCGCCGTTCTCAATTTATCACTTTCGGCGCTCAAGGGCCAAACTGCGCAAATATCTTGCGTCACAAAAACTTGTTACAAAAAGTGTGGATTCTGAGTAGAGTACATTAACTTACCGTGTATACAACCAAATCAACATTAGTAGCAGGCACGCAACACAAAACCATTGACAGGAAAGTGTGCTCGCACGCACGGAAAATAATCAAACATCCTCATTTGTGGGCCGGAGGAAAACCGATTAGATTATTTCGTATTAGGATTTAATTTGTTTAGTAACGCAAACAACCCAAAATTGGAGACTACTGACGTTTTAAAACACATACATGAGAGCTTTGACAGAAATATTTGCATAAATCCTGTTCAGTAACGAATCCATGGCTCTTTTAAAATTATTATTGCATTAATGATGTATGTGCATTATTTGTAACAATATCATTTATAAAAGAGTTTCTTGCCCATTCTTCTCCATAGGAACCTAATATTCTACTCTGGAATGCGCAACTAGCTTCATCTTTCTGGCTAACAGACTCATTTGACAATTTAAAATTCCCTGTAAATGGTTTTAATAAAACAAATGCTTTGAGTTTAATTCTCCGTCCAATATCGATTTGCCCAGACACGATTCTGCTAAATTACGATTTCGTTGATTATGTTTACGCTGATGTCTGCAACCAATCTAACGATCTCCAGACCGACTGACGTCTCTAAAACAAATTGCAGGGTATCGACATAAATCAGCTTCCAAATACTGTTCTTGACATCGCGCAGGTGTTCCAAGGTTATTTCAGGATTACTGGGAACTCAACCATCTATAGATACTCAAGGGTGTAAATTGGATGAAGCGGATGCGATTCGGATAGTGGCATCTTCCGTTCTAGACCAAAATGTAGGTGACGTTAACAAAACCAATTATGTTTCACTTCTTGCACGACCACATTTCGCAATCTATTACTTGATGGTCATTAAACACATACCATAAAACCAATTCATTTGTAAAACAAATACATTAATTTGGAAGTTGTCGCGCGGTTTCATAATACGTTATAATTTACCGGGACCTTGCCGCAATACCGGTGTTGATATTGCGCAACGCAAAGACGCGTATTTTAGCATATACTTGATGTTGACTCTACTACTTAGCTCTTTTGTTTGCTTTAGGACGCCAGATAAACGTGACATTGGCATCTGTGCCGATCCATCATTCTTTTACATGTTTATTTTCTATGAAGTTTCGTAGAAAGCCATGTGCTGTTTGAGAATACACAATATGCAATCCTGACTCATAACGAGTCAAAGTGTCATCGTGACTTTCAGCTACACTAATTATCATATTAGTCATTTACAACTGCAGATCTATACGTAATTGCGTTTGCAGTTTTGCAGTATCTGTATCGGCTTTACCGATTAAAATACTTAAGCTTAGAAACTCATTTTACGAGTAAAGCTGAAATTACAAAGGCACTCCTACTTAGTGTCTTGACCTAGATACTATAGTTAATTATATAGATCGATTTCAAGTTTTTATAGTAAATATTTGTTATGAACTAACAGAACCTGTCAAACAATTGCGTAAAGCTTTAGCATTATTACAATTCCACCAAACAACAACAACAATAAAAAACTGGCATGGCGACGGCATTTTACATTCATTAAAGACTGATAGGAAATGGCATTGTTTGTACATTATTTATCGCCAATACAGGTCTGCCCTAACTCCTACTGTTCTTATGGTGACCGAAACTCTCAATGTGTTTGGCTCCCAGCCAAAAATACCTTCGTCACATGATCAACTTTTACTAAACCCAGGTTGCTAATAGGTTGTTCGTGAGACATAACGCTGCATTAATCATTTTCCCTATACAATTTGTATTACTCAACAAGGATTTAAAAAAAAATCTTTCGAAGCCCTTTGCACAATATAAAAAAAAATCTCATAGGTGTTACATAAAACGATAATTTTTAAGCGCGTCCGCACTGCGCTGTTCAAGGCCTCTGACGTCGAACGATAAGAGTCGGTTACGTTATGCCAAGTTCTTATGACCGATACCAGACGCCAATCAAGAATTCGGTCAATTAGATAACACTTATATGAATGAATTATCCACTTTCTTGATGCCATGCTGATGCAAGACAATAGTACTATTAAGTAAGGTAAGACTGAAGCTGTGGCGATCCACAGCTGAGAATCTCACACCATGACACGAGTTGCCTTTGCTAACTTTAAACAGACTCCGGATCCAGGTTGGCCGAAGTAAGGAAAACCTGTTCGGATAGACGACTCCGCCTTGGAGTACATGTGGTGCTGTTCCACAAACGATGGAACACTTAATATAGTTCCCTGCGTGTCCTGTCGCCTGCACATTACAGGAACTGATGGACTCTAGTGATAGCGATGGCGTCAAACACGTAGCCGAATTCTGGGCAGAGTCCATTAAGATTGCCATCGACACGAAGAAGAATAAATAAGGTACTTAATCATTTCCAACCAAAAATTCATATGAAGCTTGGTGTACCCCAGGGAGCATACTCGGACCGAGTATGCTTTACCAGCAAAAATACCAAAAACGGGATGACGAGTTTTTCTTAATAATAGAATGACCAAAGAGCAGAATAGAACAAAAGCAACAAACAAAATGGCACGTATGATGATTCAACCTCGCATCCAGCTGGGATGTGATAGTACGTGAACTTATTGAAATAATTCGAGACCTTGGGTTCTACGATAACAGCAGTTCTTTTAAGTGCATACCGTGGTGGGATTGCATTGTTTATTGTACTTTATATTGCGCGATTATTTAATCATTACTCCGGTCCGTTATGGTCCCACAGCATTGCAAGGCGATTAAAACAATCAATGGCAAGATTTTACCTACTTATGGATAATTCAAATAATGTTATAGTTACGTTGTTATAAGTTTAACATTACGAAGGGCACAGGCAGAGGCGTATAATTTAGTATAGCACATTTTACCAGCTATATTGAAGTAATGGGGCAAGCTTGGCTATTTGAAATCATCAAATGACTTCTCCCGCTCTTGGCGGACCGGGAGGGCGTATCAGACTTTTACTGACTAAAACCCACCCGTGTTCCTTCAGTTGCCTGTTGCCAAGGGTCTCGGTATCCCTTTCGGACTTTCCCGCAACCCTGGAAATGTAGACACCTGGGTTAGTACGATGAAATATTAATGCCATCATTATTCCACTGCGAAAACGGGTTGGTGCTTAAGCCTTGTATAGCGACGTCTCTCTCTCACACGGGAAAAATGGTGGCATTAATACTTTATAATACTGCACCTGGCTGCTCAGTGCTCAATGTGCTCATATCTGAATTTTCCCTGTGATCGATCATAATGGTTTTCCTCATAATCATTATTTCATGTTATTCAGTAGAGCAAAAAAACAGTCAACTAACTGACAAATCCATACTAATCATTACGAATATTATAAATTCGAAAGTAACTGTCTGTCTGGCTGTCTGTATGTTTCCTTTTCACGCCTAAACCACTGAACAGGTTTCAACAAAATTTGGCAAAGAGATAAATCAGATGGCACTCTGGGGAAGGACATAGGCTACTTTTTATCGACATGCCGCACGGGCGAAGCCGCGGGCGGAAGCTAGTTAATAAATTTATCTAGCAAAGTTTCTAGAACTTTCTTCAATGTTTGAAAGCAAAACTATTGTAATAGAAATAATGTCGGATCTAATCTAAAGGCTAAGTTTCTACCGAATATTTGGCAATCTATGACCTTGACGAAATGATTACACGTTACCTTGTTTTTACAATATCTATAGTTAATTTATTATTGTAGGGCCGGACTTTGTAACGTTGAGAGAATTATCAAAACATGTGAAAGTGAGGAGGTATGGCGCTCTCCTTTTTCCACAGTGAAAGGAGATTTGGGGCAAATTCTTAATGCGTAATTACTTTGTCTACGTTGCGTAGCAGTAACTGAGATGGCAAAAAAATCTAGCTTTCTATTTATATCTTCACTAGCGGTTCCTTGTGGTTTAAGTCTCGATCCCGTGGGAATATTAGGTTAAAAAGTATAATATGACCTAACCCAGGGCATGGTCTACCCCATGTACCAAATCCGTTTAACCGATTTAGCGTGATAGCGTAACAATGAAATAAAAAAAACAAACTCATGCGACTGCCTATCTGACTTCACTCCACAACCCTGTTACTGACCAGTAGAAACGATCAAAGTTATAATAAGGTTTTAAATTTTCAGTATCTTTGACTGTTGAACCTATGAAGTTAAGAGTTGACGTTGATAAGTGTTAACTGGTCATCAGCCTGGTTTTCCCGTTCACTAACAGCAAATAGGTACGTTTAGATCAATTAACACATCTGGAAAAATGTTGAAACTTGTGAACGGCATTTAATATTAGATTGAGATGTGATTTAGTGAGTAAATCATCACTCTATCAATTTCATAAGAATCGTAATTAAGAATAATTAAAATTTTCCCATAAGTTCTCTTTTCTTTCTTAATTTAGAGTTACTATTCTGTCTTTTAGAGTTGCTGTGGGCCTAAAACGTAATTAGCAATTCCTCTAATTTGATACAAAAGCCATTCATAATTGATGTGGACCATTTTACGAATACGAGTGATAACATGTTCCATGGCTATTGTTTGTTTCAGAAAAATAACAAAATTATTCATAAAATGGACGTCTATCGGGTGAAATTATGATGATGATGATCATACGCTTAATGCATAATTATGATTGCAGTGCTAAATGTTGTTGTGTTTGGTCGTACTTCAGCCAATGTTTGTGTTGATTCAAATGCAGTGACTCAACAAGAAATGACATATGAAAGTAAGGTCAATTGTCGAGTTAACAAACGATAAGAAAGCTCCCGACAGTTAAAGTTCGATAGAGCATAAGCAAAATACAAAAGAACCAATATACATCGTATTCATTTTCCAATTACAATTCAAGGCAGTATACAAAGGCTGACAAGACTGATCTAGCTAAATAGACACTTTATATGAGTTCTAATTTGATAGAGGACTGCATAATATAGCAATTACATACAATGTTGAATGTACATGACATATAAGCTAGATTCACGTAGCAAGACGAACCAGATAGGCTTTGAACCTATTAGCAAATCTGATGGGCGCAGGAAACGCGACAAGAAAGTTGGTACGGAAGACAACATCGCAAGTTAGTAAGGCCTTGGAGATATCGTGGACGACCTAGATAATGGTTGGCAAAATGAGAGATATCAAAGCCAATGAACTTGGCGATAACTTTGGCATACTTCAATGAAAGAATCGGCGAATATTGAAAGGGAAAGTTTTTACTTTCTTACGTTTTATAAACATAGACAGTCATCGATATTGAGACGAGTGTTTTGCGCAATCGGTTTCATCAATTACCTCTTTCTGTTTTGTTTGACTTCATGAAGTAATTCATCATTTTTGAATGATGTTAGGTATAGCTCCTACGTCAGCATCTTTTCTAATAATATTTTAACACATACGTCACTGTCATTGACTTTAATCGACACCATTTTCATTCTCCTCAATAACCACAAGATCCTGCATGACCAGATATTGATTACCATATTATTTGCAGGTCGCTTTATGAAGAAATTTTATGGTTGAACTTTCTTCAAGTAATTTAATTGCGCGATTGCGAAAACCGACATTATAGTTTTGAGGTCAAAGCCAAAGACGCTCTCTTTCTATAATTTAATCAGTTTTGTATATGGATGTACTTTTATTATGTCAAAACAGATGAAATGTTATAACTTCGCTTTTTGCTGAGTGGTATTTTTTACAGCGATGAGTGCAAAACGCATTAAATCTGTCTGATGATGCAACTGCAATCATGACTAAATCTTGACATTACACGTCATATAAACACTTCTGAAACATAGCCGTTATGAAAATATTAATAATACTTATCTAAATCGTCAGGTAGCCGCAAACTGTTTCGTAATTGGTTGCAAGACGACCATTGTCTCTGGACAAATGTAATGGCCGTCGATGTGTGCACATTAGGATAACTGTAAGCGTGGTAAGCATGTAGCACATGTGCAATTCTGTTGAAGGTTAGCCTAAGTAGAGCAACATATTATTGTATCTGTTTTTATTATCGCTGCAGTTTTCTTTGCGGATTCAGCAGATTTTTATGAAGTATCTAGGCGAAATATACCGGTCTTGCTTGATGGAGCGTACGGCAAACAAGTCTGCATTTGTGATGGATAGCTACTACCATTACCCGGTTCTTATGACTACGGTAGTTTATGAGATAATCAGCTGAAGAAAAAGATGTACTGTACTGAGAATGAAAGAAGTGCAGACCATCTATACCTACTGTTTATTTTGAAATCGAATGTTTTGTGGGAGAGCCAGAACTCGCATATTATTTACCTACTTTTTATAAACAATTTACAAAAGTAAATCTCGTTTTCTGAATTTACCAAATACACGTGAATTGTTAACAAAAAATAAATTAAATAACTTACAACAAAAT
The DNA here is from genome assembly GCA_947522985.1 of Lithophane socia. Lineage (NCBI taxonomy): Eukaryota > Metazoa > Arthropoda > Insecta > Lepidoptera > Noctuidae > Lithophane > Lithophane socia. Next base: position 7,908,336 of record OX383271.1, on the reverse strand, counting down.
ACCAAATATATAAAACCAATTTACATAACAAATTATTACGATTAATCAAAGTTAGAAAATACTGAAAAATAAATTTTTGCTAGGTAACAAAGTCCAAAAACAAGGTTTTGTAAAAAAAAAATACGATTTACATAATACGGTAGGTATTTCGAAATTTTGGAATTTTTATTTAATTTCGTCACAAAGGGAATGACCGATGAGCTGACCACCTTGCAAGAGACCAGTTCCTTTTAAGCTGGTGACCTTCGCGGCTACTCAATCAACTTAAGAATGATGTCGAAAGAAAACCTTTTTTTGGATACCTACAGTTTTTTTGGATTGGCAATACTTGCGGGATTTAACGACATTTCACAAACAGGTAAATATTATGCCTACTTTTCGCGCCTTGATTTAATTACCTTCCTTAATATACCTGATAGATTCTTTGCCACTACGACCACTACTGGCACATCACTGGTATTTGTTCGGACAATGAAAAAAATAATCAATCTGCCTTTCCTTTTCCCAACTGTATGTTGGGGTTGGCTTTCAGTCTAACTGGTTGCAGGTTAATACCAATAATTTCACTTGGAGCGACTGCCTGACTAACCTCCACAATCGAGTTACCTACTATGAAAATTATAAAATGTTTCAAGAATATACCAGATACGAAGGATTTTTGAAAAAACGTTGACCTTCAAATCTTGAAACCCATAAGTATTTCAATCAACAAACATCAAAGGTATACAAACCGTCTTAGTTTTCAAAACAGCGGCGTTAGCAAGGAAAACACTAAGGAAAGTCAATTTTCATAATTATGAGAAAGAATAATTAGCACCGTCACAATTTTCAGGAGCGTAGTCATCGGGACAATGAAGTTAGCAGAGATTTCTTGGAAGCTATGAACTCACTATCTTATGTCATCTTAGTAATCAGAACTCCTTGGTATTGCCCCATCTGCATACACGATACACAGCATAAATTATAAACTCAGCGAATTGTGAAAAATGTACAGCTGTCAATCAAAGAATGAGGTGACAAATAAAAAGGACACTAAAAAACAAAAAAACATCTGTCGCACGTAGCCCACAGACTGGTGGACAGAGATAGATTTAGGTAGCCTCAAATACAAACAACAATTATATCTGTTAGCATTGCCCTCTATGTAAGGATTTTCCTCATCTGATACTTCTCATGCATAAATTCATGTCTCTCATGAATTCTCATTTGATTGTAACGGGTGTCATTGTCTTTAGATATAATGTACGGACAATGGGGGTTTCGTAGCATATTTTTGGAGTAGATAAGTAAAAATCAAATCAGTTGGTGCATCAAGGAAAGAAGAAACGAATGGATTGTGTAAGAGATAATCAGCATACAAAGGGAGTGAATGCTGACAAGACGACGCGACGATGACGTGACGTGAAAGGATGCTGTTGATGCGCGATGACTGACAGAGGAGAATGGAAGAATTTTGTTTTAGCACCGATCGACCCCAAGTAGCATAGGAAAGGGCAGAAAAAGATACCGAATCTACTAACATAAAAAAAGGACCTATCTTCGATTCTAAAGCAACCTAACCTAACCTTAACCTAAACTGAAGCCAATCGATATTTAGTCCGCAACAAGACTCGTACGAGCTTAGAATTGTCTGTCACTATTATGGCATTACGTCACGTCAGCTTGTTACTTCAACTACATTGACAGCGTTTATTTCTAACCTAATATATATATATATATATATATATATATGATTGAAACATTAATTACGCGTTGCGGTCAACTCGGTGGAATCGAGGACCGAATTAAAATTAATAATCGTGGTTTCAGTATTTTATTCGAGTATTAAAAGGAATGATTCATTAACCACCTCATTAATATCTGTTTTTTATTATTAATGTCTTAATGTGTTCGATGTTTACTCGAAAACATCTGGTTTCAGAATTCTGAGTTATTGGACGAAAATACTGTGGACGTTGATGTTGGATTTAATATGTTGAATCGTACGGATTTGTTTTCATCCGATTACGATCCGATACTGTAATACATCTATAATATGCTAACTTACCAAGGGGCAAATAGTTGTACCATTTATATTTTAGTTACTTTTACTTGTCAAATATCGTGTCTCCTTGTTAACAAGATGATCAAACTGTAGCGAAACCAAATCTCTTGCGTATATGTTATTTTTGTTTTATTATACCGGAGTTCGTGGGGTGAGGACCTGGTGATCTGTAATACAGGTGTATACCTATAATAGACACCAGCTCCTCACAAACACTTGACTGTGATTTGTCTTCAGTTATTGAGCTTAATGTTTAAGTATCATATTATAATGTCTTGTTTTGTGAGGAGAAAATATATTTTTTGAATTTGAATTTGAATTTGATTATTTGTTTTTATTGCAACAGCTGTACCTATTGATCGGTCGTCACACTACTTGATACCTATGAAGGAATGATTTATTTTATTTATTTTTTTATTTAGATATGAAATTCTGTTCCAAGACCACCAATTTCGACATCAAAGAATGTATTAACATTGAACATGACTATCTTGAATATTGCAATATTGATCAATCTAATTATCATGACTCATCTAACTGAAATATCGATGGATGAAGTGCCTACGTGTACCAGAAGCATTTGTGCACAGTCATTGTCCAATAGCCTCTCAAGAAACCATGGAAGAACATTGAAACAGAATTAAATTGTACTATTATCTTCAAGGTTTAAAAGACCGATGAACACATATTCAGAAAAAGAATCTAGGGAAAGGGAATGTCACCTTTGATAAGGTTAAATGTTCTGTTGAAAAATTATAGTGAAACAAAACTGGTGGAACTTGTTACGGGTGACTGGATAACTACAATAATCATAAAATTCCATTACAACCAGTAGGTTCTGCCATTTCACGTCAGTTTGCATTTCAAGTTGGTAAAATACCATTGCTGTGACCTGTGCCGATCAAAATTTTACGATCTTTATCGAAATGAGTTTCTAACCACCTATTGGCACAGATTCTCCCAAGTAATATTGCCGATAAAATACTGGACCAAATTGGATCAATCAAATTTTATTGTGGCTCCGTATTAATGCAAACAACAATTTAAGTGACGCAGACGCCACTTATAGAGAAGTAAAAGAGCAATAAGAACAACGAAACGGGACCAATTACAGGCAACAATAAAACTGCTTTCAAAAGATCTCAAGTATCATAACTTAAATCGTTTAAAACAAATGGATCACTCGCATCGACTCGATTGATGTATCAGCATCGGCCATCTCTTTCTTACGACATACTAACGAATAAGGAGGAAGGAGGGGTTATTTTTAATCAACTCACGTACACACAAATTAGTTCCATTGTTCTGGTTGCCGATTTGTCTATCGTGAGTCAAACATTCCTGGGAGTCCCAGAAATGATTCCCATTGTATCATGATCATCATACGATTTGTTTCTTAGTAAGACTGGGTGACGCAAGTTTGGCAGTATTCACTCCTACTACGGCCTAACGGCTCGCTCCAATGAATCCTATTGGGGAATTTTGGGCAGTAGTGACAAACTTTGCTATGATGTAACTAGTAACTGTAACAGAAATGCCGTGACACATCTGATCTTGATCACGTAAGCTGTTCTTTTAGTTGAACTTTTGGACAAAAGAGTCATACTATTCTCAGTAGCTTCACTCAGCGCTTTAGTTCCCACATTCATGAACCCGATTATTTTAGTATCAGTTCAAAATTATATAGGTATATCTTGTTGGCAGAAAGTAGTTCAAAACTGGGAAAATATTGTTTTACACAGAATGTATTGGTATTACCTATATTATTTGGTTTCCTTCCGATGTTGCGGAATGCCTGGCACTCTATGTATAATCTACAATGCGCCAATAGTTCAGGGTGTGTACACGCTATAGGTACATCAATAACGTATGTAATATATGTTTCCTTTCTGTTTTCCTCACCGTTTGATTTGAATCTAGCCATACATTTTGATTATGCGTCTATGAGTTGGTACTATGATGTTTACGTCCGATTCTCATTACCATTGCCCTACATCACCGCTTCAGATAGTCAGGGCGAGTTTGTGTATCTGATTAAAATGCAGAAATAGTTTAATGTAACAGAGATTAGCATTCATGACAACAGTAGTTACACTTTTATTAAGTGTATGACTACTGTAGCAGAATTAATATCTTAGTTATCATTATGCTGCTGGTTAACTTCCCAGTTTGTACCGATTTTCCCGTGCAAAATCTCTGTTCAAACTCTGGATGGCAGTCCACTTCTAGACGTCTGATATAGGCCTCTCCCATACTGGGAGCGCCACTTCGCTAATCTTATCTGGAGCACCATTGAAATAAAATCAACGATTTTAGAGATAAACCTGCACTGATAGATTGATGTCAACGATTTTGCAAATGAATCGGATAACAAAAGTGACAAATGCATCCAAGCAGATAGATGTACAGCCAAGATAGTCAAAGACAAATCGGCTACAGAAAAATAATGACTCGATTGTTAACAACGCAGATAATTACTAACAGCAATGATCAGTACTTCAGTAGGTGCACTGACCGACAGTTAACTGTTAATTTCTCTACCTAATTATGAAGAAACGAAGGCTGAAGCTAACCACAGCGCCAGTCCTAATATCTCCAATTTACTCATAATGGCTGCCCCTCCTCATTAGCCTAGGTAACGCGGCGCGACGCAAGCGCATCGTTATGGTGGCTAGTCTCACACGCACACCGGTGTAATGATGCGAATTTGCTTCAGTGATTTATAGCTCAGCTTATATTTGGAATGAAATTAGTTGGTTTTGAGTTTTTTTAGATTTTAACAATAATATCATGTGATTTGGGCACTTTTCTTATTGCATAGTTTCAGGATTTCGCGCAACTTAGGTATATTGGAAATCTATGGACAAATTGGAGGCCTTGATAAAATATTGCATGATCCTTTAAAATAAACTGTTTAGATAATCGGAATCGTGAAGAGTACTCCGAAAAGTGAGATTTCAGGCTATATATGCTTTGGATCTTTGATGCAACAGCGGTTTTCGTTTAGTTTTAATAATATTTCAGACAGTTCTCGACGTCCATGTAATTCGAACCTGGTCCTCCATATAACATCGGACTACCCTCGTAGTTTTTTTTCTTATCTAACGATTGACAAATGGGTAAGTAAATTGATTCACATCACTGTTCGGGCACGTGCATGCCCAGTGAAATCATGCGTCAAATTATGCAACGCACAGTGAAAACAGCACGCAGGCCGCATACCGAGCGTTTGTGGGTTAGATTTGTGACAGTATTCCCTGTGGCATACTGGCCAAATGTCGCCCAGGCCAACCATGAATTTAATTATGTCTAAATAATTAAGTAACCTTAAACCGCTGAAGACGGAAGGAAGTCTCTTTGATTGAGTTACGATGTTCATTGTAATCTGGGTCACATTGTTTTAACTTTCTTTTACAAGTAGAAATGGAAAATCTGGTGACCTGTAGGTATTTTACTTTACTTTCATATAAAACACGATTAGATAAGCAATTCCTGTTCTGAGAGGCAATCCGTATTTTTTTTAAAGTTCGCAGTCTAGTCTCACTCTGATTCTGTCAATAATTCCTCTTATTTTACATTTTTGACAAGTTTTTAACATTGATCGTCGCTGAGATGAGCTTGCGAATTAGCCTTCAGTCATCCTGATAAGTTCTGCTGCTAACGGGCAGAACAGAAAACTGTACCTATTGTTGCACAGTCCAATAATTCCTAACTTCCTTCTTGTTAATCACCCAAGATTTTACCGTTTCAAATATTGGGAATAGTCTACGATAAAAAGTCGGTCATTCGCTCCACTTTTCAGATCACATTACTGTTCTTAAAATAGAAGTCTTTGGTAACAGTCTCGTGACTTTGTTTAACAATAAACTATGTACTACATGTATCACGAGGTGCTCCTAATATTCTCATTTGCTCATAAACATTCCACACTTTCATTCAAACTTTTATTTTTATTTACATGATGACTGTATTGTGTGAACTTGGCCTCATTTTCGTTCATTATATTTTTCTCTTCATAATTTTTAATCAGTGTCAGTTCAACAAACTTTCTCGGCTCGCTTATAATGTTTTAGAAATACATAATGTATTAAAAATAATTATTATGCTTACTGCTAACTCGAACTGGGTGACTCGATTTTCTTTTGAGCTTTGTTACAATGAATGAAATTCAACAAGATAATACACATCATCAGAAATGTAGGGCTGGAATGATTAGAAAAACTTAATTGAATATACTAAATTACTAATTAGTTTTGGCCTCATCTTTTAGTAGGTTTGCTTAGATTTTCTGATTAAATTATTGATTCTCACTAGTTAATATGCAATAGGCTTCACCTACAACCAACTGTACACATTCAGAAATCAGATTCTGTTGATCTCGAATGAAAGGTATTTTAATGCGCAGTTGCGCACCATATATTATTATGTACATTTTATTATAATTATGTGACAAACAAGACAAAGAAATGTCATAACATTACCTACTAACTTTATCAATTTCTTGAGCACTTTTACTTTTTTTGCATGCGGATTGCGGAAGCAAAACGAGTCAGGGTATTCCCTGCAACAAACATTCCCTTTCAAATTAATTGCAAAATCAGATATTACATATTTCACCAAGCTTTGTAGTTATTACAATATCAGTAGATTTCTTACTATTGTTATGATTTTCTTACTAGTGTTATAATGATGACCTTAACTTTCGTGGTGATAAGTTCTGCGTAATGTCTCGATGATATTGCTTACGAATACACGGCAGTGAATGTGTACCCGGGCAATTATAAGCTGGACGACTTGCCGTAAATCATCATAAATAGTATTTTATCTCACAAGGGCTCTTTCCAGTAAACTAATGATGAAGCCTTTGTGAGAGTCCTTCACCAAACTTCAGAGGTCATGTGGTCTGAAATGTATATAAAATAGGAACACCTGGATATCTATGAACACCTCTCAACATTCACCCTTTACCTCGTAAACCTCGTAAAGATGACAAGCAGCAAGAGTTGCAGGTGTGAGCGAAGCTAATTTAACAGTATCAATTCGAATCGTGTCAATATAGGTACCTCGGTATATATCTCGGTCGGTACAGATAGCAACTATAATCAAGGCGCTAATAGATATTACGTGGAGAAGTAGGTACTAAAGTAGGTATATGACGCGTTTCCTGAGAACTTTAGAGCGACGCGACGCGACTATACATTTAAGGATCCGGCTGTCATTTCGTCAGACGTCGATGGCTGTCAATGTAGTCACAAACCTAGTATATGAAACAGGAAAATGCAGAAGGTTCTCTAGGACATTTAATGAGGACCTTATTTTTTTTTGTTTTTGTTTGGAATATTATCAAGTAACTTCTCCCACTCTGGGCGGAGCGGGAGGGCGTGTCAGACTCTTACTGACTAAAACCAACCCCTGTTCCTTCAGTTGCTTGCGTGTTGCCAGGGGCTACGGTAACCCTTTCGGACTTTCCCGCGTTGATGAGGACGCTATGATAACAACAGTCAGTATGCACCGTTGATCTAGGGGTCGCAAGCGCGAATGTTGAGCATCAGATCTTGGACTTGATTCTCAGGTCGAGCTAAGTATAGAGTTCTTCAATATTAGCCCGTCGTTTGAATGTGTCCCCAGATAATGGTAAAATTATCGCCGTCTTTACCTACATATACAAGATAACCGGCGGTTGAACTATATGTGTAAATCACCTCCGCCTAATTAGCCTGTCGGGGACCACAGGCGTGATATATGTTATGGTAACTTCAGTGATGATCAAATGGAAGTCTCTTGTAATAGATCAGTCTACTCCGGACCGTTACCACTGGGTAACGGTCGCGACTTACGAGTTGTTGAGGTCATAATATGTTCGAACTGTTCGAACCCTGACAGGCGCTTTACATTGTGTTAATCATTTTATCACCACTGCTCTAAAAACGGTGAAAGAATCCGGATGTCGTGTTCTAAAACCGAAAATTCGAAGACATGCGACATCTACCAATCAGCACGGGGCCCTCGTGGTGGATTACGTTACGGCCCACTCCCTCTCAGTGAGGAGGCCTGTGTCCCAGCAACGTTATAGGCTAATTCCAGGTAAGGTATTGATACAGATACGGTCGTCGTTTCAGTGTTTATGAGCCGACTTTTTATCTAGAACTTCTACCTACTTATCTACCTATGTTGTGGTGAATTCGTACAACAAAATTATCTAATACTGCTGTAGTACTATGACGTCATGACACGTTGTAGGTCAGCAGTGATTGGAAAGCCATACACCTTGGCCAATGGTTCCAATTAGTAGTTACCTACTAAAGTTATCTAACGGCCCTTATACATAAGTACTGACCTTATGTCACTTATCTATGTTTGTCAAGTGGTCTTGCAGGTTTAGTCTTATAAGTAACTAGCTGATGCCCGCGGCTTCGCCCGCCAAATTATATACTAATACCTTCCTCGAGAACCGCTCTATCCATTGGTGAAAACATGAAAATCGGTGCAGTCGTTTTGGAGTTTACCGCGAACAGGACGACAGACAGACGCGGCGGAGGACTTTGTTTTATAATATATGTAAGGATGTTTTATTATTAGAATAAAGGTAGGGTAAAGGAAAACCATATTTGTGCAATCTACTAATTTGTTAAAATCTTTATTGGAATGTAATTTACTAATTTAAAATAAATGTACTACTCTCAGTATTGGGTACTATACTAATCTATGTTAGTTAACACAAAACAGACTTAACAGTTTTTATTAAATACAAGCAATAATTAAAATAATAAGGAACACTAAAAAGTGTATGAAAAAGTACATAATATAAAACCTCTAAGTATATTGTAGTAAGTTTAAAATGGTTAAGATTTAAAAGTTTTAAAACCCTTAATTATGGCAGTTTAATTGTTAAGCTATTTTATTTTCTACTTTCTTTTTTGCTTAGCAATAGTAATACAAGGCAAGCAGACTGGAAGAGAAAACTGTTGGTAATAGAAATAGCAGAAAAAGAAGACAAAATGTCCACAGGAATATGCTGCTATCAGTAGCGGGAACAGATCAGGTAAATGTGGAGGTGGCTGCACAAACACAGTGCCCACAGTCAACAGGATCATACCGACCACAGATATCACAAAAATAAGACTCATAAAGGTCAACAATGGGGAGGAATCCTTCTTATTTGGCTGCAGAATCTTAGCTACACGGTTGGCATTGAAAATTGAGAAATAACCAGAATTTGGTTGTGATAACTTTAAGCAAATGCTGTAGAAAGATGTGTAGATCAGAGTAGTGGCAATGAATGGTAAAAGAAGACCATCTTTCATCAACAAGGGAAGCATACTAAAGGTGGACACTAGCAAGAACCAGAAACACATGAAAGGATCTTCAGGGAAATGTAGAGCAACTGGTATAGCTGCTAACAAAATAGTTTTCTCATGGACTTGGAATGAGAACAAGAAGAAGGCCAGAGACACGTTAATCAAGCACGGAACAAACTTTTTTATGTTTATTCTGAAGAAAATATCTGCACATGCTGGCCCCGCAGCCATTGCAGTGATCAACAGACATGTTTTTGCCATCTCTTGGTTACTGTAAATCGTCTTAAGTTTGATAAAAACATTTACCATACACCACACATTTGAAACCTTATCTTCAAAAATTCCTCTATTTAATGGAAACAATCTGTGTACAACCTGGAATACACTATCCCATCCTTTTAAGAATGGATACCAAATAATAACAAAGCAAGCGATAACGGCAATAGCTAGTTTGTTGAAACATTGGATAAAGTGAGACAACTTTCCTCTCCCCTGCGGCATACCTATGAAACATTTTCTCAACAAATAAAAGAAAAATGGCAATGCATGATACAGTTCCATTTGTTTATAATTAAGAGCACAAACAAAAAAGATAGTAGCTAAAGTATCATTCCTAATGGCTATTATAAAGAAACAGGCCCATAAAAAGAAACCGAGAGAAACACAATTGTATTGAAAGTGACCGTAGTCTATCAACATGATGCCGGGGTACAATAAAAATAGAGTAGTTGAAATGTCCGTTCTTTTGAGAACACACTTTGGTTCTTTGGATTCTTTGCCCAGCACTCTTTCGGCATCTATACATATGCACAGCACTGCAGTCACATACAAATAAATGTCGCTTAGGAAAACAGTCCACCTCATGAAGGTTTTATGGGCGTCGCTTTCGTAACCTCTGGACGCAAAGAGCCGCACCGACTCTGGCTCGAGCCAGTCCGCAACCAGCCCCATGAGTAAGCTGTGGTATGCAGAGAGCGGTGGATAGTCCAAACCCCAGTACTGAAGATCATTTTGCGTCGTATTATGATACCATTTATTGACAGGCGTGTGCACTGTTATTTCTTGCCAATGTCTTTGCGCTTCATAATCGCCGTACATTGGTGGTTTTTTAAATCCGGAATACGGATAAGCAGCCACACACCATCTCACAAGCAAAGAGAATATTAAACCGGGAAGTAACGCTTGTTTTGTCACGGTAAATTTATCCGGATCTGCCCTTCTCGTCATTGTGCCCGTTTATGAGGTTAATTCGATACGGAAACTTGTTTTCATTCAAAAATTATATGAAAACTATACAACGCGGCACAGGTTGTTCGATAAAATTTTGACAGATTACTTACGACGTGAACGGCGTCCAAATCCTTGGTCAGCTTCTCCTTCAAATATCCCTCTGTATACACCATATTTTTTGATAAAAATCCATTTAACGTGAAACAAATACCATGCACGGTTCACGAAAATTATTTAACACTTCGATGGAATTTATTACAAACAGAAACGGGTTTGATTCACACAAGTAATGAATTTTTTCGAAAGTGACAAAACGAGAAAGCGCCTCACGAAAGTGAAATTGCGGTCGCCGAACTGACGAATTTCACACCGGGCGAGTTCCCATGCGTGTAAACCTACAAAATTAGATCATCTCCATCCGCTAGTCAAAGTTCATAAAACATGAGGGTATAGAATTTAGTAGCTTAGCCGTGACCTTGACCACTACTACATTAGGTATTCGAATATTCGGATCGGAGCTATGATTCGGAGTATTCGTTATCACATTTTTTTTACAGAGTATCTCTTGAGTCTCGACAAGATTAAAAAAATAGCGATCAAACTATGGTTCAAGAAAGTAAGTGTTTTATTTGTACGTAATAACGAGTAATTAAATCTTCACACAACAAATAAAAAGTAAAACTTTCCTTTTTACACGAATGTGAGAATGTTAGGCTTGTAAGTCCTATATACGAGAATGTCTTCCATGAAAAACAAAATGTAAATGATGATGCTAGATAAAGCGCTCCATTCATGCCAAGACTTTTTTCACAGAGTACACATTGACTTTTTTCAGTAAGTTGCGGAAAGCCATGGTTGTGAATAGGTGGCATTATCTTTCATTGTCCACAGATTATATTTCATTGTATATTATATTCTACTCTTTGGCGTTAAGTTTCACTGACCATAGACTAATAAATGGCGGTTCATTCAATCTTTTCTGATTCGTGATGTATTTTTTCATGTTTTGTTTTAATTGTTCTCATTAAGTAGGATTATAATTCCGGTATGAAAATGGAAGGAGAAACTTCTCCATTGAAGAGAAATTTGACCGAGTGGAGATTCAGTCAATATCCAAAATATATTTTGTTACCGATTGATGAAAATCATGACCAAATTAGATCTAATATAAAGAACGTAGTTTTTTCCGAGGTGTGTATATTTAGCATGGCGCCAGAAACATTTTTGACTATTTTATTTTTGAACATCCGAAGGTCATAAAGGTCATTAAGTATTCCAATCTGTGATTACCAGGTAACTCCTCGGCCACTAGAACGGAACATAAGGCTGGTATGTACGTCACAAGATGCCTTGACCAACATCTTGGATATGGATCCGGACATGGCAAACCGTGAGGAATTCGCGGAATTCATTGCAGGACGGAAACTGCCTTACGGAGCTTTGCCTGTTGCACATAGGTAAATTATCTTTTAAGATTATTTCCTTCAACTTCTGAATAAACTTCACTATCTCTCCATTTAAAACAAATTACTAACATAAGTATTATTCTAGATACGGTGGACACCAATATGGACTATGGGTAGGACAACTTGGTGATGGCAGAGCTCATATTCTCGGAGAATATGTTAACAGGTAATATAGGTACAGACGCCAGCAGGTCAAGCTACCTGAAACTGTGAAATTTTCGCAATCAACCTTAAACCTTATGCTGTAGTGATAAAGTTGAAAATCTATTAAAGAAATTTGACAGATTGTAGTAGCTTGATGTGCTGGCGTCTGTACCTCGGGATACACGTACACACTATATATGACTTCACTGCGTATCTTTTGCTTCTAATCAGTCAGGGTTCTGAAGTCAGTTCAGGGTTCTGAAGCCCTAATGTGAGTTTCTTTTAACTATCTCGATTTTACGCAACGACCGCGTTTGGGACTCCGATTGGCCCTTCACTGACCTTCACTGGTGAAGGGCCAATCGGAGCACGGAACGCGGTCGATCCGTAAAGTCGAGATGGTTAAAAGAAACTCACACTAGGGCCTCTGATGAAGTGATGGCTTTAGACCTCAAGAGCGTGAACTCTGTAGAGCTACGACTGTCATAAGAACATTGGCTCTGCGAAAGTCACCTTGCCTACCCAGGCACATTATCATCAATATTAGAAGAAAGAAGACAATTACTGGCCAATAAATATTTTAATGGTCAATAATGTGATTTTAGACGCGGTGAAAGATGGCAGATCCAGCTGAAGGGTTCTGGACAAACACCGTATGCGCGCGTCCACGATGGTCGCACTGTATTGCGATCTGCTATCAGAGAGATGATAGCAAGTGAAGCCTGTTACTTCCTAGGCATACCTACTACGAGAGCTGTGGGATTAGTAGGTAAGTTGAGCCTTGAACGCATCAATCAATCTTCAAAATACTATTGTTCTTCAAATTAGGCCTATCTTTAACTTTTTTGTCACTTATCATATTTCCTTCTCCATTGTTTCATTTTTGTCCAGGCATTTAATTTATTCTAACGTATCCGGTACATAATTGACAATGACGTGGTTAGACATAACCATCATAATCATAATCAACCTCACACCTTCCATATCTACTCACTATGTCCAATGTCCAAAAGGAACTCTGTGATTTCCGACGACGAATAAAAAAACTTCATATAAAATACCTGCAATTACAGTGAGCGACGAAGCTATCATCAGGGACGTATACTACAACGGATGTCCTCGTCGAGAACGGGCGGCGGTCATACTCCGCTTGTCTCCCAATTGGTTCCGCTTCGGATCCCTAGAGATCCTTTCTAGGACTGGAGAGATCGCTGTGTTGAGGCAGCTCTCCGATTTTATTATAAAGGTAGGACGAACAAAACCCACGTTACCGTCTCTAGTACTATGAAGCACATTTTCAGCTTTATGTTATGATTTCTAGGAGTATTTCCCTGACATCCAGCTGACTGATGAGAATCGTTTCATTAGAATGTTCTCGGAAATTGCACATAAGACATTGGATCTTGTTGCTAAGTGGCAAGGTAAGCTACAATTATTGATTTATCATGACTTTGGACCCTTCTGCTGGTCTTTTACTGAAGGTATGTACTGAAGCAAGGCATCAAATTATTTACTAGATAGTTAAATATTCATAGAGGGCCCTACAATGCAGGTCTTGGTTTCACCCATGGTCTCCTGAACACGGACAATATGAGTCTTCTGGGTCTGACTGTGGACTTCGGACCTTTCGGTTTCGTGGACTCTTACGACGGTGGTTTTGTTCCTAATTGCTCAGACGGAGAGGGGAGATATGCATTAGCCAAGCAACCTGATGTGAGATGCTTATATAATTCCTAAAAGTAGAAGTGATTTATTATCGAGCTTAGCAAGAATGTATCTCATTGAAATAACGGCATTTTAGGTGGTGGTGTGGAACATAAGCCAGCTCGCAAATGCTCTGAAGCCTCTTCTGTCTTCCTCGCAACAGGTCCACATGTCACATATCCTGAAAACCTTGGATACTTACTGCAAAAACAAGATACTGTCAGTGAACTATTCATAATTTTTTGACTTATGATACTATAATAACTCCTAACACTCCTATTATAACTTACATAAAATCCTTCAGGGAAACATTCCTCATGAAGATAGGTTTGAAAGAAGAACGCTGGGGCGACGAGCAGCTGGTAGAAAAGCTACTGGACATGATGCAGCAGACAGGAGCTGACTTCACTGCTACATTTAGACAACTTGGTGAAGTAAGTGATATAGCCAATAGTCAAGTACACGGTGGAAATTATAACCCATATTTATTTTCTGATTAATTTCATTGTGAGGTGTAAGAGGAACGAAAATATTCCGACTTTTTATGATACAGCTGGAGCCCTGTGAGATGGTAAGCGAGATCAAATTGGAGGAAAAGTGGTCGTTGAAGCGTCTGTCATCTCACGCGTCATGGGGCTGCTGGCTGGACCAGTACCGTGAGAGACTCGACAAGGAAGCCGGTGAGGACACATGTAGACATTTTTATTTGGGTCCCCTTTGAAATAACAACTAATGGAGCAAATCTACGACTTCTGTTATGACTTATTAAATTTTGTACCTATCCTTTTCAGCCGTTCAGTCCAAAAAGATTCGCAATACATAAACAAGTGTAGGTAGTTTTATTGTAGCACTAGCGACCCGCCCTGCTTCGCACGGGTGCAATCTACTGATGCAGCGACATGTTGCTAAAGCATCGCGAGTTCTGTGCCGTATCTATGTTAACCTGTAAAGTATTGAGCGAGAATGCGCGCGGATTAATATGTATTATACCATTACAAAAAATCTAAAATCAATTCTCTAAAATTTTTAATGATGGTGAAAATCGCATCAAATTCGATTGTGAAGTTTTAAAAGAACTAAACGGCCACAAAAGAACGCGAAAAGCGACTTTTAAACTAGGGATTTATTAGATTTCTAGATACAAGATGCTAGTTCAGGCCAGGGTCCTTATACCACAAAACTTTACAAAAACAAGGATCGATTCAAACTTAATGGCGGCTCGGAAGTTAGCTTTTAGCTGCGCAGTACCCCACCCCTCACCCCCGCTGTCACATGAAATTGTTACTGCGCAGCGACTCGCCTTATGTTCCGAGCCGCCATTAAGTTTGAATCGAACTGTACAAGTCCGTGTACCACAAAACCTTACAAAGTTACAAATATGTAAATTGTGGTTACAAGTCTACAATTTATACATTTTAACTTGGAATTTTAACTCGTACATGTTCGTAATTTTTGTGTTACGTAATTTTGTCTACAATTTAACAATTTTGTAAAATTGTAGACATGAAAAAGTTTTGTGGTACCTATAGAAAATAATAGTAAATCTTGAGACACCATTGAAATTGATCTTTCCAAAATTTGAACAATCATTCATCTCTTTTGGCTTAGGTGTTCTTCCCGTGAACAGTCGTGATTGTGGCGTAGCTGCAGTGGATGCCAGCTCTTCGGGCTTGTTCGAGGATGAGCGGCGCCGACGCATGTTGAGTGCCAACCCAGTTTACGTACCTAGGAACTGGCTGCTGCATGAGGCCATTGTTGATGCTGAGCAGGATGATTATCAGAAGGTTTTTTTAGATTTGATTTATAGAAACGTCTAGTATTTATTGCATCCTGTCTGAAAAATGATACGGTCCATCGGTGACTTGGGCTCATAACATAAACCAATCGCTTCCAGTGAATGGTGACTGGTCCAGTCACACACAATCTTGAACCAAATCCGTTGCTAACGCAGGTATTATTGTGAATTTGTGATCTTATTTTGAAAATGGTCTTATTTTTCAGGTACGTTTTCTGCTGGACGTGTTTAAGAAACCGTTTGAAGTTCAGGCCGAGGCTGAAAAGCGTGGCTTTTCTGCACAGCCACCTCAGTGGGCGTACGCTCTCAAGATTAGCTGCTCTAGTTAAATGTACTTGTCTTAAATAAATATTTATTTATTTTTATGTGTATGTTTATTTTATACGGAGCTATTCCACACGAGGTATACATTACTACCGTTCGCCACCGCACCCACCACCACCACTGCGTCTGCCTAAACTACTCATTATATTAAAAACGCTAACATAGATCAAATTGTAATAAAGCATTGATTGCAACAAAGATAATATTTTACACGAAAAGGCTTTATCACCTTGAGGAGATAAAAAGTTGACTTTACCCTATAGATAATTGTAGTCTATGGTTGACTTGTTGTACGCACTAAATGTCAATGTCAATTCTCTTGTCATGATGACTGGCAAATGACGGATTAAAATCCTGTGTTACGTTTTTGGGATTGGGAAAATCGACTTTATTTTCGAAATATTAAGGCTAAATTTATCGTACATAATTTTCGCCACAACACATGTTTACAATAATAGAGAGATGATTATTATTTCGCAATAACTACACAAAACAGGATTTGGTGAAGGTACTTTTATAAAATTTGCTCGATGAAGCGAGCTTTCGGTGTGCTAGCAGCTCTTATGAACGAACAGAAGCCTTTAGTTGGAAAAATGAAACCAGTGACTAACTTTAAAGACTGGAAGTTCAGGGACACCCCGAACTACGCTGCGCTACCCATTGATGAGAATCCGGAGTATAATGTGCCGACAGCTGTAAAGGATGCTGTGTTTTCTAAGGTAGAAATCTGCCTGTATGGTTTTTACCTATAGTACCTCCTTATGTCCCCTCTGACAAATAAGATAAGCATCGTCTTTGTCAGAGGGGACATAAGGAGGTGTTTGGGTCGAAAATTACACTATTCAGTGTGTTCAAACGATGTATTTATTTGTATAGGTACCAACAGAGCCTCTAGCTGGTAAGCTACACCTAGTATGTGCTTCTGATGATGCTCTCAAAAACGTGCTGGACTTGGACCCTGCTGTAGCGGAGACTGAGGAGTTTATCAACTTTGTTGCCGGCAGGTACCTGCCTGATGGAGGACTGACTGTTTCACACAGGTATCGCTATTATATTGTAATGTTTATGATAATCCAAATGAATTTATAGTTTGTGTATTTATAAATACATCATTTTAAAAAAAATGCATTTTGTAAACTGTTCTTCCACATCATTATTCTTAGAGATAGCAATCTCTATAATGTATTTCCTTCTGTAAATAGTTCTCATTAGTTCTCTTTTCTTATTTCTCCCATTAAAACCCCTTTATCGTAGTTGCTCATGAATATGGTGATAAAAAAGATTTTCCAAATATACAATTATGCAATGAGTACGAAAATTACTAAAATAATAATGACACACACACACATGGATTCTCTGTGGTCTGAAATAGATATTCATAATAATAGCAGAAGTAACCCCTTCAAATAATTATTAGTGAATAAGTAATAGAAATAATTCTGACAATATTATAAATAATAATAAAAAATCAAAAGGTCAATAAACATTATATTAACATAAAAAATATTTAATCAAAATATTCAATGTTGCAAGAGTAAATAAAGAGTTTCTTGCCCATTCTTCTCCACACGAAACTATCTTTTGGAAAGGGCATGAAATTAATTCTATTTTTACCCGACTGCCCCAGAAGGAGGGTAATGTTTTTATTGTTTGACTTCAAAAAGTGCATTTTAATGGCCTAACTGAAATAAATGATTTAACTTTGTAAAATGCATTTTTCAGATATGGTGGTTACCAATTTGGACATTGGGCTGATCAACTGGGTGACGGAAGAGCTCATACCCTTGGAGAATATGTGAACAGGTGTTTAATTTGCATATTTACAAAACAGCTGGTTGCCTAGAAAGATATATTTATAAGGAAAACAATCTTAATTTCCTCTTCTTTTCTGTATTCCACTGTCCACAAAGGTAATCTAATTTATGCGTTTAGTAGACCTCCCATAATGTCCCCATGAGCACAGTGTATATAAGTACAGTATTTTTATTATATTCTATAAGAAAAATAGAATTCTTCATATAAAACGGCCCAAAAGACGCGTAGTCTTTGAGAACATTAAAAAAAAAAGGCAAAGTCATTTAATTGCAGTAAACCAAAAAGCCAAACCTATTTTTATTATATTTTTCTACAGCAAAGGTGAATCCTGGCAGCCACAACTAAAAGGCTCAGGTGAAACTCCGTACTCTCGCTTTGGCGACGGTCGCGCGGTGCTGCGGTCTTCAATCAGAGAGATGATCGCGTCTGAAGCTTGCTATTACCTCGGGATGCCGACTACTAGGGCCGCAGCTTTGGTGGGTAAGGAGGCTTGATGTTGTGCTGGTTTTTAACCGACTTCTTCAAAAAGGAGGAGGTTCTCAATTGATCTGTTTTTGTTTTGTTTGTTACGCGATTACTCGGCCAATTATTAGTTTAGATATTTGTAGTTAAAACTTTAATTTGTAAATTTTTTGTTGTTATCCAATTTTGTGTCCCACTGTTGGGCATAGGCCTCCTCTTTTTCTTCTCATACATCTCTTTTGTGCGTGTAAAAAAAAACCGTCTTATATTGCTGTTAATGAATATAATATAAATTACTATATAAAAGTAAGTATATCCTTTTTTAGGGTTCCGTACCTAAAGGGTAAAACGGGACCCTATTACTAAGGCTCCGCTGTCTGTCTGTCTGTCCGTCTGTCACCAGGCTGTATTTCATGACCCGTGATAGTTAGATAGTTGAAATTTTCACAGATGATGTATTTCTGTTGTCGCTATAACAACAAATATTAAAAAAAAAAAACAGAATAAAATAGATATTTAAGGGGGCTCCCATACAACAAACGTGATTTTTTTGCCGTTTTTATAGATAATGGTACGGAACCCTTCGTGCTCGAGTCCGACTCGCACTGGGCCGGTTTTTAAATTATACGATCTCTACCTACATCTGGAACTCCCTGGGCAGTCTGCCTCGCTCCTACCATGCTGAGCGATATTTTTCTTTATCTCAGTGAGCGACGACCACAAAGTTTGGCGAGACAAAACCTACAGCGGTCGAGCGAAACAAGAACGTGCCGCCGTAGTGATGCGCCTAGCCAACGCCTGGTACCGCATCGGATCGCTAGAGATACTGGTGAAGCGACGGGAGCCGCACACTTTGAAGACGCTAACAGACTTTATTATAAAGGTAAGTTATAACTTATAGTGATGTGCCTAGCCAGCGCGTGGTACCGCATCGGATTCCTAGAGATACTGGTGAAGCGGCGGGAGCCGCACACTTTGAAGACGCTAACCGACTTTATTATAAAGGTAAGTTATTATTACCTAGAGCAGCTATAGTGATGCGCCTAGCCAAGCGTGGTACCGCATCAGATCCCTAGAGACTGATGAAGCGACGAGAGCTGTACACTTTGAAGATGTTAGCCGACTTTATTAAAAAGGTAAATTTACACCTCCGCTCCCGTTTTATGAAGTACGCTTATTTAAAATATAAGTCGTGGAAGTCGGAAATCATCCCATTGGACGCACTAACGGCATTAAAGTATCTCATGTCCTAGCCTAGTCCAGGGGGCCTAAAACTGCCACATTAGCAATTCCTCTAAAAGCAATTCATTTACAGCTGTCATTAGCAATTCCTCTAATTTGAAACAAAAGCAATTCATAATGTTCGTAAAATGGTCCACCCATTTTACGAATCTCCATAGAAAATAGTCAAACAGATGAATTATTTTGTAATATGAATCGCACGCAGATCATACAATATAATGAATTATTGTCAGTTTGTGACATTTTATGATGATTCATAATAATCTATTATGATTCTGCCAGTGGCTGTTTTAAGCTCCCAGGTCTACCTAAATGCGTTCAGACTGAAAGAGTTTTACTTTCACATATTTTGTAATATTAGATGGATTGTTACTCAAATTATATAGTTATTATTTTCATTTACAGCATCATTTCCCTGAAATTGAGAACTCTGGTGAAGACAAATATGTGAAGTGGTTTTCAGAAGTGGCACATAGGAACCTTGATATGGTGGCGACCTGGCAAGGTAAGTGAAAATGTGAATAATATTTTTTTTTTTGATAATGATGTTCAATAAAAATGGGATGTCAAAAAAACTTAACTATAATTTTCTATAAAAAATAATCTTACCTATAATTTTCGTTTTTAGGTGTAGGCTTCACTCACGGCGTTTTAAACACAGATAATGTGAGCCTGTTAGGTCTGACCATAGACTATGGCCCGTATGGGTTCATAGACCACTACTACCACCATTATGTGCCCAACACTTCGGATGATATGGGGCGATACGCGTTTAACAGGCAACCCGAGGTAAGTCCATAATATAGTATAACAATAATTTTAAGTACTGTAAAATCCTTTTTTCTCAGAAGGCTGAGACAGAGGTGTACCTACATAAAGTACCACATTTCATTAAGTTCCATGTAATAGGGGGGCCTCTTGCCATCAACCGGGCACAAATCCAGACTCCGGGCTGCTACTGAGAAATTCCAGGTCGAAAAACCCTATAAAACTTTGACCGACCTGGGATTCGAACCCAGGACCTCATGCTCAGCAGTAGCGCTGTCCTACTGTGTTAACATTATGGGCAAGTCGACTTGCGGCTTTAATGCCACATTTGTAATATCTCTTGTATAATAAATCTGGCAACCAATAACACCTAGACCTGGAACGACTCGGGAATAGAACCCGCGACTCATAAGGCACCTGTCCCACCGACGGTGCTTAACGAGTAGTAGAGCTAACAATTAAAAACGAGTTGGTGAGTGCGCGATTTACGCTGTAAAAATGTGCGAAATTCAATTCGCTACAACTTCATTTTAGTTAGGTTTTTTGAAAAAAAAAGATATATATGATGAAGGTATTTATCTAGGTCCCTACACCTAGATAAATACTGTCTCAATCCGAATAACAACACATTATGGTGGAAATATGCTCAAAATGCAAATGATTTAGGTATTACGTTTGTATGGAGAATTCATCCGTCGCCGCGTTCTTGAATAAATTTACTTTCTTTCTTTCTTTCTTTTTTACTTTATTGAAAATGAGCTTACCTTCTGCAGATTCTTATATGGAACTTGGACAAGCTCGCTGAAGCTCTGGAACCTATTCTGTCGGAGCAGCAGAAGCAAGAGATCAAAGACGTTCAAGCTACCCTCGAAGAATACGTTAAAACTAAAGTATTGTAAGTTTATCTTTTCGCGAAATGACCTTTATTACAATGAGTATAGGGTATATTTTATATTGCCCAGACACGTGAATTCCTGCATTAAGGATGTCAAATTAAATCAATCTATTTATAATTTTAAATGTTATGTTTCAGAAAAACGTATCTATTAAAGCTTGGACTCAAAGAAATTAAAGATGGCGACAAGAAATTGGTGGAGGATCTGCTTGAGATGATGCAGTTGAAAATGGCTGACTTTACAGCTACTTTCAGACAACTTGCTGAGGTACCTCACAGCCTACCTACTTAAACTGCGTTCGCAATTTAGTTTCCAAACATGTAAACAAATATGGGTTTTTGGAAAAACCACTTTAATATCGAGGGATAAAGTTCAGTTTCCGCTACAACTTCAAACATTTTAATGACTTTTTAAATTGTACGAGTCATTCTGAAATCAACTTAATTTAGACTTGAGCCTACGGTAATTTTAAAATTTGTTTTGTAATTTCAGGTA
Source organism: Lithophane socia (assembly GCA_947522985.1). NCBI lineage: Eukaryota > Metazoa > Arthropoda > Insecta > Lepidoptera > Noctuidae > Lithophane > Lithophane socia. The sequence goes on along the minus strand of OX383271.1, from coordinate 7,886,653 downwards.
ACGCCAAATGAGTTGACAGATAAAACAGTTCTAGAAGCGAAGTGGTCTCTTAACAAGTTATGCGAGGCGTCAAATTGGGAAGAGTGGGCGGGTGAATACAATACTAGACTAATCAAAGAGAATGGTATGCACCTGTTTAGTTATGTATATAAACCGGTAATAGTGATATCAACTCAATGGGAGGTATTTTTTTGTAGTATAGTGCCGCCAAAATAGCAAGGCAAACATTACATTATTTTGTGTTTATCAAAGAGTGGCCTTGGAATTTCGTCCGGAGAGTTCGTATGGGCGTCTAACTTCATCTTTCTGACTAAATGACCGACTCTTTGAATGCTTAAAAGAACTATAAATGGTTTAATTGAAATAAATGCTTTTGAGCTATAAACACAAAATCAGCAGGAAGACGTTTTCTGAATTAACAGTTCGTATTTTATCGTTGCTCAATCTGCACAAGTTTTTTTACTTAGCCTTTTCATGTATTGTAAGTCCATATTATTTTGTATTAATTACAGTGTCTGAAGAAGAGCGAATCGAGCGAATGGTCAAAGTAAATCCAGTTTATGTGCCGAGAAATTGGATCCTAGAGGAAGCTATCAAAGATGCTGAGAACAATGACTTCGAAAAGGTATTACGTGCATAATATTAATTTGTAAAGCGTCCTCTGTAGAATTACAAAAAAAAACATATTTCCATAATGTAAAAATAAACTGCCTGTGGACTCAAAAAAAGCCAAAGTCTAGCTAACTTTTAACAACAGAACATTTAATTATTGTTTTCTTAATAAATATCCATTAATTTCAGGTACGATTTTTGCTGAAACTCTTCAAAAACCCGTATGAGGTGAACGAGGAAGCCGAAAAGCGAGGATATTCAGCACAACCACCGAGCTGGGCTTATGGACTTAAGCTTAGCTGTTCCAGTTAAATATAAAATGCACATTATTATTAGTGTCGTGAAACGATGTTACGTTAATTAGGCATAGATTGATCAAAAACAATAATACTTACACTACAGAGGTTTAAGATTTTCTCTACTGGTCCACTCCAAATGCACCTAAAGTCTAATAAATTATTTTTTTCCATTTGCTGTTATTTACATTAAAACGAATATCAACTTTATACTAGTATAAATTGATTATTTGATTTCTGAATGACTCGTACCATTGAAAAAGTAATAAAAATGTTTGAAGTTGTAGCGGAAACTGAACTTTACGCGTCGATATTGAAGTTGGTTTTCCAAAAACACATATTTGTTTACATGTTTGGAAACTAAATCGCGAACGCAGTATAGTACGTAATACATAGTATAGTAGGTATAGTATAGTACATAGAGGAGTGGTAACAATGTGATGTTCTCGAACGAAGTTAAAATCGTCAGAACTTTTAAGTGTAAGCAATATCTTGAAAGATATTAGAATAATGGTAGTTTATGAATGTAAGGATCAAGGTTAATTATTTAGTATGTATCTAATTTATTATTTTTGTACCAATTTATTTGCTAATATATGCTGTTATGTTACAATTTCTGCTTTTAATTTAACCTGATAAGACTGAGAGACTGCAACTAGAATCAGTTCTATTTCTTTGATTTTGGCGTTCAAAAGTGCCTATTTGAAATAACTTATTTGACTATGACTGTGACTGGCTCAAAGCTAGGTAAGGAGAGTTCAAACAAAACACAATATATACAAAAAAAATACTGTAATTAAAATAATATTCTTTCCATAATGTATGTATTTAATTTAAACTTAAAGAAAAATCTATTTACAATCAACATAATTTCCTCTCTGGAGTCTGGTATACAAATGACCAGCATTCATTAATATTCACTTGTAATCTTCGTCTCCACTATCATCAGGCTCAGAGTAATCTTCATCAATTTCTACCTTCCTTCTTTTAGGCTCTGGGACATTCTCTTTCTCTGCTTCTATAGCCTTCTGGGCTTCAGTTTGGGCAGATCTATGGTGGAAAACAAAAGAAATGGTCTTTGCTAAGTCCCAGCATTGTTTAAGGACTAAATCAGCTAAGTTTTTCTTGTCTGCACAATGGTACCAGTTGGACAAATCTGAGGTGCAGTCAGAATTTTCTGGGGGAATTGTGACTTGGATATTGTTGACACATCTTTTGCATTTGAACTTGCTGTGTGTGTCTGATAATGTGTTTTCTTCTAATCTAAACAGATCTTTCAAGTCCTCAGAAGTGAAGTGTCTAAGTGATTCCTCATTTTGATCTACTACAGTGTCACTTAATGCCTTTTTGTGAGCTTGTCTTTGGAATATCTTTTCCTCAATAGTTCCTGTTGCTAGTAGCCGGTATATGTAGCAAGGTTTCTTCTGTCCATCACGCCACACTCTTGCCATGGCTTGGTCATCATTGGCAGGGTTCCAGTCAGGGTCAAACATGATTAGACGGTTTGCTCCAATTAGGTTGAGACCACAACCACCAGCTTTGGAACTCAGCATGAATATCCATTCTTTATTGTCCTTGTTGTTGAAACTCTCAACTACCTTAGCTCGTTTCTTGATAGTCATAGAACCATCAAGTCTCACATATAAATAAGATCTCTTTCTACAAAGTTTCTCAAATAAATCTAAAGTTTGAGTATAATTTGAAACAAGTACAATTTTGTCGTCAGTATTAGTTTTCAAGTTAGCCAGGATGCAATCTAAGATCATGAGCTTTCCTGACAATTCTGGCTTCACATCTTTGATATCATAATTGCTTGGTAACAGGCTCAGAGCCTTTTCAAAACCTTCAGATCTTTCCATTATCTTGTCATAAACTAAGTCAGGATGGTTACAGAGTTTCTTAAGAGTAGTGATGCTTGATAGAGCACTGAGGGTGTTCTTGTCTCCATTGCCACTGAACTTATTGCGGATAGCATCAGAATTGATGAAGTTTTTGTACAGTTGTGTCTGAAGGGGAGTCATCTTGACGCATATGACTTGTTCAAACTTAACAGGCAAGTATTTAGTGAGTAGACTGCTTGTTCTGCGGATCATACATTTGTTGACAATAGAGGTTAAAGTTGCCAGACATTCCTGTGCTTTTTCTCTTTCTGAAGCAGTTGCTAAAGCATCTTGCCCTCTTAGAATTGCATTTTCATATCTCTTCTTGAATTCATGAGCAGTTCCAAGTATACCTTCATTGACAAAATGAACTAAACTGAAGTATTCTGTCAAATCATTCTGGATTGGAGTTCCTGATATCAAAATTCTTCTTTTAGCCTTCAAACCCATTAAAGCTTGGTATGTTTGGTTCTCAGAGTTCTTCAGTCTATGTCCTTCATCACATAGAACTAATCCCACTTCAGATGAATGTAGAATATTGGTGTAAATTCTAAATGTCTCATATGAGATGATAAGAACTGGGGTGGCTACTCTAGTTGTGGTAAATGTGTTCATATATTGCTGTAGTTTTAAAGTAATGTCAGCTTTTGACCCTCCATCCATGGCCAGAGCATTGATTCTTTGCCCTAACCACTTATGTATTTCATTGTACCAATTCTTGACCAAACTACTTGGACAGACAATGATTGCCTTACAGATTGTAGGTTTGCAGTCAGGTCCTTGCCTCAGAAGTGTCCATAACAGAGTAATACATTGTAAAGTCTTTCCTAACCCCATTTCGTCAGCCATAATGCAGCCATAAGCGTTCTCTATCTGTTGTCCTGTGACGCAGTCGTACATAAACTTTACTCCCTCTCTCTGATGAGGTCGTAAGATGTTCCCCAACACTGGATCCACGACCACGGCCACTCTGATGTCATTAGGACTCATTTTCATCTTTTCATGTTCCGGGATGTAAGGCGGGCGATACAATACCAAAGCATTCGGTTCATCTGGATCGTGTAAGGCTCGTCTAACTTGTGTCCTCTTTAGACCCAAGCTTTTACCACAAAACGAGGATACATAGTTCGGTATGGGAACCTTGAAAGGCTTGTTCAGTATCTGCTTGATTAAATTCTCGTGTTCAGAAGCAGTTAATGCTTGAGAAGCAGATTTCTGAGTCAGTGGTATCTTCGTACATTCCCGCCGTTTATTTCGTTTGGATTCTAACAGTGGGCTTTTGAAGACATTGTCGCTGGAGCCGACTTGGCTAGGCGCTAGGCTACGCCGCATTGTATACCTCTTTGCACCATTAATAAAAAAAGGAAATCAAATAAAACAAGACACCCGCACACCTGTTCTAACTTGTTTTGAAAATTCAGGATGTTTGACATTGACGATTGACGTTGACGTTTAATTTTAGTGTTGCTTGTATAAAATATTTACTGCGAATCGTTATTTTTAGAGTTAAAGGCGGTCACATACATGCGAAGATGCCTTTTGAACGAATATTAGCATTTTTCTATAAGCTCATAGTAAGCCCCCAGGCAGGTTGATTTTACGGTCTGTGGTACGGGTCAGCAACAAAAGTCGATGAACACCATATAGACATGGGCGTTTTCGTATTTAGTTGCTAACGGATATGTAACCGATATTCAGTTTTCATATCGATATCGAAAACCGTTTTCAGATATCGATATCAGTAGTACGATTTGCACAAGTAACTGAAACGAACGAAACGCAAACTCACAATTTTACCGTTAATACATTGATATTGCTATCTTATGGAATATTTGTTGTAACTAAATAAATAGAAACTAGACCTTATTGCTAGCGCGTTAGGATATAGATATTACGCACGCACTATTATTAACCAAATAACCAATCACTAGCCGAAGTTACGTAATATTCGCTTCATCACTTTTACGCCAGTAAAACATTGAATGGTAAGACAGAGACAAAGCGAATAAAAACCGTCGATGTCATATCGCTCGTGATGAGAAGTTTGCGTTTTGTTCGTTATTACTTATTCGACATTATTCGTAGTTCGTTCTCGTTGTTGCGCTTTGGATAAGCCATAGCTCGATAAAGTTTTTGTGAAAACGGTTATGTATATTTAGATATCGATATGGTATGATAATAAACACATATCCGATATAAGTTACGTTTTGATATATCGAACCCATGCCTAACACCATAATATTGAATGGGCAGCAGCGGTCTCTCTCTATGCATTTTAACGCCATGCTGCGATCGCCAACCCACCCGCCAAGCGTGGCGATTATGGCAAACCCCACCCAAAATCATTAGCACTAAAATAGAACCGGCCAGAGGCGAAGTGGTCCGTACCTATAAAATCGACAAAAGAATCATGTCTGTTGTATGAGAGCCCCTTATATTTATTTTATTCTGTTTTTTAGTATTTGTTATAATAGTGGCAACAGAAATATATCGTTCATGACATACGGCCTGGTGACAGACGGACGCGGATGGTTCGTGCTTATGGCTTGGCGAGCTTACTCGCCCGTCTGTCATCGCCGCGAGCCAATTTGACAATGAAATTTTGAGCAAGCTTCTCGTGTCCCCGACGGCGAGCGAGTAAGGTCGCGAACTTAAAGACCGCATACTTTAAGTACGCACGTCTATCACCCACTTTAGTAATAAGGTCCCGTTTTACCCTTTGGGTACGGAACCCTAAAAATGGCCCAGCCCTAGTACCCGGCGGCTCGCCTACCCTTGGCTACGGTAGGCGAGGTAAGGTGTGCGAAACTCTTAACTTAGCTATAATAAATGAAATGCTACAAAGTAGTGTAAAGAATAATAAGTCGGCGATGTATGTTTCAACATCAAGTTAGAATCTAGTCACGTGAGTATACAGGGTGTCCCACGGATACGCCACATGGAGGGAAAGTACCTTGAATATTGTAGATGGAACATTTTACTGAAAGAAGACATTATTCGAATTAAAAAAAAACAATTTAAACTGCATTCATAGATATTTAAATACTTACATGGTTGAACTAGGAATCGAACCCGTTACATAATAAAAATAATCAACCTGTAGCTTTATCTTGTCGATCGAAAGGCTTCATCTTATGGATTATTTTTTGCTAAATAACATAGTGTCACAAATAAAAGGGAGACCATGAATTTTAACTTTTTTAATACAAAATTGATAATTTTATCAAATGCTCAAAATGAGTCCCTTCCTGTTGAATACAAAGTCGCACTATTTTGATTATTTCGCTCCCTGTCGATTTTTTGATCTTGTTGTGGTGGATATTTAGAATAATACGTCTAAGTTCTGCTTGTAGCTCGTGGACACTTTAATACTGGTTCTTGTAAACTAAATGTATGTAACTGAATGTCAGTTGTATGTCCTTACGGCAATGTCAGCTTTTCATTTTTCTGAACAAAATTTCACATCAAATGTTAAAATTCATGGTTATTTGTGACACTATGTTATTTAGCAAGAAATAATCCTTGTGATGAAGCCATTCGATCGGTATGATAAAGCTACAGCTTGATTATTTTTCTTATGTAACGGGATCGGTTCCCGGTTCAACCATGTAATTATTTAAATATTTATGAATGCAGTTTAAATTGTTTTTTAAATTCAAATAATGTCTTCTTTCAGTGAAATGTTCCATCTACAATATTCAAGGTACTTTCCCTCCATGTGGCATATCCGTGGGATGCCCTGTATAGTCTAGAATATTTATTTTACATGGAGCGGTTGCTATATACAAGGAAATACCGATATTTCCGGTATTTTTGGCAGCGAAAAGATGATGCGAAAACTTGGCACCATTTTAAAAAAAACCGCGTTGCTGGTGCCAGAGAAACAGCATTACTGCAGAATTCAGTTAATTAGCTGTACGACGAGTAGAAATCGGTGAAATAAAACAAAACAAAGGTTACAAAAATACTTAGTATTAAAATGAAAACATTTAACAAAAACTTTCTCTTACTTTTTAAGTTATAATCGGTAGCTATCGATGTGTCACATCAATACTGAACTATAGTTTGACCGAAACCGCTGTACCGCGCCTTAGGTATGCGCGCGGCAAGATGGGGAGGTAGTGCTGGCCGCTCATCGCTCATCGTTAACGCTCATGGCCCCCCGCCCCCCGCCTCGCCGCGCATATCTAAGACGCGGTACAGCGATTTCGATCAAACTATAGAATGATTCATCACAGATAATTTATTAACTTAAAGCATATTGGTGCCGATTCTCTTGTCACAAATTCTCTAAACTAAACTAAAAATCACTAAAATTTAGTTTATTCCTGTCAAAGGACGATTTCTTATTCTGAAAATAGACTAAAGTGACACAACTTAACTATAATTTAGTTTGACAGCATTAAGATGGTACTGAGTTTTAATTTAGTGAAAATGCTATTCTGAATTTGACGTTTTAACCAAAATTTTTGTTCTATATCTAAAATCCTCTAACTAACTCTGACTATTTTTAATCACGATTAAAAATGTGTGGAATAAAATTAGATGTCATGAACTAAAATTCAAACCAACACCTCGAATTCAGTTGCAAAACGGTACTGTATCTTTTTTTTATTTTCTTTTGCTTATATCTCGAAAACGGTGTGTCCTATCGCAAAAATAATGAAAATTTTGACCCCCTTTGCAACCCGTAAACCCGTAATACTTAACATGTTGGTAATTTAATTTTTTTGTTTTCTTCCAAAAATTGAAAAATTCCATATAAAAATACGTCGAGACGGCCACATTGCGCGCCTCTCCGTCTCAAAAAAAATCACGTGGTAGGCAAACAAGTAGGTACCAAGTGCAGTCGCGATTGTCAAATTCGATTTTAGTTCTGTCAAAATAATTTTTAAATTTAGAGATTTTTGTTGGCAGAATAGCTCTAAGATTCTCATAGTAAAAAGTAAGGAATTTTAGTGATAGTTTAGTTAGTTTAGTTCGGTGTACAAGAGAATCGGCACCACTGTAGCTGATTTTTAGTCCGAGATATAGTATGGGGGCATGCGATTATAGCTTTCGGAAATGTTAAATGATTTTAATTACCTCTTTGCATCAAAATTGATGAACGTAATTAATTATAAAGTTTATAAAACTTAAGACACACAAAGCAACGCATTTGAGCGAATACATGAATACATTTTAATTTTAAACACAACATTATTAACCTAACTTTCATCAAAATTATAAAATTCAATTCAATCATTCATTCATTAGAAAAAAAAAACTCATTTTCGGACATGAAGTAGTTATTATTTCCAACAGAGGATTAAATAGCTTAAAAGGCTTGATTTATTATTAAAATATTATGTTTGTGCGATAACTGGTATATATTTTGGCTATAATTTAATGTAATCACAAGGCATTATTTTTTATTGCTTTTTTGTTGACATAAATGTTCCATTAGACAGAATATACTATAGGAAGTTTTTCGGACAGATCTTTGTTTTTTGAAGCCCATTGACATAACTTGACACCTTGTACTATGACGTCACAATCGCGAGGTGCCAAGTTAAAGTACCAGGGTGTTAGAATGGCACATCGAGTATTACAAAGAAAATGTTACAAATACAAACTTTATGTCGGCTCGGAACATAAGGCGAGTCCCTGCGCATTAACAAATTCACGTGTCAGCGGGGTGAGGGCTGCTGTGCGGACCGATTAGCGCATTTCGGAGCTGCCATAAAGTTTGACGCTTATAGACAGATATGAGTGAGAGAGACGACGCTCTACGAAGCAAACCAAAAATTTCTGTAGGCTTTTTCCGAATAGTCGACAAAACTGAACTGTCACGCTCGGGTCGGTGACGCTGAATCGGGTATACTCGGGTCCAGTCGGTCGGTGACGCTGAATCGCGTATACTCTGCTTCAGCCGGTCGCAGACGCTGCATCGCGTATACGCTGATGCAGTCGGTCGGTGACGCTGAATCGCGTATAACCGGCTCCAGTCGTAACTGTGGTCATACGCACACACAATCTTTTGTATAGTTTTCAACGGCTTTTTTCTAATACTCGAGGTGCCATATTAATGGCAGCATACCGTAAGTCAATGGAACTAGAGTTTTTCGTATCTTCCTTCAATGATTTCTCGGCAATGGCGTTCAGATAAGTAACATTGTAGAATTACTTTTTGTTATTACGTACGACTTTAATGTTTGTGCCTTCGAAGACGCAGTCAGTCCGTGATGGGTACACGTTCTTGAGGTTACCTTCAGGATCGACAACTTTCACCTGGCGAAAAATAAATTTTGTTAAAAAAAAGTGGAACTGTCCTTGTCACAGATATTATAATACTCCCTCGTGTTCGCATTGATTTGTTGCGGCTTATCTAAGGCCTTGGAAATGTTATTATCATTCAGATATCATAAGTAAAATACCGTGTAATTTACGTTTAGCTTCTATTGAGGGGTAGTAGTTATACTTAATGTACATTACGCCTGTATATTCCGAAGGGATAGGCACACATAGTACCTACACTGACAGTTTGTTAGTACTGTTGTATAATGTCCACAGAGCATTAACAATAATACTGGTATAATGTCAGTAAACTTTCACATAAATTATTATCAACATTTACTAAGTATAATAGAGTTTGTGGGTTTTCAAATAAAACAAATTATTTAAAAAACAAAAATCCGCCCGCAAAAACGCATAACTTAAAAGAGAAAAAACAAGCATTATAATCTGTAGAATTTTGGTATTACAGGCGGGGAACAAACAAAAGTTATACCATATTTCAGGTTATTGGTTTGTTCGCCGCCTGTTATACCAAAATTCTATTTTTTTTGTTGATAAAAATGACTTTAGTTACTGACTGTACTATGTCATCATTTCAGTCTAGAGACTCCTATTGCTGGACATAGGCTTCCCACAGCATCGCCACAGCAGCTGTACTGTACTTGCTACTAATTTACATCAGTCTCTTACCTGCTGCACAGTGAGGGTGTGGAAAGCAGCGTCAGGGTCCTGGGGTCCTATTCCTAGCAGGAGGCACTCTTGCAGCAGCTTGTTCATCACAGTCTTGCAGGCGCCGAGGGACGTGTGTGACGTCACTTCTACAAACATTGACTTGCTTTCTTGAGACATCTGAGGGAAATTGTGTTTTGTTAGTAATGGATATTTTGTGAATATGATTATAATATAGAACTAATAAGTTAGTAATAATTTAGTGAACAGAAATATTTCTTGATTAGATTCAAATCAAACTTTACTGAAGTTATTATGTATCAAAAGTCCTACAAAAGTTAAAGTTATTGGGTGTCTCTTTATTATGAAATACTTAAAAAGATAAGGATTTTTAATTTTATCTTTTTCTTGTTTTGGTCTCCTCTTTCTCTTCGCTTTGTTAGGCCGCGTCCTTTTCGTTTTTCCTAATTATGCTAATATTAGTGTTTTAGGTCGTCGGTCGTCGTGCGGGTAAGCGGTCGACGTGATTGTTTATATGAATTATGACGTACAAATGCGACTTGATTGATCGCACCAATGGCTTAATCGTACTGGCGAAGTGAAACGAAGAGAAATGGAGGCCAAACCAGAAAAAGATAAAATTAAAACAATCCATATCTTTTTAAGCATTTCATAATAAAGAGACACCCAATAACTTTAAGTTTTGTAGGACTTTTGATACATAATAATTTCAGTAAAGTTTGATTTGAGTCTAATCAAGTCAAATTTCTGTTCACTAAATTATTACTAACTTATTAGTCCTAGCTCTGGAGCCAGGGTCTCAGATTTTTTATAACCTGTTTTCATGGCAATAAAGAATTATTATATTATTAGTTCTATATTATAATCATATTCATGAACATAGTGTAAATACCTTAGTATCCTCCGAGTTCGTAATTGGGGGGAAGCTGATGACCTTCCCGCTGGCGTCTTGCAGACAGGGGTACACTGGTTTGCCTTCCAATAAGTACAAGTATCTATAACAACACAATAAATCATTTAGAACCATTTTATTTATCTAAATCTTTACCACAGGTTGGATATGGAGTTAAACTGGCTGTATCTAAAACTTATTGCTGTTTGTTTATACATCTAACATTTGAAACTATATTCATCAAGTCATGAAAAATCAAAAACATAATTTTGTTCTATGGTTGTATAACTTTATAATTATGTTACAAGATTTTTCTGGCTAACAACAACTTCCTTCATATAAAATTTCAGATTTGGGTGTCTGTCTTTCTGTCTCCCATTGTTTGCTAGCCTACGCTGTCCAACTCCTGGGCAAAGGCCTCCCTTCACTCCTTCCATCTTTCGCGAGCCCGCGGCGCGTCCTCTTTACAGTTTTGATGGAACCTATCCAGCTCGTCTCGCCATCTCTTATGTGGTTTACCGCGACCCCGTTTCATTGTCGCAGGGCACCAGTTCTGTGCTATTTGGGCCCACAGTTTGTCGGCCATGCGGCAGACGTGACCTGCCCAGTCCCATTTAGGTTGGGCAGCCTTTTGAGCCACGTCAGCTATCTTTGTTTTGGAGCACAGTATTGTGTTACGAACACGATCCGTTAATTTAACGCCTAGTATACTGCGCTCCATTGCTTGTTGGCAAACCTTGAGTTTTGACTACTGGATGTTAGTCGAAGACCAAGTCTGTGCGCCATAGGTTAAGACGGGAAGAATCTGTCTGACGGGAAGAATCTGTCTGTCTCCTATGCAAGTAATCATGACAAAGTTTTTTTACTTGTGTATCCCGGAGTAAACATTCCTTTTCTTCTCCTTGCGCAGAGCCTCAGCTTCTGCCGTAAGCTGCTGGAACAGTTGCTCGCCGGAGTAGGGTCGCAGCCTCGACAGCGGGATCAGTTTCAGGGCTGCTGGGGCCTTCGCTGTGTATACTAGGTCACCTGGGAATATTAAGAATGAGTTGACTAGTGGTTTACGATTGGTGCTATATTACTGCTAGAAGAATTTCTAAACATATGTGCAGGCCGAAGTGAACAAAGTACTTATTTCTGTGAGTGATAATTATCTTAGCATAAACAATTGAGGTAAGCTACAACTTGGAGGTTTTATGTTTATGAATACTTAGAAAAAAGCTTCACAATAACATAACATCACATCTGTATTTCACTGAAGGTACAGGCAGACGTGTCCTTAGAACACCCATATTTCGCTAGTTATGTGCAAGCGTAACTGGCCCCATATGGTGTAGTAGGAACTTTAGAGGTGATAATAAAAATAAGGCAGGTTGGGCAGCTGGATCAAGGGCTTGATCCAGAAAGCGGTACTTCTGGACACGGCTCGCATTGTTAGGAGGTTCCTCTCTCAGGAGCCGACTACCGGTAGCTTGGACCCTGTTCCTGATACTGGTCACAATTTGGCTAAATTTTATTAATATTTTTAAATGTTAAAAAAAAAATGTATTTATAAAAATATTTAAAAATGTAAATTATATGTATTAAAATGAAATAAAAATAAAAACCAACCTGGTGCAATCTTGTTTAAGTCATGAGTAGCGATTGTAGCAATATTTCTCTTATCACAGACTGTGTCATGCAACTTCGTCTGCAGCTGTATGAACTTCTTGAAAGATGTCTCATTGAAGGACAGGTCATTCACAATACAACACAAGATATACGGACGGACCACTGCTACTTGGGATTCAATAATCTTAACCCGTTGAGTATCATCTTCTACGTGTAAAATATTCAAAGAATGGCAGAGATCGCACTCTGTTTCTTCAGGTGCAGGTTCTTCCTTCTTGCCCTTTTTTCCTTTACCCTTGCCTGCAGGCTGGGTCTGGTCAGCCTTGGGGCAGTGGTCACGGATGTAGTCCAATATTTGCTTGGTACGACACTGATCAACGAGCTTCATGAATCTCTTGTCTGTGAATTTGTTGCCTTTAAGGTTAATTTCTGAAAGAAAGACACAAAGTGAGTCATTTCAATGTTTGCTTAGTTGCACAATAATGTTATGCAATATGAATTTATTGATCCCCAGGTTTGCCACCTGTGGTGCAATAGTTCAACATAAGGTCTATTTAAATCCTTGTTTCCAATTGATGTTATTATCACTTAAACGAACATCAACTTTATGATTGTGTAAAGTTTATTTTAGACTGACTAGTACTGTTGAAAATGTCATAAAAAAATATAAAGTTGTAGCATAAACTGATGCCCTTATGGGTAGGCATTACAGTTGGTTTTCCTAACTCATGTTTGTTTACATGTTTGGCAAATAAATTGCGAACGCAGGTTTAATATTTTATAACAGTCACATCAGCATTAACTTTATGAAAAAAAAAAACTAAATTATGTACAGTATAGTATGCGGTATAATGACTTACCTTTCAACTTAGCCATGGCGGCTACTTCCCCAGGAACAGTCTTAAGTTGATTATCTCCAATGTCGAAATTCTTCAATGATGGCAAGCTACGGATAATGTAGCTCGGCAACACCTCAATAGCATTCCCTTTAATCTTCAGATCAGTCACATGAAGCAGGACAGCATTCTCCAAGTCCAATAAACTCGTCAATTTGTTATTTGACAAATCAACAGTAAGCAAACTGGGAAAATCAGTGAATTTCGGCATTTCTTCAATTTCATTAGAACTTAAATTGATACTAGTCAACTCTTTCATGTCGTTCAGACTTTCTGGAATACTCTTCAGCTGGTTTCTCGACAAATCAAGCACTTTTAATTTCTTCAAAGAGGTTATGTTTTTATTGAAATCGGTTATTTTGTTACCGAACAACAGCAAAGATTGCAGGTTTACCAGCCGACTTATATCGTCCGGTATAGCTGATAGACATGTGTCACTGATATTTAGAAGGTTAATATTTGTTAATTGAAATATACCTTTGTCTAAACCACTTTCCGAAATACGTTTCGAAATAGCCGCACCCGCCAATTTGATTTCATGGCGATTTTCCGACTTTGCAGTCGTTACTTCAGGCCACGCACTCATTTTTATAACAAATTTAAAATTCAGAGTAGCGTCTACGCAGCTATACAGGTATCAAATAAGAGTTTAATTAGAAAAAACGCGCGCCACGACGGTTGCAAACAGAAAACATGAGAGAAAAATCAAATGAAATGAAATGTCTTTTGTTTGACAATTATTTTGACACTGACACTGACAAAAGTAGGGCTGTGCTGCCAAAATGTTTGTTAGAAATCCCTAATAAGCGTGTATAAATTATTTTTTAAAGAATTTGGTCCTCAACGTTGTTTGGCTATCGAGTTTTATATTGACTTGCAGGTTTTTCAATTGAAGTTTACAAACAATTTTCGAAGACTGATATAATTTATAGATATTGGCAGATTACTCAAAATTTAACAATTATCCCGAAAAACGGGTTTTTTTTTGCAAATTGGCAACCCAAGTTACAAGTGTCATTTAACATTTTTAATTCGTTGGCGATGGTGAGACACACATCATAAAACGTTCTGCCTAATGTTATTAGGAGGAATTCTTAGACCATGAGGAATCACAAAAAACAACCCATGAAGGGTGCGGACTCGTGGTTACACCAGGTGTGACTAACAGCAATGATTTGAACTGTGGACATGAACTTCTAAGAGAAGCATTGTTATCCATATAAGGTGATCAGTGGCGTATTAGCACGTGCCTAGGGGCGTGAGGATTAAAGGGGCGCCACGCGGAAAATTTATAACAAAAAAAAAGTGGGCGTCGATGAGTTGCTTGCCTGGGGCGCTCTCGACATTTAATCCGCCACTGAAGGTGATTGTTTGTGCCACGACACGAGTAGATACTGTCTATAAAATGGAATCATAACATCGTTAGTTCTACGGAAATTTTTTTGATAGGATTTGTAATAATACTTAGTTGGTCTCTTTCGAAATAAGTAGGTTTAGATCTTTTACCTAGGTATAAAATAAATAAAAGGAGCTTTTCCTGAATAAAGCAACCAACGAATCAACGATACTAAAAGCTTTCGGCATGCTTAGGCTTGATTCTCTAACCAAATCTTTCGGAACAATGATCATGCAAAATTCACAGATTACCTACAACACTATAGATGCAGATAATAATGCAGAGAAAATAATATCTAACCATGATAAAAAAAACGTTATCATAAGATTAGTTCTTAATTAAATTGATCGATGTATAATTAATAAGTAAGTACCTAGTCATGTGGGGTGCGGTCGTGATTTTGGCAATAGTAGCTGGGATTTCGGTAATTATTACTTTTTATAAAAATATTTGGCGTTAATGTTTCATTTAAATTCGCCGAAAACCTAGGTAGAAGTTACCCATTTGTGTCGTTACAAGTATCCCTACCCGTCGCGTCGGTAATCTAATCAGGCAGAATAAAATTGTACTTACCTCTCTAAGACCTATTATAAATCTGTACATTTCAGGCATCTGCCGATGTTCTACAAGCATCTCCGGAAGTATCACAACATGGTAAAGTACCTACCTATCTACACAAATATGCATAACGTCACGCCTTTTTCGTAGATGCTACGCAATACCTTTTCAAAAAATGCCACAGGCCACACCCTGACCTCTTCCGCGATATCAATAATATTTGTAAATTTTTTAGAAGGTGACTTATTCCCGTTATTCACCCTATCACGGCTGGTAACGAATGGTAAAACCCGACCCGACTTTACCCACAGCTGGGTACACGTTTAGTATAGACCTCTCTTTTCTTTGTTTGTGCCAATCTCCTCGCTCCTGTGCCAACCTCATCCAGGTTATACCCGCGATGACAACCAATTTCGCCTGACCATAATGCCGACAACAGGATCAACATAGTAATCAAGCTATTGGAGAGGTCTGTCTATAAATTAGGTACTTATATAATATCTACTCGTATACTATGGACTTCAGTTTATAGGCTGATGGTGATACGAGACCATTTATTGTATTCGTAGACTCGCGCATAGTATCAGGATGGGAGGCGCGGGAGGGTCAGTTCCCGTACATGCTGTGGCTGCGCACGGTGCGCTGGACCGGCGACGTCACAGCCTGTGGAGGGTCCATCATACATCGCAGCTGGGGTCTTACTTCCGCAAGATGTACTGCTCAGTAAGTATTCCACGTTCAGAGGTAGTACCAAAATGGTTAGTCTTCAGGGCCAGTTGGTAGTTATTTCGTAGATTGTGATTCCTGTTTATCACTAATCGCGATCTTGATTTGGAAATATGGGGACTTATTAGACCGCTTATTTCCATCGCTTCCGTCCGGATTCATGTAAAATATAAAAAATACTGGTCTTTTGGGAACGGGTAGGTCATTTCTGGGCCCTTCTGCTGCGTTACTTCGTATTTATTTTTACAGGCGCATCGAGATCATAATCCACGCTGGCAGCGTGAACCGCAACACTCCTCTAGTGACCATGCAGGCCCGCGAGTCCTTCAGGCCACCTGGCTACGAAGACGCACTGCAGCCCCTCACCCAGCCGAACGATATCAGTCTGATGAGGTTCAGCCAGGACCTTACGTTTAACAGTAAGGCATATTTGAATAAGAGTTTTGAGTAAGGGGACCTTGTACACCGCACTAAAACCACAGCGATATATTATGTACTTACCTATCACATAGACAAGTGTCATCGTCATCGGTCATCGTAACTTTTTGTTATAAGAGTAAAGACTGAATTGCGAGGGCTTCCACTTTTAGCACTGATTTGAACGGCACTTCTCCGAACCACACTTGAGCACGTCTACTAATAGCACTACTGAAAAAATCTGATTATTTTTTTATTATGAAACCCATGAGAAAAATTGCTGCGGTCGAACGTCGAGATATTTCACAAACTATAAACTGATGGCAAATGGTAAAGCATGCTAACTGTAACTATAATTTTCAGACAACATCCAACCGATTAGGATTCAGCGCTCGGCGGACCGCGATCGTGACTACACCAGTGTGGTGATGACCACCAGCGGCTGGGGCACCACCTGGACCTGCACTGAACTTGACTGTAAGTTGTGGGGATGTTTGATTGGCACTGACTCTGATGATCAGTCTTTAGTCAAAAATCAAACTACCTAAGTGAGGTTGAGTCGAGTCGAGGAAATCATGAGGTTTTGACTTAGAATATGGGTGTGTCGCCAATCTGCCACATAAACACACACATCAGGAACGGTTAGCAGTAAAAATCGATAAACACTTCAGTTATTTAAATCTTAAAACTATCGAGCGTAATAATCAGCCTATACAGTTCCCACTGCTGTGGCACAGGTCTCCTCTTTGTGAGTGGGAGTGGAATTATAAGAATATTCTGAATAAAAATATTCTATTCTATTAGATACTTAACTGAAATTAAAAAAAACGTCCACTGTGTTAATGATCGTCTATTGCTGACCGTACCTGCCTAATTGTGTCGATTAAGGGGGATGTGCTAGGATAGCCCGCGAAATTCAAATCTTCTTACGTTTTTTGCAATTTGCAGGTCAGTGTCAGGTTGTATGTTGATCTAAATATTAAATAACCCGTACGCCCGTAACAAATACAGAATTATAAACTTTAGAATCAGCAATAGGTACAACTCTCTAAGCTCATGTAAGTGCATTGAATGACTATTTCATGAAATCATGACATTTTGCACTTTCATGAACTTACACGGCTACCCTAGCGCATCCCCCTTATCAGCTTTGATTTTTCTTTTTTTTACACTGATTCATTGAAGTTGGATATGCACATCTGGATCACACTGATCTCGTCCATGACATCCAGCTGGTACTGCAGGAATCAAGTTCTTCCGAACGCATGGTAGCTGCGGCATTTGCCGCACTCGGCGCAAAATAATAATTTCCGCGTCCAGTGTAAGCGTGTTCGTTTGCAACGGCGGATCGCACTGAATTGAATAAATACTCGCACAATATTGAACCCAGTAAATGAAAACTACAACTGTACAAACGTTTGCTTGCCTAGAACCTCAAGCTCAAATCTCTCTTCTTACATTTCTAGGTCCTACTCCAGTGATCCTGAACTGGGTACACCTGACAGGGATTTCGAACTTCATGTGCCTGCTGCTCTTCAATTCCAACTACCTCATCAGACCGACCACCATCTGCGCCGGACCTTACAACGTCACCAGCCAGTCTATATGCGCGGTAAGAACAAGATCTATGAAAGTCACGATTTTATTTCCAAACGAGTCACGAAGAAAGAGTTGTATTGTATTGTTTAAGTCCCGGAAGACGTAGCGTTGGTTGGAAGGCCTCCCACAAGGTAGACCGATGACCATGTGAAGGTTGCAGGAATCCGCTGGATGTTGGAAGCACAGAACCGGTCGAAGAGGCCGTGCTTGGGAGAGACCTATGATGTCCAGCAGTGGACGACTTTCGGCTGAAATGATGTTTAAGTCCCATGGTGATCCTGTATCAAATTATTTGATACTGAATATTAGCCAGATGTTAGGACAATCTGAAATATTCCTTTTTTCATTTTTGTTTGAATAAAGGTAAACGTAAAACGAACCTAGGTAAGGTAGGATGCCCTCAGGCTAGGTGGAGCAACGATCTTCGCAGGGTGGTATGAGCGGGATAAGAGTTGCCGAGAATAGAGCTGAAAATCGTGCAATTGGAGAGGCCTATGTCTGGCCTGATCTCGGCTGATCATGATGGTGATGAACTGTTACTTATGTCAGGACATAGAAAAACTCTGTTTTCAGAGATGTCAACTGCCATTTCCTAATTACCAAGGAGTTATGCGTTATACCGAAATCCCACGATCCGCGATTTTGCGGACGGACACCGACGAGCCCGGACGACGGACCGTGGGAAGGTGTACGTGCGGGTATCGCAGACATCGGAAGTTCCTCGGTGCGCGGTGCGTGCGGTCTGTGGTTGTCTGCCGTGCGTGTCCGTCTGCAATATTGCCGATCGACGGATTCCACCACAATAATGTATAGTTTATGGTAATAATAATGTATAATTTATGTGTCCAGGGTGACAGCGGCGTACCACTGACTGCAGTCGAAGCTGACGGAGTGGCGACTCAAATTGGAATCGGTTCATTTGCGTCAGGATGGGGGTGCCACGTTGGTATGCCTGGAGGTGAGTCTGTCATAAAATATGTAATAACATTTGTTTCTTCTGGTTAAATAGGTACTACATAGCAAACCAGGCAGCCTGCACCATAATTGCGTAAAACACTTCAATCACAATCTGTAAGATTCTTAAGAAAAATTGCTAAGCCATCCATACTAATCCATACTAATATTAATTCGAAAGTAACTCTGTCTGTCTGTATATTACCTTTTCACGTCTAAACCACTGAACGGATTTTATCGAGGAGATAGGCATCCTGGGGTAGGACATAGGCTAGGTACTTATTGTTTTAAAATAATCCTATATAGCGGTAATATAGGAGATGAAAGTTTGTATTGTAAGCATTTCCTATGTATCCCGGTAGTACGTTCCCATGCGACGATATTCGACATTTACGCGGGCGAAGCCGCGGGCAAAGCTAGTTGCTTCATAAGTTTGAAAGAAAGAAAAAAAGAAAGAAAGAAAAATATTTTATTTGGGACACGCACAGGAAAAACAATAAGTTATAAAATAAATAATAAAAAGTTAGTACATACATAATAAGACAGACAACAAAAAAAAAGAACAGTTTAAAACTAACAACATTACAACAATTTAAAACTAACAATTTAAAATAAACAAAATAACGACCTGTGCGAGGCCAAAAAGGCTCCTATCTCAGCATAATGCTACGATATTTAAAAAATAAACACTGCAGCGCTGGTATTATGATAGGGCCCGATAGTTTGAAGAATTCATCTGCTCAACAACGTAATACAAACTCCATGAATATTGTTGGACTGTCAAAATGAACGGCATTGCCATTGTCAGTGTGTTACGTAATTACCCCGCAATTTAAGCTGTCCTAATAACACGTTATGTGTGAATGTTGTTTGGTATATAAACATGTTTATGTCCAGCTTTCACCCGCCCCGGCCACTACCAGGACTGGATCCGCCAGGTGACCGGCATCAACTTCGACCAGCGCTCGACAGCAGCTGACGATGTCCTGACTGATACGGACGCAGAACCGTTGCCAATATCTCTACCAAAAGAAACAATAACCATGTAATTAGATAGATAGATAGACTCATGATAGCACAAGTTTAAACCTTCGTGGTTTTTCGTTGCTATTTAATATGTAAAATCCTATATTCTTTTGTATGAACGACAAATAAATAAAAAAAAAAAAAAAAAAAAAAAAGTCATTTGGAGAACCAAGGATAATATTCTTTAATTTTGGAGATAGAAGACGTCCATGACCATATTGAGCTTCTATAATATTCAATACTTCTATTAAATGATCAATATAAAATAACACAGTGATCCCTTATTTATACCCTTTTAACCCTTATTTGAGGAGCTCGTGGCTAAGTAATAACAGCCGCACTGGTCGATCCATCAGGTTAAGCTACGCTTGCCGGGGTTGGTCCGTGGATCGGTGACCATCTTTACATACCGAGACTCCTCGGAAAGCACGTTAAGTCGTTGGTTCCCGGCTGTCATTAGTGGATCTTTGACAGTCGTTACGGGTCGTCAGACAGAAGCCCGAAAATCTGACAACCAGTCTGACCAAGGGGTATCGTATTACCCATTTACTGGGTTGTGGAGGTCAGATAGGCAGTCACTCCATGTAAAATACTGGTATGCAGCTGCATCCGGTTAGACTGGAAGCCGACCCCAACATAGTTGGGAAAAGGCTAGACAGATTGATTTGACAATGATCCCTACTTATTTTGAAACATCTAGGAAATCGTCACATACCTACTGTTTAGGAACCTGTCAAGGAATAAATACGTTGTTATTTTTAACCGACTTCTTCAAAAAGGAGGAGGTTCTCAATTCGTCTGTATGTTTTTTTTTTTTTTGTGTGTATGTTACCCGATTACTCCGCCAATTATGAATCGATTTTGATGATTCTTTTTTTGTTTGATAGGTCATGCTTCAGAGGTGGTCCCATATAAATTTTATTAGTTTTGCTTGCTTAGTTTTTGAGTTAGCTTCAATAATTACGTATTTTTCCCACTTTGCGTATGTTGATGACATGTTAATTGACTCAGTCACATAGCAGATAACGGTATACGAATTTGTGTGGGGTAGTTACCACAACAAAAAAGTGAAAAATAAAAACTTTTTACAAAAAAAAAAACAACCGACTTCCAAAAAAAACAGTAAAAAAGTGAAAACTAACTTTATTTTCGGAAGTCGGTGGCCAAAAACGAAAATTGAAAAGCAAAGACACCGACTTCCGAAAATAAAGTTATTTTTCACTTTTTTACTGTTTTTTTTGGAAGTCGGTTGTTTTTTTTTTTGTAAAAAGTGTTTCCGATTGCTAAGGCTTGAATTGCCCCTACGCTGATGTCCGTCGCGTACTACGTTGCTACGCGACCGACATCTGCGTGGGAGGAATTCAAGCCTAAGGGTACGTCATTGCCAACATGTTGAATGAAAATGACAGTTCGAAAAGGTGACAAGCGCCCGATAAGTAGAAAAGGAAAATGTTTAGAAAATTGATAAACATTATCGCTCCTTAACCGTGTATATGCCTACTTGATGTGATTGTAAAAGTAACTACCTACTTGGATACTTTTCCTTCTTAAAATCGTCTAAGAATTTAAATGTACCTACTTAAATAAATATAAATCATAAATATTATATTTATGATATTTTTATTTTAAAAAAAGTGTCAATAGCCTTACATAATACGTTAGGTAGGTAGAAATTATTCTAAGGGGACGTGACTACCGGAACGGGATTTCCACTTAAAAATCAGTAAGTATCTTCAACTTCAAACGACGACTGTCGGTCCTTTTGTCTCGTCCTTTCAGCTACTAACAGTAACGAATTAATAAAATGAATATATTAATCGTGTGCAAGTGAAGTAAAATAATAATCGTAGGTAGACACGACTCTTGATTAAAATTATTTAGAATTACTTAGGTCCTATCCTAATTTTAATAAAATTGACTTGGTGGATAAGCCGTAAAATTATTGAGTTTTATACCTATTCTTATCAGAGTATGTTATCAAAGCAAATGATTTTATCTTTTAATGCCTTGTAATCTATGAAATATTTGAACACGCGTGTTACCTAAATAGAAAAAAAAACTGTTTCGGCCTGAATCAGATCAGATTCTGGTTTTAGAAATGATGGTACGATATTTAAGCAAAATCATTAGGTTTATGTAGGTACTATAATTTCTACCAAAAGCTGTCCGTGACTTGAGAACTTCCTCAAAAATCATATCAATGGGCTGAATGCCTGTAGGTTAATATTCTACGAAATAACTGGCGTCACACTGGCGGTGAAGTCATTACATGGATCTTGTGATTTCGGAGCAGGATAAATTTAATAAGTAAGCTCTGGAACGGTTGCAGTTTCTATAATTCCGTTCGCGTTCGGTTGCCGATCGCCGGTGCCAAAAGTATCGTTTCTGCCATGAGCCGGCTCTTCCTCCAGGAACAAAATACTGAGACTGCGAGTCAACCTTTGACCACAGACTAGGTAACCCAGTACGTACACTAACCGGTTGTTGGGATGAATACTGTGAATTTCGTGACTTTGAGTTGATCACAAAGCAAGTTACGGCGATATGTAGGTACGTGAAAGAAAATGGGGGTTTTATGCATGGAATTTAAAAGGCTTATCCGATTAATAGATAATTGATACCTTTATCGGACGGCTTAGTGTGATTTGGCCCAAATTCATAAGTAAAGTAAAACTGTAATTAAACTAACAGATAACCCAACACAACAATAATTTGTAAGAGATTTCCTGTTTGTAATTACATATAAGGGTGAAGAAAGAGGTTCATAGAGGGTTTATCATGAAAAAAGAGTTCGGCGCCCTCTTAAACACAAAGCCTCATTTTGCGGCTGAATGGTACACTTCATGTAAAAATACTAATATAGTTGATAGCCTAGTAGTGTGACCGTCGGACTGCCCGAGACACGCACTCTGACTTTTCGGATTCATGAGCGTATTGTACTAAAAAATACCGTGAAGGAAAACATCGTGAGGACATCGGCTTGCCTGAGAGATAAGTATTTGTCGACGGCATGTGAAGTCAAGTCAGAGGCCCATGGGCGGCATAAAAACTCTAACACCAGGTTACCACACGAAAAAGAAAGATGGAAAAATATTGACAAAACTTAAGTTCTTACGTAGATAAATGGGTACACTTGTCATAGTAGTTTTCTGAAGATGAGCATAATTTGAAGATTAAGCGTAGGTATTGTCAGGGTCTTTACACGGGTGGTCTATGGGTTAGTTATACCATCTCTGGACACTCTGCGTCCAATAACATTTTCAGCATAATGTTGGGACATTCTCGTTTCTGCAGTCCTCCGAGATGTTCGCGCAGGCTAATAACGACAAATTTCATGCCGTCATTCGGACAAAAGTCGTGTAGGTGGGTGCGGGGGAGTCACAACAGCATCCTGAAAATGAACTATAGCTGAAGATGAACTTGCATCAGCTGTGTTGAGGCATTTCGTTCGTCTGGTTATCCTTAGTGAGGTATCTCCACATTGGTTACATAACACATAGGAAAAACTACCAGTACTTTTTTTTGAAAATCGTGATTTAAAGTAAGTAAGTAGGTGTAAGTACCGTAAGTACCTACACATACTTACTTTAAATCACGATTTTCATAATCAATAGGATTACATAGATAAGAGTTAACATCTGTGATCCCCATTTGATAGCTCCTATACTCCATTTGAAATAAGATTAGACATTTGAATAAACCTTTTTAGTCAATAACAAATGTGAAAAGACAGCCTGCAGTGGTGGCCCAGTGGTAACGGCCGCGACTTACGAGTTGTAGGTCATAGGTTCGAACCCTGACAGGCGCTTCACTTTGTGTAAATAATTTCATCACCACTGCTCTCAAAACGGTGAAGGAAAACATCGTGTGGAAACCGGCATGTCTTAGAACCAAAAATTCGAAGACATGTGACATCTAGCAACCCGTAGTGGGCCCGCGTGGTGGATTACGGCCCACTCCCTCTCACAGAGAGGAGGCCTGTGTCCTAGCAGTGGGAACATTATAGACTGATTATGTATGTTATGTAACCAATGTGGAGATACTTCACTAAGGATAACCAGACGAACGAAATGCCTCAACACAGATGCAAGTTCATCTTCAGCTATAGTTCATTTTCAGGATGCTGTTGTGACTCCCTCGCACCTACATATGTTAAACAACCTGTGTTTTCTTGAAACCTAAATGTCTGTTTTCGCAAAAATTTAAAGAATCGCGGGCTGAAACCTGTATCGTATCATTGGAGGTGCGACTTCATAGATATAAGAAAATAGTGCAACTTGTATATAAAATGGCATCGGCATGAGGGTTTCCTTGAAGCCCTTTGAAGAGGGTCCTCGTATAAAATAACTTGAATTGAGATCTTTATGAAAGGAGCGTCAAAATACTGATTTCAATATGGTTCGATGACATGAATGATTATTTAGAGCATACAAAACTTCCGTTCAAGGATTAATATTATCATAATATATAGGAAAGGCCAAATGACGTCATTTCGATTATTTATTTTCGAAGACTTTATCACCTTATCGTTAGATACAGAATAGTCAGATGTTAATTAATTAAGCTAGATTAACATTCTACTTATCCAAATAAATAATGCCTACTCGTTTGCTAGAAATCGTTTTTTAAGACAGCAGAGTTGTACAGAGACATAAGGATATCCTTTTTCTTTAGAATAATCGTATAAGAGCTTTGTACTTACAAAAACTGATTCTTTAAGGCGAAAGCTTCAGGGTAGCTCGCGAAATTATTATAAGTCCGAAATGTCATGATTTCATGAAATATTCATTCAATACACTTTTATGAACTAAGAGAGATATTGCTGATTATAATGATTATAATACAACCTGATAATGACTTGCAAATTACAAAAAACGTAAGAAAATTTGAATTTTGCGGGCTACCTTTACAAAAAACGTAAGAAAATTTGAATTTTGCGGGCTACCTTTACAAAAAACGTAAGAAAATTTGAATTTTGCGGGCTACCTTTAAAAAAAACGTAAGAAAATTTGAATTTTGCGGGCTACCTTTACAAAAACGTAAGAAAATTTGAATTTTGCGGGTTACCTTTACAAAAAACGTAAGAAAATTTGAATTTTGCGGGCTACCTTTACAAAAAACGTAAGAAAATTTGAATTTTGCGGGTTACCTTTACAAAAAACGTAAGAAAATTTGAATTTTGCGGGCTACCTTTACCTTTCATCATAATTTGGTAATTTTGGGACGGGATATACCTATTCACGTTTTAGATCATTTAATTTTGCATCACTTTTCTGAAACTCAAACTCAAACTCAAAGCATTTATTTCAATTAAACTATTTACAGGCACTTCTGAATTGTCAAATAGTCGGTCAGTCAAAAATATGAAGCTAGTTGCCAATTCCAAAGCGTAGTAGGTACCTATGGCGAAGAACGGGCAAGAAACTCCACGGACACTCTTTTAACTCAAAAAATTGATAAGTACAAAAAATTGGTTACATCATTTGTGTTGAAATTATACATGTGAGAACAATGTAGAAAGCACGTTAAAAGCGTCCGCAATTATAAAATAAAAACAAAAAACAATTCAAAAATTAAAATAAGCCATGGCAGCTAAGAGATGACCATTCACAACTGACGGCGCCCGTTCACGTTCCATTCGGCTCAATCATTTTGAAGGGAGCTAAATGATCCAACACACGCGCCACCATCAGCGAGACATCTGAGTGAGCATGACAAATTCCCAGCCGCCAGGACACATTCAAGTCAATCAAAGACGTATTACCTGGTAAATGGTAGTTCTATTAATACTACATAGTACCTACTCGTGCTATGCAATTAATCTCAATACAAATTGTCAATTGAAATAACAGATACAGGTCATTGATATCTAAAATGGGTAAACCCTAAGAAAATAAGTAAAAACCTTAATTAATATCAACGGATCAGATAACACAATAAATTATCGGCTAATTGTTAAATTTATCGTAAAATATCAGACAAAAAAATTATATAAGATGAAGATGTTGCTGTTTTTAATCAGTTTTGTGACTGTGAAGCTATGTGGGCTGCTGTATTTTTGTTGGCCGTTGCTGGGACGGTAAATACTTACCTATGTATCTAGATTAGGTCCCCACCTATGAAATTGGTGTTTTGTATGGGGAATTTTAAAGAAGTTGCATTTTTCATACTAACATTTTCTTAATTTATATAACAACCATACCATTTAACACTAATGTTTTAAAATTTTTATGCACTAATGTTTAAAAACTAAGATAACGTATGCCACATAAGCGACAAAAACAAGTTGTGGCTAAGTTAAAAAAAAATAGTGGTCAATTCTGCTAACAAAATGAGGAGACATTTTTAAGGTATTTATGTTTAGAAAACTATAAGTAATTAGGTTTTTTTACTATTGGTAGTTGTCTATGATGGTGGTGGATTATTCGATATAATACCAAGCGATTGATGAATGTTTTAAATCATAGAAGTGACGAGGGTCTCTATTAATGAGAAAAAAACACCAATTTCATAGGACCCAATATTTATAAATTAAAAATTTAAAAAACCCCCGACAAAAACAAAGCGTCTAAAAAGTAAAAAAATAATATCATAAAAGTTGTAGGTAATATTTTGATCCAAGCGTCGTCGTGTCGGGGGACGGCTAATGCAAACGCCAACACACACTAGGCATTTACTTTTTAGACGCTTTGTTTTTGTCGGGGGTTTTTTTAATTTTTAATTTAATTTTTATTTCCAGCTTTTTAAATTTTATATTATATTACTAGTAGAAACGCTACGATCAAGACGCAGCTCGCCGAAATCTGCGTAGCTGTACGTTTGTTTTCCACAGTGAAGCTTGTTACCTACTAATTCACTCTCATTTATCTTTCCTACTCCATCATCAGACTTTGATCACCATCTATCTGTAACTTATTTGTTGAGACCTTTCCAATGAGTCCAAACACGATACCTCTGCTGTAAGTTCGTGAGGGAGTTGGGTATCCTGCAAATTCCAGGTGATGCTGCAGCATCAGCTCAAGGTTACTACATATATTCTTTTCATATCATTGAAATAAGAGAATTCTAAATTTCCAATCGATTAGACCTGTGGAAGATGCTCACATCCATTCATCAACTAGAAAAGAGCTGATAATTTTCAAACGGCTGAACCGATTTTCTTGAATCATAGCTAAGAACACTCTCGATTAAGTCACCTTTCAAACAAAACCAAAAAAAATCAAAATCGGTTCAGCCGTTTGGCAGCTACGATGGCACAGACAGACACACAGATACACACGTTAAACTTATAACACCCCTCTTTTTCCGTCGGGGGTTAATAAATTGCGACCCGCCCCTGCTTCGCACGGGTGCAATTGGACACGTCAATAAGTTAAATATTAATGTATTTTAAACATAAACCTTCCGGAATAAATGCTCTAAATGATGTTGTAAACCACATCAGAATGCAGTTTAGAAGTAAAGGCAAACTGGCGCGATATCGCGAGTATCGCACCTGCAGTCACACCACTCATACACGACAAGTGACTTTCATTTATAGCATACTGTTGCCTGCAACTTCGTCTGCGGTTCAGGATGAAAAGTAGCCTATGTCCATCTCCAGATCATGGTCTACGCCTGTGTTTCATCCAAATCCGTTCAGCTGTTTTAGCGTGAAAGCGTAAGAAAGAAACAAACAAACTCAATTTCGCATTTATTATACAAGCTGAAATTTTAATGGTTGTTTTTCCGCAGCGAAATGATTTTGTCTTGGTAGTAGAATTGATTTATAAAAAAATAAAAGGATTAAAAAATGGCAGATTTAGAATTGTGATAAACGAAACTCGAAAGCGTTCTCGAACCAATAGTAGATAGACCCTCGCGGTACAGCTGATAACTACCTACTCCTGAGTTAACGAAAGATAATTTGTTATTCCAATTTTCCCCTTTTACGGGCTTAGACTTAGGACCGTTTTTAAATACTTTTTTTACCTACAACTTACTGAACACGAAACTGAAAAACAAGTATTTTATTACAAAAAATAATTTTATGAATTAGATAGTAATGAAGTATTTAAAGCGTATTAATTAATAAACTAAATAAAAAATAGTTGGAATCAACTTATTTACAATGATTTTAAATAGCTAACCTACTTTTAAATGTTGGCTATTTACAAAGGTTCTTACAATTACCGGTAACGTAGTAATTGTTCGAAGTCCAAGCCACTGCGTTCCATACACAATTGAGCACGTTTTATTTGATTGTTTTTTCAATAAAATGGCTCTGTCACGTCTTACGATATTAAAAGCCCATGCCCAAGAACTGCCGATGATCGAATAGCCGCTGTGTCGCCGCTACGATCGTCCGGCCGGTGGGACTTGGGGGTTCAGAACCCCGCGAAGACGGAGCGACTCCGCGTTAAGTCGCCGGGCAGCGTGGGAGTTATAACGAGCCCTAGCGTAGAATTGCACCATTGCGACGTACTCCTTTGAATAATTATAATGCCGATCTATTTTTGCAAATCACGTTTCGAATCGCAGAATGTACGTACGACTGTCGCCGCGGGACCGGACAACTGATTGAGCGAGCCAGAGCTGGCGCGCCGGCGACGGCGCGGGGCGGGGGTGCGTGGGCGCTCGCCGCGTGCGTGCGGACTGGATTATGCTATACTACGCACCACTATCACTACGCACTATAGCTTATTTTGCTCTGAACATTTACAAATCGCTCTTCGCTTTGTCGGCACCGCGCAGCCGCGCATGCGGTTCGAGTACGTACGTAATGTCAAACTCAAACTCAAACTCAAAGCATTTATTTCAATTCAACCATTTACAGGCACTTTTGAATTGTCAAGGAGTCGGTCAGTCAGAAATATGAAGCTAGTTGCCCATTCCAAAGCGTAGTAGGTACCTATGGAGAAGAACGGGCAAGAAACTCCACGGACACTTTTAAATCAAAATATTGTTACAATATATGGGTTACTTCATTCATGTTGAAATTATACATGTGAGAACATATGTAAAAAGCGCGTTAAAAGCGTCCGCAATTATAACATACAAACAATTCAAAAATTAAAATAAGCCATGGCAGCTAAGAGATGACCAGTCACAACTGACGGCGCCCGTTCACGAACATGACGCATGGATCAGCACCATTCAGCTCAACCATTTTGAAGGGAGCTAAATGATCCAACACACGCGCCACCATCAGCGAGACATTTAAGTGAGCATGACATTCCCAGCCGCCAGGGCACCTTCAAGTCAATGAAAGACAGATTACCCGGTAAATGGTAGCTCAATAGTACATAGTACTCACACCTGTGCTATGCAATTATATAATACAAAGGAGATTGAGTTTATACATTGCAAAGATGATGATGATCTTAAAATCTTCAGCAGCTCCAACTGTATGTTCGAATGTTAATTAGTTAGTTGTGATTGTGGAGCAGGACCAGCATTAAGCCAAGCATTTTTATCAGAGATGTAATCCTCCAACTTATAATATGCCTGCCTGCATAGTGTGCGTTTTATACAAGTTTTGAATTTCGTCTCATTCAGTTGAAGTATGTGGGGAGGAATTTTATTGTAACATTTTAAACAGTATCCCATGAAAGATGAGTCTACTTTAGCCAGTCTGAAACCTGGTTGAACTAATAGGTCCCTATTTCTAGTACTGTAATTATGTCTATCACCTCTTTTACTAAAAAGATGTAAATTTTTTCTTACGTGCATGATATTTTCATAGATATATTGACAAGGTACCGTCATGATGTTTATATCCTTAAAGAGTTCCCTTAAAGAATCGCGCCTGCGAAGATTATAAATGGCTCTGATCGCTCTTTTCTGCAGAATAAAGATAGACTCGATGTCTGCAGGCCGTCCCCATAGTTAAATACCGTAAGACATGATGCTATGAAAGTAACTAAAATAGACTAGCCTCGCGGTATCTACATCAGTAAATTGACGGATTTTTCTGACAGCATATGCTGCTGAACTTAGCCGTCCTGCAAGAGATGTTAAATGAGGACCCCATTGTAGCCTTGAGTCGAGCGTGATCCCCAGGAAAACAGTTTTACCGACGAAATCTAGTTTCTCTTGATTCAATACAATCTCACAATCCCTACTTTTGACATTAGGCAAAGAAAATTTGATGCACTTCGTTTTTTTCCCATTTAATACTAAATTATTAGCAGTAAACCAATTTTGGACCTGCAGAAGGGCGTTATTTACTTCGTCAAAATTTGTAGCACGTCTATCTACCTTAAAAAATATGGAAGTATCGTCAGCAAATAACACCATGTGTGGCTGATTTTTTAATAAATGGAGTAGATCATTAATGTATACTAAAAAGAGGAAAGGACCCAAAATCGAGCCTTGTGGAACACCCATAAGGTTTCGTGATCGACGCAATCAAATGCCTTGGAGAGGTCACAAAAGATTCCTATGGCGTCTTGGGCCTCTTCCCACGCGTTAAAAATGTGTCTTAATAAGGTCACACCGGCGTCGGTCGTACAACGTCCTTTGGTGAATCCATACTGTTGGTCGTGAAGGATTTTATTTGTGTTAAAATGATTGAGCATTTGATTCAGCATCACCTTTTCAAACACCTTGCTGAAAACCGGCAGCACGGATACGGGTCTATAATAAATTATTGGTGTCTTTACTGTCCCCGGATTTGAACAGTGGTATTACCTTACTGTATTTCATTAAATCTGGGAAGACTCCTTGATCCACACACAAATTAAATATTAAGGCTAAGTAAGGCGCTATGGTTTCAATTATAGAGGTACAGACTTTAATGGACATTCCCCAAAGATCCTCGGTCAATTTGATCTTGATTTGCTTAAAAGCTTTTATTACTGTTGCGGGGTTAATATGTTTAAAGTTAAATTCAATCGGGCTGGCTGAAACGTTCGCACTTACTAAATCAAAAGAGAGCGATGGCGAGGAGTTTAAGGTTTCAGTAGTTTTAAGTGGGATACTGGTAAAAAAATGTACAAATTCTTGAGCAACTTCTTTGCTATCGCAAATGAGACCACCACCTGACGTCTCCAGTGTGTAATCGGAATTATGCTTTTTGTTCCTATTGGTTTCATTATTGATAATTTTCCAAACCGCCTGTATTTTATTGTCTGCTGATTTAACTTTGTTGCTAATGTATAAGGCTTTAGCTGCCTTACAAGTGCTCTTAAAAATTCTAGAATAAGTAGCAACATACTTATTAAAAGTTTCCGTATTAATATAAGGCTTAAGGCCATACAGCTCGAAAAGTCTTTCCCTACTTTTCCTGAGTCCTTTAGTTGCCCAATCACTAAATAAAAACTTAGGGCTGATAGTTTTAGTGTTTTTCTTAAAAGTATTATTGAACTCGGTTTGGACTACCGAAAAGAATTCTTTATACAAAATATTGACATTGTTTATTGAAAGGTCCTGATTACTACTATGTCTACGTAACGTCTAGTGAACTACTATTGTTTCTCACACTTTCGAGTTGATGCATATTTTTTAAATTATTTTAAAACATAAACATTAATATTTTTTAAATTTAACTCTATGTACTACTCTTATTCAATAGTACTACTTAGGGCAAATCGTTTTGCCGCGGGAAAACCACCATTAAAATTTCAGCTTGTATAATAAATTCGAAATTGAGTTTGTTTGTTTCTTTCTTACGCTTTCACGCTAAAACAGCTGAACGGATTTGGATGAAACACAGGCGTAGACCATGACCTGGAGATGGACATAGGCTATGTATTAGAGGATAATAAACAGGGTTAAATTTTATTCGTTTTAATCCTCTTATGGGGTCATTGAACTCATCATTATGAAAAACTTTCACTATTGGACAAACACTGAAATCGCGAAAAAATATCAGCTGTTCCCCTACATTTTGACGAGGTATGAGAACATAAATGTAGGGAACAGCTGTTTTTTTTATCACAACATCTGGAATAACACCACGTTGGTATACCGGGTCAATATCTGACCAGGGAGCCTAAAACGGCCACATTAGCAATTCCTCTAAAAGCGATTCATTTCCTGAATTTCCAGAGCTGTCATTAGCAATTCCTCTAATTAGGCACAAAAGCAATTTATAATGTGTGAACCATTTCACGAATCTCCATAGAAAACTGTCAAACAGATGAATGATTTCGTAATATGAATCGCACGCATATCATATTATGGCTGGTCAGTTTGTGACATTTTACGATGATTTATAATATTTTACTATTATGATTCTGCCAAAGTGACTGTTTTAAGGCCACAGTACTATTCATTAAACGAGGACGACGATTGCGTACTCGCGTGGCGGCCGCTTTCGGTTAGGACACGGCCATACCCTGATTGTAGATTTACATAACATCACGCCTGTATCCCCCGAAGGGTTGAGCAGAGGTGTTCCTATAGTACACCCACATTTCACCAGTTATGTATATGTTCCATGTAATAGGGGGCGATTGTAGATGTTTTGTAAAGTCTGTAAACCGTTTGTTTTATATTTCAGGTGTTCGCCGACCCCCAGTTTATCTTCCCTGAAGATGCAAGAAGTAAGTTAATGAAAGAAACACAATTTATATAACAAAAGTCTGGGATACCTATCTTATTATGATTATTTGTACAGCTGATTCGGAAAGAAGGTTGACTTTTAGGCACTGGCGGACAGGGGGCGGAAGGTGCGCTCCGCCCCGGGCCCGCAGTCTTAGGGGAGCCCCAAAACTCGGAGAAATACTTTCTAATCAATTCCCAAAACAGAACAAAATATGTTCAGTTAGTAAACGGCAGTTGGGGGCCCCTACGCAAGCCAATTATAAACGTGCTAAAATTTACGAGCTCGCTTTGCTCGCTCTTACAGCCTACTTTCTCTTCTTTCTCAGACTTCATGTATAGTACGAGTAATACAAGTCGTAAGTAACTCGTACGAATAGTCAAAAGAAAACCTTGCCTTACTTGGGTGTGGTGAATCTTGCATGCCACATTTTCAAACTTGTCCGTACTTATAGGTTGTGTGTAAAAAAATATTCAACTGGGCAACGCCGGCCACTAACAGCTAGATATTAGGTATTCTTTGAGTCATTCATATATGTGAATAATAAAATAATAATATGTACTTCTGGTCGTATTATATGCCTTGCAGCTGCTTGACTAAAATATGACTTTTCAACAGTGTCGGGATCGCGTATCGTGTCAGGATGGGACGCGGCGCCGGGCCAGTTCCCTCACCAGCTGGGTCTCCGTATGGTGACTCCTGCTGGGAGCGTCTTCGCCTGCGGAGGATCTATCATCACTCCTGAGTGGGGTCTTACTGCTGCTCATTGTACCGCTGCGTGGGTTATTTTTTTTTGGCACATAATCTATCTTATCTACATTTACTGGACTAGCGTGATAGATTCTGGCCTTACTGAGAGGAGTTCCTCTCCACTCTCCGCTCTCCGCGAGGAGTCGGTCTCCGCATGGCATGCCTACTATCAAATACGATGTGTTTAAAAGAATACGCCGTGTCCAGTGTCCATTGCATTCAAGGAGTTGCTGTCGGTAATAGACACGATTTTCACACTTTTATTTATTTAACCATTTATGAACAAACATGTTGACAGACAAGAAGAAAAGAACAGAAAAATACGTACAAAGGTTATGTTTATTTCTAAAGAAATCTCGTCCAGCATACCTGCGATAGGAAAGTAGATAAAGAGATGAAGATAAAGTAAAATACATAAAATGAAAAACAATTCATATCACAAAACAAGTTTTAGTACATACCTAGTTAAAAAGAAGAGATAAAAAGAAGTTCTGGCCTTGACGAATCTTTCGGTGTATTTTGGTTCTGAGCAATCGTTGATTACTCTTATATTACCCTGAATCATATATGCTACAAGAACGATCATTCTCATCATCCATCTTTATTCAGCCGAAGGACGTTCATCGCTGAACATCTATCCGCCAAGCAATGTTACCAACTTGTCCTGTGCTAGCATTCAGCTCCCACAGGTTGCACCGACGCTATGGAAATTGAAAAATAACCTGATTTTTTTCCCTACAGCCGTGTGACCATCGTCATTCGCGTTGGTACTACCAACCAGACGCTACCGGCCGTGATCTTCGAGACCACCAAGTATTATAACCACCCCAACTACGACGAGACCATCCCTGGCATCGTCCAGCCCAATGACATTGGTCTGCTGGAGTTCGGCAGGTCCATCACTTTTAGCGGTAAGACCCAGTTTTACATTCAACACACTTTCTCAAAATTAATGTAAGAAACAAACAGCTTTGAACTTATCTCTAAAATTTATAAATAAATACATACGGCCAGTTTCTTCATCGAAAGTCAACAGTCAACTGTTCTTCCGCGCTATTACATTCATAGCCCTCGCCCCAGCGCCAAGGATTGAAAATACAACAGTGCAAAAGGCTGTAGAGACTTTGGTTTTTGGATTAGGACCTATTTCAAAATGTCTTTTCGAGCAGTGTTTGAAGTTAATTTTTTTTTTGTCTTTGCTTCTCTCAATTAGAGCACCTGCCATCTAATCTCTTCACCACCCTTGGTTTACTGGCAGAGAATGCCTAAGGCATTAAGTCCGCCTTTGTACCTTTTTTTTTTGAGTGCGAAAAGTTTAAAAAAGTCAAAACTTCTTTATGCGTATTGAGCGATTGTTGGTAGGGGGTAAACTTATGGATTTGCGTAGTGCTATTGGAATGATGATGGCGCTAATACCAGTTTTAAGTTTATACTTCTGTCTCCAATTTCTTTAAATCAAGTAAGTATTGAGGTTCTAGCAGTGGCGGATTAAATGTCGAGAGCGCCCTAGGCAAGCAACTCATCGACGCCCTATATATTAAAAAAAAATCACGATCATATTTTTTTACATTGTGTAAGTAGGTGCATACTTACATAAACAATTAATTTTCATTTTTTTTCTTTAAAATCTTCCGCACGCGCCCTTTAATCCTGGCGCCCCTAGACACGTGCCTAGTTTGCCTTAGGGTTAATACGCCACTGGGTTCTAAAGATTTATATAAGTGGTCTTTAGTTAATTTAAATGTTTTACTTTATAGAACTTATTCAGCCAATCAGGTTGCAGCGTTCCTCTGCCAAGAACAAGAACTACGCAGGTGTTCAAGCCATCGCCAGCGGCTGGGGTAACACCTGGACTCAAGGTATGTATTATGAAATCTAGGAATACTGGGATTATGTTTAAGGAATGAGAGACCCTCTCTCTCAGAGGAATGATTATTATGTTTTACCGTAAACAACTTGACATGTTTATAAGTAACGTTTATTTACCAGGTTCCTCTCCTGAAGTCTTGAACTGGGTATTCCTGAGGCTCGTTAGCAACGATGAATGTCGGTCGGCCTATGGTGGCAGCTCGATCATCGCTGACTCCACCATCTGCACCAGGGGATATACTAGCCCCACACAATCTACATGTCAGGTAAGACGGTTAAGAACGCTCATGAAAAGGTATTTTGCCAAGTTATAAATGAAATGAAGAAGTTCCATCTAAGACATCTTCATGTTTTCCAAGGCTCCAACATTTGTTTTGGGACTGACAGCCTCAAATTTTTTTTTCACTTTGTAGAACTTATTGCTTGGATGTTTAAACTATATAAGACCACTTGGTTGCTGCGATCATTGATATGATAGGACGATCTTATAAACATCGAAACGTTTTGGTAGCTCGAAGAGCACGTTAAATCCCTTTATTCTGTAAATAGGATATCGGAATCACTTTTACACGTCATATTAAAAAAAAAAAATAAGCTAGATGAGGTCGGCGTTTCCTATCTGACTACTCTGAGAAGAAAGGCCGAAACAAACTCAGAGGTCGCAGTCTCTTTTAAGGTAGGACATAATCTTGGTCAAGCTATATGACGACCATGTAGATTAATGTCTGAAATGGTCTTTTGAGGAAAGAACCACACAGATTTGAGTGGACCTGTCTAGTCAGTGCAAGCAGCGTTGGTCCTTATCATCGATTTTAAACGTCTCGCTCGAGATATAGGCCTGCGGGCCTAAAAGGGCCACATTCCTCTCTATGCAATTCATTTCCTGAATATCCAGCTGACATTAGCAATTCCTCTAATTTGACACATAATGTGTGGACCATTTTACGAATCTCCATAGAAAACTGTCAAACAGATGAATTATTTCGTAACTAGCTGCGCCCCGCGGTTTCACCCACGTATCTCGATCCCGTGGAAATATCGGGATAAAAAGTATCCTATGTGTTAATCCAGGTTATAAACTATCTGTTTGCCAAATTTCATCCATTCAGCCGTTTTTACGTGAAAGAGTAACAAACATCCATCCATCCATCCATCCATACTTACAAACTTTCGCGTTTATAATATTAGTTAGATATGAATCGCACGCAGATCATTTTAATATTTTCATATTGTGATTCTGCTAAAGTGGCTATTTTAAGCCTACAGATTTCTAACAGTATACATTTTTTACAGGGTGACAGCGGTGGCCCCTTGACTATCATTGATGATGACGGCGCCATCACCCAGGTTGGTGTGACCTCCTTCGTCTCTGGATTAGGATGCCACGTTGGGATACCCTCTGGTAAGTGTTAATTTACGCTACCTCGGCTTTAAAAAAGTTTTGTTGAAGTTTTTAATCACGTAGTGACCATTTTATGGAACGATTTGGTGTAGGAAGGTCACTCTATGACGTGTGAAAAGTCTAGTTACAGTAACTAGAGGACTTGGAAATTATGCTAGCAGCCATCGATCACTAATAAAGAACTAGATACACAATCTCATACAAAAGTTCTCTTAAAAATGTCGCCAATTGTGTTTAGTTAAAATAAATATACATTAATGTAATTTCAACCTTACCTACAACGTTTAAAGTCGTATTCACAAAGCTATTACAAAAAGCAATAAAATTTTACGACCGGTACTCACTGCTCAAGATACATCAAAACAACTTCAACCTTATACGCATGCTTTAAAGTAACAATTACTAAGTGCCAAAAAAAGTAATAGATTTTACAACCGAGGCTCGCCGCTAGGACAAGGAACGAATGGAGACGAACCAGAACAATATTTTTTGTTTGTACTGTAAATTATTATGTATGGTATTTTTAACATACTTCAAAAAAAGGAGGAGGTTACTCAATGCGTCGCGTATTTATAAATATATAGGTTTTTTTTTATGTTTGCACACCACCGATAACTCGAAAACGGATCGACCGATTGAGATGATTCAAACGGTATTACATTAGGTTTGTTCCCAAGTTGGTCCTTTTTACATCTAATCCTTGTTCTGATGATGGAATCTATGAGGAATTGAGGGAACGCCTTAAATATTAAAGGCATACAATTAGCGATTTTGGTATTTTTTGTAACAAATCAGATCTTCACATTCAGAAAATATCATTTCGTGAAGTGGAAAAATAAATAAATGGTGATGAAATAAATAAATGTCACCACATTTACTTATTAATGAATCTAAATTACTTAAAAAATAAAAAAAATACAGTAACCTACTAAAAAACCACAAAAAAAAATACAATATTAAAAAACCCGACTCATAAAAAACAACTTACAAGTTCCAAACAAGTCACTTTTCAAGTAGTCTGATGCAGTTGGTGGCAGTTATTTTAGGTCAATTATTCATACATAGGCTGATAAACACATTACCCTTCCTTGCGTCGCGCAGTCGGGTAAATAAAATCGAAAATCAAATCTAGCATAAAAAAAAAAAAAAATATTATATATAGCGTCTCCAACAAATTGAACAGAGTCAACGTGGATAACCCAAACAATTTAAGTGGGCATGCGCTAGTATGATTAATACGTTTAGTAAGAGTCTTTACAATTTAGCTGCATTATATCGCCTGCTATTTGTTACGACTTAATTTAAAATAAAGTTTTTACGATGATTTCTTGACAAAATATCAGTATTTACAATACAGTGTTAACAATTATATAAAGATAATATTAATACTTACCAAAGATATGAAACTCCATCCTTTTTTAGCGTCCTAGACGTGTGATTTTTGCAGTTTTTAAACGAGCACTGAGGCATGTTTACCGTCGGAGCGTTCGAATGCTACTAGATGAAAAGACCACCCAAATGTTCAAGTGGGCGGTCATTCGGTGAGGACATTTTTTGACGCTGATTGTGTATCTAGTTCTTTATTAGTGATCGATGCTAGCAGCTAATGATTACTAATCTGGAAGCTACGGGATCTCGTTACTCGGATTGCTGTGGGAGATGCTACAATTTTGTGTTTTATTGACAGCGGCGCTGTTTATAATGTATAAGGTGTATCTTTTCATACATGACATATTTTAAAGGGTCATTGTACTCAACATTTTGAACAACTTTTACTATGGGACGAAGCATGAAATCGCGAAAAAAAATCAGCTGTTCCCTGCATTTATGTTCAAAATGTCTCGTCAAAATGTAGGGAATATCTGATTTTATGAGTACAATGAACCCTTAAAATATTTCGCGTATGAGAAGATACACCTTATATAGATGAGAGATATATGCCTAAAAACTAAGCTCTACATTCTCGTTATCGGCCGGATTACTGCATAATATGACGTAACTTCTGCAAAAACAAGCAACATTACAGCCGGACCCATTATTAACAATATTCAATTTTATTTAAGGATTCATCCGTCCCGGCCACTACCTTGACTGGTTCGAACAGGTGACTGGCGTCAATTTCGACTGGGAGTATGAACCTGAGACAGATACCACGGTCGCTCCTGAACCAGACACCACTGTCGCATCTGAGGAAGAAACCACTGATGCCCCTGGCGAAGATACCACAGACGGTGCTGAACCAGAAACCACTGTCGCTTCTGAGGAAGATACCACTGTGGCTTCAGAAGAATCTAGTGAATCCGCTGAATCCAGCCAATCTTCTTCTTCATCTGACTCTTCGGACTAAATATAAGCAGTACAAACGAAGGAAGATTTATTTATTAAATAAAATTGACTAGTTTTATTAAAGCATCTAGTTTTTATTGCATCCTTCGTTATCTATGGGTAAATAGCAAACGCTGAGTCATTGCCTTCTATTAGTTAAAATACTTTACTTGCATTTGGGCATTCTCAGGCATAAGCTTAATCAGCCTACAACGTTCCCTCTGCTTGATACACAGGCCGCCTCAGTGTGCGAGGGACACGGCCATAGAGGGTGGGTTGGTAAATGTCACATGTCTTTAAATTTTGGAACAAAGTTCCTTAAGGGCCTACCCTACCTCAAATTGCTTAGTATGATCCTCCGTTATGCCGAAAATACATTTGACGAAAACACGATTACATAAAATTTTCTCGATAGAAAAAAAAAAAGTTAACTCTAAACCGAACAATAAACCGCTGGTATTAAAAAAATACTTCAATTTAATCATGTTTGCATAATAACTGAACTAACTATAATGCTAGGTTTTATGTTTTTTTTTTTTAGTTACCATTATTTTTCCGTACGAAAAATTGTCGTGGAGTTGCGGATATCAGCCCGTATTACCTACCTACAATTATTTTCACCGTAAAAAGCAATTACCTAAACTATTCGAGGCTCGGAGCCACCAGCACCCCACTCCGTCTCGCTTTCACTCAGACCGCGAGTAGTATGGTGCAAGCCAGCTATATCTTCAGTCTTGTAGGGTCTATAGCTCGTGGCTACGTAATAACAGCCGCACAGGTCGATCCGTCAGGTTAAGCTACGCTTGCCGGGGTTGGTTCGTGGATCGGTGACCATCTTTACATACCGAGACGCCCCCGTGCCTCGGAAAGCACGTTAATCCGTTGGTCCCGGCTGTCATTACTAGATCTTTGACAGTGGTTACGGGTCGTCAAAAGCCCGAAAGTCTGACAACCAGTCTTACCAAGGGGTATCGTAATACACTGTTACTGGGTTGTGGAGGTCAGATAGGCAGTCGCTCCATGTAAAATACTGGTATTCAGCTGCATCCGGTTAGACTCGAAGCCGACCCCAACATAGTTGGGAAAACGCTAGGCAGATAATGAGTCTTGTAGGCCGTACACAGGGTGAAATTAAAGCAAAAGAAACTCCGCAAACGCCATGGGTATCATTAGGCATATAGCTATATCCCTAGGGATATAACTATATTACAGCTTCGACCATTTTCATTGCTACATATCGATACCATAACGACTGCAGAGTTTCGCTAGTTAATTTTAAATGAACCTGTACCCCTACACACACATTCTAATTAGAAGTACTACATTCTGCCCAGTGGATTTTCATTTGCTACAAATACATCATCATAATCTAAATAAGTAAATCCTTTAAATATCAGTTACTAAAACAAAGCGTAGGATTATTATGATTAGACATAATGCATTATTATTTAATCATTATGTTTTATCAATTAATTCCCAACCCTGAATGAATATAAGTAAGCTACAAAAATCAAATGTTAGTTAGTTTGAGAATAAAATGGCGATGTGGCGTGTTGTATTTGTGTTGGCTGTTGCTGGGACGACGACGGTAAATATAGATTCGTTGACATGTTTAAGGGTCCGTTGTGCGGGTAGTGATATTAGGTATGGGTCGTTACGTGATTTTCGCGAAACGTAACGTAACTAGTGACTTAGAACGCGTCACCTGTTTTGAAAACTAGTGATTTTGGTAACTTGTTATTTTTCAAATTCTATTCGGTGATTCAACATGGTGATTATATCGAAGTAACACAGTTAGTTGCGAAACGAAAATATAAAAGGTTACTTAAGTAATACGTTACATTACGTTACGTTAGCTTTAAGGTTTTTGAACAAATACGTTTTTTTAGCTACAAGTAGTTACATAATATTAGGGCAGTAAGTACATAATATTACGCGCGATAGAAACGACATGCGCTTGCAACGTTCTTTTGTTTCGTTTCTCGCTGTTCATTCGATCACTGCATTGCAATGTATCTAGTTATAAAAATAACGTGTTTATGTGTGACTCGAAACTAGTTACATGCCCTGTAGCCAGTTATTGTAACTAGTGACGTGAAATAACGCCCATACCTAAGTGATATGTGGATCGAGCAATTTTGGGTCGATTTTTAAACGAGGAAAAATTCTTTACTCCTAAATACTCCTGATTGTCCGTGATTTACTTTATTTTGTAACTTAAATAATAATAGTAATATGAACTTATGAACATGTGTTTATAAAAGGGGAAAAATTCATCCGCATCGCTGTCAACAGAAAAAGTGCCCAAAAGGCTGGCAGCATTGCCACTTTGTATAAGCTGATTCTTTGATCCAAAAATTGGCCAGCCTCTCTGATCACGTGAAGAGTCGACCAATCGATTGGCGATGTCTCGAAAAATTAAATGGGCATTCGGACCCCATAGCCCTAGTGTTTCAACCCCAATCGGCGAACATATGACACCCATTATGAATGAAATATTTGCGCCGTTTACTTAACTCACTTACAATATATTTAATTGCAAATAATTACTCCAGGGGGCCTAGACAAAATCCCTCTTCTGTAAGCGTTAACGCCAACGGAAAGATCAAATTGTATGGAGTTGACAGCGGCAGTCACGTGACATCTCCAAAGCTCATGTCAACTCCATACAATTTTATCTTTCCGTTGGCGTTAACGCTAACAGAAAAGGGATTTTGTCTATAGCCTCAGTAGTATTGAATAGCGAATTCAGTGCCCTGTGAATAATAGAATACATACCTACTTATTTACTTCACACATTTCAGGTTCTCGCCGATCCCAGTCTAACCTTTCCTGAAGTAGCGAGAGGTAAGC
Organism: Lithophane socia; assembly: GCA_947522985.1. Lineage (NCBI taxonomy): Eukaryota > Metazoa > Arthropoda > Insecta > Lepidoptera > Noctuidae > Lithophane > Lithophane socia. Next base: position 7,845,102 of record OX383271.1, on the reverse strand, counting down.
TAATAATAAAAACGTACTTAGTATGGGTACTTGCATAAAGCAGCAGGTTTACCGGTACAGATCGCTGCAGGTTGATCTACGGAATGCAACAGAATTCTTATTTATTTATTTACTTTATGCAATGTTTACCTGATTTTGAACAACAACGGACTTCCAAAAAAATCACTACAAAGTTAAAAATAACTTTAATTTCGGAAGTCGGTGGCAAAAAACAAAAATTCAAAGTCGGTTGTTTTTTTTTGTAAAAAGTTATTTTTATCACTTTTTAGTTGTGATACCTTTAAATATCATTGCCTACCCCACACAAATTCGAATACTACTTACTACCTGCTATGTAAATAACAGTGACAGGCATCGAGATATAAGTACTAACGTACTAGAGAAGCTACGTCAAATAACTGAATTGTCCTATTCTTCGTATTGAATCTTTAGTTCGCTGCAGCGCTAAAATAATAACAATTCGTCTAAACCGTACCTAATTTACCACAGTGCTAGATTTGCTGCGGAAGTGTATTTATTCTCGGCAAAAAGGTCTTAAGCGCCATGTAAATCACGGCACTTACGCGTTTTCTTCGACAAACTGCGGCGCGATCGCCGCAGTTGAACGAGACAAAGTAGGAATTTACGGTGTCTTCTCTAGTACGTTAGTACTTATATCTCGATGGTGACAGGCACTTATCATAACATCATCTTAGTGGGAAAAATACCACAAACAGGCGCGATATCGCGGGCGCGACAAGGGTAGCGCAGCCTATCGCGCCCGCGATATCGCGTCCGTTTGCACGAGCCTTTAAGGAAGCTAACCCAAAAACTACGCAAGCGAAGTTAATAAACTTAATATGAGTTCACCTCTGAAGAGCATGCCCTACCAAACAAAAAAAGAATCATCAAAAATCATAATTGGCAGAGTAATCGCGTTCCTCGTTCTAGAGCCTTAACATAAATGTTATGTTATTCAGAGGCCTTAGTGCGAGTTTCTTTTAACTATCTTCACTTTACGCATCGATCGCGTTCGGCGCTCCGATTGGCCCTTCACCAGTGAAGGCCAGTGAAGGGCCAATCGGAGCGCCGAACGCGGTCGATGCGTAAAGTAAAGATAGTTAAAAGAAACTCACACTAAGGCCTCTGATTAACATTTAGCGACATGATTAAAACCTTAAACATATTCTTTATTTCTTTGACTGTTTCAAAACAGGTGCTGCGCGTATTGTATCAGGATGGGAGGCACAGGAGGGACAGTTCCCTCACCAGCTCTCTCTCCGTATGGTGAGCCCTGCTGGAGCTGTCTCCTCCTGTGGTGGAAGCATCATCCACTCTGCCTGGGGTCTCACCGCCGCTCACTGCACTGCTGGGTAGGTGTTCAGGTCCAGCTCTAGTGCTATTTTCAGCCAAAACTATTGACAAATGCCTCAGTGGTATATTAGTCGCAACATGACTACCGTGTCTGGAGTCCTTGGTTCGATTGAGGTGGGGCCAAATCACAGAGCACGGAGACGCCTTGGCTGATGTTGTTAGAAGCATAATATTACAATCAAACATGTCGACGTTAGATCGCATTACGATTCGAATAACTTAGGTATAGAAACTGAAGTCTTTGAATGGTGTCCGTGATAGAAGTTGTGCTTTCGGCGCGGCGTTACTAATTTTATTAGTACGTGTTAGATACCGTCTCTGGACGCTGGCGGCGCGGCAATTCCATGCTCTGTGAAGCAAATACAATTTCTATTTGAGTTTTTCCGCTCTATAGTATACCTACAGGATCAAATCGGGTCGACCAGACGGGTGTCGTGCTTGGCGGGCAACTGCCCAACCATTGATGTCGGGATCTTGTATATATCGCAGGGAAATGAGCATAACAGGGATTTCACGAAATCCCTAGGGATACCACGAAATCACGGTAGATGTCGAATATTCTTGTTTATTACGTCTTCTTACAATTTTTTTTTATTATTTTATCCATCAATACTTTTCTCATTTTACTAGATTTAGTTTAGTGAAACAACATTATACTAGCATTTTTGTTGGTAAAAACTTTTTATTTTCAATAATAATAAGACTTTTTTAATACTTTTTGGTAATGTTATTGCAGTGCCTTTTGCCCTTGCGGATCGGACAGGGTTTGTTTTTACATATTGTATGCATTTATTGTGCATATTGTATGCATATATTGTGATTGTGAAATTTGGGCGTACTGTACATGAAGTATTACTATTCGCTCATGAATGTAAGTATTTTTTCACACAGTTTAAAAAAAAACCTCTTACTTCCGCAGTCGAGTGACTCTCGTCATCCGCGCTGGTACCGTCAACTTGACCCTGCCGTCAGCCATCTTTGAGACCACCAAGTACTACAACCATCCTTTGTACAACGAAGCCATACCGTCCGTCGTTCAACCAAATGACATCGGTCTTATTGAGTTTGGCAGGGAACTTGTGTTCGGCGGTAAGAAATTTTTATTAAAGTTCAACATCATTTAGCTGAAAGACATCCTCTGCTGGACTTAGGCCTCCCCCAAGAATCGCTACAGCTACCGATCCTGTGTTCCTTACGTATAACGAATTCCCGCAACTTTCTCTAGGTCAGCGGTCCAACGTGTGCCAGTCTATCCACTAATATGTATATTACTCAATTCAAAAAGCGAGCTTCAAAGTCAAAGTGTTTATTTGTAAAACATAGGTAGGTGTAGAAACAATCTGTGACTCCCGCATTCTCCTGAAACTTAAGGGAAAATTGTATAAAACAATGATGGTTAGACTTGCTGTCTCTCTTATGGATCAGAAAGTTGGGCCACAAAAAGGATGAATGCTGAGATGAGAATGCTAGGAGGAATGTGTGGTGTTACATGAATGGATAGAATAAGAAATGAGTACATAAGAGGAAGTCTGAAACTAACACCGGTAACAACAGCCAAGATGGTGTTGGTGCTGGCGCGCAACCTGCCGAGCGCCGCTCGCCATCGTCATCGCTTGCGGAGCAAAACGTGGAGCATTGCACCAGCTATCTAATTGCGTAACTTATTTTCGTAACCGATTATGAATTGGTTTCATTTTGACAGTTCAACAATTCATTGCGTTATTTACGTTTTTGCTCAGGATTTTTTTTTTAACCGATGCCATTTCTGATTACGCAATTAGGGTGCTGGACCGCGCCTCCATCAACGCCCTGAACGCATTGTTTTATTGCACGCGCAGGGCTCTGAATGATCTTTACGTATACCTAACGAGTGGTGAACAATGCGCTCTGAGCAGTGTTATTGTCATTGGGCATTGTAACGTTTAAATCGCTGGGCTATCTGTTTTTAACTTTAAACTTTTCTTTTGTAGCCACCATCCAACCTGTCAGGATCCAGCCCACCTTTGCCATTAATCAGAGCTACGCCGGAGTTAGGTCCATCGCCAGTGGCTGGGGACGTACCTGGACTAATGGTAAAGCTTTACCTACTTCCTTATTTATTAAATTTAGGTAATTAAAACGGTTAAAAACCAATTATAATAAGTAAAGACACATGGAGATGTACACATACAAGAGGAAATAGAAAATTACAACGTTGAGGTATACTCACACTTTTTACACTACGTAGAAGAAAAAAAAACATATAGTTGCGGTGAACATGATGCAAAGAACACAAACACAAAAAAACAATAAGTTGGCTGAAGTTGGGGGAAAATATGCGTCACATCTGCGCAAAACGGCCATCGCTCAGCACAATGCTGCGACTCTATGCGCTCCAGCGCTGATTCAGCACTTCGGACTAGCCAATAAAATCCTCGTCCATTTATGCGCAAACGCGCATTATGTGATTGGATGGTTGAACGTACATTTAAGTATCTCAAAAATAAAGCAGGAGTTGGTCTGTTTCTTCTTATTTATTCACTAGTATACCTACTGCGCAAGAGAACTGGTGAAAGCATCAAACCCACACTGAACCACGATCAAATTGCACAACTCTTCCATTTTCAACTTTCTGAATGCAGGTGCTTCTCCCGAGAACTTGAACTGGGTATACCTGAAACTCATCGCCAACGAGGAGTGCGCGGCCGCATACGGTTTCAGCTCCATCATCCAGGCATCCACTATCTGTGCCAGCGGCTACAACGTCACCAGCCAGTCTACGTGTCAGGTACGGAGAATAGTTAGCTTTGCCAATACATTTTTTTTAAAGCTGGTATACAAATATGGAAGGAAATTTTAAGTGATGCTAGATTTGCAAATGAATGGTACTTTTTATCAAGCAAATTAATTGGACACTTATCTAAAAGACTGGTCTCAGATGGCCTTAGATAAGGATAAGTTGAACTAGGGAAGCCTTGGACATGCAGTGGGAAAATATAGGCAAAAATTGGCAATAGTATGGTGCATCAAGCAGGGTTTAGACTTCCCATAATTAAGAAAAAGTTCTAGTTGGGAACCAGTCCCATGCATTCAAGATTGCTACAAAAATACCGTCGTCTCTAGCAATAACAAAAAAAACTGATTCAATGTCGTTCCACAGGGTGACAGCGGTGGCCCTCTGTCCATCATCGACACCGATGGTGCCCTCACCCAGGTTGGAGTAACCTCATTCGTTTCTGGCACTGGATGTCACACCGATTTCCCAGCTGGTAAGTCAAGATTTATTCTATGTATACGGAAAGTCTACGGTAGGTTTTTAGTCTTGCTTTCTTATAAATAACAACTTCCAATAGTGTATGTGTACGTTCCGTATAGTGCCACGTGCCACGACGCCAAGAATAGCACCATTCCATTTCTTCCCGTGGGTGTCGTAAAAGGTGACTAAGGGAATCACTAGAGAATAGGCCGCAGCGTTCTCTATGCATTTTAACGCCATACCGCGATCGCCAACCCGCTTGCCAAGCGCGATTTTGGCAGGCCCCCCGCAAAAATGACAAGCACAACAAAAAAACGGCCCCTAGTACCCGGTGGCCCTCAAATCAAATCAAATCAAATCAAATCATCTTTATTGTGGACTATAGGTATACATCATAAATACAGGTCTTAAATAGTTAAAATAAGTTCAGCTATGTCCCGCCGTTGAGGCATACAATAATAAAATATAAATCAGAAGTTAAAACACAATTAGTCACATTAGTCTCGATACATTATTCACAATTTTTTTAGATCCCTGTACAATCTACCTTAAATTAGGCATGCAAACATTGAAATAAAATGTATTTGACTACAACAAAATAAAAAACCACGTCAGTAAAATAAAAATGTCAAAAAATATAGAATTTAAAATGGAAACATACAGCCTCCTACCTTTGGCTACGGTGCGGTCAATACTATGGTGAGTCAAGGGGTGCGAAGAAGCCCCGGAAGAGGTCCGGCTACCACAATCACCGGAAACTGGACCTGATAAGTCCGAAGAACGGGTGAGGACTCGATAATCCCCAAATCCGGGAACTTGCTCTATTTCGGGGAGTGCGATCATCAGTCGTAAGACGGTGTTGGGTTTATTGTCCATCCATAAGTCCCTTGTTAGCAACGTGGTGAAGATTGAGAGTGTGTCGACCAGTGTGACATAATAATATCTTGTTCCCAGAATATCCGCAAGATATTCGTTTAAGGATATACAAATGATACAGCCTTTACAGCCCTTACGCCCCGACCTCGTCACACCATGATGATGAGGTGGAGACCATGTATGCGGATATTTCCAGAGCCATGCATGGGTCTAAAACTCACTTCACCGTTGTCATGGGGGACTTCAACGCGAAACTGGGCAAACGAGACTATGATGAGCTGCGAAAACCATTTGGTGTTAGACGTCGGAATAACCGGAGTCACCGACTGGCCAGTTTTATGGAGCAGGAAATAAATTATCGCCGAAAAACCCGTACTCAAAGCCCTCAAGGGCCTCATTAGAAGGCTGAAAGTCACTCAATGTCCAATGGTGAGGGCTTTGCTTTAAGTGGTCCCTACATGATCGAATCAGAAATGAAGGGATCCGTGAACAAAGGTACCTAACGGACATAGCCCGAAGAATTGCCGAACTTAAGTGTTGGTGGTCAGGGCACAGTCCTTGTAGAACACTGGCCGATGGGGCCGAAAGGTTCTGGAGTGGCGACCGTGTACCAGAAGACGTAACGTGCCAGGTGGATCACACCTCGGACCGATGACCTGGTGAAGGCCCCTGGAATCCGTTGGATGCGAGAAGCATAAAACCGATCGAAGTGGCGGTGCTTAGGGGAGGCCTATGTCCAGCAGTGGATGTCAATCAATCAATCATCGTGTTTATTGTGGATCATAGGTACAAAAATAGGTACAGGTGTTCTGCAATACATTAGATCGGCTATGTCCCGTCTTTTAGACATACAATATAAATTATTATTTTAATAAATTAAAATTAACATTACATTATTAATAAATTAGGAGAGAGAGACAAAACAAAATATAGGTCAGTCAAAGATCTTAAAATGAATAGCATGCAACAGGTACTGAATTCAACATGACATTGATCAAAATAAAATACATAATTATAATTTAAAGAAACTTGTCCGACAAAATAGGATTTATCGAGTTTTAGGTCATGAAGTTTCTTTTTAAATAACTTAATTTCTGAAATGCTTCTAATGTTATTTGGAATTTTATTGAATATTGTTGGAGCAACCCAAAACACACTTTATGTCTTTCGGCTGAAATGATGATGATTAAGTTGTCCCACAAATTATTATCTATATTTATATAACTAAGGCATTTCGGTCTCCTCGTTATCAGAGTGGTAGCCATGCTGGATAGGTAATCTAAACAAAATTCAAAGCGCTTGGTACAAGTGTCTATTACTGGGCTACAATTCAATTATTACAAAAATATTGCGAAACTAGGCGGACGCAATCAGATTTAGGAAACGCGGTGAATTCAACAAAGAATGGCAAAGGGAATCTCTCGCAAGGGCGTCTCGGCTCTCGACCAACAAATACGTTCCGTCGGCTCCGCCACCGCCGTCTAATCATCTTCCTTGTCAATCGACAATCGGATAGCTGTCAATCCAATGTAGCCGCTTTTTTTTAAATTTTTTTTTATTCATGACCATAGATACAAGTCTTCAGTCGTATACATAGATGGTTGTAACTTAGGTAAGGTAACCGCTTTCAACCCATTGTTGCCACTTCCTATATTGACCTCACTCAAGTAGGTTCTCTACTTGACTTTTCCGGAATCCAGATCAGTATTGATGCTCCGACATATACTCGTAATATATCCTAACTAATATAAAAAATGCGAAAGTGAGTTTGTTTGTTTGTTACGCTTTCACGCTGAAACGGCTGAAGGATTTGGATGTAATTTGGCACAGGGGTAGACCATGATCGGGAATAGGACAGAGGATACTTTTATCCCGATATTCCCACGGGATCGAGACTTACGCGGGGGAAACCGAGGGGCGCAGCTAGTAAATAATTAAAAAATGAAATGCCTTCACTTTAGAACAGCTGGACTGGCTCAAACTTAATTCGGACTATTAAAGTCTGAACTAAGTTTTAAAAGAAAGAAAAATATTCGTATAATTTTCAAATTCGGGGTTGAACGTCCTTTTTTCTATGGGATTTTTGTATTTTGGACAGAACAACGTCTGTCCGGTCAGCTAGTTAATAATATTTTATATTTTCAGGTTTCGTCCGTCCTGGCTTCTACCACTTTTGGTACACAACGGTGACTGGCATCAATTTCGACTGGGAGTCCCCCACTACTGAAGATCCTGAAACTACTGCGGCTCCCGAAGAATCTAACGAATCAAGCTCGTCGTCCAATTCTAGCTCGTCTTCGAGCTCGTCGTCTTCTAGCTCATCTTCCGAATCTAGCTCATCGTCTGAATCTTCTGATTAAGAAATTCCGTCTTCTAGAGACTTAGAAGATCAATAAAGTGTCCTATTAGAATCCAATCAATCTATGTTTAACACATGACATATTATTATTTATTGAATAAAAAATAACTATATTTTTATACCCCGTTATTTTATTTTACTTTATAAGACAAATCGTCTGTAATATTTCATGCAATCTCTCAATCAGAAAAAACGGGCAAGTGCGTGTCGAACCACGCTCAATGAAGGGTTCCGTAGTTGGAATGAAGTCGGGAGAACACGTTTTTGCAACTGCAAATGTAAGTAGGTCGATTATTACTCGGTAACCTGTGGAGCCTACTTAGTTGTGATAGTTTGCCGTAATTTTTTTCACAATCCAAAACCAACCATTTAGCTGGCAGGGGGGGGGGGACCTCCCGCAAGCCTGCGCCTCTACGGTGGCCGGGAATCCGCTTGGGATTCCCGACGCCTTGGGCGTCTCCTGCAGCGGCGGCGGCGGGAGCAATGGGTAGCCACCGTGTAGGCGCGGGCTTGCAGACGGCGAGCAATGAGTAGCTCGCCGTCCGATTAGGACCAGGCCCGAGTCGACGGCGCGTTGTGTTCCACGCGCGCCTCGAAGAGATGTCAGCACAATTGGCGGGGTCCGCTAGGACCGATGCCTGCCAGGGTTGCGGGAAAGTCCGAAAGGGATACCGGGACCTTGGCAACAGGCAACTGAAGGAACACGGGTGGGTTTTAGTCAGTAAAAGTCTGACACCGCTCCGCCCAGAGCGGGAGAAGTCATTTGATGATTACCCAACCTCGGCGAGAAAAAAAAACCTTCTAACTTTAAGTGTACGGGATGTAACCTAAAAAATTTTTTTTTACCTCTTTGTCCGCGTGATTTATACTTATACCCATACCAAATTACAGCTTTCTAGTACCAACAGTCTCTGAGCTAAGCCACGGACAGACGGACATGGCGAAACTATACTTGTTGACTACGGAACCCTAAAAATCATAAAAATCTACTTGGAAATGAAAATAGCATAGAATGATTACTAAAATGGAGAAGAAGAAGAAAAAAAGAGAGGGCTCTCGTTAATTTGGATTTGAAGTATGTAGTCTACTCTGTGAGATGCTTGGATTTCGTATTTTATTGACAGCTGCACTGTTATGACAAGTTATATACACCCCTTTGCAAAAAAAACGGGCGGTTTTGATTTTTGTACATTATCGGTAATCATTTAGTTGTAAAGAGGTTTTAATAGCCAAACCATGTTACTGGCACTTAATAAAGAGTCTGGGTATGAAAAAAAGTTAACTCCAAATTCGAAACTTTTGTTTAAAAACAATAATAATCCCGTTTTCGGTTTGTGACTTTTACTAACATTTTGCAGATTTGCGGTTAGAAGGTTATCCTGGCAACTAAAACTAACTTCTCGTTATTTTTAGTAGAATAATTTATGTTTGTCGCATAATCCAGCCTTATTGTGACTTAAAAGTGATATCTTTGTGTCGATTGTAATAGCAGAAAAAGCAATAAGAGCTAGTAAAATTGTAGCGCTGCTGCAAGAGGGGTGTAGCCAAAAAACGATATTCTTATTGATTATAACAAATTACAAGTCATTAATGCTAATGACATAGTAAAAATATTAATATTATCCATACAAAAGCCAATGACTGTTAAGGTGCCCGTTTTTTTTGCAAAGCAGTGTATAAAGCCTAAAACAAATTTTTTTCTTTTTCTTTAATCTCGTTACCAGCCGGATTATAGCACACGTTATTTTAGTTCTAGAACATGTTCCATCCTTGACTACGCTGTGGCTGGTGTCAGTTATCTTGATCTCAGTGAGGCACAATTAGATAAATTTGAGTGACTTCAAAACTTTTGCGTATTATTTATATGTGGGTCGCGCAAATTAATATGATCACATTTCTGAATTTCGTACAATGCTCAAGTGGCTTCCCATACGTCTTCGCCGGAATTCTTCTACAATATTCTGTTAAATCCTACAACCTCTTATCTTAAAAAACGTTTCAAGTGCCTTCATAACACGCTTAATAGATATCTGAAGTCATCGGAAAACTTGAGACCAGAAATGCCGATGCATTCCACCAGTTTTTATGAAAAATCTTTTACAGTTCTAGCAGTACCTCTGGAATGCCTTGCCCGTGTCGATAAGGCGTGCTCAATCTTTGTCCAGTTTTAAAATTCTGGTAAAAAAACACTTCATCTCTCCTTAAATATAGCTCTTTCCTCCTGTTTTATGTTTATTATTGTGTATATATCCATACTAAGATTATAAATTCGAAAGTAACTCTGTCTGTCTGTCTGTATGTTACCTTTTCACGCCTAAACCACTGAACGGATTTCGATACAATTTGGCAAGGAGATAGATGGCATCCCGGGGAAGGACATAAGCTACTTTTCATCGACATACCACGCGGTCGAAGCCGCGGGAAAGGAAGCTAGTATATATATATTTATAAAGATAAGTATATGCTTTATGTATTTATTGTATATGTAAATGGTACACCACTGACTACCTGCAGTATTCTCTCCTTCTTACTTTAATACATCCAAAGAATGTCTGTAAAAGATCGTTTTTAGCGATAAGACCGCCCATTGTGTCACCCTATATAAAAAATTTGTATTTTTTATGGTGTACTGAATAAAGAGTAGGTATTCCATGGTATTATATTCTATTCTAACATGGCGATGGCGTTTTCCCCATAACCAGTGCTGTTTGACTAGTTCCAGCCTTTTTCTTCTTCTCTTGCATCGACGCGCACTTTATAGGGGAGTCTTTGAATAACTTTTACGAGAGGATGGTAAAAATATTTAACAGCCACCCAGGTGGTACCGGAGCTCCGGACTCACATTTAAGTATCGCTACTCTTGTAGGCCATCTACAGGGTGAAACTAAATTAGCTAGTGAGACTCCGCAGATGTGACGGGTATCGTTATCTCATCATCTGCCTAGCCTTTTCCCAACTATGTTGGGGTTGGCTTCCAGTCTAACCGGATGCAGCTGAATACCAGTATTTTACATGGAGCGACTGCCTATCTGACCTCCACAACCCAGTGAATGGGTAATACGATACCCCTTGGTAAGACTGGTTGTCAGACTTTCGGGCTTCTGACAACCGTAACGACTGTCAAAGATCCTCGAATGACAGCCGGGACCAACGGCTTAACGTGCTTTCCGAGGCACGGAAGAGTCTCGATATGTAAAGATGGTCACCCATCCACAGACCAACCCCGGCAAGCGTACCTTAACCTGATGGATCGATCCGTGCGGCTGTTATTACTTAGCCACGAGCTCATCTACGGGTATCGTTATCTAAACATGATTAAAAACAAAAATTAATGATATTTTGGTAGACTGGTAGAGTCATCGACCGCAGTTAGTGTAGTCACTTAAAGTATCCTTTTTTGTGTAAACTTCATAGACATGATGGGTATCGATAGGTATATAAATAAGGTAAAACAAAAGACAATTATCTCAACATACATATAACTAAGAAGTCTCGATACATACATACAACATTAGTTTTTGTTTATGCTAAACCCGAAAAGGGGTCATTGTACTCTTCATTTAAACAACTTTTTCTATGGGAAAAACTTTGAAATCGCGAAAAAAAAATCAGCTGTTCCATACATTTTGTCGATTTAAGTGAACACAAATAATATATGGAACAGCTGATTTTTTTTTCACGATTTCAAGGTTGGTCCCATAGAAAAAGTTGTTCAAAATTATGAGTACAATGACCCCTTTTCGGGTTTAGCATAAACAAAAACTAATTTTGTATAGGTAACTAAGAAGTCTCGATACATACATATAACTAAGAAGTCTCGATGAATTGTCAAGTTGTAAAAAACCGTGCAAGCAGAAGCGGGTCGCTAGTAATAAATAATTGTAAGTCTAATCTTTAAATATACCTATACGATTGTATTAGGTAAGCCTGTGATGATAGTTGTATGTGTTTTTAATAATAATAATAATATACCATTTATTTCAGGCAACACAGGCCCATAGAAAAATACCTTAACCTAGACATACATACTTTTATGAAAACTTGTGTTAATAAATAAGGCTTAAGACTATGTTAGTAGCACTTCACTTTGCACTAGCTTAACTTCGTGCTGTCCTGAGGTACTTGTCCGCGGAAGCGACGGAACACCACGTCCTGCGGCCAAAAGTCTTCTTCCATGACGAGGGGCAGATAACAATTTGGTACTCGCACCACGAACGCCTTGAAGTTGACGTTCCGGTGCGATTCCAGCAACTGCACCCTCGGCGTGTACTTGATCTTCTGGCGCACGTATTCCACGATGTCCTCCGCCTTAGTGGTGTAGTGCAGGCGGGAGATGTACACCGGTGTGTTCGGCTTTGCGGCACGCAGGTTCACTGTGGGCTCCGTAGGAGCTTTACCGCAGCGGTTCTTTTTAGTTTGCGATCGGCGCTTCCTCCTTTGCACCGTCACAAAACCATCATCATTATCAGCCCTTTTCGTTGCATTTTCCGGCAAGGACTTGATACTTTGAGCGCCTGGGGCACTCGCGGTGACGCTAGCGAAATCCCTATGCAGGGGTTTCGCCAGGGCTACAGACACTGCCAGCGGGACGGGGCGAGGAGAACCACCACCACCGACGGAAAAAAAGGGATGTTATAAGGTTAACGTGTGTCTTTGTGTGTCTGTCTGCGCTATCGTAGCTGCCAAACGGCTAAACCGATTTTGATTTTTTTGGTTTTGTTTGAAAGGTGACTTGATCGCGAGTGTACTTAGCTAATTTAGAAAAAATCGTTTATTAGATGCTTTGTTTTTGTCGGGGGTTTTTTAAATTTTTGTTAAATAAATAAATAAACTTGTGACGAACTCCTTCTCATCCATACTCATCCTATCATTTATTACTGGCAATCCTTTATGGCTGGCCACATCATCATTCCATTTTCAATTTGAATTCAGAACGCCACAAACTCCCGTGCAGTATTTTTCCAGTCTGCTGGACACTTCATCTTTGGACTTGACCGAGCGTGTTACTGTCTGTAATTTTTATATAACCATCATCCTTCTAAATACTGTGATATACTATATGTATATAATCATGTGTGTGTAACCAGTAATAAACCGTTCCTCCTATCGTCTACTGTGTTTACCTTATTATTCAACGTTGTCCGGTGAGACCCTCACTAAGCGAGCTAGCGGAGGGCAGAGGGGTCTCCCGGTACACTGGCGCCCAACGTGGGGCTCATGCGTCAAGTAACATATACTACCAACAGTCGTTTGACCCCAAAAAAAACCATCCAATCTTTTTTATTTTATCGTGTTTAAACAGGGTGTAAAAAGACTCATCACAAAGCCGTCAACTACGCATTCTGTACATCAAATTAAGTAACATAGCACAAAAATAATTGCTGGGAAACAACTTTTATTTTTGGTGTGAAATATCACTGTTTACGGTAGTGCGCAACGTAACGCTCGCAAAACTTTGTTTTTATGGGTGCGTGCAACGATTCAGGGTTTGTGGGTATATATAATTAATTTTCAACACAATTGCTCGTAAAGTGGTTCTTATTGGACCGCTTTTAGGTTCATAATGCAGTGTATTATGGAAGCGTGCTTTTTACTTTACATTACCGCACTAGTGCGGTAATGTGCGCCACAGATAACTATTTACTAGTCGGAGTACGGACATTGCAGTATGGAATTAGTAAGTACTATCATGGCAGCATGGAATTTGTATCCAATAGAAACTGGTTTTGGTGAAGCTTTGTACCAAACACAAGCGCTCAAAAGCAAGTTTTTATTTAAAAAAAAGAACCATATGCAAACCAGTTGCGTTTAGTTATGGTAAAAAAAAATCCCATGCATACCCAGGGGATTTTTTAAAACTAGATTTACATTTATTAGTATAAACTATCCTACTAATAAATAAGCATTCTCTATTTAAACCCGAGCAGAGACTTGCGCTTTTTTCCGGTAAGACCGCGGGTGGCACCATATACCTATAATAGTAGTCTATGGGTGGCACGCGCGCTGGCCACTTGACCCGCCTAGACGAACCGCGCTGGCCTGTTCGCGCGGAATAAAACTCTATCTGTACTATTAATTAGCGGTTTATATCGTCTGTGGCAATTTCAGTCTAAATTGTTCACTACCCTAACCCCATTTGCATTTTATGTATTATTAACATTATTATGTTTTTATATAGGCTGTTCAGCGGTATTACCAGTGCCTTTATTTACACCCGGGCGCGCATCGCTAGCGGAAAAACAAAACCAGCCGCCAAATATTAAGAAATTATAATAAATATTTGTTAACATTTTTGTAATCATTATTAAAAATATCGATTTCACGTAGGGGAGAAGAGCGTAAATAATAATAAATAGATGTGACTCCGCCATGGTACGTTTGGTGATAATACTTTTTTTTTTGTATTTTTTTTCTTAATCAAATCATTTTTTTTTTGTATAGGCTGTCTAACGGTTTTGCCTTTATTTACACCTATGGAAAAAAAAACCAGCCAGCAGCCAGCGCGCCATTTTCCATAAATATTTACTATCGTTTTCGTTGTGTGGTTTATTACCTATTAAAAATACAACATTTTAAGTATTGCCACTAACCGACATAGAAGTTTTTAAAAGAAACTCCGGATAGTCAGTACCTGGCAACAAAGGTCAGTTAAACTTTATAAATCTATCATCTCTATAGTTAGGTACGTTATTGTAGCATAAGTTCTTACAACAAGTCTGTTTTTTTCCTCGCAAGTGTGTTGAAAAACGTCGTATGAAACGCGTGTGCATTGATTATTACACCCTCGGCTACCTTATCGAATAATACCGCCTCGACTGTAATATCCAATAGAGCACTCTGGTATCACAATGTACTATTAGAACATTTAAAACTTACTTTCTTCATAAAACGTCTGAAGAACTTGGAACTTTGACCTTCAATATCTCCGTAACCAGAAGGTTCCCAGGTATAGTCCAGATTTTGTTTATCCCAATGACGGGAATAACATGTGGCTTTTGGCTTCGTTAAGTGTCTTTTTACACCAGTTATTGTATATCGATACCATAGAGTTTCGCTAGCTAATTTTATTTGACCCTGTACTCCTACACATTCCAATTAGAACTACTACATTCTGCCCAGTGGATTTCCCTAATTAATCAAGTGACTCAGATTATGATGTAAGTCGGTCAGATGTGTTTCAGTTACGAAAACAAATCGTAGGATTATTAAGATTAGACTCATTACTTATGTAAACAGTTTGAGTTGAGATAAATGTAGGAAAACTTCTGTATGAGTAATACAAGAAACTACTTTAGATTAAACATAATGTGTTATCCTTTAATCACTATGTTGTATCAATTAATTTCCAACCCTGAATGAATATAAGTAGCTACAAAAATCAAATTTTATTTAGTTTGAGAATAAAATGGCGATGTGGCGTGTTGTATTCTTGTTGGCTGTTGCTGGGACGACGGTAAATATAGATTCGTTGACATGTTTAAGGGTCCGTTGTGCGGGTAGTGATATGTGGATTATGCAATTTTTGGGTCGATTTTTAAACGAGTTAAAATTCTCCAGTATCCTCCTGATTGTCCTATTTAAAGGAATGGTTTTGAATTATTTTTATAACTAATTATTTTTTTTTTTTTTTAAACAAAATACATAGTTCATATAAAACCTAACAGACCTAAAATAATAGCCCTGTGAATAATGGGGAAATTCTGAAATTGATAATAGACTACATACCTACTTACCAACTTCACACATTTCAGGTTCTCGCCGATCCCAGTGCAACCTTTCCTGAATTAGCGAGAGGTAAGCTAATAAGCAAAAAACGTATATTAAAGACAAAAGCAAGGAAGACTGACCATACCAGAGTACCTAGACAAGTGACAATTGCTTTGAAAGCGTTTCGTATTTCTCCAATGACTTTCAACAATATTGACGTAAGCTTTTCGGTAGCATAAATGTCAATCCCGCAGTGATGGCCCCAGTGGTAACGGCCGCGACTTACGAGTTGTACATACCCGGACAGGCTTTGTGTAAATAATTTCATCCTCTAAACGGTGAAGAAAAACATCGGCATGTCCTAGAACCAAAAATTCGAAGTCCTAATGACGTCTACCAACCCGCACTGGGCCCGCGTGGATTACGGGCCGCTCCCTCTCACCGAGAGGAGGCCTGTGTCCCAGCTGTGGGAACATTATAGGCTGATCATGATGATGATGTCAATCCAATACATTTTTGACTCTCCCATTATGGTTAACGCTGATAGAATGTCACTTTATCTAGGCTATCAGAGTCACGGTTTTATAATAAAACTGTGCCAGAACCACAACACTAATGTTCTTTTATTCAAATTAACATTTAAACGACATTATCAAAACCTTTAAGATCTTCATTATTGCTTTTGATTGTTACAAAACAGGTGCTGCGCGTATCGTATCAGGATGGGAGGCACAGGACGGACAGTTCCCTCACCAGATCTCTCTCCGTATGGTGAGCCCTGCTGGAGGCGTCTCCTCCTGTGGTGGAAGCATCATCCACTCTGCCTGGGGTCTCACCGCCGCTCACTGCACTGCTGGGTAGGTGTTCAGTTCCAGTACTAGCGCTCTTTTTAGACAAAACTATTTATTATTATTTGCCTCATTGTTATATTGGTCGCAAACATGAGTACCATGTCTGGAGTCCTTGGTTCGATTGCCGGGTGGGGAAAATTCACTGAGTACGGAGACGCTCCGACTGCCGTTGTTAGAGGCATTGTCAACACTTTCTACAATATTACATTCAAAAGTGTAATCGTTTACTCGCATTACGACTCAAATGACCTATAGAACCTGACGGCTATGAATGGTGTCCGTGACAGAAGATATGCTGTCGGCGTTACAAAACTGCCGTGTCTAGACGCTGGCGGCGCGGCAATTCCATGTTCTGTGGAGCATACACAATTTGTATTTGAGTTTTTCCGCTCATACATATACTGTGGGACTAATAACATGAGTATTTTTACACAGTTTAAATAACGTCTTTCTTCCACAGCCGAGTGACTCTCGTCATCCGCGCTGGTACCGTCAACTTGACCCTGCCGACAATTATCTTTGAGACCAGCGAGTACTACAATCATCCTCTGTTCGATGACGCCACGCCGTACGTCGTTCAGCCCAATGACATCAGTCTTATTAAGTTCGGCATGGAACTTGTGTTCGGCGGTAAGAAATTTTTATTAAAGTTCAACATCATTTAGCTGAAATACATCCTCTGCTGGACTTAGGCCTTTTTTTTTTTTTTTTCCGGGGTGGAAAATCCTCATGGATGTCCTCCGCCCTGGGGCGGGCGGAGGGGTCTGACAGACTCTTACTGACTAAAAACCACCCCGGTGTTCCGACTCACACCTACGCCGGGGGTCGCGGGAACGTAAAAATCTTCCGCAACCCCCGACTGGTGCCGGCCCGCCATCGCGGGCCTCCTCGGGTCAGGGGGGGGAGTGAGGTGTTTGACTCCCCCCGTGACGTCTAAGAGGGGCGCGCGTGGAACACTACGCGCCGCCACCTCGGGTCCTGATGTTTGGGGGGCGACGGACGTCCCCGAGTCCGTCACCCCTGGACCCATTTAGGGGGGCTGGAAGAGGGCGTTATCCGCCCTCCGCCGACGCCCGGTGCGCCTGCTGCGGGCCGGGTGAGTGGACGAGATCTCCCTCTCCCTTTTCGCAGCCTCTTTCTGCGAGACGACTGTCTCACAGTAGGAAACCACCGCGTCTCAGGACTGTCGACCATCGACTCAACGACGGCCGGCAGCGAGAGGTCACTGCCTACTTCTGAGATGAGGGCACGGCGCGGCTCCTCCCAAGCGGCACACTCTGCCAGCGTATGCCGCGCCGGCTGGACTTAGGCCTCCCCCAAGACTGGTTACAGAGCTACCGATCCTGTTTTTCAATAAAGAATTCCCGCAACCTTCACTAAGTCATCGGTCCACGCTGTGGAAGGCCTAGCCATGTTTGACCACAAATCTTGACCACTAAATCGTATGTATACACAATTCAAAAGTGAGTTTCAAAGTCTAAGTCAAAGTTTTCCTTTGTAGAACTTATGTAAGTAGGTGTAGAAACAATATTCGACTCCCGCATTCTCCTTAAACTTAAGGGGAAGATATATAAAACAATGGTTAGCTGCTGTCTCTTATGGATGAGAAAGTTGGGCCACAAAAGGGATGAATGAAAGGCTGAGATGAGAATGCTAAGAGGGATGTGTGGTGTTACACGAATGGATAGAATAAGAAATGAGTACATAATATGAAGTGGTGACAAGAGCCAGGATGATGTTGGTGTTGGCGCGCAACCTGCCGAGCGCCGCGGTGCATCGCTTGCGAAGCACGGCGTGGAAGCCATCAACCTGACCGTCCGCGGACATGCCTTACCCACTACACCAGGGCTGCACCTCCATCAATCCCCTGAAAGCATTGTTCTATTGGACGCGCAGGGCGCTGAATAATCTTTGCGTATAATGAGCCCACAAGCAGCACGTGTACAGTAATGCGCTCTGAACAGTGTTATTTTCACTTGAGCATTACAACGTCTAAATCCGTGGGCTATCATGTTCGCTCTACTTTAAACTTTTCTTTTGTAGCCAACATCCAACCTATCAGGCTCCAGCGCTCCAGTGCAAAGGAGCAGAGCTACGCCGGAGATCAGTCCATCGCCAGTGGCTGGGGACGTACCTGGACTAATGGTATGTTTAAAAATCAATTACAATAATTAAAGACACATACACCTAAAAGAGAAAAATCCATGAAGTTAAAACATAAAAAAGTTAAAAACACTTTCATGAATATCTCTCGTATTTCACACATTACTGACAAGCCAATAAAATAAAATACCTACTGCGCAACAGAACTGGTGAATTTGGCATCAAACCCACAATGAACCACGATCAAATTGCACAACTCTTTCATTTTCAACTTTCTGAATGCAGGTGCTAATCCCGAGAACTTGAACTGGGTATACCTGACCATCACCACCCACTTGGAGTGCTTGATCGGATACGGTTTCAGCGCCATCATCCAGCCATCCACCATCTGTGCCAGAGGCTACAACGTCACCAGCCAATCTACCTGCCAGGTACGGAGCACACGCTGAGAACTAGCTTTGCCGAACCTTTTTTTTTAAACTGATATACAAATATAGCAGGAAATTGTAAGTTATGCTAGATTTGTAAATGACTGGTTCTGTTTATCAAGAAAATTTTAAAAAACTAGCAGCAGGCATAGCATGAGCACCGTTTTGTCGACGGAAGAGTAGACAAAATGACGTTTCCTGTAGACAGTAGACACGGCAGCAAAGTAGAAAGAGTCAACTGCACTTTTTACGAAATTCACTCTTTCACATAATTCGACTCAGAATTCTTTGTTTTTTCATAGGATTTATCGGTTGTCAGTGTGATTTTGACAGTAAGGATAGAAAACTTTCTTCCGAAATAGTCTACATACAAAAATACCTAGACAAAGATCGTTAGAAATTTAGAAATGAAAGACAAAATGACAGATTGTAGAAAGATTTCTACGGTGGATGTCAAAAAAAAAGAAACGAACTGTCACTTTGTATAGAAAAAGCTATGTCTATTCTTCGTAGAGATAGAAAGCGCCATGCTACGCTTGCAGATTTGAATTGGACTCATCTCACAAGACTGGTCTCAGATGGCCGTAGACAGGGATAAGTTGAAGTATAAGCCTTGGAATTGAAGGGGGAAAATATAGGCTAAAAAAATGCCAATAGTATGGGTCCATGGTGCAGCAAGCGGGGTTGACACTTTCCCATAAGAAAGTTCGAGTTGGGAAACAGTCCATGGATTCAAAATTGCCACAAAAATACCACCGTCCCTAGCAATAACAAAAAAATTGATGTCGTTCCACAGGGTGACAGCGGTGGCCCTCTGACCATCATCGACATCAAAGGTGCCACCACCCAGGTTGGAGTAACCTCATTCGTTTCTAGCACTGGATGCCACACACTTTTCCCAGCTGGTTAGTAAAGAATTGGTGAATTTTATTCCATGTATACAGAAAGTCTACAGTAGGTCTTGCTTTCTTTTAATAACGACTTCTAAAATTGTTATTTATGTGTGTATATAAATAATGAAATGCTGTTCGTTGGTAAGCGCATGATTTTAGAACGGCTCGACCGATTTGACTAGTTTTTGTTATAGTCAGAATTAGGTTTTTATAGAAAGAAAAAAATATTTATTATATTTATAAATTATTCATTTTCAAATTCAAGGATATTCGAACATCCTGTTTTGTGCGGGATTTTTGTAATTTGGACAGAACAACGTTTGTCTGGTCATCATTATCATCAGCCTATAGCAGTCCACTGCTGGACATAGGCCTCTCCAATTGCACGCCATTCAGCTCGATTCTCGGCAACTCTCGAAGATCGTCGCTCCACCTAGCCTGAGGGCGTCCTACCTTACGTTTGCCGATTCGCGGTCTCCACTCAAAAACACGTGTACCCCAACGGTCATCGGTTCTACGGCTAACATGGCCGGCCCATTGCCACTTCAGCTTGCTTATTCTGTGAGCTATGTCAACAACTGTTCTATCTAAACACTTTATTGTTTCTGATGCATACTAATAGCGGTTGTGCATGCACCTGTACTTAAGCAGGTACTTAATTTAATAGTTAATTTAATGTTATACTTTATGAATTCATAATCAATTTCGAAAAGTACAACAATAATCTATTGCTAATTGTGGAGGCTTGTAAATGGCTTGTCGTCAATTACCTCATTCTTAACTCTGTGTTGATAGCTGTAAGCCACCCAAAGATAATAAAATAAAATAAAATAATAAATAATAACTTTTGTTCTCTGCCAGATTACCTCATTCCGGATTCTATCTCTCAGAGATACTCCAAGCATAGCTCGTTCGATAGCTCATTGTCTGGTTAGCTAGTTAATAGTATTTTATATTTTCAGGTTTCGTCCGTCCTGGCTTCTATCACGACTGGTACACAGAGGTGACCGGCATCAATTTCGATTGGGAGGCTCCCGAGCTGGAAATCTCTGTGGCTCACGAAGAATAATTAAGCTCGTCTGCCGATTCCAACTCATCATCGAGCTCATCGTCTTGTAGCTCATCTTCCAGCTCGTCTTCCGAATCTAGCTCATCGTCTGAATCTTCTGGTTAAGAACTTCTGCCATAAAAGGCTGATGATTCAGCAACAGACTTTTGAAGATCAATAAAGTGTCCTATTGGAATCCAATCAATTTATGTTTAACACATGACATTATTATTATTAATTAATTAATGAATAAAAGTAACTATATTTTTATATCCCGTTATTTTATCCTATACTATGTATTAAATTAATGATCAATAGTTGTTTATATCACCCAGTATCCACACAGGTCACCCAGGTACTTTTATTTTATGAGACAAATCATCTGTAATATTTCATGTAATCTCACTGTGTTGTATGGTTGCCTCAAGGGCGGATTCAGGATTTATTTCTGATACCACGAAAAGATACCGAAAGTCTGAGAACCGGTCTTACCAAAGGGTATCGTATTACCCAGTTACTGGGTTGTGGAGGTCAGATAGGCAGTCGCTCCATGTAAAATACTGGTATTCAGCTGCATCCGGTTAGACTGGAGGCTGACCCCAATATAGTTGGGAAAAGGCTAGGCAGATGGTTCTTGCCGATCGAATGCTTTATTATTTCGGTAACCTAAGCAAAGCAGATTTACTGATCAAGCTTTCAAAAACTGTGTGTAAGATAATATAATTTTTAGAAGGCAAAGACAACCGCTAGACTGCGCCTTGGTGTGTAGTCTTTATGGAAATACAAAGTGTCTGGCACAACTCCTAACCTTACCCCTCATAATTGCCGACACCGGTCGAGATCGATTGTAACGCGTACGGGTGCTATGAATCGAAATCCTTGTAAAGTTTGACTTATTACAGACAGAACGACGTAACTACGTCAGATTACATGAAGGAATGTCGTAGAATTTTTTTTATGTAACTTTCCATGATTTTCTAGTAAGATATAGTGTCCGAAGCTCGCCAACGCAGGTACGAGTCGCCGGTCGCGTGTAGCGGCGACAAATCGCACGGAAATAAAAATAGGCGCATGGTGCTACAGCGTCGTATTGCAGTGGCGAGTGACCGCGCATGCGTCGAAGTGTTGCCAGGTCAGGAACGAGTTTGCGCTCGAGTTTAATATTTTTATAAGGAAGTTCTTATATTTGACAATGCAATGGAGTTGAATTACAGAAGTGTTCTCAGAATCACATGAGCATGCCGAACCGAACTTCAATCAATGTTATCGAAGGAGTAGGTAGGTACTCTAAACGGTGTTCACAAATCCAAAAACTCAATTTTTTTATAGTTGAAATCAAATAGTTACAGACGACCGCTATTCTTCCGACAGCTACCTATTTACTGTCGGGGGCAAGGAAAAATCAAGTACCTATGACACGACAGCCTGTCCAAAGGTTATGAATTTCCTAAGACCAACACATTGAGGGCAATGATAATATCGAACAGGTTTTAAACCAGAGTTATTTCGCTATGAATTTGACTTTGGGCACTGTCAACTATGAGTCAGAAATCGGCTGATTTCAGATCAATCAGAAAAGATACCTTTATAAAGTGGAAACTAGAAAAGCATGGCAACACACGATTGCATTTGGCGCGCGCGCGAATCGCCCTTCCAAATCAACATGGCGAACGCTCGAGGAGCGCGCCTCGTCTCATAAAACAACCGGATAATCTCATTCTCAGTTCACCACACGTAATTATTATTTCTACCAATCGTTCTTGGATAAGATGTTATAGTGTCCGGTCTACGGGTGTGAATAGTGAATTATTTTGTGTACACAGTGAGTTATTGTTTATTGCATGAGTGGCGCTCATGGGGTGGCCGACGTACGGGACGAGGGACGCGATTCACCTGCCAGCACCGAACAGCTAACGTAAGAATATTACTTATATAAAAATCAAATATTTAACGAAACCCTCGCAAGCGGAATTTTTACGTTTCCCCGATCGAATTCGCTGTACTAAATACTCTTTTGTGGGTAACCGTTAGGTACTTTGTATAATGAAAGTCTACCGCACCCCTAATGGCAGCCTTCCATTGGAACAAATGTGATTCTATAGATAGAACGCGTTTGTGGTTCGTAATTGGTGGAAAATGTTGACAATGCTTTGCAGTTTAATGGGTTCATAAGGCTTCGTGGAAAAGTCGTCATTTTTATAAATAAGTAGGTGTACGTTGTGATTTGGTCAGATTGTGAACATTTGTTGGCTGCGGATGTGAATCAATGAAAAATATTAGATCTTACTAAGAATTCATACGCTGCGTCAAGTTCTCAGCTTTTCTGCAAATGTTTTCATCGCATTTTATGAGAACATTAAAAATCAGTTACCTAACAACTTTAGTTTTGTCTTGGAGTGACGAAAAGTAAAGTAAAGTACGTCACCGACTTCTCAACTTAAAATTCGGGGGAAATCAAAATTTTCTTACCATTTTTAAAACTATTGACCGTGTTTGGGCATACATTTTTATATGGAGTATAGGTAACCCAAGGTGTGAAGTTTGCATCTGTACTAAAATATGCGACTATGTATAAAATGCATGACTATTATAATTTCTGATGAAGGACACTTATTGTCATATTATTACTAACAAGTACCATGAAATCTTTCTAATGATGTGTTGAAAGCCATTTCGTGCGTTCGACAAGCCGCCGGCTGTCAACAGGATTGTCTATACAAACTACAACAACTTGTCACGAGATGTCTACACATTTATTAGGTACTCACATATTGTAGACGAGAAATTCTTTTAAGTTAGCAATTATATCTTTGTTAATACAAAATAAAGGGTAGATTTTGAGATTCACTTCAGGGCGAAAACCGAGAGTGGAAAAAAGGGGTCAAAGCATAATGGCATCATAAGCTCGATTTTAGAGTGAAAAAAAAAGTGATAAGTGCAGTTTTGGGGATTACCCAAAATCACATTCTTGTATTTTCAAGTTATAGTCTTTAGAGTCTGTTGGTGTAAGATTTGCACCAACAGACCCCAAAGACTGATGACATGATTCATGTCGGTTGATAGGTACTTACTCCTTTTTTTTACAGTTTGTAATGTTACCGCACTAAACGCGAAAACACCACTAAGTCCTTGAGCCCCCAAAGATGCAAAGACGGACGACAATTTTTTTCCGAAATGATTAACCTTCTATTCGTGACATCTAGTTGTTACCATAAAACATTGTTGTCGGACGAATTCAGCCAGTGTGTCAGTCAGGTTGGCTCAATGCCAGGAAGACGACGATTACGCCTCAGACGGAGTCTACGTCATCTTTGCGTAAAAATCCATACGTATTGTGTAACGCGTAAAGTTGTCAGCTTCTAGCGTCACTGCGATTCGGGGCTATCTTCATAGATAGTACCGATATCACAAATAACATAATATATATCCCTACAAATATGTGGGGATGGGAAGTAAAATATGAGATTGTTACAAGACTTGACATGTAGGCAATATGTCAATTTAATTTTGAACCCATGGGGGTAGTTATCTTACAATGCCAAATGAACTAAAAGTGGTGACAAAATTATTATCTATCTCCTAAGGTTTGCGATCGCCATTAGCATTAACTATCTTCAAATTCAAGAGTTTATACGGAAGAGCGATTTTTTTGAGATTGCGCCAATTTGGCAACATGGATCTTAATGTGTCGCCCAACATTAGATCTCTAGCTTCTCTTTGTTTGTTGAAAATCCAGAAATACAAATAGGTACTACTACGAACAATTTGTGCATTATCTAAGTACTATCCTCTAGGTCTAGGATATCATTAATGTCGTTGTTTTAAAAGCACTTTAGGTATATGGGGCTCATTATCCCGAGTCAGTTTTTAGACTCATCTCTGTGGTAGAGTAGAGCTCATTATCATGATTATACTTGTTTGTGGAGGCGCATTCTTGTAGTACCGTGTGTAACTACTTACCAAGAGATACGTAAGTATGAAATAGCTGATGAAATTCTAAATTATTTCTGTTGTTATTGTTGCTACCTTGAGTTCAGTTACGTACTCCACTTCACAAATCAGTGCTCACGAAATCATTTACACTAAATGCTTCGCAATAGTGCTATAAAAAGGAGCTAATTGGAATTTTAGTAAAACTAAAGTTATATCATTCGATGTCAGTATTTCATTTGACAGGGGCGATAATATACTAGACTACGTTCTTTGGTACGTTTTAAAGAAGTTTATAACACCAGTTGGTTGAGACGATAAAGCTGTTGAATTATTAGTTTGTTACAAGGGCACATCGAGCTTTACATTACTCAACAAAATGTAATATCAGTTCGATGGAACATTGTCATCACGTTATTTTCCAGGCATTCTTTCTAAATCTGCTGAAAATCTTCAGGCTTTCCCGTCCATGATGCATTCTCCACCTTTCTCTCTCACATTGTAGTAAATAAACGTATTCAGTGTATTTTCGAGAGAAACTATATATATATCAGTGTACTTCAGTAACAATAGCGGTATATTTAGTTCAGATCTATTTATATTGGGTCCCAGTTGACCGTGAGCGACAAGCGGTGGGTGGCTTGTGGTCGTCAAAATAAGCTGGGATAACGACTTCCAGTTTTGTATTTATGTAGTTTTTCAAGGATGCTGGTATTTTGATATTTTATCTGTAGTTAGATCTATTGAGCATGATGCTGATGATTTATGAAATCGAGGAATCATAGATTTAAATTATACTCACTCTAGAAGACTGCACAACACTCTTTTTTGATTTTCAAATTTTTTGTATTATGTATTGAATTTATATGTAGCCGCGAACAATGAAGATACAAGTCGACATATTTTGTGCATTACGTGAATTTAAAATTAGGTATTTAAATACATTGGTATTGGTTTTGTTCGTAAAGGGGTTCTCTTCGTTCTACCGATCAAATATCTGTTTGCATGGAAAGTGATATGGCAGTTTTTCAGTTTATTTAAAGAACTTAATAGTAGACAAGCATACAAAATTGATAATTTTTCGTAAAATAGAAAAGAACTGATTACGGAAATCCACAGTCCACACGAATAATCAGAAAATTTCCTCCACTGAAAATCTATCAAATAGGATCGAAGACAGAACCAAAACAAATTCATGAACGTTTATTACCAGTGCAGTTGACGCAAATATTATAATAAAGATTTAACCCACGTCTCGGATAGAGATAAATAAAACTGTACTGGGTTACTGAGTCGGGACACATGCCAAGGCATACGAACCTACATACTTCATGCTCGAGTTTTGTTCGACGCCGACATGTCTGAGAGCGAAAGAAAAGTTTGCCTTGTAAATGAATTATGAACCTTCAGCGCTCGTAACAAAGACTTTTATGACGAATTCAAGGATAATTGTCAGTTGTTACTCAAGTCCTATGGGAATAAGGAAGCATTTTCCTGTTGGCGCCCACATTGGGACCTGTGTAGACATTTGGCGCCCAACGTGGGACAGGTATGTTGTTCATACTCAGATTCATCTGCAAAGTATGAACAATATTGGGTATCCTTTTAAAAGTGGCTTTAATGGAATATAAAAACAGATTTTGTTAGTACCAATCTGGGAGTCGATTTAGTTATTTTGAACAGTGTGGAACATTACTAACTTCAATTTTTATGTGGAAATTAATCCGTAAACCTTTTAATATGTATATTTCCTTACCAGCATTATCCAAGGTTGATGCTGTAATCATGAACCTATTTTATCGTTTACAGAATCCACAATTTCTTTATTTTAAATACCAAATCACTATTCAGCAAAATCCTTCAAGATCTTTACTTTTGTAGGTATCGATATTAGCATTTAAATTCTAAAATCATTCAGCAATCAGTACAGCCCGCAATCTTAACGGCCATCATTACTACGCTTAACAGCCCGGCCGTGGGGACTAATTTCAGCTCAACCCCCACTACCCTACTTCGGTGTTTACTCGCGACCCTCGCTTACGGCTTCAGACGTAACGTCACTCATCTAAATGTCAATTAACTTGTAAGTTTCGCGAACATTCTCGTTAATTAGTTCAGTAATATGACACTGGGATGTTTTGGAAAAGTTTTTCTTGGAAGGAGGTTTAAAGGTAGACCAGCTAGCTAGAGGTTAGCGTTTTAATTTTTCAAAGTGCGAAGTTATGTCCGATGTTTTGTTAGGATTTTACAGAATAAAAGTTTGTAAGCCTAACGTTTTAACGAACAAAATGGCTGCGGTTGTAAAAGTATAAATAAAGTTTGCGATCTTAGAATGGCCTTATTCAGTAGTTATTGTTCATTATCCATTACGTCAACCCAAAAACTTACCTAAACCTACGAAGCAGCCATTTGCTGAACATACTCTCTTCAACTTCAACGCTTTACATTACTGACGTTTCAACGAACAAAATGGCTGCGGTTGTAAAAGTTTATCGAGCGAGCGATCTGTAGTTTCTGCCTACCCCCATGGGAAGAAGGCATGAATTTATATATATATGTATGTGTAACCGGTACAGTTATTAAGAAACGTTTACCAGCTACTTTAGATGTGATATCTGTGCTAAATATCAAGTAGCATTCAAAATTCTGCGCCGCCATTGTCCCTCAAAAATGTCCCCTCTCGAACTGAGGAGGGTCCTACTTGTTCTTATAAAAGAGGACCTTGGCATTTATTTTTACAAAGCTGCTAAACATAATAGAATAATACCGGCTTCCGAACAATTCACGCTTTTGTTAGGTAACTCTTGTGATAGGGTTGACTTGTATTTATTTAAAATGATAACTATTGTAGGTTAGGTACAATACTAATGTCCGAAAATTGTACAATATAGAAAAAATAATTATACCTATTGAAAAGATAAACAACAAAATAAACGTGGACCGTATCAATTCCTGAAAAAATCCTACTCGGAATCAACATGGATGAACTTAGTGATTTACCTACCTTGTTTATGGTTGGGTGGTGAGGTTGGTGAAATGTGGGTACATTTTTTACACATCTCTGACTTCGGGGATGACAAGTGTGATTATGTTAGAATTAAAGTCTAGGACTCTAGATTCAGTTGAAATTACTGTCGAAAATCTCATAATAGGAACACTGTTACTTCTTACCATACCCAAGTTATAGAGTAGGCTAGAATTCCAAGTTATGAATAACCGCTTATCACAATATCGCATTTAGCAGTAACGAGGTTCCAACTAAATTCTTATATGAAATTCTTCTGACATTTTCAAACTACCCTCAATATAGGCGACACTATTACCAAAAAATCTATAGCTGCCCTCATTTCACATAATTATCGGCGCTGGTTTAAAACAATAAGCCAGTAGGGTGGAATAGCGTTTAGACTACACAGCTGAGTTACGCTCGGCTGGATTTATTGTTATCAGCTGTAACGCCAGGCGCATGATAAACAAGTACACAGTGTAAAGAATACAGTGGGTCAAGTTTGAATAATTTTGGCTTAGTGAGACATTGGCACATTTCCGTTTTTATTATATACCATACTACCGACCTGTGGGTACATGCCATTTTCTAAATGATGGTGAAAACCGCATCAAAATCCATTGTAGAGCTTAGAAGAACTAAGGCTGTCATACAGACGACACGAAAAGCGACTTTGTTTTATACTATTTACAGATTTCGGTATGTATATTAATTAGCATTTTTTTTAAATGAAAATTACAAAATTAATTAAGTAGGTACCTAATATAAATCCTACAAAATATGTTTGTAATTTGCTGCAATATTCGGATATTAGTTCTTTTTGTAGAAGCTACGTTTAGGTTATTAGAGGTTAATAGCATTTATAAAAGGTATTCACAAAAGAATGTAACGTAAGAGTAATTAAATTAGAAATATAGCCCTTAAATATTATATTGCCTCATATATCATTACGCTGTTGCATATTACAAATGAAATACTTCCATTCCTAACTCGTAGGTATTTCAACGTAAAAGAATTCCGATGAAGGCACTGAACTGGGTTCTAAAAATAGATGAAAGTGATAAAGCTAATCGTGATGTAGAGTCGCGATACTAAGTAAATTGTAGCTTTAGGTTGTATAGTTAAATACTAGGTTTTGATAGGAAAGTAGGTACCTAGTTATTTTGTGGGCTTAAATTAATTTTTAGAAATATGCAATTTCATAGAAATATGTGATAATTTTTGTTGGGACAGTACGCTCATGATGTTACTACAGTTATAAACGTCGTTAAAGTTTTAAATCATTTCTGAAACAAATTATTTTTAAAAACAAAAAACCCGACTGCAAAAACCTATAACCGAAAAGAGAAAAACAAGCATTAAACTTTGGTTTTTTGTAAGGTATTGCAGGCGGGGACAAACAAAAGTTACAACACATTTCAAGTTATTGGTTTGTGACCAGTTTCACCTGGTGACCATTTCATTCGTCAGCTGGTACTTTATCAACATAAGTAGTAAATACCGTTTCAAGAAACAACTTCCAGACAAAAGATAGCTGGTATTCTGATCCTTAGTGGCCTCATACACTTTATTTACATCTTTCATCGCAGTTAAGCTACTGTTTCTCTATTGACATTGGCACCAGAATGTAAACGTACACTGACTCACAGCGGCCTTTCAGGTTATCGATTTTGTACACCAACTTGTGAACACCACGGCTTGTTTTAACTGATCACCGTCTTTATAGGCCTGCCTTGACATTATCTTGACAATCGGGGGCTAATAAACTTGGGGGAATGGAAGAAAGATGTCGATGTTTTTAAGCGATGTAGCACGATGGCTGGGGCTTTATTTGCCTAGATAATGTACATACCTAGTACCAGTTCGAGTTTGCCGTTCTTATCTAGTACTTATCAGGGCTTCATTAATTTTATATTTAGAACGCATAACGAGCTGATACGAAAATGGAAATCCGTTTAAAAAAATTGTCGGGTAAGTGTGAAAATAGGCAGGTACCAAAAATCACCTGATTCTGTCAGCGAGTAAGTCCAGTCGGATGAGTACGGGCCATTAAAATTGACATTTATTAGACCCTTACGTGGTTCCATTGCTTTGAAAGCGGGAAACTTACACATACAGAAATAGAACTGTCATTTCCCGGTACTCTATTGTGACATTTTACTTTACTAAAATGCTAAATGCGGTGCTTTTGGCGACCTACGCAATTATCACTGATAATAGGGCTGTTTTGCATTAAAACAAAACAGTTATTATGTGTGTGGAAGAACACACAGCATGGGTGAAGAGACGTTCAATAAATTAAGCCTAAAAGATCACACAGTTTCATTTCATACCTGTTCCTCTTCATGTTACCTGTCTGTTTCACTCCTAGCAGAGCGTTGCAGTTTTCCTGAACTGGAACGTACCTGTCAATGTCAACTCATAGTCTTCTACAACCACCAGCAAGCACCTTGCTGCCATGCTGTGTGTTCTTCCACACACATAATAACTGTTTTGTTTTAATGCAAAACAGCCCTATTATATGTGTTTCCAGAACACACAGCATGGGTGAAGACCTGTTTGATATCTGCTGGTGGAAAAAACCTGTAATGGGTACAGGTATAATGAACGCTATGTGAAAATAAATAAATCCATTAATAAATTTGAAATCATCTATATTCCAGATTATAACAAATTTAGGAATAAAGTATAGTAGTAATACTACTAAGTAATAATTCAAAGAGAACATACTTATGAATCTATAAAAATCAATAACAGAAAAACAAAATTAAAAACAATCTATCAAGGCACTCCTACCTCGTTAACCTAATCAAGTACTTTATCAAGCATATAAAATATTATGTAAGGTAATTACTTAAATGAGATCAAAAAAGAATCACTACAGTACAACACAGTACCTTATGTTCATTAGTATTTTAATAAACACAACCTTAACCACTAAATAATTTTGAAGTTATTGGTGAGATAATCACTATTATCATTACTAATAATTCTCTTTACTGTTCGACAGTAGAATTTCCTGAAAGTGTTAGAGCTCTTCCAATTTGTCCTCTCTAAAATTTCTTCTACTGGCCTGTTTTCCAAAAAACTTCTTGAAGCCACTGCTGATCTCACACTACCTGGTGATGCATTTATTCCAGCTTCTTTAAACACATTCCTTATCCAACCAGCTATAATTGTACGAGTAGCTGGTCTAATTTTCCCTGTGATTGATATAAATTGGGTAGCTCCAATTTCCTTCCATGTTTGTGCATGACACTTTATGCAGCCCCCCTGGAAGGCTTGGCAGCGTTGTACATAGTCAATTTTGTTTTGAGTTCTGATCCGAGTTCTTCTTTTTAAAGTGATTTCTACGAAAGTTATGACGCTTTTGGGGAGCCTGAGTGCTATCTTGCTTCGTCTGCTTGTTGTCAAATCTAGAATTTTTATTATAGGTGTTGTGGCCTCTTTTTTCATGTTTGCCTATAGGGGTATGGTATGCTCTCCCTTCCTTAACATAATCTGGCTTGTTTAAACATGACTGAGTTCCCCCTAAAGATTTAATGACAGGCTGCAAAGCCTCACGGCTAAACAAATATTCACTACTTGGAGGAATCCCTCTCAAGGTCACTTTTAAATTGGGATTATTAAGTTCCTTCATTATCCTTTCTCTCCTAATCTCAATTGATTCTCCCCTCCTACCACACATAATCTGCATGATGTTCTCTGAACATCTATGCAGAGGGGAACCAGGTCCCAGCAAGCAAGTTATTTTTTCAAAAAGAGAATTAGGGTTTAATTCTTTAGGATTTACTGCGGCCCAGTTTAATAAGTCCTGCAATCCCTGTTTTAACAATTCCTGTTCTAATTCTGCATTGGTCAATCCGGCTAACACATTCTCTGCAGAAGCTAAATAATCCTTTGTCCTATTTAAGTGACAAAATTCTTCATTAATTTTCAATGGTACAAAACCTGGAGTTGCTAAGTCTGCAAAGTGGACTTGTACCTCATTCCTTTCCATGCCTGTGTATCAAAATGTTGTAGTTTGATTAGTTTCTCCAACCTTTCCTTTTTGGCAGGAGGAACAACTTTTCTATCATCAAAATCTGTGCTTAGTTCACCTAAAGTAAACTTATTGGAGTTGCAAGGGTTAATAAGGAATTCTGAATGTGCAGTTCCCTTAATAGTACCAGGAAGGGTTAGAGCATCAGTACTCTGACTATGATTAATGAAGGGTAAAGTCTGTTACAAATACCCGGAAATGTAACCTACTTGGCTTATCAGGCCTTCAATACGCGGGTCAGAAGTAGAAATATGTTTGTACTTACGACTTTTTTTTGGCGGAGGCGATGCATAGCCCTCCTCATCTTCCGAAAATGAGGAAGAATTGCAGTCGTCACCGGAGGATACTGGTTGACGCGGGCGTCGAGAAGTCTGTTCCTCATCCGAAGCAACAACTGAACTACCAGGTTCACCAACGCCCCTGTCCTTACCGTCAATACCATTCTCCTTGCCACTATTAATCACTGACCGAGTGCTCATACTCACTAAAGTCACTAATAATAATCTAAACAATCACTTATTTGCACTTTCAAAACGATATTACTATAATATTCATGAGAAAATTTTGCGTGTTTTCGCGGCAAAATTTATGAACGCTATGAGTTGACATTGACAGGTGCGTTCCAGTTCAGGAAAACTGCAACGCTCTGCTAGGAGTGAAACAGACAGGTAACATGAAGAGGAACAGGTATGAAATGAAACTGTGTGATCTTTTAGGCTTAATTTATTGAACGTCTCTTCACCCATGCTGTGTGTTCTGGAAACACATATAATATCCGTGTCGTGGGCGAATCTCGTTGCATACCTACGTCATCAGGAGCGGTTGGCATTACACTAATAGACAACATTCATGACGTAGCTAGCAGACGAAGCCCGTGTTTGTTTCATAATTTTTCAGTCAATGTTTTTACGTGGATATGGCTTCTTTGATGAAGCAACGACGCGCAACGATGAGCAAGCGCCAGTCTCACAATAAATTAATTTATAGATTCTAATAGTTCATGTAAAAAAGCTCAGGGGGCCAACCACCACCTCTTAGAGCAGTATTATTTTAATATTACTTGACTGTGAGAAAGAGATGGAGCTATACGTCCTGTATAGCTCCATCTCTATCTCACACTGAAGTAATATTAAAATAATACTGCTCTAAGAGGTGGTGGTTTAGGTCCTGAACTTAAGATTTTGAACAAGATTTTTATTCCGAGTTTCAAGCGACCAATTATCGTGTTATTAGGAGAAAACTATAGTTCATGGTATAATGTTGGTATGACTTATGTTGTCCAGTTGTTTTCGTAACTTATTTCGTAACCGATTAAGAGTAATCTGTTTTATTTTTTTTCGTTGACATTTCAACAACATTCATTTACGTTGTAGAGCAGATTTTTTTTCGAACTTATGAAGCAAAGGATTAGACATTTGTTTCAAACCAATTCAGATGGTCGTGTATTACGCAATTAGGTGCTGGATTGAACTTGGAAGGTTAAATTCATACTTACTAGTTACCTGAGTTTTTTCCTGATTCAAAAAATTACTACCTAAATACATTAAAAGATAGCCTTTTTGTGGTAAAAAATATCTCCGCTTAAAGCGCCTAAAGACCAATTTATACCTTTAAAATAAAAAAGCGGCTCTTGTTTTTCTCGCCACAGTTAAAGGAGTCGTTTTATGAACACTCGAGAGCGAATAAAATTAATAATAATGGGACATAGTATCTTCTTGGATAGTCGTTACAGGTTACAGGTAAACAGAATCCCGAAACTGTCTCCGTCTGGTAACCCAGTCTTACCAAGCGGTATCGTGTTACCCAGTAACTGGGTTGTGGATGGTATTTAGCTGCATCCGGTTAGACTGGAAGCCGACCCGAACATAGTTGGGAAAAGGCTAGGCAGATGATAATAATGATAGTACTTTTCTAAATTTTCTAAATTTGTACGCCGTAAAGGCAAAACATGACTGTGACATAATTTATTGTAACATCTTGCATGCCTTGTGTGTGTATACCTACTCGTGTTTTGGACAAATAGATGACTTACTTACTTACTTTTAGACGAGCTCTTTTATTGAAACCATCCATTTTCAACATTTTCTCTAACTTACATCCACACTAACCTTGTAGAAATAGAACCTTTGAGATAACTGTGAAAGCCAACATTTGTAATGAAACTTTTACGTTTAGTTAGCTGAGTCTGATGTTATTGTTTTACTGTCTCTGTTTTATTTTTACCGACTTCAAAAAAGGAGGAGGTACCACGTTCGGATGATTGTTCTTTTTTTTTTTTATGTGTGTTCATCGATTACCCCGCCGTTTGTGAACCGATTTAAAAAATTCTTTTTTAGTTCGAAAGGGTATACTCCCGAGATGGTCCCATATAAATTTTATTAAGTTTGCTTGCGTAGTTTTTGAGCTAGCTTCAATATTACATATTTTTCCCACAGTCTATGTAGACGATATAATTATTAGATTCCTTCACTGTTATTTACATAGCAGGTAGTAACTTGTGTGGGGTAGGTACCACCACTAAAAAGTGAAAAATAAAAAACTTTTTACAAAAAAAAACAACCGACTTCAAAAAAAGTCGGTGTCTTTGCTTTTTAATTTTCGTTTTTTGCCACCGACTTCCGAAATTAAAGTAATTTTTTTCACTTTTTATTTAGTGTTTTTTTTGAAGTCGGTTGTTTTTTTTGTAAAAAGTTTTTTATTATAATTATTCTAAAAGTCGGCGTATAAAACTGGTTAGGCATAATATTATACCTGATATTTCCTATAACAATAACTTTATTAACAAGATAAAATTTTACTAGGTAGCTTTGAGGGTTCTTAGATTAGACTATTTTTTTTTGTTTCGTCCTTTTGTAGTAATTTGTGGTTGTGCAGAACTTCACAAATTGCTTACTGTAAGGTTTCATGACGCAAGTGAGATAACTGCGTCACAATCAAGAAATCTGTTTGTTTAAGGGGGATGCGCTAGGGTGGCCCGCGAAATTCAAATTTTCTTACGTTTTTTGCAATTTGTAGGTCATTATCAGGTTGTATGTTGATCTAAATATTATTAGCGCTCGTAACAAATATGGATTTACAGGATTATAAACATTAAAGTCAGCAATACAACTCTCTAAGCTCATGAAAGTGTATTGAATGACTATTTCATGAAATCATGACATTTGACACTTTCATGAACTTAGAGAGTTGTATTGCTGATTCTAATGTTTATAATTCTGTAAATTCATATTTGTTACGAGCGCTAATGATATTTAGATCAACATACAACCTGATACTGACCTGCAAATTGCAAAAAATGTAAGAAAATTTGAATTTCGTGGGCTACCCTAGCGCATCAACCTTAAGGATAGTAGCAATGTTTCAAAGCCGCTACTCAAGACGATTGTTTTGAAACTCTGTCATTTTCCATAACCTGAACATACCTTACAACCTCTTCTTCTTCACTTCAGGGGTGTCCGGTGTGACCCCCTTCACCCCCTCCCCTTAACATGGCTCTGGTTTCACGACAACTTAAAGTAGTTGTAACTTTTCGTAATGGGAAAATGCCCTAGGTAGGATGGATGACTGATTTTCCTATTCAATTTCGAACATTACAATATAATTATAACTTATTTAATTAACTTGATTGATACAGTGTCAGAATCGTTGAAGTTCCAAAAGAATGTGTTAAAATCATTAGTGGCGCCCACCGTGGCACTAAATTACATTTTATATTATGTAGCATTTAAAACCTTAATTAAAGTCTAGAAATACTTTATGAAATACCTTTTTAGTACTAACCCTTTGTCATTAGTCATTGTGATATTGGTTTGGTTAATAATATGTTCTTAAGAAAGTTACAAAAACCTAATTAAAGTTATCATAAAAAAAACTAATTATTCTCGGTGGTTCCTAAAAAATGTCACTGCGCAACCCTCTGTGCGAAGTCAACCACGCGGGTCCAGTGCGGGTTGGTAGATGTCACATGTCTTCGAATTTTTGCGACATGCCATGTTCCTCATCATAATGCTCATGTCCCAATTTATTTGAAGTCTACTCAGACCCAGCATGTCTTTTTTCCAAACACCTCTAAGAGACGTCACCTTTGTATTCATAGCTTTATCTCTAATTCTAATCTCTAATGTAGCTTTTATACAAATTCGTTTGTCTGTGTATTCACTCCTTGACGGATTTTGATGTGGGTTTTACAATCATCCAGCCAATTTCTTTAGACAGGTTGTACCTTCGTCAATATTTGTCAGGGTGGGCCACATTATTAATATTACATCCGTGCGAAGCCACGCAGATTACCAGTTTTAGTTTTATCTAAGCTTCGAAAGCATGATAAGCTTATTGATTTATTTATTACGTCAAATGTGCTGCACATTTTATGTAGGATTATACACAGTATCCGGCCGTAAGGAACCAAATACACTGTACATATAAGTAGGATTAAATATACCTACGGTACAGGCTGGGCCGTAAGGACAGAGTTTTTGAAAGAATAATTTATTTCTTCAAGCATTCGGTGACGATGACGCGAGTTCCATGATTTTTGTTCACCCAACAAGCGTGCGGTGACGATGACGCCAGTTCCATGATTTTTGTTCATTAAAAAAGTGCTCAAAGCGCCTAAAGAAGTTTTCACTTCAAACAAATTCGGCTTTGTAGAGCATAGTCATTATATCTAAGATCGCCACTGGTTCCTCAAACCTATAAAGCAATGGATTTTCAATATCCTTCAAAACTCTCGGATTGTGATTGAAAGTGTCTTACGCAATAAGGGTGATTGTGTCATATTTACTCTCGGTTATTATACCTACCGATGAACTGCAGTACATACATTTTATTACACTTCCTAATGTTTGATCCAAGCATGGCTGATGGCGTTTCGTTAGCCCTGACCGCAGGGTGCAGCGGGCGCGCCCTCCACGGACTACATAGAAATGCCATAAAACCACAAGCGGCTGCGTCATACGACGTTCAGTGCGAAATTACTGATCCTGGTCAGGGACGAGCAGGACTGATCAGAAAGATAGATTGGAATACTGGAAGATCAGAGGCAGAGACAAAGTGATATTCTATCAAAAGAAAGAAAGAAAGAAAGAAAGAAAGAAAGAAAGAATAACGTTTATTTGGACACAGTTCATGAAACACAAAATACAAATAACAAAATAAAAAAAATTTGAAAACAATAGTGTGCGCCTCACGGCTGCGCCAAAAAGGTTCATTTCAGCATTAATGCCAGACAGGTACTGTCTGACGCTGGTTTTCTAATGAACCTTTAGTGACAAGTGACGGGAAGTACAAACAGTTTCAACATACCCAATAAATATTTTAACCATTAGGTACCTATCAGCGATAACGATGATGGAAAAGGCAAAAATTTATAGGACTGACACAAGCTATCGAAAAGCTTATGTCAATCCTGTTGGAAGTCGTTGAAATACGAAACGCTTTCGAAGTGATTTTCATTTGTCTAGGCTCTCAGCAGTGCTAATCCTATTCGTAATTCAAAAGTGCCTTTCAAAAGCGACGTTCAAAAGTGCCTTTAATGTGCCTAGTTGAAATAAATTATTTGACTTTGACTTTGACTTTAATAAAACTTCGATAACATAGAAATGTCAAAGCATAAGTTTCTGCGTCAAACGTGGCGTTTAGTAACTAAATTACTGATGAGTGGGTCAGGAACGAGCAGGACTGATCAGAAAGATATAATAAATTGGAATATTGGGAGATAGGTATAGCACACAAAAATTCGGTGTAGGCCCCGCTCGCCAATATCGAGTTATTTTGGCATCCGCAGTATTGATACATAAAATACCTTATCTTTATTGTACACCATATAAAAAGTCAAGTGGTCCCTAAAAGCGATATAACCGTGGGCCCTCCCACGTTCTCACTTCCAGCTGTTCATAGATATTTGGAAACACACACAGTCCTCGACGAAGTAGGTACACATGTAGGTATATAAATAAGGTCGTGAAGAAATAAATTTGAGCCATACATTCTGCCCAAGATTCGACATGCAAAAATTAAATGAATGAGTACGATTGATGCTACACCTAACAAAAAATACATTAAACAAGAGAAGTAACTGATATTAATGTCGTCTGCCAATACCAGCTGTATCCTTAACCTTTTGTGAATCGGGGGAATTCGTGGGGAATCGTAATGGACTCGAGTTGCGAAGAGCTCTCAGCTTATTACATTTTTACCGGTGCAAGCGATGAAACCTCTGTGAGCTAGATGTGTAGGTGGTCAATATTGTCGAATGCTTTTACATAGATCAGTTGCAATTGGTACCCTATTGAAGTTTTATTTACGTTCAAGGACTGGAAATCGACAAATCTACTTCCGTAATTAATTGCATTTCAGTATGACACGTGGCTCTTTTAGGGTTCCGTACCCGGGTGCCAAACGGAACCCTACTATTACTAACGTCCTACGTCCGTCTGTCTGACAGCGGGCTGTACCTCATGAATCGTAATAGGTGGTTTTGAAATTTTCACAGATTGTGTATACCGCTATAACAAAAAATGAAATAGAGTTAAAAATTAAAGGGTGCAGAAACGCTGCAGAAACACGTTTCACGCTGCAAAAAAACGCTCAGAAACACGTTTCTTGTATGGGGGGGGACCCCATACAAGATAAATCGGTAAGTACTAGAAATAAATATCGTCAAAAACCTCATTAAAAATGTCGGTGAGTCACTTACCTATGTTGTCTAAACAATTACTGGAAAACAAATTTTTGTTTTGATGACCATAAAAATCACATTCCCTATAGATACACCGGTGATACTAACCTACGTTTACGTAGTATTTTTCTATTTTAAATGTGTTAGCTGTATCTAATAATGTACTTAAATACATTATATGTTTTTATTCCAGAGTTTACCAATAAAATACTTAGGTAAGGTTTTATTCATAAACGATGCTTAACCCTTCGGCCGTCTGCTGTCAACATAGTCTAGTCTAGATAATTGACTTAACAATACATTTTTGTCGTTCAAACGGCTTTTAACGTTTATTAATAAAGGGCTTAGTGCACAAGGCACTATATTGCTCATAAACTCATAATGCAAACATCGAGAAGTGCCACAAACAACACAGTCTAGTCTAGTAAAGGTGTTCAATTATGGTGGGCGCTATAATAGGTCATTTTCAGTAAACGGTGCGCAGTCTGGCATAGTTCTACGTGTAGCCCGTTCTAGACACATTCCAGACTTAGCTCGTTAACCTTTGTACCGGTGCCGGCGCCGTGAATTCCTTCTACCCGTAGATATTTGATACCAAGTAGTAGCTTAGTTCAGTATCAAGGAAAAGCGAATAGTCTTTATCTAGGGGGGGTGGAGATGAAATAACGCAACCGATGCGAACAAGCTCATGTCATCTAACAGCCAAAAACACAGCCTATATTCTGGTCCACATTGACCTGTGAAAACTATATGAAAATCTGTTTAGTAGTTCCGCAGATGGGCGCAAACAAACAAACAAACATACACATTACTTTCATAATGTGGAAACCGATTTCGTTTCACCACTACTTTACTTTCATTAATTTCGTTTACTTTCATAATGTGGAAACCGATTTCGTTTCACCACTACTTTACTTTCATTAATTTCGATTACTTTCATAATGTGGAAACCGATTTCGTCACAGGAGTGTCTGAAATGTCATACCCATGTACATACATTCATCTTAATACATGAGAGAAGTAAAGTGTCTGAAATGTGCTATCTATTATTACGATGTTGTTTTACTTTGCACGTCTAGCGAGTGCCGTTAATCTGCCCACTAGTCATTTTGCACGTTACGTACAGTGTCACTCGTCATGATGCAATTATAGTATCAAGTGCACGTTTTGAACTAATATTAACTTCCATCAAAATCAAAATCAAAATAATTTTATTTCACATAAGCCTACATAGGCACTTATGAAACGTCAGAAGCTAGGTGCACGGTTCCAATTGGTCGTTTCCTATGGAGAAGAGCCGGCAAGAAACTCCATGGTTACTATTTTAAAAGATAATTGGGTTTTACAATATTTTTTAATTACAGTGTTAATAGTTATGGGAGGACAGTGTAGGCCTTTCAAAAAGTTTCAGGTAAAAAAATTCTACAGTCCACTAAGCCTACAACGTTCTCACATTCACAAGGTAGAAAAGAATCTATACAACGTGTAACGGAATAAACGCAAGAGCTCATACACCCCAATTAGAATATTAAATTATAAGACTAAAATAATATCTGTAATTTAATTTAATTAAACGACACCTAGTATTTTTTTTACAAAATAGACTTCCTGACTAAACATGAAACGTTTGAGCACACTACTCGATCTCCACGCACACTAATAGCGCGCCGCACGCGTGCGTGTGCCTGCCAGCTGGCTATGTAGGTAGGTACACTCTACACTAAGCAAGCGTATGTATTAGGTATGTACGTTAGTTCAATGACCGGACATTACTAGTAAAATTATGATTTCATCTTTCCATCACATTTTCACAGGCTTTGGACAGTCTGGACTGTAGGCTTTGAATAATTTTGTTTACTTAATTCTAAGATGAAAAAAGAAAAATGCTTCCGCTTTACTGAACCTTAGAAAGGTTTAGTAAAGCGGAAGCATAATCAAGCAACTTTTCGGCCGTCTACGATCTATCAGTAAACGTGATAGGGTGGTCTTTTTGGCGGCCGCCCGACTCACTTATTATCTCTGATGCGTACCTACCCAACTGTCGCGATATCATATTCAAAGTCTGCGTGTTTAAAAGATTTGAATCATAATATTTACAGTAATTAAAATTGGTAAACATGAAGGTACTTACAGAACTGAACTATGTATTTACACTACGCTATCTCACTATTTTTCTTCGTCTCCTTTTTAATACACTTTCCAAATGTCCACCGCCTTGCTCGATGCAAATTTAGTTTATTTAGAAAGAAAGAAAGAAGAAATTAGTGTGCAAATTCGCCCCCCTATCTATGGCCGTGTTAGGACGAAAGGTACCGGAGTCCCTCAGGCGCTGAGTTGCACTTAACATTGTCCTGGCGCTCACTGCTCTGGTACCATATCTAGCGTTGAACTCTCAACACGCTAATTCGACATTATCGTAACAACGAGCCAGGAGTGACTTCACCATCTCCGTGTACTGAATATTGGTGTACTGGAATGCCATCGCGCACGTAAACAAATGACATTCGGGAACACTTGTCGCTCGCTGCCGGCGAATAACTACCCTTGTGAGCGGCCGCACCGCGGGCGGTGACGGCGCTTGCGGCGGCATATCAAACGTCAAAGGGGTAAGTCGGCAAATTAATGCATCTCCCTCTTTCACATTAATCTTCCATTTGCAAAAAAAAAAACCACAAAATTCCTAATATTTTGTCATTTCTTAGAATGTGAAAGACCACATTCGGTCGTGCACTTAAAAAAGCTTTATTACTTTGGTATTAGGTCTAAATTTCGTTAAATTAACATTTTTTTTTAACACAACTTGCTCAAACGTAATAAAAAGCAATGTTTATGTGTGTGTAAAGAAAGCTATGACCGAACAACAAATTAGGTTTTGCATTTAAATTAGACATATTGCTTTGCAATAAGGATTAAGCTTCCTTGAATTAACTACCTATTTTATTTACCGCGCACTACACATAGGATAGCTATGAGCGTATTACAAATTTGTTTATGCATTTGAATAGGCTTTATTCCTTTGAGATAAGGCTTAAATTTCCTTAAATAAAATATCTTATTACCTTGGTAAGACGCGGTGGTTCTAATTTCAGTTAAAGAAAAGATTTTTTCATGAAAAATTAACACATATAAATAATGATGGAAATCGATTCAGAAGCCGATTCTGAGCAAACTACTTTCAGGTCTTGCGCTT
The DNA here is from genome assembly GCA_947522985.1 of Lithophane socia. Taxonomy (NCBI): domain Eukaryota; kingdom Metazoa; phylum Arthropoda; class Insecta; order Lepidoptera; family Noctuidae; genus Lithophane; species Lithophane socia. The sequence continues at coordinate 7,803,401 of OX383271.1, read as the reverse complement.
ATTCTGTTACACGTTGTATAAGATAAATATGAAACTATAAATAAACACCTATTTAAACCAAATTACATGATTGCCATTACAACTGTAACAAATCTGAATAATTATCATGTCGGCAAAATTAGCCACTAATAAAGAGTTGAAATTGAATTGTAGAGAGTCCTTAGACTAAGTCGCCATCGAAGTAGAGTCCTTAGTCCTTACCTATTCTTTAGAGTCGTTTGTACGCACAAGTTTTTCGTCCCGTGAAAAACTATGGTTTATTCGCCGTGTGTAGGCACGGTCGTCAGTGTTGTGTGGGTCACTATGGCACGTTTTAAATACGGCGCGGTTTATACGCCGTACCGTAAAGAAACCGTGCCGTGTACAAAGGGCCGAAGCACTGGGGTTGCGTAACCTATTGTTATTTTATCACCATCCAATTTATTGGGTCAGGGCAGCAAGTCTTCTTCTGCTTCCCATACATCTCTATAAGCCGTCATCTCATAATTCCCGAGTCGAGATTTTTTTTTATTTTTTCCATTACGAATTTCCTAGTAAGAGCCCGGAATTTGGAAGTTGGCGCGATGCCGCCCCCCATGTCTCGGAGAACACGTTAAAAACCGTTGGCCCTGCGCAATTGATATAATATTTCTATGGCCCTGTGCCTGATCTCTTTCCGGTCGTGACGGATTGACATCCCATCGGACTATGAGAGTGAGGGAAGAGAGAGTGAACTGTGTGCGCACAAACTTGTGCACTGTAATAGCACCCGCGCCGAAGGCTGGTCTCCGCTGAGATTGGTCGCTATGACCGAAATTCGGTCTGGGGGAAGACTATTCACCCCGTTATGTTGTCCTACACAGAATCCATCCGAAGCGGTATCTTTACGTAAGGCAGTTAATGGTTGTTAAGTAGCTTTCGTCATATTTTGGTATCAATTTAAATAAAAATCTAAACAGTGCTTCTGGTGACGATCGCAGCGATAAGCGTTTGTAGCGGTTTAGTCCACGTTAAACCCGCTTTGGGTTTCGTCTCAAAGGCTCTCTTGAACACAAAGAATGTCGCAGTGAGTTTTGCGGTAGGTATACATCAGAAAGAATTTCTGATATGTCTTGTGAGAACCCTTCGTAAATCGAGACTACGCACAGAGCCGCTTTTATATGTGGACTTTGGATTTGCATCGGGGTGTAAGAATTTCCGAAAATTCATCCCTTAGGGGTTGAAAGATTGTACCTATATAAAAAAAAGTTAAGCTAGCAACTTTAAATAACAGCATTATGTACAGTCGACTTATAGGCGCTGATTAGTGTTGTTACCACTGATGGATGTTCTGTTGACTGTACTATAACAAAGTTTCGGAAAAGATCTAAAATAAAATAATGACCACCATTTAACGTACGGACGCGGGGTTTACCACCAGGTCATGGCGTGACAGTTTAATTGTCATTAGGAAGACGAGCAGGGTGCGTCGTATAAGTCACTGAAATGAAGGGAGCTTTGATTCCCGTGGATATCGGTCAAACTCATTTAGATCGTCACTAATTAGAACGTAAATAAGCTTTTATAAAATTTCTGGGTGAGGCATGTGCCCGGTATAATATTAGGTCCCCCTATGAAATCAGCGTTTTGTATGGGGAATTTTAAAGAAGTTGCATTTTTAATACTGTAATTTATATAACAGCCATGAACACTAATGTTTTAAATCTTTTATGCACTAATAAGTATAATAAAAATAAGTTTCGGATAAGTTAAAAAAAAAATTGTGGTCATTTCTGCTAACAAAATGAGAAGTAATTTTATAGGTATTTTATATGTTTAGAAAACTATAAGTAATAAGGTTTTTTTACTATTGGTAGTTGTGTATGATGGTCATTATTCGATATAATACCAAGCAACTGATGAATATTTTAAATCATAGAAGTGACGAGGTTCTCTATTTGTGAGAAAAAACGCCAATTTCACAGGTATCCAATATATGGCATGCCCTAAAAGCTAAATATAGAAATACTTATGAATGAAATGACGCGTGGTAATTCATGAAAGACCGTCCTAACATGTAAAAAAACCTGTCCGATCCGTGACTGTGTGGATAAGTATCGTACTGAGAATCTATTTATGTAGTAACTAGCTTCCGCCCGCGGCTTCGCCCGCGTGGTATGTCGATAGAAAGTAGCCTATGTCCTTCCCCGAGATGCCATCTATCTCCTTGCCTTTTATCGAAATCCGTTCAGTGGTTTAGGCGTGAAAAGGTAACATACAGACAGACAGACAGTACTTTCGAATTTATACTAATACTTATAACTACTATTTATTTTTTAATATTAGTATGGATTTGGAGGGGATAAAAAAGGAGCTCAACGATTTTAAAGACCTCTCAAATTCTCTCAAAGATTCTATTAAAGTTTGTAATAGCCCGCTCTTTGCGGAGAATATAGATTCCGTTCCGTATTTAAAACGAGCAAAAAACACCGGAAAACACGTTTCTTGTTGTCTCTTCAATTACTTATTCACTTTATTAAATTTTTATCATTTATACCGATAATAGAAACATCCAATACGGTTCATGAGATACAGCAGAGTACAGAAAGCGGAGGCTTAGTAATAGTGTTCCGTTTGACACCCTTCCGGTACGGAACCCAAATAAAAAGCTGGCTGGAACAGAACCGAGCAGAGAGAGGGTATTAAATTTTAACAGTTCTTAATAGGTTCTGTGCATTTTCGGCAGATTCTTGTAACCTATCTATTGGCAAATGGTTCTATTAATTCTGAAGCAGAACTCTGTGATTGTAGGTTGGTGTTTGATTTTGTCAAACAGGTACGATTTTGCATACTGTTCTATAACATATTTAATGATAAATACTATAAAATGTTGGGTGCTATAAACTTTTGTTACGATGTAAGTATACGAGAAAACGTAATGATGTGGTGAAAAAATTGGCTGGTCAGCAAGGTTGGGTCATTGCCCTGGGTTTGCGCAACATGTTCTACATCAATTTTGAATAGAAGATCATAAAAATATAAAACACATACACCAGAGTCTCGATGCTACTGTGCTATCGAAATACGAAGCTTTACAAATGTATCGTGTGAGCTCGCAAATACGTGTACCAAAAATTTCTGACTAATCAGAACAAATTAACTGATCAATAAACAAGGGGCTAGTGCATGGCAACAGTTTTATTAAAAGCAGCCCCTACAAGAACCCCTTGCAATACAATATGCAGCGACTTCCGGGCGCCGCCCGTGCGACCCCTCTATTTCCCGGGCTTGCGGCCCTACCTTGCCATCGACCTGCTATTTCCGGTGAAATTTGAACATGGAACAAAATAAACAAATTGTTTTTTATTAACATAATAAGTAGGTAGGTAGTATCTTGATACTATTTTGGTGAAACGCGCCCTTCAAAACGGAACTCAGTTTGTATTTACACTGAGTTCTATTTTGAAGGGTCCTGATAAAAATGCGGGGCTAACCTGTGAGGCGTTTCAACCTGGGTAAAATGAGCAAGGCATGATAACAAATCTAAATAAAACCAGCAGAGCCCGCGGCGATACGGATTCGCACTAAAATGCAAAATGATTGATGAGCGTCCAAACTTTCGCAGTCATAAAAGGAACACAATAAATTATAAGTAAAACATGAAGCCGCTGCAGCTTAAAAGGATTCAAAGGCAGGAGGGATTAAATAATTTTCCTTCAGTATTTTTCGTCTGTAAGCGTAAATAATGTACTCGCGAAGCAGCGTAATAAAATTAATAAATAATACAGTAAAACAATTAAGCAAAATGCTTTACGTTTAGCCTCGGAAAGGGGAAAACCTAAACCATAACGTGTACAGCTTTAAAAATACAAGCTGTATTTTTCAAGCACTATATTTTTGAAGTCATGAATACTGAAAGAGATTGAAAAATGTTCATTTATGCGTCGGCACGCAAGCTATAAGCTATAAGAGAGAATCTAGCTTAGGACAGCAAAATATGAAACTCATATTTTTTAAATCATAACATAACATCATGCCTGTATTCCCCGAAGGGTTAGGCAGGGATACACACCTATTTCGCCAGATAAGTTGTATTGTTGTTTGTTGTATTGTTATACATTCTGTTGTGTTGTGTTTATGTTTCAATTTCGAATTCGTTTTCAGTAAACTCATACAACACCGAAGCTATAACTACATTGAACGGGTTTTTAACATTTACATTAGCGCCTTATTTTACACAGTTTTCCAAATATCTATCGAGATCATATAAGATGTTGTTTCATGAAGTCTTCATTTCAACATTCAATTAAACATTTGAAAGCGCACTTTGGCTGAACATTATAATATCTTTATAGTTAGTCGTTGCACTCTGTCAGTCCATTTTTTGGCCTGTCGACGTTAGCAAACGTGTATACTGAAATTGAAACAGTCGAACAGCTGTTTTCACAATGACGACACATCATTGAGGCGTTTCTTCGGCAACACTTTGGCATCAACATCATTCTAAAAATGCTGCCAATTATTTGTAGATTTTGTTCCATTTTGTCATGTGTTTGGTCATTACTTCCACAGACCATCTGATTTTGACAGTGATGCTTAATTGTTTTGTCTGTTTGTATATGGACTTTACTCATTCAGTCACGCTGTATTCTGATAGACACATGATTCGCTGTAGACTATTGAGAAATAGACTTTGAATATAGTTTCATATTTTAATAAACACTTTGATAGTTTGTGGATGTGGTGGTGTAATGATAATCCATACTTCCATACTAATATTATAAATTCCAAAATATACCGTACAATATAGAGGTATCGTATTACCCAGTTACTGGGGTATGGAGTTCAGCTGCATCCAGTTAGACTTGAAGTCGACCCCAACATAGTTGGGAAAAGGCTAGGCAGATGATGATTATAAATTCCAAAGTAACTCTGTCTGTCTGTCTGTATGTTACCTTTTCACGCTACCACTGAACGGATTTCGACAAAATTTGGCAAGGAGATAGATGGCACCCTGGGGAAGGACATAGGCTTGATAACGAAATACTAGCTGGCTAGTTCTTGATAACTTTAAAATGTTTTGGGAGGGTACGGTACCGGTGTAACTTAATAGTCACATGAGACATTTCAGTTTTGTCTCTGGAATAGCTACACATCTGTGATGATGCCTCTAATATAGCAGATGACTATAGACGGCTAACATAAAATTAATGTACCGTTAGCGAAAAGAGTTTGTAAGGATCGGTTCTGTAGTTTCGGCATACAGCCGTATGGAAACGGTGTAAATTATGTACATGAATATAATGTAGCGTAGAGGATCTATTGAATGACTTAATTGTCCACAAATATTCCACACTTCTGTCCGTTAACAAAAACAAAATCTTTATTTAAACCCTAATTAATGATACAAAGCAACATCAGCCATTTAGTATTGTAGTCACACTGAAGTAAACAAACTCAGCAGTTCCGAAGTAGTAGTTTATCTTCATAAAACAATATTTGTTTTTAATTACAACTTGTGGACAGTGTGATAAGCCTGTGCTCAACGGCGTATTATATTGTGATTCCAATTAAGATTTCGCGCGTTTACTAGTTTGATTTCATCATAACTTTGAAGAGTTATCCTTTTTTTTTTTTTGTTTGTGTTTGTGTAATCATCTAATGACTTCTCCCGCTCTGGGCGGAGCGGAAGGGCGTGACAGACTTTTACTGACTAAAACCCACCCGTGTTCCTTCAGTTGCCTATTGCCAAGGTCCCGGTATCCCTTTCGGACTTTCCCGCAACCCTGTCATACACCTCATTGTCCAAAGAGAGCTATTCTCCTTTATAACCTTTTTTTACCTCTTCACAATTATTCCTAACCAGTGTCTCTTATCTCCAGGAAATGTGGAGAAAAGGAGGTGAGCGACCAGGACTGCGTGGCGATAGGTAGCCGACTGCGGGGCGCGATGGGGACCCGCCGCCCGGCCAAATTCTGGCCGCAGCTATGGGCCACCGTCGTCAGGAACCTCCTGCTCAAGAAACGGGACACCAGGAAGACTCTTGCCGTGTGTATTCATTAGTTCATAGAAATGTACATAATTTTGCAGCCCAGCTGCCTTCATTTTGATTCAAGTGCATAAGTATATGTTTTGCAGATCATCTGGACTATAGGTCACGGTACCATTACGACACCTCTTATTATGGTCGATCTTTTCCCGTGCTCCTTCCATCGAGCTTGTGCCGTTTCAATTTTATATTCAAATGCTTTTTAATTCTTATACTTGTTGTATAAATCAAATCACATATTTATTAGAACAAATAACAACAACAATCTGCTTTTACGTTGTCTTTTTACACACTGTGTGTAGACGTTCCTCTCCTGTTTATAGGTCTGCTGAAAAAAATCTGTTGAAATAAGCAGTGCCTTTGTGCTCTTTTATCTTTATGAATTTTTCTCTATTAAGTGATTTGATTCCGCATGCGTTAATTACTTCACAAAAAAGCACTTGCAAAAACATTTTATCTTGGACTATTATATTAGAAGGAAATTGAAATTCTCACTATAAATTATAATATAGAGAATTTGAGTTAACATCGCCCAAATTCAGTTATCTACACAGAGAGAAGTCAGTCCTAACTTCTTCCTAATTTTCTATAACCAGGAGGTGCTGGTCCCGCTGTACTCTCTGGGGGTGCTGATCTTCCTGAAGATGTTAGTTCCGAACCCCAACTTCCCGGAGGTGCGGAAGCCAGGCCGACTACTGAGAATACACCACGACGCCTTCCCGGAGAACCATTCCGTAGCTGTTGTTGCTGACTGGCTCAATGCCAATGGGACTATGGTATGAAAACTATTCTTCGAATGATACTACAATTTTGAATCTCGATCTAGAGTTCTAACCCTTACCATGGTCATGATGTAAATAGGTTTCCTGAACAATAATTGACATTTATAACATAGCATCACATCTTGTTTCCCCGAAGGGTTGGGCACAGGTAAATATAGCTACACCCACATTATGTATTTCACAAAAGACTTCCCTTTATGGCATCTCGTCTAGCTTAGACATTGCCATTCATCTTGAATTCTCGACTACTCATTGCATATATGCTCTTGGTTCCTAAATTCAAAGCACAGTAATTACTACTGAAGAAGAAATGTGTGTAGAACTTTATTTTATTAATCTTCTACATCCTTATTCCATTGCAGGGTTTCCTGGAGGAGATAAACTCGTTGCTAGCGGAGTCCCACCAGCACCCGATCCACTGGATCAAGTATAACAACAACTCAGAGCTGAACGACGCGTACCACAACGACGCGAAGAACTTCCCCATCGCTGTCATATTTCATACTGATCCTCTATCTAATACTGAAGCCCTTAGGTAAGAGAACATTTGAGGATTCAAATTGTAGCGTAGACACGAAGGACAATTTATAAGAAAGATTGGTTCTGCTCGGCTCCTGTCGGTATGGATAATGTGAAGATATACGAGTATCCTACACGGTGCCGTGGTAAAAACAATAGACAGTCAGTAAGGTTTATTGAGGGAATACGATGTGGAACAGCCATGGATGCATACTGGAATGTATTATGATACGTAACTCTTTATAGTTTCCAAATTAATTGGGATAAGGGCAGTCAATGATGATACTGAATTTAAGGATTCAAAAAATAGAAAAATTATCCTGGGTTGAACCCAAAATCCGGAGTTTTGATTCCGAAGTGATTACCTATCTTAATTAGAAATTGCATTTCTACACTTATATGACTGACAAGAATAAAGCAAGTAACTACTCCAAATTACTACGCCATTAATCGTATCAATCAACAATCGTTCAATTTATAAAAGATGCACTTTATGCATTGATTACTTTCAACAATAAAGAACGGATGCCAATCACCCAACTACGCAAAAAGTTAATGTTACGTGGGAAAATGGCGCAGTGTCGAAATTGCGTTGCAGATCAGAAGACCAATTCCCGTTATAAAAAACTTACGATAAGGTCGTTCAAATTTTATATCGTAGTCGTAATCTCATCGATAACAATATAAAAATTAGGGATACTTTTGACAGATTAAACTGAGATTAGGAAGCGAACCTCCTCAAAATTATGGAAATTGCCCCTCAGATGTAGATTATTTAATAATATATTTATTTGCATAAAAACACGGTATAAAAAGATGGTAAAAAGTACAATTTAGAACAAAATATTATGTTTTGTCAATCTAATAATCAGCATGCATATTTTTCAGTAGGTAAATTACATTAACTGAAATCTTTAACACTATAGAAACTATTAACACATAACCATTCGTTAACTCTATTTTTAAATAATCTAGTGTTTACATTTATGAGATCATTTGGTAACTTATTATAGAAACGTACACACATTGCAAGGCAGATTTTATTATAATATTTAGTTAGTCTTGGAATCTCGCTTAGCACAAGCCTGTTGGGGTCTCGTCGGTTTTGGACATTAACATTAAGCTTTTTGCTTTAAGAAATAAATCCTGATTCTTCCTACTCTTTCCATAAATAATAAAAATGGCGCGTGTCTTTAGGTATTTTCGATAACATAGACAAAGCGTAGGTTGGACATGAAAACCATTAGCGCTGGAATGGACAATGTTACTTATGCCAAGAAAGCTGTTTTTAGTGTGTTGATTACTCAAGTTATGAAGGCAACGATTAGTTTAGACGTAATAATACCAACAGATGTTACGGTCAACCATTGGTAAACACTCTAGAAATACCAAATGTCATATTTTAAGCCGACTGCGGTGAACACTCAAAGGGTAATGTTTTCTCCCAGTTATTTGGTTCAACTGCATCTAAAAGGTCGAACTTCTAATATACGATGCCTTTCTCTCAGATACACCATCCGGACCAACCCATCGCATATTGGCACACCGTCCACCCGTACCCTGACCACCTCTCCAGCCAAATGCCGGGAGAGAACTGCATCCAAAGATTGGTCGTCTGACTGGTCTAGAGGGGGCCAGCTCATACCGCTGTCGGAGATGCATGGGGAAGACACGTGTCCTGTGCTGCAATATTACTACTCTGGGTTCCTCGCTTTGCAGACGCTCATCGATTATATTAAGATTAAGGTACGTAAGGGTTCATGTTTCATGCAAAAAACAAGTAAGATTAATACTCTAATTTTAATATTTATAATAGAAAAATATGAATGATTAATGTAAGAAATATTTTAGTAATAATAGATAATTATTTACACATCTGTTAAGGAAGTATATTTCAGTAGTTTATATAGTGTATGAATCACTTCATATACCTAATATTACCTAAAATCAAGCAAATAAATAATTGGATTTGGATATTTACGGTCGAATTTTAGACATAATAACGTCACGGCTGTGGTTGTGTTTGAAAGAGAACCTTGAGATGTAAAGTTGATCAATTCTTGCACACATCTAATCTTTGATATAAAGTAATATGATATTGGTTCGGAGCAACCGATATAATTAAAACATAATATTTATACATTTTTTTTGAGAATCTTTTCGGATCTTTTTGTTCATTGACTGATGAGGCTTAGGGATCGGAAGGCAGGGGATTTGGGTTCGCCGACCGAGCTTAGAGGTGCACGGTGTACTTTAGATATATATAAAAAAACAAAAGATTCTCTCGAACACATCGGCATTATCTATCAATAATTATCACTTCAGACTTAATCCAGTCATCATCATCATCTGCCTAGCCTTTTCCCAACTAAGTTGGGGTCGGCTTCCAGTCTAACCGGATGCAGCGGAATACCAGTATTTTACATGGAGCGACTGCCTATCTGACCTCCACAACCCATTAACTGGGTAATACGATATCCCTTGGCAAGACTGGTTGTCAGACTTTCGGGCTTCTGACGACCCGTAACAACTGTCAAAGATCCACAAATGACAGCCGGAACCAACGGCTTAACGTGCTTTCCGAGGCACGGCGGAGTCTCGATATGTAAGGCTGGTCACCCAGCCACGAACCAACCCCGGCAAGCGTAGCTTAACCTGACGGATCGACCCGTGCGGCTGTTATTACTTAGCCACGAGCTCCTCCGAATCCAGTCATACCTTTATAATGAAAATCTTCTTTCCCACAGTTTGACACAGACGCAGCAATCCCGCCTCCTCGAATAGACCTCTTGCAGTTCCCAAAGCGCCAGCACACCGGCGACTGGCTGGTCATCTTCAGGGTCATCATGCCCATGTACATGGTGATGACGCTGTCGCAGTTCATCACCTACCTGCTGATGTTCGTCGTGGGGGAAAAGGAGAAGAAGATCAGGGAAGGAATGAGGATTATGGGGCTGAAGGAATCTGTGTACTGGTTAGTTGGAGACTTGCAATGTTTATATAGGTTGGCAGGAAGAATCCGAGGAAATTATCGATTGGCTCACTTTCCGCAATTGATATAATAAATAAAATAATGTATCATTTGGCAAGATCAGATCAGCCTAACAATTATATTCGATCTAGGTAAAAAGTCCCTTAAAGCCATAAGCGATTATCATTTTTGTTTTAGTTAAGAAAACTGGAATATAAGTCTGTTTCTGTATGTTTTCATTTTGTTTTCAGGGGTTCCTGGTTCCTAATATACGCCGTCTTCGTTACAATATTGTCCATCGTCAGTACCGTACTACTTTTCACCCTAAAGGTAAAACATTTTTAATATTATCCCAGCCTAAATAAAATTAACAAATGCTTTCAAATCATCATGTTCTAATGAATGAAATGAAATTCCATATTCCGTAAGTAAAATAATAGAGTTTCGCTATAATTTACAAAGGTGATGAATAATGCTGGCCAGAAAAAAAATCTCACAAATTCTTTTTATTTCGCTTCACAAAACAAATGACGGCTAGCAATACGAAGATTAATTTAAAATGCTCGCATTTACGAAAAAGAGAGGAAAAGAAACTAACAATAGAAAATAATGTAATAGAAGATTTCTGCTTAATAATTAAGTAAGTACTTATAAGTATTTATATTATTTCAGGTGTTCCAGCATTCATCTTACATCTTGATATTTCTGCTGATGCTGTTGTTTGGCTTCACGATTATCACCTTCGCTTTCATGCTGACTCCTTTCTTCGATAGAGCCAGAGTAAGAACAATTTAAAAATACCTACATAACCTATTTCCTAATCTAGGAAATCAGTTTGATAACTTTGTATTGTCGAGAGTGAATTAGACTACACAATTATTCCCGTAATTAAAAACGTTCTCGCAATCTCATCTCATCTCATCTCAGTGTCAATCAGTATCATTCAATCAACTTGAAGAATAAATGTAAACTAGACCAGAGACCGCGAACACATTTTTATATCATCAAATGATTCATCTTTGTAGTCTTCGGGCCTCTTCAGCTTTGGACTTTCCCAAATCATGGAATAGTTTCTTCATTCTTATAAATTATTTATTTCCCACCAGACTGCCGGCATCCTGGGCAGTTTCGCAGTGAACCTGATGAGTGGGCTGTACTTCATCCAGGTCTTCGTCTCCAACGCAGACTCGCTCGCCTTCTGGTTTGTGTCCCTCATCAGTTCCAGCTGTTACGCACTGGCTATGGATAAGGTAAGGTTTAAAACTAATTATTTACCTGTAGTCTACAGGTAAACAAAGTCCTTCAAAATGGAACAGCTAACAAGAATTTATCAGACGAATATAAGTAATTCAATACAAATGATGAATGTATTACGTTCCACAGGCTTTAGTCCTGGACATGGCAGGTGTCGGAGTGACATGGGACAACCTGTGGAGTGGTCCAGGAGTTCCATTTGGGGGCAGTCTTATCATGATGGCCATAGATACGGTGCTGTACGGCCTCGCCGCGTATTGGCTGGATGCTGTTATACCTAGTAAGTCAGGCAATGCATAGATTATTTTTTATTTATTTTTTATATTTCTTTCCCTATTTCAACAGAAAACTCCTTATTCTGTAATAGAAAGTACGTTGATAATGAATGTTTATTAAAGAAGACTTCAAGTCTTCCAACTAAGCTATCTTAAACTTAACCGAAAACAACTAAAATCTACTTATTTTGAATTTTTGACAGTTTCTCCATACAAAAACTGTCAGACGACAATTTTATTCCACAGATAAAAGATATCTGACTTTGATAAAATCAGCCCTTACAGTTAAATATTTCTATCTTGCAATAATTTCTATAGATATTTTGTATGCTGATATGTATATAAAGGAAGTGATTACTGCACTAGAGATGTATGAAACAAAAGACATGCTGCACTGACCCAAAACCAATTGGAATTAGATGATGATGTTGATGATTTTGTCAAATCAAGTACCAAAAGTAGCCAAAAACGATTCTAACCATAATCGACCCCTTTTCAGGTGAATACGGGATCAAGCAGAAGCCATGGTTCTGCTTACTACCATCGTTCTGGATCGGCAGCAGGCGAGGCAGAGTGTCCGCAGTTCATTTCCATTCCAACGGCGAGGCTGCATCTCATAACAAGGATATAGAACCAGTACCTAGGTATGTAGAAGCAAATTCCTATAAAGATCAAGTTGAAACAAGAACGCATATAGCTACCAAAATTTAGAAAACAGCGTTAGGTCCTGGGCAAACCGGAGCAGCCCGGAGTCGTAGTGTCAGCGTAATGACAACAGGATCGCTAACTATTACATGGAACTGAAACATAACTGGTGCAATTTAGGTGCGCCTACGTCTGTAAGCACATATACTTTGCATCTTCGGGGAATACAGGCGTGTTGTTATATTATATACTCCTAAAGTCGACATGATAAAGCATGCTTTTAGTGAGTCTAAATCAAAACAAAACAAAAACATCGCCGTCGTATTTACAATCAATAACATGGCATATGTAGCTGTAGATGCTGACGATTGGGCTTCATGCCAAATTGTTGAAGCGCCATTGCCCATAGCATTAGAACTAAGTGCCAAAGCGCCATTAAATGACTCGTCTTGTTCCTTCTATGATTAGATACAATTAATTTACTATCAACAAACGGGGCTCCGAGAATAGTTTGCGACATTTCTTCCTATACTATTTTAAATGACAAAGTCCATTTCTGATTGAAGAGTATTTCAAACATTCAGATCACAAATGGATCGATTATTTCCGTAGTCAATGTGCATTCTAGTTTTTCTATCAATGCGATCTGCCGAGTAGTTGGATTGACCTAAATTCTACGACATTATTTATCCAGGTATTTCCAACGGGAACTTTTGTGTAGCAACCCGGATTCTGGAACTAAAATCTTGATAGCTACAAACATGGCCACATTTCCAAAAGAAATGTTTTAATGCTCACAACAGTCGGGGATAAACACATTACTTTTTCTGCAGGGAGCTTCAAGACAAGGAAGCCATCAGAATCGTGGGTCTACAGAAAAGCTTCAGGCACTGTCGCAAGCCTGAAATCAAAGCCATTGATAACATCGACCTGAGCATCTACGAAGGCCAGATTACAGCAGTGCTGGGCCACAATGGCGCGGGCAAGTCCACGCTGTTCAACATCCTGACGGGACTGACGGCTCCCACTAATGGAACTGCCTATGTTTATGGACTTGATGTTAGGTAAGTCACTGTTTCATACACCCAACAATTAAATCGGTGGTCATACCTAATTAAACCTATAGTTATTTGTACTTATATTTGTTTTGGTCAATTTGATATATGAATTTATAGCTTAAAGAATTTCACTGGTTTCCAAAAACTGAGATGGAAAAGTCACGGAATATCTATCACTTACAGTGGTTAGTGGCATGGATTATGACCTCACAAAATTATGTCCCAAAATGGTGTACTGCAGTTTTGCTCCGTTCCCTTCCCTTTCTTCCTCTCGCACTATTGTTCTACGAAAACACTTGGGTTGACCAACTGTTAGCAGCTAATATAGGTAGACGGTGGTGGAATCGTGGGTACTCGTAACTATAGTTTTCGCCTATTAAGATGTCCATAAACATAAAGTTCTCGATGCAATGCAGGGATCCCAACGACATGCACGAGATCCGGCAGATGATCGGCGTGTGTCCTCAGCAGGACGTGCTCTTCGACCTGCTGTCTGTCAAGGAGCATCTGCAGTTCTTTGCTGCTGTTAAGGTTAGTTACATAAAGATATTATGTTTTACTGTGTGTGATCGTTTGTGTAATGGTCACTAACGAGACTCCTGCGCGTCCAGCGTTCCTTCCGTAGATCGGAAAACGTGCTGTTTTATTTTATACGACAATTCTTAGTCGTAGTCCAGGGTCCGGTTTTGTGCCCGGTTTGTCGCACTATAAGCTCGCACCCTATAACTTGGGCCATGGTTTCCAGTGTTGGACCTATGGCAAAATGTGGGCACAGTATTTGCCTTTGCCTAACGCTAAAGTAATAACGCCATGATGTTATGTACTCTTATTGGAAGTATTTGTTTCTACTGCAGGGTATTCCTCGTAAAAGGCTGCCGGAAGAAATACACAAAGCTCTTGCTGACGTCGGATTACTCGACCAAACGAATGTGTTTGCCAAACATCTGTCGGGAGGACAGAAGAGGAAACTTAGCATTGCCATCGCCTTTATTGGGGACCCTAAGGTGAGCCATTTAAAGAAATTAAGAGTCATAAAAACCCTGTAAGAAATCGACACGTCGTGTTCCGGTTCGCGACTGGTCAATCGTCATCCTGAGGATGCCTCGTTGAGAGGTGAAACACGTGTCGATATATAAAGACGTTCAACGACGTTCTTCTTGGAGCTAACTACCAGTTTTTTTATCTCCACAAGACAGTTTAAGATCATTGTAAAAAACATAATTTCCCACATAGACGTTTCATCTCACCACACAGTTACAATGCTCGATAGCGCCATAGATCTCTCCAGGATCGATCCTCCATTCAATTCTATCATCCAGCTGCTATCAACCTCACTGCAAAATTCGTCACTTCACCTTCCAGTTTAATAACATACTAATATTCTCTTCTTCCAGATAATAATCCTGGACGAGCCAACAGCGGGAGTAGACCCAGTGTCCCGCAGGCAAACATGGCGGATCCTACAGCGAGCTCGACACGGCAAGGTGTTACTACTGACGACACACTTCATGGACGAGGCAGACATACTGGGGGATAGAAAAGCTGTCATCAGTAAAGGCAGAGTGAGTACTTGCCTATCGTATCTATATCTATATACATATTATAAATTAAAGTCGCTTTTCGTGTTTGTCTGTATGTCGGGTTGGCAACAGAATTTCTTGAAGTTTTCACCATCGTTTACAGAATTGATTCCGGAAGATTTATGTGTATAATACGTGAATATTAAAGTTACATTTAACTAAGAAATCTCGATGTTTTGTCAAGTAGTGAAAACCGTGCGAAGTAAGAGCGGGTCGCTAGTTCTGACTAAAGAAACCCTCTTGGTATGGTTAAGTTCTATTCGGAGAAACAAAATAGGCACTCTTGTTCAAAGAAATATTTGAAGTGTTGCGAACAATAATTAAAATGATAAAATTTTAATTTTGTTTTACAGGTACGTTGTGCTGGCACGTCCCTGTTCTTGAAAAACAAATTCGGAATCGGATATCATCTAACTTTGGTGTTGGACGGTAAGGATTTTTGAGTAACTTAGCACAACATGGTCTACTGGGAACCTCGGAATTTACCACAAACTGATCTGAGGCCCTAGACAAAGTGACATTCTATCAGCGATAACGATGATGGAAAAGGAAAAAATGTATAGGACTGACACGCTTTCGAAGCGATTGTCACTTGTCTAAGCCCTCTGAAGGCCTAGACAACTGACCATCGCATCGAAAGCGTTTCGTATTTCTACAACGACTTTCAACAGGATTGACAGCTTTTTGATAGCTTATGTCAGTCCTATACATTTTTGCCTTTTCCATCATCGTTATCGCTGATAGAACCTCACTTTGTCTAGGGCCTCTGATCGTCTTTCGCGACTATGTTCGCACAGTTGTTGGTGATACCTGAAAAAGAGTATCTCAGGAATGAGCTAAATGGTTGGTGATTGGAAAGGCCGATATCTAGCAGTGAACTGCTTAGCATCTGCCTAGACTTTTCCCAACTATCGTTGGGGTCGGCTTTCAGACTAACCAGAAATTAAATAAAATGAAATGAATTGGATAATGCAGATGGTCGGGTTTTTTGACAGTTTCTAAACCATAAATAAATAGAGAGATATACATTAATTAAATAAATGAATGAAGCTAATGAAATTGGAACATACATCATCGTTATTATAATTATTATTAAGAATGTCAATCATTTGTCAAATTAAAATAGTAAAATGTCAGTGACCTTTAGAGTTTAGGTAGGTACTCATTTACAGATAAGAATGATCTTTCTATAAGCCATTTGAATAATGCTGTTTTCAAACGATTGATTGGCAGTTCCCAGATGCAGCTAAATACCAGTTTTTACATGGACCGACTGCCAATCTGATTTCCACAACCCAGTTTATCAGACTGCTAATGATGACTTGACCATCCGCACTTCAA
Source organism: Lithophane socia (assembly GCA_947522985.1). Taxonomy (NCBI): domain Eukaryota; kingdom Metazoa; phylum Arthropoda; class Insecta; order Lepidoptera; family Noctuidae; genus Lithophane; species Lithophane socia. The sequence continues at coordinate 7,786,969 of OX383271.1, read as the reverse complement.
CTCTTTTAATTTTAAATGAATTATTACAACTTTTCTTAATCAAGAGTCTTCTCCATTCAGGAGTATGTCGTGAGCACCAGATAACCCGCCTGGTCCGGGGTCACGTGCCCCGCGCGGAGAAGGCGCGTCGTCACGGCAGAGAACTGTCCTACATCCTGCCGCACTACGCCGTGCATCTGTTCCCTCCGCTCTTCAACGCTATAGAACACGAGGTCAAGGAGAAAACCAATAGACTTGGTGAGTTGTAGAAAGAAATGGAAGAAGATGGAATATATTACCTAGTAGCAGAGCCTTTGCTGAAGGTCTGTCGCCAAGCATCAGAATCAGACTTTGCTGCTCAGCTAAGACATTTTCTCAGCTTCGTATATACTCTCTTGCCTTCGGTAATACATAATACATCCATTACTGGCCCAATTAATATGTTAACCATCTATTTTTTGTAAACTTTCATAAAAATCTATTCGTTAGGATTCAAACTGTTCCAATCGGCGCGGCGTCACGTTGCAACCTTGCAACAAATCTTAGATATCATAATATTTAAATACTTCCCTATTGACTATAGGTAGGCTGATGACGGAAGCCTGTCAACCGGCTCACGGCTGATGGACAGGAATTAGGGTTTGGCAGTCAACTATAAGGACCGCAGTTGTACCAAAATTTAAAAAAAATATATCTTAAAAATCATTTGACCATCGACTCTTTTCGACCCCTACAGGTATCACAAGCTACGGTGTATCAATGACGACGCTGGAGGAGGTGTTCCTAAGCCTGGAAGGTGAGAACGCTGAAGAGACGGAGGCAGTTGAGGGTGTGTCCTCAGTGAAGTTGGTGAGGGCTCGGGCACTCTCCAGGAGTCTATCGCTGCAGAGCAAGACATTGAGTTACCAGGTACTATATCTATACTTTAACCATCTCGTTAATCGAGTGTTTGAACACTAGATTAACGAGACAGTGCTCGACATGCATGCTCGACTGCTGGATGTTATCCAAGATTAGATCTCCCGGATTGAGCAAAGTGTTTTTGATTGAATTGTTTCTGTCAGGAAATTCTCAGGAGCAGTTCGGTTTCCAAAGTGCCGCTTTTTGGCAGTAGGCTTGCCAATATTGTATGGAACTTAAACATTAACCCCTTATTATTAAACGCGAAGTAAAGATACATCCAGTATTATCTCCAGAGTAATCATGAATGATAAAGTATGAAAAAAACAACCAGACCGAACAGACACAGGATGTAGCTCAGAATTTTTATGATATTTAGTGAAATCATTCTTGTAAATATTTCACTATAAAGATTCCATGGTTACATGTGTGATATTGCTATTTGTTTTTCATCATGATATATCACTGATATCCTGTATTTGTTCGCTCTGGGTTTTTTTTGAGCATTCCGTTTTGGCATAACTTTACTCCGCATTTATTAATACTTTCAGCAGCTCTAGAATCTTCATATAAATATCTTCATTCAGATCACCGTTTAAATAGGCGGTATTTATATCTATCCTGTCAATGTCCTTGTCCATGCCTATTTCGACAGCTAAGGCGACCAACAAACGTACAGTTGCAGTTCTCGCAACTGGGGCGAATGTCTTATTATAATTATTATAATCTGTTGTCCATATTGCTGACTGTATCTTTTTGCTACCAGTCTGGCCTTGGGAGCAGAGAATACAGGCGCGATGTTTGTTATGACCTCTAAATACAGTTGTTTTCCTAGGAACTAAACGACAAGGAAGGTCAGAAGGCCACATCCCTGCCGACGCCACCTGCATCCCACGCACTACATTCCACCACCCACGGCGTTGAACATGTCAAGGTAAAGTCGATGTTCAAATTAATATTAAAATTAACGAAAAAGCTTCTATAATTGGTTGAACAGGATGTTACAGAATTTGTATTTCCTTATATTATATTTATTTATTTATCTATTATTTTATGTATTTTTGTTTTCTCTAGCCTTTGCTGACCCAGTGCTGGGCATTGACCTCCAAGCCCTTTCAGGTACTCTTTTCACGCCCGTCTCGGACCAGCCCTCGTGGTACCTACACGTCCAAATCATCTCGCACTTTTTCTCCAGGCCCTCAATTGCCCCCATCGTTATCTTCATCGTGTAGATTCTAGCACAACGGTCATTGTATAATATTCATACTAGCGACCTGCCCCTTCTTCGCAAGAGTGCGATCTGCTAATGTGGCGACAGCATCGAGGTGACTGTGCTATATCAATGTTATATCTCTAAATAATAGTGAGAACGCCATCAAAATCCATTGTGTAGTTTAGAAGAACTAAGCACACACATAAAGTGTCTTTGCTTAGCACTAATATTGATTCAGATTTCATTTACTTAATGATTAATCTAAAAGTCAGCTTTTAACCCAAGTTCCTACCTCTCAGGTTGCACCCGAGGTCCCGATATCAGTAGACGCATTGGGTGAAACAGTGAAGACCAATCCTTCTTGTTGGAGAACCTTCTGCGCGCTGGTCTACATCAGGATGGTGCGGATGATCAGAGACCCCTACAAGCTATGGGTCATGATCTTGATGCCTATTAGTAAGTATACATTATAGAGGACTAGCTTCCGCCATAAAAAGTAGCCTATGTCCTTCCCCAGGGTGTCATCTATCTCCTTACCTTTTGTCGAAATCCGTTCAGTGTGTTCGACATGCACTTGGCCGGTTTTTTATTGTTGATAGGTATTTACTGTGTGTGGTTTCTTTATTTCTAGAAGAAAAACTTGTTACTTGTTATAATTATTTTCCTACTTATCAAATTGTTAGGAATTATAAATTTTACTCTTTATTTTTTTTCATCTTCTATATTATAAAAAAAAATATAAAAAAATATGGTTTTTAATGAGTAAGCCGACTAGAATATCTATCTGCCCATAGACTTAAATTGCCACAGACGATAAAAACCCTTATTTATAAGTAGAAATAGAGATTTTTACCGCGCGAATCGCGCGAACCCGCTGGAACGATATCGTTCCAGTGCAGCTCTACGACGGTTTCCATTTGGAACAACGGTGATCCACAACGCATTCGTACCTTTCTTATATTATCTTGTTTAAATATAAATATTTTACCTTTTTCAGTATCCTGCGCCCTGGGTCTTTACATGAAGTCTCGGCAGATCGTCTTCTTTCGGATGCAGCCGCTCAGGCTGGACCCCAACGCGTATTTCAACAAGACCCCAATAGCCGTCTATAGTGAACAGGACAATCTCAAAGAAATAACTGACCTTAGGGACTCCCTAGAGTCTTTAGGAGCCTTCCCAATAATAGACTTTGATGGGAATTTCTCAAGTCTTCTAGACATGGAAAATTTTGGAGCGTTCAGTTTGAGAGATAGTTTGATACCATATGGAAAGTTCATGGCCTATTACAATAGTACTTATACCCACAGTTTACCTATCATCGTTAATTTGTTGGATAATAGTGTTTACAGGTGAGTTCGAGTACCAAACCTACTGAATTAATGAAATGTTTCATCATTCACGACTCACTGGCCTATTGGCGAACTACCTTCTTCTTTCACATCGTTTTCCATAACTTTGTCTGGATCTTTAACGTAATTATAAGCAAAGATCTCGTGGTAAGATGACTTTCATCTGACGGCTATCATTTATGATACAATAGAGTTTTATTCAATAGGATCTACCAGTGCCTTGTTTATCAAAACTTACAAGACTTGTATTACAAACATTTTTCCATTATTATAAAAAAACTACACGTGTAAATTACATGTTACAAGAGTCATTATTTAGTTCACAAGTACTTATATTTTACACTTTTATTCGTGATTTTGTTTATCAAATAATTGTTTATAAGTTACAAATTGTAAAAAATCATAGCAAATCCTGAGAGTGTCCGGCGAGTACCGCAGTCAATTTTTAAATTCAATTTTCTTTTTTTTAATGTTGTGAAAAGAGTGAGATGACCTCCGTCTCCCAGCAGTGGGAACATTAATGCTGATTATGATATGAGTATGGAGATGAACTATGAATTTAACGAAAAATTCACATTCTAGGTAACTTGTGAACGTGTAGACTTGTAACTTTTGATAAATAGGGCACAGATGTTCTTTGCTTTGCGAACCTTTTCAAATTTGCACATAAGGCCTAATCTAAAATTCTAAAGTTACATACAGTGTGAATCTTTATAATGTGCACATATCGAAATGAGGGAATCTATGCTTAACTTAATAAACGGAAAAAATATTTAAAAAAATCTAAATATATTTTTATATTTTGTATGTAGCGTTATATTTTAACACTTAATATAAAATGCTACGATTGAGAAGCCTTATTACTTCCAATTATTATGGAATTTGTTTCATTGCGATAGACCATTCAAAAGTAGCGATCATTTGTAAAAATTCCATAAAAAATATACTTTACAAAATATTTATGTTTTTTAAACAATTTTTTTCGTCGATAAAATTAAGCGCAGATTAAAGTTTGGTATGTGCACATTGTAAAGACTCATTGGATACAAGATCTAAGTATTCTACCGTTTCTTCTCAGGGTCCTAATGTCAGCATCAGGTCTAATAGAAAGCTTCAAGCCGATCGAGGTGCTAGCCCACCCGTTCCAGCAGACGGAACAACAGGAAGAGTTCAACCTGGGCAACGTGGTCTGTGCCATCTTCATGGGCATGATCTTCGCGCTGGTGCCTGTTACCTTGGCTGTGGATATCGTGTATGATCGAGAGGTAAGTTGGAATATGGATGGGTAACTTATTTTTGAGATAATATGGAAAAATAACATACCAAATGGTGCCAATTCAGTTGTCTAAATAAATCAGCGCCTGACTTAAATTGACGTAATTTTAGTAGGCAAGTTTTTAATCACGTCTAATTCAAATATTTTTATTTGTAGATCATAGGTAAATACAGATGTCAATATTAAATTCGTCAACTCGTTCTACATGCCTACGGCCCATCTAAGACGACTTGCAGAAGATCAAAAGAACGTCCTAATGGGCCGTAGGCATGTAGGCCGAATTGACGAATCTCTCTTAATAAACGTGAACACGTCTAAACTTATAAGGAGTAGTGACAGGCGCTGACAGGACTAAACTAAAATTTATCTTCTGTCCTTTTCTTAATGAAATAGAAAGAAAAAGATGCACTGAACTAAAATTTAGTTTATTTTGTGAACAACAGAATCGACCCCAATATATGTGTAACATAATACCTAGGTCTAATGGAATAAAACTTCTTCTTCCACTTCAGATAAAAGCCAAGAATCAGTTGCGAGTGAACGGGCTATCAATGAGCATGTACTTTCTGACTTACTTCACGGTGCTGATCTTCATCATGGTGCTCACCAGCATCGGAGTACTCGTGTTGGTGAGTATAACTTTATGATATTATTCATGCATAGATTGTAATGACATGTATGTACAGGATAAAAGTAATAATGTGTGTTCATAATGTTTAAGGTTATCTCTGCAACCGACTTTGATTTAATTACACTGTATTTAGCGTTGTTAAAAAATTATCTAGCCCTCGGTTTCTAAAAGCCTATTTCATTAAAAGACTACATTTTTATATATATACTTGTATTTTTTGCTGGTCAGCTATATAACAAGAGATTTAACCTCAAGGATTTACTGATCAAGGGGTTTCATCATCATCATCATCATCAATTCAACCGAAAGACGTCGACTGATTAAGACTCCAAAGATCTGGGGATTTATTATGAAAGTATTATGCATCACTGTTCTCAAAAAAGTGATTGTGCTATTTCTCCTGTATTGTAGTGTATTTATCTATATCTTTCACTCACACGAATTAAAATATAGTCCGATATTATGCTAGTCTCCCTGATATAATCAAAGACTAAGTTTAAATAAAATGTTCTCCAATCACGGACGTGTATTTTACTCATTCGCAGGTAATCCTCAACGACATCCCGAGCCTGACCAACGGCTCAGCGATCACGATGCTCTCCGGGCTCCTCCTTCTCTACAGTCCGTCCGCCATTTTGTTCAACACGTGCCTCTCCTACATTTTCGATAAGATGGACTCCGCGCAGAGTATAATGCCGAATATAACCACCTGGGTTGGAGTTATACCGTTCATATTGGTTGCGGTTCTTGATACTTTTAAATGGGGTAAGTGTTCCAGTCCAGTGTTTCTAGTTTGTGTATGTTTTAATTTGTTAACACTTCCATATTCTTGAGTTCACATTATAAAAATCTATCCGGGTTATTTCGGCGGTTTCCAAACGTAGTTATTTTGTAAGTTTACGTACACACCACTGACTTTAGGTAAAGGAAAAAAATCACTAAGTGAATATCTTAAATAGTAGAGTCTTGTGTTCTTGGGAGTTGAATTGTGCCTTATATTTGCAGGTAGTGACATCGCGTTCTACTTGCACCTGGCGTTCAGTTTCCTGGACGTAATGTACATACCTTACGCAATCATATACTACGTTGATAGGTATGTCTCTTTCTTGATGTAGCCTTCATTCATTCGAGCCTTTACAAAGTTTGCCCATCCGTGGCTTTAAATATCATGATTTTGTCATCCACAGAGTGTATCTGACCTGTAACCTGCGCGACCTGTGCACGACGCCGCCTCTCAGCAGTTACTTCACGGCGGAGGTGTGGGTGTTGGTGGCGGCCATGTTGTTTCACGTGCCGGTCTCCGGTGCCGCGCTACTCGCCGCCGACCGACTCAAGTCTGGTGGCAGGATATGTCCGGTGAGTTACAGTAGTAAAGATATATACGTACTCAATTAGATATCGCCATTATTGTCATATTTTTCACCTTCATCCTCTCTTATTTAAATATAATTTTCTTTTTCACGGATTTTATTTCAGTAAGTAGGTTTGTACAAAAAAAATTAACATAGGTACTTACCATTCATTCATTTTTTTAAATGTAAAATTTCATTTTTATTTATGTTTTTAAAAACTAGGTGAGGCTTTAACTAATCATGACGCATCATCATCGAATAGACATTTTGCCTCTACATTTTCCTGCAATTAAAACGAATTTGAGCCTCACATTTGATTATCATTTCTCCGGTCCTTAGAATAATTTCTTTCACTCGGTCATCACATTTCGGGACAGATGAGAGTATGTCATACTCACTTAAATGTCTCGCTGATGGTGGCGCGTGTGTTGGATCATTCGGTTCCCTACAAAATGGTTGAGCTGGATGGTGCTGACCCACGTGTCATGTTCGTGAACGGGCGCTGTCAGTTGAGACTGGTCATCTCTCATCTGCCAGGGCTTATTTTTAATCTTATATTTTGAATTGTTTTTGATTATTTTTCATTTGACATTGTTCTCACATATAGAAGCACCAAGAATACTGTACCCAGGATTTTGTAATATCTATATCCATTTTTAAAAGAGTGTCCTTGGAGTTTCTTGCCCGTTCTTCTCCATAGAGATCTACGATTTGGAATGGGCAACTAGCTTCAACTTTTTGACTAACTGACCGATTCTTTGACAATTCAAAAGTGCCTGTAAATGGTTTAATTGAAATAAATGCTTTGAGTTTGAGTTTGAGTTCATCTCAAATCTTCCTTTCCCTTCTTCCCAGCGCAAGAAAAGTACTTCAGAGAGTAGTGGTGACGCGGAGCAGGAGGTGGGCGGCGAGGCGTGTGAGGACGAGGACGTGCGGCGCGAGCGACGCCGCGTGCACACCATACTGCAGCAGCCCACGCACAGCGCGCCGCCCTTAGTGGTTCATGTACGTCAAATATAATAACAATATATTCATTTATTGTCATATTATTGTCCCACTACTGGGCAAAAGCTTCTTCTACAGAGAAGGCACGAGCATTGATCACTACGCTAGCTCAAGACGGGTTGGTGATTTCAGACGTATAATAACTACGAGTCCAGGTTTCCTCACGATATTTTCCTTCACCGATGTCAGTAATGTCAAAGATAAACTCAGAAGTACATGTGAATTGAAAAAGTCACATTGGTACTTGCCCGGATTTGATCCCTCAACCTTGTGCATCTGACACTGCGTGATTGGCACTGAATACTTTGTTATTCCATGATAATGATAATGATTGTATATGATAATGATTCAAATATGTTGCTAATTCTACATTTCCATTATCTTGTATTTAACTACTTATACGAAGAAATCAAATTCGAATGGAGAAAAAGAATCTTCGGAAAAAGGATCTTCTTGTAACTTGAACTGTTAGCCCGATTAAATTCTGAACACGTCCTGAATTCCGAATGGTAACCAGTCCAATTGCTCTTAGTTCGGAACCATGTAGCAGCTTCATCGCTGGGTTGGAACTGTGTTTTACAATTCCTCAATTCATTCCAGTCACATATATAAAAAAATCCAGTCTTTTTGTACAGTCCAGGAAAACATATTTTAAATCAGAGTAGCCTATCACTATTGTTCTATAACTTATTATTTTCAGAACTTGCGCAAAGAATACAAAGTGCGAGGCACCGGCAGCGGTGGTTCGTGCTGGTCGCATCAAGAAGAAACAGCATCCCACGTGCGGTCCCGCTTCGTGGGGCTGGCGCGACTCAGCCTGGCCGTGGAGGGGGGGGAGGTGTTCGGCCTGCTCGGACACAACGGGGCCGGGAAGACCACCACTATGAAGATCATCACGGCCGAGGAGAGACCCACACATGGCAGCGTGAGCATCGTCACATCTATAAATATTCATCTATAAATTAAAGTATCTTTGCGTGTCGGCCTGTGTGATCGCGTTTCTAACCTGCTTTTGTTGCGGTTTTCTCCATCTTTTAGTAATTTTTTCCGGAAGGTATTGTCAAATTGACACTTTTATTGCATGCATTGCATTCTACGGTTATTGGCACAATTTATTTTTGAACATGTCTATTATAAAAATCAGGCGAAAACGTATTCTGCACATCTAAGATTCTTGCCATGTTACGTGCTTACTGTATACGTGTATAATACATTATTTTTAACCGACTTCTTCAAAAAGGAGGAGGTTCTCAATTCGTCTGTATGTTTTTTTTAAAGTTATATAAGTAAATTAAAAAAATCTCAATTTTTTGTCGTCAAAATCAGCGGGTCGCTAGTTTTTCATAATTAACTTTTGAAACAAGATAGCGGTTATCTGTGGAATATGGATTTGCAATTTCATTTTTTGCACACGGGAAGTTTTGGCACTGCATGGTTATCTGGTTTATGTTTCATTGTGCCATGGAGCCTGTCTGTCGCAAAATACACCTATGGGTGGCTCAGGTCGCTGTTCAACAGCAAAAAAAAAAATTAAAAAAAATATTTAAAAATATATATAACTAGCTGCCGCCAGCGGCTTCGCCCGCGTGCAATCTTTATACTCAAGGTGAATGTAGCTTTCTAATGGTGAAAGAATTTTTTATAATCGGCGCAGTAGTTTTTGAGTTTATTCATTACAAACATACACACAAAAATGCAAATCTTTCCTCTTTATAATATTATTGTAGATGTAGATTATATTTATAAAAATAATATTATTAATGAATAAAAATAATAGTAATGAAAAATAGTTTTCAAGGTCGCAATTTGTTTAAACGTACTATGTTTCTTGCAGGTGATGCTGGGCAGTCAGAACATCGACGACTCGCAGACGTCCGCGTTCATGATGCTGGGCTACTGCCCGCAGCACGACGCGCTCTGGAAGAACGTCACCATCCGCGAGCACATCGAGTGCTACGCCGCCATCCGGGGCGTCAGCAAGGCGGACACTCCCCGGTTAGTACACTGGTTCCTTGTTCGTTCCTTCCAGTTATGTTGAATCTTGAGCTGAATAAGTAAGTATAGAGTTCTAGAGGGTAAATATACCTACTTATTGTATTTTTTATCTCACGTTATTTTCTTATCACACTTTATTTTGAATGCGTTTATTTATTTTTTAATAAACTTTAGGCTCAATAAAGGTATAAAGTCGGACTTAATGCCTTAAGGCTCTTACATATTGGCGCGATTCGCCGCGCGACCCGAATTATAACAAAACAATTTCTGAGAAAACGGCGGATTTAAATGCGGAATACGGCGGGTCGCCCCAGTATGTAGAGCCTTTAGGCATTCTCGACCAGTCAACCGTGCATTATTTGTGTGGATAAAAATCATCATCATCATCTGCCTAGCCTTTTCCCAACTATGTTGGGGTCGGCTTCCAGTTAACTTCAACTATGATAACAGTAACTTCAACTATGATCCGTCTCACCCATCGGTAGGCGAGAATCACAGCGTTATTTGTATATTGTATAATTATCACTTGTTTCAAAAACGGTGAAAGAAAACATCGTGAGGAAACATGCCTAAGAGATATTTCTCGACGGCATGTGAAGCTAAGTCAGTGGCTTATGGGCGGCTATAACATAAAGGAGAAGACTGCGTTATTCAAGCCTTCCAACCTTGACCAGTTTATTAACTATCCATTTCCATTACAGGATAGTAGACGCGTACCTAAACGGTCTGCAGATAATGGAGCACGCGAGTAAGAACGCGGACGAGTGCTCGGGCGGCACGCGGCGCAAGCTGTCGTTCGCGCTGGCCATGGTGGGCAGTCCGCGCGTCGTGCTGCTGGACGAGCCCTCCACCGGCATGGACCCGAGGAGCAAGAGGTTCCTCTGGGACACCATCCTGGCTAGCTTCCAGGTGAGACAGAGATATGAGCATTCTTGGCTCTAAAGAAATAACCGCCGAAGCAGTTTTTTTCTTCTCTCATAAATCGTCAACCACGTTTGACTGTCCTTATTAAAATCCATGTGGTGAACTAATCCATGTGGTGTCATGTTGCAGGGCAAAAAAGGTGCTATACTAACGACACATTCCATGGAAGAGGCTGATGCTTTATGTTCCAGAGTCGGCATCATGGTCAAAGGAGGCCTAAGGTAACCTAGAAAACCTTGGATTCGACTAGTAAGTTTTCATCCCAAAACAACCTAAAATATTGTTTTTTTTAATCAGATGTATTGGCTCAACACAACACTTGAAGAATTTGTACGGTGCGGGATACACGCTGGAGATGAAGATTGGGCAGAGTAATCAAAAGCAGGTAAGTAACATTAATTTTCTTTTCCCAACATTTTTTTTTAAAATTTTTCCCAAAGTTAGTTTTATTATAACCTAGTAATTATTCTTAGAATACTGGAATTAATACACGAAAATATTCGGTAACTATTCGTGAAATGACCATCCGTTTTATATCGAGACCTCTCCGTGCATCGGAAAGCACGTTAGCCGTTGGTCTCGGCTGTCATTCGTAGATCTTTGATAGGCGGTAGTCAGAAGCCCGAAAGTCTGATAACCAGTGTTACCAAGGGGTTTCTTGTTACTCAGTTACTAGGTTATAGAAATCAAATAGGCAGGCGGTCCATGTAAAATACTGGTATTCAGCTGCAGCCTGCTATACTGGAACCCGACCCCAACATAGGTGCGAAAAGGCTAGGCAGATTGATTTTGATTTTTTGTCCAAAAATAATAATTGTTTATTTTAATCAGATGATGGAGTCAGAGTCGATGTCACCATCACCACTCAGATCGAATGAAAACTCGCCATCATTAGGAGAAGCAGATGAGGGTAAGTTGCATTTTCTCTCTTCTTTACATAAAAAATGAATGCAAAAAACCAAGTAACTACAAGATGAAAAACTGTCAATCTCTTGCTGCTATCGCTAATATTTTCGCAAAACCAAAAAAGCATTTCCCATTGCATTAACTAAAGACCAGTAGACCAATGTTCAGGGATACCGTCGCTCATATGACTCGTTCTCTCGGCAGCTGGTTCGGGTGCGGGCTCAGTGTGCGCGGAAGCAGAGGGGGAGGCGGAGGCGGTGGACGCTAGCATACACACGCCACTAGTAGCGGGCACGCCGCCGCCGCCGAGACTGCAGCATCAGCGGTATCTATATCATACATACCGATACCAAAATCTAGTACTAGGCTAGATTAGATGCATTCACTATGGATTAAAAAAAAAGTGTGCCGAAATAATAATAATTATGACGATAGCTTCGGACGGTTTATTTGACTTCCATTTTTTTCTTGAAATAAATAGCTAGGTACTATTAACATACATTTATGGTATCGTTACTTACAAATCTGTTTCTCACAGAACGGAGTCCGGTGGTGGTTCTGCGAATTCCGAAGCGGTGATAGCTCTAGTTGGCCATATATTCCCGGCAGCAGTCCTAGAAGAAAGCTTCGCGGAGAGGCTAGTGTTCTCCGTGCCACAGTCTGCTGTGTCCAGCCTCGCCAGGTGTTTCCAGCAGATTGAGGACGGTAAGTTTAACTATAGGTCCCACATTGGGCGCCAATCAAAATGTTGCTCAAGTTTGTCAGTAGTATGGAAGAGTGGTGAAGTAGCCAAAGCTCTTCATTAGCGTATTGTTTTGAGCACCTTCAGTTATTAACAGCAGATAAAGGACCGTAGGCTAATTTAATAGACCCATGCTGGGCGCCAAAAAGAATTAAGCTCTAATTGGTCAGCAGAGCAGGAATGAGGAAGAATATAGTTGAGTTCATCTTAGATAAGTCCGTTAGTACGCTAATTTTTCTAACATAAATTGGGAACAGCAGGATTATACAACGGTCCCATGCTGGGCGCCATTTTAAGCTCTGATTGGCCGTGACAATGGAGAAGAGATTTCTCTCTCCTTTACAGGAAAGAGTAATTGTACAAGTTACATGTAAAGGACTATACATTATTATACCATATAAAATTATTATAACATTGTTTTCTTTACAGCGAAAGAAAAACTAAACATAGTAGAGTACAGCTTCAGTCAAACGACATTGGAGCAAGTGTTCCTGAAATTCGCACAAACTGAGAACGTAGATTCATCAGACTAAGAACATTAAACCGTTGATAGTATTGTAAGTATTACGTCACTGTTCTGACTTCGCTTCACTTGAAAGGAAGAATACAAAAGAGTAGATAGGAGTAAAAAAACGGTCAATGTTTGACCTTTTACGGCTTGGCGGTTTGTAATTTGCTATTAAAAATCTTTGACAAGCAAAAATGTTATTGAATAGAAACTAATAAAAATCTCATTCCCTGGCTAGTTTAGTTAATTAACTTATTGAGCTAAGTATATCAAAGATATATTTTTGACTTGTTAACTGTTACGATGTTATAAGATTCTCTCAATATATGGCAGCTAATAATAACTTAGAAAGACACTAATGCTAAAGCATTTTTGGTTGTGAAGGACAGCCAAGTCAAAACAGTGAAGTATTTTGTGCTTTTTTGAAAAGAAAATGTAAAATAAGAATCGCTTCTGATATTACAATAATGTGTAGTTAATTTAGTTGAATTTTGTTTATAGCCTGAGAACTGATGGCGAACTTTTGGTGCATGTTTGGTATTCCTATATTATTGATTCATTCATCTTTTAAACGTATATACATTAACTAAAAGTTTTTGATTCATTCATCAGAAGTTCTGCTAAAGCCTAAAATTTTATTTTATAGACGATTTCAATAAAAATCTGGTAAAAGTAAAAAATAAAATCGGTAAATTATTTTTCTTCTGTCAAAAGTCTGCACCAAAAGTTTTCAATCACGTCAAGGCTACAAGCTTTGTAATATTTCCGGTCGATGAGAGAATATTACCTAGGTGTGTAGACATAGGACATGTTGACTGTGTGACGTTTTATAATGATTTGATACGTTTATTAGCCAGTTTTATATATATTAGGTACGCGGTACGGTTAGCATTGTGTTGGTTGTTTAAAACCTTGGTGTCTAACAATTTTGTGCACTTGATACATGAATTTGTCGCCATCATTATCGGAAATCTCCTTTTTATGGAATAGAAACAATCCTAAAATTAACATAACATCACGCCTATAATCCCCGAAGGGTTAAAACAGAGGTGTACATTACATACCCACATTTCGCCAGTTATATTTTAAGTCCCATGTAACAGGGGGCGAGCATGTATTTGTGGATATTTAACAGTCATTACGGGTCGTCAGAAGCCCGAAAGTCTGACAGCCAGTCTTGCTAAGGGGTATCGTATTACCCAGTTACTGGGTTGTGGAGGTCAGACAGGCAGGCGCTCCATGTAAAATACTGGTATTCAGCTGCATCCGATTAGACTGGAAGCCGACCCGATCTTGGTTGGGAAAATGCTAGGCAGATGATGATGATGATGTATCAGGGGGCGATTCTATTGCCATCAACCGGGCACAAATCCAGACTGACTCTGGCTAGAGAAACTCCTGATGAAAAACCCAATAACACTTAGCCCGACCTGGGAATCGAACTCAGGACTCAGCAGTAGCGGTTGCGACCACTAGACCAACAAGGCAGTTGAAAGTATATATGGTACCTACGTAAAAATCTGGTGGGTCTAAATTGACCCGATATGATTCCTGATAATTACAGTTCCTACATTATAACCTACCTACTCTAGTAACATTATAATAATAATCTGCCTTTAACCGAAGTATTGTGATACCTATTGAGTACTTTAGTTTATCATATACTAGCTGATGCCCGCGGCTTCGCCCGCGTGGATGTCGGTTATTATATACAAAAACCTTCCTCGACAACCACTCTATCCATTGGTGAAAACAGCATGAAAATCGGTGCTAGTTTTTGAGTTTATTAAATGATAAATGATAAATGATTTTATTTCTGTAAGTAGGTTTGTACAAACACTTTTACACGTCAATCACATTTTTAAAACTAGATGAGGTCGGCGTTTCCTATCTGACTACTCTGAGAAGAAAGGCCGAAACAAACTCAGAGGTCACAGTCTCTTTTAAAGTCCAGATAAAATTAGTCCAGATAAAAGAGTATTGCAAACAGACAGACAGACAGACGCGGCGGAGGACTTTGTTTTATAATATAGTGATTCATATTATTTAATCTGTTTGATTAGGTTGATCAACAAACACAATGCTTACGACCTTTAAATAGTATAAAATCATTCACTGCATACGGTCTAACAGTGCCTAAGAACTTATTGCTGTCTAACCAAATGTGAAAGTCTTAACAAAATATGTGATTTTTAGTTTTAGAAGGAACTTTTGTGATTGTTTTTCTAGTCGGCAACACTGTCTGCTTCATTTTGTATTTGGAAAGAAAAAAAAATGTTTTAATTTTGACTTTACACTGTCAGTTGTTTGTAAAAATAACTAGTAATTATGTAGTGATGCCTACATCGTAGACAAGCTAGGTAGAGTGAAATTGTGACCTTGTAAAAAGTCCGTCATTTTGTATTACCTATAGGTACCTAAGAAATGTTATCATCTGACAATGTATTTGTGGTCATTCCCCTGTCAAATTAAAATCTAAAAAATATATATCATCCCTATTTCCATGTTATTTATTGATCTTAATTATCGCCAGGGAAGTGACTTGGGCTCCCGCTGACAGGCGCGACGCGACTCCGGAGTCGCGTAACGCCCGTCCCCGAGAGTCTTTAAAAGTCAACGGCACAAACCCAAATACAAAATGACGTAAACATAAAAATGTTAGATTAATTTATAGAATTTTACAATTTCATAATATGTTGCTATGTTTCATAATGTCGAAACTACGTATATTATACTGCGATTGTTGACAAGTTGTCTAAAAACCTAGTCTTAAAGTAATACGGACTATAAAGTATATTATAATCAGTTTCGATTACATTCGCCGTGTCGGGTGTAAGATTATCGTACCGCGTTGGCTGGAGACTGGTATAGCCGGGTAATCTGAAAAAAATTTGATTGGTAGATCTTCATTTCTCTTTAAACTGTGAATGAAAACCGGCTGTAGGTGATGCAGAGGGAAAGGGGACTATCAGAAAGACTTTGGTTAAGGAGAAAAATTATAGCAAAATTAATGAGAAAAATTGTCAAGCGCGCGTGAACTGCTGTAAGTAATTGGTCGAATTAAATTGTGACTACAATCATGCAGAGGGAAAAGGTGACGATAAGAAAGGTTTTGGCTAAGGAATAAGGAGAGTATTTGTAGGCAAAAAGAAAAATAAAAGGAGCCAATTTTTTTTTAATTCTGCTTTCTGTCTCTGTCGTCTTGAAATGATTGCCAGAAATATAATGATGCTTTGAATTCGTTTAGCACTAAATGCATGCAATGTAGGTGTGGTTCAAGTGGACCTTGAATTCATAGAAGTTAGCCCAACCTCGCAATTTACTGTGTTCAAGGATAGGTACATCAATGTAAGTGCATTTATGCTCGTATATATTTTTTTTAATTTTATATTTTCTAATAATATCAGTCTTAAGACTTAAAACACAACAATATAACTTTTGAAACTCTTCTCACAAAAAATGTGATAACTACGAAGAATGTCATAGAGAATAGAGTATGTTGGTATAAATTCGGCATCGGGATAAGACCGTACGAATCAAATTCCCGGCTAATTTGGAATTGTCTTTAACAGTCACAACATAAAATGGCAGTATTAGATTCGTACGGTCTTATCCCAGCGCCGAACGTACCCCATCATACGGTATACCCCACAATAACAAGGTAAGCACTCATACTTTTGTCTTGGACTGCCTGCATACTTCTGCCTTGGACTCCTAATGAATTAAAATAATTAAACCAACCAACTACTAATTTATAAAACACTAGCACGAGTTTTCCTTCAAATGATGTAAAATCGAACCTATAATAATTCCAATTACCTAATCTAAAAATTGAACACTTATATAATGATTGCGCCTCTTTCTGTGATCCTCAAATACTAAATAGCCAAGTTACTGCAACCAACTGTGAGAAAAGGGCACAGAGTTAAAAAGAGGCTCAATTATTTAAACAAAGTGTGCATGATTAGAAGCGCAAAAGCTTTTAGAAATTCTTAAATTTTAATAAAGTGTCCACCATCAGAAAGGCTGTAAGTTTTTAGAAGATCAGATAAATACCTATTTCTCCAAATCAATTTCAACAGTAGATAGGTATTTATGATACCCAGTTATAACAATCTACCAGCCAACGAATACTTATAGCTATTTTAATATTCTGTTACTTAAATATAATGAATGGACTTGTAAATGTCCGGACAAACGTTATTCCAAGGAATGAGTTTAATATTACTGTTGATAGGTTAAACATTCTAGGGTTAATATCAGTATTAGGGATCGCTTTTGTATCAGTTTTTTTTTTCGATCATATTTTAATCAAATCTCTTATTTTTTGCTGTTTTTATTGCCGTAGGTATTTATAAATAGGCGATATTTTCAATTAGTTGTCAAAATGTAAGGTGCCTACTTTTTTCCCGCTTAGAAATGTCAAATAAAGTTTTCACAGACAATAAAACAACAGCTATTGAAAGTTTGTTAGTAAACCTCTTTGATAAAATTATCGTTATTGGTCATAAACAAAGTATTTTTTGCTTACAAAGCCAGAGGAATGAATATTGTTCATATCATGGATATTGTTTTTTTCTTTAAACATTCAAGAGATGTGTTTATTGTTTATGTGATGGATCTAAACATAAGCCTATTATAGTCTTTAAAACAACAAGTGTGTCCACTCGTTTACCTAAGAGAGGAAGTAGTCAAAATATCATGTTTTATCATTATAAAGGGTTATTTAATAATTTTTAAACTTTGATAGTGAAAACAAATATGCGTTAGATAAAAAACTGTTTTCTTCAAACGGAAACGCGTTAAATTAACTACATATTTACAGAATTACAGTAAAATATTTTTCTCTAAAATGGTTCCTCTACTTTCCTACTAGCTGACAAAACGTTATCACTTCTGCCCATTTCGTGGAACTTAGCGACTTACCTAGAATTAAGTTCCTTAAACTTATGTTATATTATTAGTACTAGGTACTACATAACGTTAGTTTTAATTAAGATCATCTTACTCTATGAAACTCCGAAACTTCATCAAGAAATTTCCTCTTGGCTTTAAGCATTTCATATCATTTACTATTTATTTTTCCTAAAGTAATGGTACAAACCTAATATCAGATGTGTTAAAGATTTGATGTTAAAAGAAAGTGTTAAAAGACTACAATTATTTGATGTGTGATTTTAGCTTTCGAAGCTGGAACGAGCTCGACGTTGTTTACGCTTATTTTAATGATAAGTTTAACGTGAAAATTTAACAATTAACATTAGGCCAGAGCAATTAATTTTACTGCAAATCGAGGGTCAAATTGACTCTGTAAAAGGTTATCAGTCAAATAAGGTTATTGTTTACTGTCGTTGCTAAGAAACATGAGAAACAAAGAATTAGTTGTAAAACAAGTGTCAAAAACGTGCACACTACTTAGTTGAACAATCATACTTTAAGACAGTTCTACTATCTCTTAGATTTGCATCAATTGTCTTCAGAGAAAACCTTGAAATCAGATAATAATCTTTACGTAAAACATGCGTAGAACAGATTCAATTCATAACATCAATACTAGAGTTACATAATTTCTCGAATAGCTTCAATGTCTCGCTATTACGCCTTCTCAATGTTAATTGTTAAAATCGCACATAAAAATATATTGGTATTTTTATTTTCGCATGTTAATAGAAAATGTAACCTGAGATTGGCAAATCTATGAGGTTTTAATTATGACATTGACATTTAGCTGTTTTGGGTGAGAGTGGATAGATGACCTCGAAATATATCTGATAAAGTCTCTATAATTAGAAAGCAGTGTAAATAAAAATCTCACCGTGTAAACTAAGGTAAATTAAGCTGTCAATTCAATCCCTAGCTCCTGGTGGGATAACAGCTCACTTCAACTAAGTTTCATGGCGAGATTTTCACAGAATCGATCGGCGGGTTCGAAAATAAAGCTAAAGATCTACTCGTAGAGTCCGTCAAAATTATGTACAAGTGGTTACATTCGATCATTAAGTAATAAAAAAGAAATAAATGCTGAAAAGTATTGTGAAGTTGCTTTGGCTATGTGTAATGAAAATAAACATTTATAAAATATTTATTTACAATGGATGAGTGACCGTCAGGTGTGAATTTTTTTTTTTATTTATTTGTCAAATTATATTCTTATCATTAGTGTTACGTACAATTACAATTTATATATTAAATTGTGGCGTGAATTAAGTTTTAGGTAGCCTAAAGATCAAAGAAAAATAGGTATAATTATTTTGTGTGTTGGGTGACTCTAGTGGAAACCTTTTCAGCTAATGCGAAAATAAAAATATTCTTAATTATATTAAGAGAGCCAAGACGGGCAGTCTGTAAGTACATATGTGCCGTTACCTTTTAATTTTGTTTGTTAGTGAATTTTAGTCAATTAATTTAGTACAGAATAAAACATCCGACACGATGAAATGATTTTTATTACACAAATAATCATATAGCCTTCAACTTTTTCTAACTTTTTTTTACCAGTCATAAATAGCTTTAACTCTGTCATTTTCAACAAAAGCAGAAAATGCGCAGGTATTCATTACTGCATATAGGTTTTTAATTACAAAACAATACATTAACACGCATAGTCGTGTCCCTGGCCCCAATTAACAGCATCAGCATCATTATTCTGATGTTATGTTAGACTAGCTGCGCCCCATAGTTTCACCCGCATAAGTCTCGATCCCGTGGGAATATCGGGATAAAAAGTATTCTATATCCTAACCCAGGTCCTAGTCTACCCATGTGCCAAATTTCATCCAAATCTGTTCAGCCGTTTTAGCGTAAAAGCGTAACAAACAAACTCACTTTTGCATTTATATTATTAGCAAGGATATCTTTTGTTATAATTACCCTTCCTAGTTTAGTAGCAATCAGAAGTATTTTTTTTAAATAAATGTTTTTTGTATTTCTTTTAAAGAAATAGGTATTTTTTTAATTCTTTGGTACTAGCAGGTATTGTACAAAAGTTACTAGATACTAAAATAAAACCAATTAAATTATTCTCGGGTAGTTATAGATTATTGGTAAAGGCTTGAAAGTATTAAGTAAGAACAAAGATATTCCTTGACTTAAAAAAACTTGTCACAAATAAATTCTGAAAAAAAAGAATACCTACGACTAACTTGTCTTCATTCTTATTGAGAGTAGGAAAGTATGGCTGCTCTATTGGGTAATTTTATAAACCACCATTTGGCATGTTGCATCTCACATGAGCAACCGCTAGAGCTGACCTGCTTCTCCGGCAGCCACTTTAAAGAACTGGCCAGGTTCGAGTGGGACTCGCACACGAAGGGTTCCGTACTTACCGTATTAATATCGAGAGAAAAAATCCCGAAAAAAACACGTTTCTTGTATGGGGACCCGCTTTAATTATTAACTTTATTTAATTTTTATTATTTGTTGTTATAGCAGCAATAGAAATACACAATCTGTGAAACACAACACACAACACAACTGTCTACCTATTACGCTGGACACCATCATACGCAATTACCCCCGTGGACACCAAGTCCATGGGGGTAATTGCGTAACACATTTATTATGACAACTTTATGACAACTTATCGCAATGGGTTCCATGTTCCATGTTGTTTTCAAACCTATGAATCTATGGATTCGTAATATTGAATTCCAGTTGTAGGGATTTTTAAAATTCCAAATTTTGCAAATAGGTGGGTAGGTTCTTACCAAAATCAATAGTAATCTATTCTATGGATGAAAATCCGCACTTTTCGAACCCATATGCCATCCAGTAGGTATTAGACAAATATGGAATTAGGGACCAGCCATATTTTGACAAAGATATTTATTTTAAATCAATTATGACTCTCTCAATGATTGCGTAAATTAAATGTTTTTCATTCCTATCTCGCTTGGTAGCTAGTAAATCAAAATATTATATGTAGGTATAAAATAATATTATCTATACTTAGGTATTTGCGTAAGACGCAAAAGGTGCCGCCTTTTGCGACACGATTACGTTTAAAACAAATCAATGAAGAGCAATAATAAAACTGCTAAAGAAAACTAAAGAATACAAAGGTTAGGTTAGGAGTCAAAAAATGGTGGACGTGGTCGGGATAAAGAATAAACTTAATAAAGAATGCAAAGGTTAGGTTAGGAGTCAAAAAATGGCGGACCGTAGTCGGGATCCGGACCGCCCGCCGCGCCGTGCCGAGTTTTTTTTTATGCGGACCAGAGGCTCTAGGTCTAGGAAGGAACACGGGTGGGTTTTAGTCAATAAGAGTCTGACACGCCCTTCCGCTCCACCCAGAGCGGGAGAAGTCATTTGATGATTTCCCACACACACACAAAAAAAAAAAAGAGGGTCTAGACAAAGTGACATTCTATCAGCGATAACGATGATGGAAAAGGCAAAAATGTATAGGACTGACATAAGCTATCGAAAAGCTTATTTCAATCCTTTTGAAATCGCTGTTTAAATACGAAGCGCTTCGAAGCGATTGCCACTTGTCTAGGCCCTCTGTCCTCCTTGGCCGTGACGTCTCCTATACGAGACCAATTTTTTTTTTTGAGTTTAAACTTGTACCAACTTTACTCCAGACTTTAGATAGTTCAAAGCATAGCATAGAATACTCTTTATTATGTACACCCCATCGGTAGTTCTAAGAGAACCACCGTTGGGGCAGTAACAGCCCCAACGGTGGTTCAATTACTTTGCCCGACCCTGGAATCGAACCCAGGATCTCATGCCCAGTAGTAGCGCTTGCGGCCACTAGACTAACGAGGCAGTCAACCAATCAAAAACGAATTTAATATTAAACGGTAGTTACTAATAGATATATACATATATAGTACCTTCATACTTACGAGTATTTATGTAATAATTGTGTTCCTTTTGAAGTGAAAGAGGAATTCCTTGTGTTAATAAGGCATCGCTTCAATTCATACATACCTCGCAGACTCTCCGATCAGTCGACGTCAGCCGGTCTATTTTGTAAAAATCTCACTGTGAAAACTTAGGTGAAGTGACGTGAAGTGAGCTTGATGTGAGCTGCCGATCTATCCTAATCCTAACTGTATATGTATATCAA
Source organism: Lithophane socia (assembly GCA_947522985.1). Lineage (NCBI taxonomy): Eukaryota > Metazoa > Arthropoda > Insecta > Lepidoptera > Noctuidae > Lithophane > Lithophane socia. Next base: position 7,765,116 of record OX383271.1, on the reverse strand, counting down.
CTAACATTATAAATGCGAAAGGGAGTTTTTTTATTACGGTTTCACGCTAAAACGGCTGAACAGATTTGGATTAAATTTGGCACATGGGTAGAACATGGTCTACTCATGTGCCAAATTTAATCCAAATTGCGTAAAACCCATGCGTAGGAATGTCTGGATAAAAAAGTACCTACCTACCTATACTGTTTTATTCCAACATTCCTACGGGATCAAGACCTATGCGGGTAAATCCGTGGGGCGCAACTAGTTCCGTATAAATCTCACCGTGAAAACTTAGGTGAAGTGAGCTGTCACTAGTGTCAATCCCTAGCATCAGGTGAAGTAAAATGGCGCGATTAGAGAGGCTTATGTCCAGCAGTGGACTGCTATAAGGTCTGATGAACGAATCGGAGTACTGGTTGACACTAAACAAGAAGTGTAGAATAAAATTCTAAGGATTTTTGGGAGAGAACTGTCTACGATGGAAGTAATTTGCAGAAAGTTTGTGTCATTGTATTTAGCAACAAATAAGTACTTAAGTCATTCTGAATCAAAGACCCTCGAAAGGTGCCTTTTACACGTGGAATATCGCGTCTTAACTGATTATCAGCAATCGCAAACATACCATTATTGCGTACAGACTAGATTCGTAATGTGGAACACACTATTGATGTTCATGCAGAACGAAACTTGGCCATGCAAAGACTTAACCAAGTTGCTGAACGTTTCAAGAAAAGTTTTGAGAAGTATAATATAAAGTTTCATCATCTCTTTACTTACGAGTAGCTACGGCAACGTCTTACGTCTGTCTGTTAAAAAAATTGAAGATAAAAATGATTGTCTTGTCTGAATTGTATGATGCTACCTAGATAAATAAACACGTCACTCTAGTTGCTAAGAAGTAATCTTTTTATTTATACATAATCTATAAACTAATATGCATGGGCATCATATATAAATCACCGAGTATTCATATAGGTACAGCATGTAGGTATCAGAAAGATGTGGTCATAGTGAAGGATGTGGACCAAAGAGTATTGAGGCTATATAGTCATTGGTGTGGACCATCAAACTGAGCAACTTTCTCCATAGGACCAACAAAATCGCGACAAAATTGTCAGCCGTCCTTTAGGGGTATGAGGAACAGGGTGTAATGTAAAGTTCACTCATCCACCATAGAAAAGGGAGGATCCTCCGACCAGACGAGTGTTGTGTCTGGCGGACAACTGCCCAATGATTGATATTGGATTCTTGTATATATGTCCACTGCACGGTAAACTCTAATTGCGCGATGCAGGATTTTTGTGACGTCAGGATTTTTGTATGACATCAGGTCTTCGATGCGTAGTTCGCACGTGGCGATGTAGATACCGACACATGCATTTGGATTGAGTAGAAAATGAAGTTTCGTAAGGGACAGTTGCTTTTTGTATTTTTATTACTTCGGGAAGCTGTTCCCCTGCAACTCACCTGATGGTAAGTGATGATCAGGCCGAAGGTGGAACCGAGCTTCCTCTCGTGTGCACTGGGCTAGTCTAGCCCAGTTGCGAAAAACGCCCATGCGTGCTCAGCCCACAGATGTCTGTCGAACGGATTATTTTCTATGATAAGTTTTTATAGTCTGTATTTTTAATGCTCATAGTGAAAGAAATTGTACAGGAGTAAACGAGAAAGACATACATATCGCATGTTCCACATCCGACAAATTCGTGCCGGAATGTTTTATTTAATTGACCAACACCGAAATCACGAAAAAAATTTCAGCCGCCCCATACATTTGGGTTGAGTAGAAAATGAACTTTCGTATGGGACAGTTGCTTTTTGTATTTTTACCACTACTGGGATACGAATGGTCTTTGTACCACCCTATATAAGTATGACCACATCTATCTGATACATGCTGTATTTACCACGAAAATTTCGGAAGATACCATTATTTACTCAACCCTGTTTTATTGAAAATATAAAAAATCTAGAACAAAAATATTTTCTTTTGTATTATCAGTAAAGAGCCTTATTTATGACCTGAAACAATATATTGTAGATTTTATGTGGGATGACATGCTTTTCTTGCGCAATTCAAACAATGAAGTAATTATTATTAATCAGTCAAAAAAATCAATCTGCCTATCTGACCTCCACAACCCAGTAACTGGGGTAATACGATACCCCTTCGTAAGACTGGTTGTCAGACTTTCGGGCTTCAGACGAACCATAACGTCTGTCAAAGATCCACGAATGACAGCCGGGGCCAACGGCTTATCATGCGTTCCGAGCCACGGAGGAATCTCGGTATGTAAAGATGGTCACCCATCCACCGACCAACCCGGCAAGCTTAGCTTGACCTGATGGATCGACCCGTGCGGCTGTTATTACTTAGCCACGAGCTCCTATTATTTTAAACAGTCAGCAGCCATATTTTCTACAATCTAACTTCTAACTAATATTATAAACGAACGCGAAAGTTTGTAAGTATGGATGGATGGATGTTTGTTACTCTTTCACGTAAAAACTACTGAATGGATTTGGATATTTGGCAAACAGATCGTTTATAACCTGGACTATCACATAGGATACTTTTTATCCCGATATTCCCACGGGACCGAGACTTACGCGGGTGAAACCACGGGGCGCAGCTAGTTTATAATAATAGGTAAGAAGCAGACACGTGTAAATATTTCAGAAGATAATTCAACTTATCAAGACGTAATGACAAGGTATTAACAGTGGTAGCATAACAATATGCAACGGTTAGGTTAGCTTGCTACGGACTTACCAGATACAACGATTTCAGGCTTTCTGGCAGTGGTCGCGCTGAATTTTATCTCTAAAAATATACAACAAACAACAAACTTACTCGTATAATATTCCCTAAATACGTGACCGTCAAAGCCATCGCCATCTTGCAGAAATTGCATCATAAACCAACAAACTAAAACCACGAACATTACATAAAGCGTTCATTAAGGAAATTCGTGATAATTCATTGCTCTAACGTCACTCAGATTTACAAGCTGATGCTCCTTATCAAAATTCATACACAACGTAAAGTTGTATACAGTAGACGCACGGTAAACAATCATATAAGTTGACAGATCATTTTATAGGACGTATATTCCATGGCCTTCTGTTTTAACAACAACAGTGGCAAAAGGTTAGATTACAATGTTTATAGTGCTATTTCTCCATGCGTTTTGCAAAACAAAAAAATATTAACCCTTCCTTGGCAGTCGGGTAAAAACACGATAATTTTCACTAAAACTTAGGTGAAGTAATTTTGAATTCGGCTGTCAACCCTTAGAATCAGCGGGGTAATTGCGTAACACATTTACAGTAGCTCTGGGTCATTTTGACAGTTCAACAACATTCTCTGCGTTATTTACGTTGTTCAGCAGACAAGTTTTTCAATCATATGTAGTACCAGCTGATGCCCGCGGCTTCGCCAGCATGTATGTCGGATATTATATACTAAAACCTTCCGCGAAATCCACTCTATCCATTGGTAAAACAGCATGAAAATCGGTACAGTAGTTTGACAGAAGTTTATCGCGAACAGCACGACAGACAGACGCGGTGGAGGACTTTGTTTTATAATTGGTATGTAAGGATATTAAGCAATGGATTAGCAATACCCGTCAAAAGCATTCATATTGTGGTTGAAAGTACGCAATTATTAGAGTGCAGAGTGGAGGTGGGATGAAAGTTCACTACTAATTCACTTCGCCTAAATTTTAACGGTGACAGTTTTGCAGAATAGCATCTCTGTTCTCTGCTGTTGCCAAGCTTATTAAGTGTCCCACTGATGCGCATACACCTCGTCTTTTCTACGATAAGTATGTCGCCATGTCTACCAAATATACAACCAGATCGTCACAACACCTTCGTCCATTGAGTCAGGATCTTTGTTCATGTCCTTATATCTAAGTTCACACGACCTAACGACCACTCGAACCTCAGCCTGCCTGTTTTTTTTCAAAATCAAAATCAATAGTCATTTATTCAAACTAGGCTGAGAATCAGCACTTTCCGAATGTCTAAATTACATAGGACAGTCCACCAAAAACGCCCACCCTTCACCACTACCTAGTGCTTTAGCTGGGAAGAAGAAATGGCGCAAACTCCACAGCAGCACAGCTGTCTGTTCAGTTAGAAAAAAGATATTTCCAACATCCACAACTTGAGTTGGAAGTAATTAATACAAAGGTATTTCTTCTTTAAACAAGGTGCAATCAAGCTGTTATGTAGTAGGTCCCTGTCCATAGCCCGCATCTCCAGGTCAGCATCAATCTGTAGGCGACATTATCGGCCTAACAGATTTATAACGATAATAATAGTTTGTCTCCATCTAAAAATATTCCAGTACCTTCTATCTACATTATAATAGATTATAGGTTACTCGTGCGATATAGGCTATCTTGAATTCTTGACTTAAACTATAAATAAATTCCTAACACTGATTTCGGCTTAGGATCGCAAAGATTAGGATTGAAAAATGTATCTCAAATGAATCTGCGTAATGTTGATGGTGAACAGAGAGACCAAAGAAAATATGGATGGATAGTATGGGGGATGATATTAGGTAATGAGAAAGAAAAGGATGATTATGTTATTTGGAACAAGAAGATGAATCGATCAGATGAGTGCATAAGAATGCAGAAATAAAATGAAAATAGGAGCAATAAACTTTATAGCTAAAACTAGGCTTTTAAAAGAATCAATAAACCTTGTTCTTTCAAAGGATTCTTCACTTCCGTGTCACGAATAGTAACCTTCAACGTCGAAATTCAGGACCTGAGTTTCTGAGATCGCCAGTTATGAGCGTTTACGCTGAAAGTGGGCAACGTCGCAAATAGATGTCAAATATTTCGCTGTTTTGATTAATTTAGCAATATTACTGTATGGAAATATGAAATATGGCTAGACAACTGTCTAAAATATGCAAATATATATCATTTGAGCACTGGCCAAATTAAATCTAACATACAATAAAATGAAACTCCATATGGTCGTAATAACAACAATCTTTGAGCCAATACAGTAAGCTAATAACCCTGCAAATTTTGGTAACGAAAATGCACCAATATCAAGGCTATTAGAAATGCCCGGTGTACTGCGGTGAAGGTAGTTGCAGTGAACTTGCTAAACCCTTGCACTAGGCCACTTTATGTAACGGAACTTAGGATACAGTGCAAATGAATTATTACAGCGATAGGTATATATTCATATTTCGAGTATAATTCAAGTAGAGGTTCTTCTCTCTGTTCTTTTTACACTAAGACAGTACATGACTATAAACTGTCTGCCTAAACACGAGTATCTAAACGCGTACAGCTTGGTGCAAACTTCATGGCGGCTCTGAAGTGGGCTACTCGCTAAGCAGTACCACCCCTCACCCCCGCTGTCAAGGATTTTTTACTACGTAGCTACTCGCCTCGTGTTCAGACTGAGTCGCCATCGGGCTGTGTAACATAATTTACTGTGTTGATGACGGATCTTATGCTGCGATAAAAATTAAAGTAATTAAAACATCGTTTTGATGAGGAACACATCGTCAACCACCGGTTGATCGACTCTTTTCAAATAATGGTTAAAGGTACATCATTAAGCCTATTAGTACGTAGGGATATATGAAAATCCAAAATCTATCCCACTCTTGTTATATTTTTGTAAAAACTCATTCATATTTAAAAAAACCTATTAGAATCGCACCCAATAGTAACCAACCATTGATAAAATTCACAATGTAATGACGAATGTTACTGAAAATCCCTCCGCTCTTGTCTTACGCCAAGTGCTATCACCTATCACATCAGCGGGCGCCACACATCGGCGCCCGCACAGTAAAGCAACGCAACAAGGGTGTGCGCACGCGCAGACGTATATAAAAACACGCAAAGTATTTTCTGTTAAAAATAACTGTTTAGTTATAGTGAAGTGATATTGAGTTACTTTGAAAAATTAAAACAGGTTTGTGTTTTATAATTACTAATGAATCTCCCTTCGTAGGTGATTTTGCTAATTTACCGTCTACACACATTATTTTATTGATTTGAGAACATAAGTACATAAAGTATTTTCGTTGAAAATTCTGGTAGTTATTTCCTTATCTAATATAGTCTTATTTTTATGTGTAAATATGTTTAAAATGACTGCAACAACTGGTGGACTTTCTACGTTCAGTTTTCAGGACGATTTGATTACAGGAATTATGTACTTTATATTCCTAGTTCCTAGTACAGGCTTCTAACATCATAATACCTTTGTAAATTATTTCTAAGATTTTTTTATGTTAATAATTTATAATTTTTATTTATTTAATTTATACTTACTTATTTAATTAATTACTATGGACTAAAAATAAAGTGTCTATAGATCCAGAAGAGTTCCAACTGCGCCTATTTACCTGCTAACTATTCATTTTGTTAGGTTACTGTAATTCTAGTGGGACCACAACTTCAAATTCAATGGGGGAGGAATCCTATAGAAAAAATCCTATAGAATCAAAAATTCGAAGACATGTCACTTCCACCAACCCGCAATGGACCCGCGAGGTGGATTACGATCCACTCCCTCTCAAAGAGAGAAAGCCTATGTTCCAACATTGGGAACGTCATGGGCTGACGATTACGCTTGCTTGTAATAAAGAAACAAATCTATCAATCTCGTCTTCTTGATAATTTTTAATGTCGTAGTTGGCAATGGACCGCTTCTAAGTAAAAATCCTAAGAGTATCCAAATTGTAGAGATTGCGTTGACAGTTGTCATAGAGAAGTGACGGATGGCATACAGAGTCGAAAGCTTTTGTTAAATCGACGCGGCGCGGCGTACCCCAAGGGTCTGTACTATATTCTTTTCTTTTTCCCCATGGATGAGGAATCTTATTGTGTTATAATCAAATGAAGTTATGACTACAGTGGACTGTTGAAATATTAAGTAATCGTTTCAAATTTACCTATGTTTGTATACATGTACTGTTTAATGAATGCACGTGCAATCTTGAATTGCTAGTCTATTATTTTATTCTTTTCAATTCGATCTCTTTCAATAATTCACCATGCGTTTCTTTGTCAATAGCGTGAATCGTGTTTCGTCAACAATAACATTAAAATATTAATATTATCATCACTTCCATAAATGTGTGGTAGTATGTTTTGAAGCATTTGTGTCAGAACTTGAAAATTGTTGTTCGAACAAACCGTTTGTTATTCGCTAGTCGGATTTATGGTTCTAGACCTAATAACCTCGAGATTCGAGTGTGCAGATTCCTTGACATCTTAAACATTCACAACAGTAGCGTACCCAGTGATTATAGAAAATGGCAGATGTGTTAAAGTTTCGTGTATTCTTAAATATTAATAGTATTGAGTTATTCTTGAAAACAACGATAAAAAGTATCATAGGTCCTATTCCAGGTCATGGTCAACCCCTGTGCCAAATTTCATCCAAATCCGTTCAGCCGTTTTAGCGTGAAAGCATAACAAACTCAGCATTAATTAAATAACATTAGTTACTCACGCCAGTTGCTAAAGCCTCAAGGTTAATAATACTATGCCCCATGCCAGATTATTTGCGATTGTTTAACACTAAATAAATACCCATAAATCGTAAGGTATTATATTACGTATACCTTAATAAGACGCATTAAAATATTTTGATTGAAACTGTAAATATATACCAACCTATTTCGTACGGTTTAAGTAACGTCAGCTGCCGAGTTTCTTTTTCGCTATCGGGTGGTAGGTTCGATTCATGCCGTCTTGTGTCTGAGATCGGATAGCTTTTTTTAGTCTTAGTTTCAACATTTTAATCATCCGAAGTTACTATCATAAAATTACCTTATAAAATACTTTTTTTTAAATCTGATAATATGCTTCATCCCACTGCTGGGCAAAGGCCTCCCCCATGCTCTTCCAATTTTCCTAAATCTTCCGCCTTCTCCGGCCAATCGGTCAAGAACGAGTCTAAATCGGCATGCCAGCTTTTCCGAGGCTTGCGTCGCGTCGGACGGTGACGACACCCGTTTTCAGGCACCCGCTGTGTGATTAGCAACTGTATACTTACATGAATATTGTTATAATTAATTAATGACCGATTGAATAGATAAATTATGTTTTAATGCTAATAAAAGGACCAGCAAACTGAATACATTATGATACTAGACTGTTTGTTTTAGTCTCAAACTTATTTTTAATTTCATTAATTTATGAATTTCGGTAATAAAAGCATAAATATGGCGGCAATTTATTTCAGAAATCGAGAACAGATTTATGGGGCCGTAGATGTACTATGAGGTACCTCGCATTATAAAATAACACCTGAATGTCCTCCAGAGCGTATTTCATCACCCAATCCCAGCGGAGACTAACCATCTAGGTAAGCGGGAGATATTATAGGGCAGAACTGTGTGCGCAGACACAGCACATTCAGTCTTTCTTCACTCTCATAGTCATAGAGTAAAGTAATATATAGCTCATAGTCTAATAGGATGCCAATCCGAATCGACCGGAGAGAGATCAGGCGCAGGACCAAAGGCTAAACGTGCTTTCCGAGCCACCGGGATCACACCACCAACTTCCAAATTCCGGGCTGTTACTGAGAAATTCCTTATGGAAAAACCCAATAACACTTTTCCCAACCTGAAAATCGAATCCAAGACTCAGCAGTTGCGCTTGAACCGCGAGACCAACGGGGCAGTCAGTGCCTTGAATGTAGGTTGTGGCCAAGGGGACATGAAAGTAGAAAAACTTTATTGGAAATGCGTTGCTAGATGTTCACAGAATGTGTGAACTGTTTCCCTATTTCCCACCGTTGAAAAACGGACGGATTTTTTACGGTACCTACCTAGTAATATTCTCTCTAAGCTTTTTAACCAATAGCCCTAAAACTCCCATTCGGCGAAACCCTAAATTTATTAGCAGTATCTGACCCTTATAGGCCTTATAAGGGGCAAATAGGAAAGTAAGTATTTCATATTTCAACCTCTACTGAAACGACAAAAATATGAAAGTGCTTCCTACAATTAAGTAAGTTCCTACTTTAACAATTTGGAAATTGCCTTCAGCTAAAATAAACTTTTGTCACACGAGGCGTAGGTACGTAGGTGCCTATCTATTAAATATAGTTAATGAATTGTTATACAGAAATAAATAGCTGCTTAGTGTGGGTCAAAGTTTTAAAAATGTTCTCAAGTAAGTGAAATCTTTGTAATTTGATAATGAGAAATAAAATTCTTTAAACCATAAATAACACCGGTTCGTAATCTGATCCCGAATACTTAGTTTTAGTGATTATAATAATTTTAATGGCATTCATTAATTAATACAAATATAATATTCAAAACCAACAGAGAAAAGCTTGTTTTTCTACAAAATCTTGCCATCAGTTGCGTATCATTTACCAAAAATATTTTTTATTAAATTAGTTCAGGTGAATATTTATAAGCAGTCGGGCAGATTGGCGCCAAAAGTAAATGAATAGGCATAAGTTTGTTAGGAAATAAGTAGCGAATTACTGATCAATATCTAATAGGTAGGTACTGAACGGTACCTACTTATACCTACTTACAAGTAGGTAGGTAATGCATGTAAATATTCGATTTACAACGCATTTTTTTTTTAATCTAAAAAGATTCTACTCACTGCTGGTTCTGGTTCTGTTTACAGGACACAGATGCACTGTCTAACCCTTCGGGAAATAATATAAAATAAAATAATCTTTAATTCGGATAAGAAACGGGTTAGTAGGTAAACAAAAAGACACTTATGTTAGTTTTATTATCTATTTGGAAACAATGAAACATGGCTGTTGTTCGAAATACATCTTCGAACAACATCACCTAATAAAGGAGACTCGTAGGTACCTACCTCCCCGCTATGATCTTCAGATGATGTTGAAGAAATGCAGGCGTGATTTTATGTTGTGCTTCTTTTTACGGCGAAAATGATGGTAATTTAAAAAAATATAAAAACAATACATCTGATTCTGCTTTATAGGAAGTTCAGAATTTCAGATACCTACCTAGGTACAGAGTTTCATAACTTTGGATTTTTTTGTCGAGAAAATTTTAAGGAATCGTGTTTTCGTCAAACATACCATAAACTGAACATATTAATCCTCAACTTTACCATTTATTTATTTGAAAATTAATGCTGCAGTTTTCGATATAACGGAGGATCATGCTAAGCAATTTGAGGTTGTGTAGAATCAGTGATTGGATCCGCTTGCATCACATCACATTATGCATAGGTGGATCTTAATTAAAGTTGGAACTAACCACCACTAGGTACTTAATAAAAATTGGGATGCCTGCTCTTATCACATACAGTCATCCAGGTTTCATGCATGATGGACTGATCACACGATTGCTAATGAGTGCATGATGTAGGTAGGTAAAACGGATGTTAACTTAACAAGATAATCTTCAGCCTTGTTGATCTGGTCTAATAGTCTTAAGACTGTCTGTTGAACGTGCGCTACTGGGTTTGATTCCCGGAACAGGAAAGTGTTTTGGGTTTTTCTTTTTCTAAGCGGGGTCAGGCCGGACTCTGCATTGGTTCCCGGCTAATGGCAATGATTCTACTCATAACTTGGGAGATGTAGATACCTCCTTAAGTTTCTTTTATGCATTCTTGCCTGCGAACCATTTTTTTTTAGGTACATAAGTGTGGCTAGCCTATAACAACATTAATGCCCGTTTTCACGAACGCTAGATGACACATTAATAAATGCCTAAATAAAAGCATACTGATGGATTTTCAGCGCCCGGCTTAGCGTAGAGAGTTCAAAATCCACCAGCGTATTTTTATCCAAGCATTCACTAATGTGAAACATAATGTTAGTGAAAACGGGTATAAAATAAAATATGTCTACGGCTGTGCAAATGTCGATAAACGCGTAAACAATATACCTTTAACAGGTGTTTACGAATGTGTCGTGAGAACCAAAGGGACTCGAAACATATCATAAAAAACAAAGCCAGTAATGAATAGGTTAATACATAATAGTAGTGTATTGTACTTCCTCTTTACTTGTAAATGTAAGGAACAATATCCAATGTTGTCATCACACAATGACTTAGTAATAGTTGCTAGGTATTTATATTTAAATTCGTCGATTTGTAGAAATAATGACAAATGAAGGCGGGATAATTTGGGACGGGTACTACAACTTAGTTTTATTAGAATCTCAATCAAACTTGGATTTTATATTAAAGTTATTCTGATCGCAATACATTTATTTTATTTGATAAAATAAAAAATTACGTAGCGCCTAGCGAAAATTTTATAGCTACAAGTTGCCAGAAATCATTTTTCTTAGTGAGAAGATAGCTCTTTGTCCTGTGGTGCTCGCCGTAGGTGAGTACATGTTCCTTGCTGTGGTGCTTAATCAAATCTAGTTCCGATACAAAAAGGTATACTTTGATAAAGTATTTAAAGATGTTTTTTCAAACATCACCATAGGTCGATCGGAAAATAGTTCAGGTTTTTTACACTAGAGGTCGCTTCGGCGCGTCCCTACTCCAAGTTATAAAACATAAATAGGATAATATTTTTATTGTAACAACCACGGCGTAGCCACGATCTCATATATTAATTCCAAATATCATAGGCTTCCCTGTAACAAAAATAAAACGACAACCATAGACATAATTCAGATTTTATTTAACAGTTAACAAGAGCTATAAATAATAATAAATAACAGCGTTAATTGACTTATTAAATCAAATTAACAAAAACATAGGTTATTTTATCACTAATACCAACAAAAATAAACTTTAGTTTCGTCAAAATAAATGACTTTGAAGTTTCGCTAATTAGAATACTTTGGAATTGTATATCACAGACTATAAAAACGTATCTAAGTAAGCGTAAAATTAAAAAAAAACAATACAAATTGTTTCTTTTTTAATTTAATGGGTGTTTGATGCACGGGTTAATTAATAAATTATTATTTGATAAACATCGTTTGCCATGCGACCGACATAGCAGATCTGCAAATATTGTGTACGTAACTATAGATAAACTGTAAACAGAAAATATTTAACTGACCCTCTAAAAACTTCATGGTGAACACTTTTTTAAATTAATGAACCTCTTAATAAGTTTTTGGGCTTCTACAGCCGGCGAGCGCTCCATCTAAGTTTGTCGCAGTTAATGGGCTTTTAGTATTTATGGGGTCCCCAAAATAAGCAATAATAGAGATTCACAAGAGGCGCAATCATTATAATTGACTGATCAATAATATTAGAAGCGCAAAATGCGAATAATAAGAGGATCGATTAAATACATTCCACTGTAAACTCCACATATCAAATAGGACGAGATTACAAATCCAATTAATTTTCAAATGCTGTCCAAATATACTTAATTGTAAAACATTTAACTTATTTTAAGGACACTTTACAGATCCTTTGTCCGCCATTAATTAAACATTATTGCAAAGCTTTGCTACTAACTATAGCCATTCCAGTATAATTATTAGACTAATAATAATAATACTGTCAGAATTATTATATAATATTATTATTCGTCTTTGTAACATTATAAATCTAAAAACAGTTCTATAAAAATTGACCATTCATACAATAATTTCCTATATTGTACGTTTTTCCAATTCTATAGGATCACAATTTCATCAGTGTTGCCATGTGTGGTAGATAAATACCTACCTATTACATGGCAACACTAATGAAATCAATTTCCTTTCCTAAATAAAATCTAATTTGGTGTAATTTTTGGTGCCTTTTAAAGCTTTATTTCTAACATATAAACATCTGATTATTAAATGTTATAATCTACATTCTTTTGCATGAACACTTTTCTAATTGAAACCCACTACTTACAAACATTATGCTTTCTATTCGTGATCCCAAACATAATGCAAAACCTACGAGTGTGAATTACTTAACAAGCGGCCATGCCAATAAATAAACCAACAAAAAGACTCGTTGTCATTATTGAAACTTAATCCATTTCTAGGCGATATGATTGGGACCAGACTAACGGCCGGCACTCACTTGGCGAGGTGCAGCGCAACGCGGTTGTCACTGCCAAACAAATATCGACCTTGCAGCAGTTGAAATACAGTTGAGAATAAATAAACTGCCATTAGCTCGAGAGCTTATCTAAGCGGAAAAAGGTTCGCTTCTCATTTTCGACTTTATTTTCAGGCATGCAACGTTGATATTGTTCGGCAGTGACAACGGCCCTGCGTTGCGCCTCACCAGATGTACGCCAGCCCTAAGAGGCTATTACACTTTAGTTAGAGACTACACTAAGGACACTAATCTTCCGATTACAAACTCCAGCAAGCTCTACAGGACGTATAGCTTCATCTCTTTCCCCCACTAAGTAAGATTATAATAATACTGCTGTAAGCGGTGGTGGTAGGCCCCCAGATCTTGCTAACAGAACTTCTATCGATTCCAGATCGAATTCCAGATCTTCCTAATAGATTCATACATTACTAGCTGCGCCCCGCGGTGTCACCCGCATAAGTCTCGATCTCGTGGGAATATCGGGATAAAAAGTATCCTATGTCCTAACCCGTCATGGTCTACCCATGTACCCATCTAAATCCGTTCAGCTGCTTTAGCATGAAAGCGTAACACACAAACAAACTTACATTTGCATGTATAATATTAAATTGTATTATCTATAAGTTAGAATTATATTTACAGTCGTATACATACATTCTTAAGCTGGCCGCCCATTTGTAACTATCGCTTGAGATAAAATAGCTCGGATTCTTTATCGGTTACTGAAGCAATCCACTGCTAGACTGCACGAAGTCTGTATAAACGCGAAGGCCATCGCAGATCTATGGGCCCGGGCGTCGAAAACCTTTAGATGCAACCGCCAGGTTGCGTTCATGTGCAGAACCCATACAAAATCGAGTCAAGCTAAATTAGTCCTTCAAGTTATTATACTAGCCATATGTGCGGCCAGCCTTAAACACCTTGTGGTTTATTTATAAACGTTTAAACGTCAATTTAAGTGACGTTTAAATGTCAAAAATGTATGGTTAAACAGTAGCTCATCATTACATAACTGTAAGCAACGTTTAGAAATACCTAAACCCCGTTATCGTTAATTTTCTAAGTTTGCAGGCGTTCTTAATTTGCATAGGGACGCCTAAATGGTAATAGGTACTACAAACACATAGCGACTATGTCCTAATTTGTGATGTCCGCTCTTAGAGCTCACTCTGTTAAACATCATCATGTGCCTAGCCTTTCCCCAACTATGTTGGGGTCGGCTTCCAGTCTAACCGGATGCAGCTGAATACCAGTATTTGACATGGGGCGACTGCCTATCTGCCCTCCGCAACCCAGTTACTGGATAAAACGATACCCCTTGGTAAAATCTGGTTGTCAGACCTTCGCTTCAGACTACCCGTAAAAACTGTCAAACATCTACGAATGACAGCCGGGACCAATGGCTTAACTTGCTTTCCAAGCCACGTAGGGGTCTCGGTATTCTGCCAGGGTTGCGGGAAAGTCCGAAAGCCATACCGGGCCCCTTGGCAACAGGCAACTGAAGGAACACGGGTGGGTTTTAGTCAGTAAAAGTCTGACACGCCCTCCCGCCCAGAGAAGTCATTTGACGATATCCCACACCCAAACAAAAAAAAAGGTCTCAATATCAACTAAATTGTCGCACATCCACGAACCGACCTCAACAAGCGTAGCTTAACCTTGGTCGATTTAACCACGAGCCCCTCTGGGCTCATTCTGTAAAACATAACATAAATATAGAAAGTTATATACAGTATATGGTTAGCTTAGGTACTTTATATATCTGGCAGTATGTTGTATTATAAATATTTAGTATTTAGGTACTGCTGGAAAACATTATTGGACACTGGCATAAATGGAAGAATATGTATAGAAAAATGTAAAATACTTCTCATAGAAGCGAAACTGGGCATGTCATTTTCAGGATTGCAGCCGGAGCAATGCTGCCCCGAAAGGGCAAGGAAACTGCAAAAGCGCGACATTGAACGCTTTCGGAGCAAGATAATAGATTCTATATGTTCGTACGTAAAAGCAGAAAAGGGAAGATGGGTAATCTCATAGAAATATCACTTTATTATTCCTTATTATATTACCGTCACGCAGTCCAAACCCTTCTTCCCGTATTTCTATCTGCTAGCACAGATGACTACTACTACATTAATAGATGGTTCACTCCGAAAAATACTTTAAATAAAAAGCGACTAGCCACGACACAATAAAGTGCAATTCAGGTCGCACAACGCTAATTACCTACAGTTATATCCAGCTATAAGTTACCTCTCTTTCTATCGCGTAACTCATATATCTTCTGACTAAGTTACACTCATTGAATCGGCCCGACAAGACGCCGCGTTCTTGTCGCTTCCTACCTAAAATGCGAAGTGTACCATCTGTATTCATCTGTGCTGCTAGGGGCAAAAGTCACAGATCGCATCGCTTGCATACGAATATGAACATTATAACCGTAAAAATAACTAATTTTCGTATGAACACAACAAAGTCAAAGTGTGCTCTATGAATCTTGCCCTGCGACACAATGCGGAACTTTGCTCGCACGTTAATTATTATATGTATATGGCATAAAGTATCAAAATATCTTCATGGCATCCCACAAACTTATTAGCTAAAACTAAAGTCTACTTGCACCGCAACAACGAAATGAATTTAGCGCTAAACGAATTGAAAACATAGTTCCTATTTCTGTTAATCGTTTGAAGATGACAGACAGAATTATGCTGTCTATTCGTTTAGCTTTAGTTACGGTACAAATGGGCCTAAAAAGTTTGAAAAATAAGTCTTTAAAAAGAAGACTCAAATATTCAGTGGCCCTTAAAAAATCGTCGGTACGTAACATCCATTAACCACGTGGTGCTGTCGTCAATTGGTTTAACTATGAAAGGAATGGAAACCAGGCCCACGCCCACAGCGAACCAGTTCCTAGTGTTCCGAGGCACCTTAGTGTACCTTCTCAAAACTTCTGTAGAGTAGAAGCATAACCTGAAACGGAGGTAAAAAGGATCCAGTTAAACTGTGCATGTAATAATGCCGGGCGTCTCGAGAAGGTAGCTTAATAGATATAGTGTTCTTTAATTTATGTTGTATTATTGTTTCTAATCTATTTATATTATATAAAACAGTGTTGGGTTTGTTACAACACTTATAACTCGAGAACTGCTGGACCGATTTTGATGATCTTTGATTTTTTGGATTTGCTACCCGTGCAAATAAGCCATTCTACATTACAGCTAAACGTGGGTAGCAGTTTTGTAAAACGTAGCGCAATGACAATCCAGCTGAATGTCCTTCAGCTGTTTTACACAACGGAGCTGTTTTGTAAAACAACTAGCGGTTTTGTGAAAGAACGGATTCTACAATCCATCTGCGACATACACATAAAGCTTCCGGAATAAATTCCTTAAATGGTGGTGTAAACTGCATTAAAATCCGTTGCGTAGTTTAGAAAAAACACGCGGTCACACAGAGACAAGAAAAGCGACTTTAGTATAACACCGAATTACAAATGCATCGGGGACTAACGCGATAATACGGTCGGGGTTGACGATTACTGGCGGGGTTCGCTAGGACCGATGCCTGCCAGGGTTGCGGGAAAGTCCGAAATCCCTACCGGGACCCTTGGCAACAGGCAACTGAAGGAACACGAGTGGGTTTTAGTCGGTAAAAGTCTGACACGACCTCCCGCTCCGCCAAGAGCGGGAGAAGACATTAGATGATGGTTAACCATTTTAAAAACCGAACAAAAACCAAAATTACAACCTTCGCAATTTATAATATTATGTATAATATACCTGTTAATAATATATCCGGGTACGACCACAGACGCCAGCGTCTGCCATATCAGCGCGTCTCCTGCCTCTATCATAACCATTTCTGGTCGCGCATCTTTCTACAAAAAATTTTTTTACTTATTAATCATTAACAAAACTGCCTCATTTTTAGGGTTCTGTACCCGAAGGGTGCCAAATGGAACCCTATTAGTAAGCCTCCGCTGTCTGTCTGTCTGACAGCGGGCTGTATCTCATAAACCATAGACAGTTGAAATTTTCACAGATTGTGTATTGCCTTATAAACAATGAATAAAATAAATTAAGTTAAAAATTAAAGGCTGTCCCCTTCCCCATATAGAAAACGTGTTTTTTCGGCGTTTTTTGCTAAATATTGTAAGGTGGTACGGAATCCTTTGTCCACTAGGCCAGTTTTTTTCAAGCCCTACTGATTAGCATTTTTTTAATTAAGCTGAATAATGCCTTAGGCTATTAGTGCCAGACAACCAAGGGTGGTGGAGAGATAGTATGGCAGATTCATTGTTTTTGAGTAATAATCAAAAAAGAAAAAAAAAATCATAACTTGAATTAAATAAAATAGGTACACAAGTACGTACATACATATAAGGTACACATATAATAGACAGACAGATCTATAATACCTACACTTTTTGTCATTAACTTTTATAATAGACCTATTTAGTAATTTACTGTGTAAATGGACAATGAGAGGGTCATGTTATTTATTACCAGATGCGCCCCGCGGTTTCACCCGCGTAAGTCTCGATCCCGTGGGAATATATCGGGATAACAAGTATCCTATGTGTTAATCCAGGTTATAAACTATCTGTTTGCCAAATTTCATCCAAATCCATTCAGTAGTTTTTACGTGAAAGAGTAACAAACATCCATCCATCCATCCATACTTACAAACTTTCTCGTTTATAATATTAGTTAGATACTAACTAAATGTTTATGCTTACATACTTTATATGATTTGTAACTTTTGTCTGCAGTGTCACCAATCGTATAAGCAATGGCGATTGCATAAGAGGCCCGTACAACATTTCTGGAGAAAATCGGGCGGAAGGACTCCCCCACCTCGTTGGCATAACCTGAAACATGGACCTGTTCAGTGACCGATACATAACCCGAGATGAAGGGTGAGTACAAGTACATGTTAAGGTTTTATTTAAAGCTTTCTTAGCCCATTAATTTGTTAATTGGCCCTGAACAATTTTTTTACAATTTTCAATAGTAAAAAGTTCTGTGACAGAGAGAAAAAATATACATAAAATACGAATTATAAGAACTTAAAGCATTAAATATCAATAAAATAGCTAGTGATGGAGTTACAGTACTGAAGAAATTAAGAATATTACATAGTGGAAAATTAATAGGCTTGATACAAATTTGCCCTTGAGAACTGTTCCGTTTAAGTGTTTCAATTGAGCTGTAATACTGCACCTAGTTTCGACTACCAACTAGGTGCATCATGGAAAAGTTTCAAGTATTATTATTTCTTACCTGTTTTAATTGATTAGGCCACGGTATAACATAGAAAATGGGTTGGCGGGTCATCTCAAACTGTCTCAAGTTCTAATATTGAGTCTTCAAGTAAGTCAAATTAAGTTTTAAATTATTATATTTACCTAGGTATCGCACCCATGTGTCCCTCCAGATATCCGGTTCGTTCATAATTAGTTCAATTTACCGACTTTTCTGACCTAAAACGTTACCTATTTTATTCCATCGTAGGAATAAAAACTACCATAAATTAAAGTACCTTCCTTGTAAGGAAATAGATAGGACTACGCTTGTCTTCACGATAAATTCACAGGTCGCTAATTGGACAAACGGAAGTAATAATATATAAATAAAACTATTAGGTAACAATGTAGGTTATGGCAGATCTTACGGCGACTACATAAATGGAATGTTTTACGTTGCCATTTGATAAATCAACTGTTTCAACATAATATTCTATATCTTAGTCCCATTATAGTACCAATAAAATGTGCTGATCTGCTTTTAATTTTGAGAAAAAGACTAATTAACACTCACAACACTAGCTCAAAGCCACTTTATTGATTATTTTGACATTGAAATAATGACACATTTCCTTGCATTTGACACTGACTGAGTACTGACTGTCAGTAGTGACAGTTCTGATTGGGGCTGCCAGCGTTCCACCTGAGAATCCACACGTTTCTAAAAAATAAAACTCGCACTATTGATGATTTTGGCAAATTGACAAAAACTTTATTCGACGGTGAAACGTATAAATCAAACGCAACCCAAAAACGTGATAATTATAATCATATGAATAATGATAAACATCGATTTGAATGACCGAAACGATAGAATACTAAGAAGTCGGTTAAAAAGCAAAACGAACAAGAAGTGATGATAATCCTAACATGAATGGTCCTTATTAAAATTCCCTAACTTCTGGGTTAATTAAAAATAATAACGCAGTAACACAAAAGTTGAACAAAGTTACCATACGTGAAAATATAACTTTTTTTTACAAAACCTTTTTCTTATCAGCTGTTGCGATAAAAAAAACATCTAAATAAACAGAAGATAACCGCCCACGATTATCAGAAGATGATGCTTCAAAGACTGGTATTTTATTGTTTGTAGTCTTCGTGTTCAATTTATAAACTCAACACATCATCGGCATTCAAGTAGGTAAATCCATTGGTACGGTATGTACCTACTAATATCAACCGTTTAATAATTAACGTAGGTACGTATTGTACGTAAGTAAAAAAATATTTAGGTAACATGAAAGTTTAGGTACGGTACCTACTCTGAGTTTTGTCTCTAAATAATAAAATCAAATGAACATTTTAACGCACCGGTCTGCCTTCTAATTAGGTAGGTACGTTGTTGGAAAGCAACAATTATTAGCAATGCCTAAAAGCGGTTCACTCAGGAATTTATCTAAATCAATTGAATTGATTATTTGCTCAAGAGGTTCCATCTGAATAATTAAAATTCTTATTTGAATAGATCGAAAAAAAAGTCTTTAGACATTGCTTTTATTACACTTTCAATGTCAAGACAGATCGCTAATTGGCAAAGTACCGTATAACAAAGTACAGTCGTGCAGAAATAAAGACAACGTAAAGTGACATGAGGCGCTAGCTTACTTCAAATAATATTTCACAATCAGCTGTTCACTCACACTGAGTGAAGTAGGACGTGTATTTAGGTTATATTATGCTTTGTCAATAGCAACAAACAATTCTGTGTTAGACGCATTATTTTGTGGTGAAGTGTACTACTAAATGTGAAGAAAGCTAAAAGTGGACAAGGACATTAATCGTGTCGTGTGCCTAATCTTGTGTTCACGTACCTAATTGCCACCAAAATTCCAATTTGGTGTGCTGTGTTGCTGTCGCTAACAAGATATTGGTTGGTAATAAATAACTCTGTTGTTTTGTTTCCGAAAATAAAATTGCCAAAATCAACCTTCAGTAGTGATGTGACATTGACGACTAGATTTGGAATAATTATTTTCATGCGATGGTATTTTTGTCTTAGAATTTAAAATCAACTCATTTATGTAATTTTTAAGTAGGTACTTTTACTTTTTTTATGTTACTTGCCAAATTATTCCAATAATCCAATCGGAAAATTTGGACCAATGTGCCAATAATGTCCTACCTAAAAAGTAACTTTCTATAGCTCTGCGGTGTATTGTTTAATTAACCATTGAACATAGTGACGCAATGTGGAACGATTTATTTATAAATCCCATCTAGTTGTTCCACTCACTCGTACAAACTTACCATAAAAACCCGTGTCCTCGAAACAGCAGCAAGTCAATTTAAAACGAAGCTGGTGGATAATTATTTGTCTATATAAACAATTACGTATAAAGGCACGTATTCATAGATCTAAAATTATGTTATTAGATTAGAGTACCTAACTCATGCAGTCATGCTTGTATAAAAGTACCCTACCGACCCTACCCCACCTAAATTCAATCGCCTTACTTGTTCTGCCCATTAATTACTCATTCCGCATCGTCCAAGATCTTTGTGCGTGTTGAGCGCTCGACGTTTGGTGTTAGGTCGCCTATACTTTCTGATTATCCTCTGTGCTATTGAACAAAACAGTCCTTGGTGTTTTCCTGTCGTCGTATCCTCGTTTTTCATAAACTCCAGTAGCCAGAAGGAGATGAAACTCACGCTGGCGTTGCCAAAATTTTTAGGGGAAAGGTTTGCTTTAGTCCATTTCTCGTCTGATGCGTGCTACGGCGGATGGTACCGACTACAGGCTTCCCAAGAAGGCAAATAGCGTATTCACTAGGATAAGAGGACTTTGAAAATTCATATCTTTTATTCAAATTACCTTTATCAGCATATTTTGAACGTCAAATGTTACGAAAGAAAGCATTTATGCATTTATGCGTGAATGTTAGAAAAAAGAACAGCTGACTACAAACTCCATAGCAGGTTTGGGACACACCTAAGGAAACTAAAAATACGGGAAGGAGTTCCACTCTAACGTATGATAAAATGCATTAGCGCAATGTTCACTAACAACCGATACCGATCTATAGACTATAGAACGGTGACGAGCCTGACATCGTTATTGCAATGCCAGATAAGTAGATAGGTATGTCTTTTTTCTCTGAGTTCACTTCGTTACTGTGTTCCTTCTTCGCCTTAACATACATGGTTAACACAACCATCTTTTGGTCTACCTCTTTTCATATACACTTCTACATCCCCATTCATGGCACAGAAATCTGTATTATGTATCTGTTATGTTATTATTTAGTTACTATATTATTCAGCTGAATGAATGAATGAAATGCACCGACCCCAGCGTGGTCTAATGCAAATCCTGGGGTTCATTCGATTTATCGAGTCTGGTTCCCCTGGAGCCTCATAGTTACTATGTATTCAGCTAGTGTAAAATTTCAAACATTACTCTTTTTGTCATGTAAATAATAATTGACAATACTAAATACTGTGTACCAGTAATTCATGCGTAGCGTGCTAAATAATAACGTTTATGAATAACAAAGTACATACTTACTTACTTATGTTTCCTGGATCTGGTCGGCCGTGTGTCCGTTTGTATGTTGTTTTGTCTTCACATACGGACAGACAATAGCCAATGTATGCATATTCTGGGAATGGAAAGTACAATGAACGTTTGTAGGGCTTGCATTATTCGCGGCTTTATAGAAGTAACAGGCTCTGTTCATTAAATTATTTTGTTTTTCATATTCTGAAATAAGAAAGGTTTATCGGCCAGCATTCTGACGAGAGCAGAGGTGACCCAGTGGTAACGACCGCGACTTACGAGTTATTTGTTGGTTCAAATCTAGACAGGCGTAACCTTTGTGTAGGAAAACATCGTGACTATCGTGAGGAAACCGGCATGTCCTAGAACCGAAGACATGTGACATCTATACCAACCCGCACTGGGCTCGCGTGGTAGATTAGATAGGCACACTCCCTCTCACAGAGAAGTGACCTGTCATTCATTGTCATTGTCCTGTGCATTGGCAACATTGTCTGAGGCTGATTTTGCTTTTATATCGACTTAGGCAGATAGTCTTAAGAAGTACTCTCTAACAGCCCTAGAGCGCGCTAAGGAAAGTGAACAAGTTACTTCTTATGTTGCCTGTTAATCTTACATGGTCTACTTACCATATACACCTCAACCAGAACCATTGACCTTCTACCAGCCGCTCTCCATAGTCTGTAAAGTCTAAAGAAAATATTCTGAACTCACGATTATTCCTGAATTTGAGTTCCGAATAATGTCTATACTGAAAGCTGTTATAGTTTCGCTTTATCGACACGCCACGGCACATCACTAGCTCTAATCAAAAGTAACAAAAGTAAAAAAGTATTAAGTATACCGACGACATCGACATTATTTTTTCTGCATTATTGCATATACGGAAATAATATTAGCTGATGAAACTAGGTAGGTAACTACTCGTATCATGAAGCGCGATGTGTCATACCATACACATTCCTAGCTACATGTTAAAAATGTGACACAACCAGGTTAAAATCATACAGGCTATATACATACACGTACACGTAGGTTGTTTACTTTTCCTCGTAATTTTGTACCTACATGGTAAACACACGTGTCAAATTTCCACATTCCATAAATGAGCTGCATTTTCCCATATGCTTCCTAGTAATGTAATATATATATATTTCATTGCACGTGCATTACAAGTTATACGTAAATTAAATATCTCATCTTGTGTCATTTAATCAAGTCAGCAAGGATGATAGGTTCCTCACTGTCCACAACCACACGTTCAAACTTCAATACATAGGCAGTTTTACATAATACAATAATATGTAGATACCCCAGTCCAAAAGCAAGGTCAACAAGTAAGTAATGCAAAAATCAAGCAAAAAATCACGATAAAAACGTTTTAACCAAGATGAGTATTTATTTATTCTTCTGAGGGGCGTTAAAAGAATTCATATAGATTATTACAGTACCTACTTAGATATTTTTCCTTATAGAGTTCATCATCATCATCATCTGATTCTGCTGAGCCTTTTCCCAACCAAATTGGGGTCGGCTTCCAGTCTAACCAGATGCAGCTGAATACCAGTATTTTACATGGAGCGACTGCCTATCTGACCTCCACAACCCAGTAACTGGGTAATACGATACCCCTTGGCAAGACTGGTTGTGAGATTTTCGGGCTTCTGACGACCCGTAACGACTTTCAAAGATCCACAAATGACAGCCGGGACCAACGGCTTGGCGTGCTGTCCAAGACACGGAGGAGTCTCGATATGTAAAGATGGTCACCCAACCACGGACTAGCCCCAGCAAATGTAGCTAAACCCGATGGATCGACCCATGCGGCTGTTATTACTTAGCTACGAGCTCCTCCTCATTTTTCCTTATATAATTATGGAACATTATAATACCTACGTATAAATTACATAAAATCATTATGTGTAGAACACGAATCATATTATGAGAACTAGGCGCTAAGAACACTATTTAGCACCATTCCTATAAGTCAAGCTCTACGGAGTATACTACATTTATAAAAGTAGTAAGTATATGCTAACATTTACATAGGTAGTTATCTATTCGCGTAAAATGCCGTTTGGGTTTTTTCGGCCGTCAATAAAATCATCGAGTTTATGATCAAAGTCTAGATTATGTTAGGGCGTTTGTAATATTTCTAAAAACATAAGCAGCTACGGTTTGCTAAACACTTTATTTCATAGTCCCCTTGATTACCCAGGGACAATATTCTGTAGTCGTGGACACAAATGCTTCCCGAATATCCCTTTTTGATTATGAAACACCTGTCAATAAAAGCCATATAAAAGTAGCATATAAATTTCCTTCACCTTGTGCTCTGTCATATTATGACATTTTACAACATTGACCCTGTTTCAAGTATAACCTCAAATACAAGGAAAATGTCGATAACATTAATTTCATTTTTATCTGTCCCAACACTATTTACCTGACTCAAGGCAAGGGCTTTCAAGAAATTAATCTTGAGTCATTTTGTTTGAATCTTTTGTTCATTGTATTTTTGTCAAAATATTTTTCATTTGTTTGAATCAAATTCTTGTAAAGATGGTTTTCGTCATCCTCCTGCGCTTATTTCTAATTTATTTGGCAGGACATCTCAGGCATCATTTCCTTCCTAACAAATTATCATCTTTCACACACACAATCCATCCACCGCCATTGGTCTCTTGCTAATAGCCCCATTTTTTGGGGTCGCTGGAACATGTTTGTCCTTTTCGTCCATACTATAAATAGTTATCTCACCTCCTTTCTAGTCATATCATCTGACACACAGTCTATCCATAGTTTCTTTGGTGTTCCCCTACTCTTATTAGTACCTACTCTATTACTTATGTTTACTATTAATAATCCTACTCTCCAATCGATTTACCTACCTTGATTATAAAGGAAGAATGGCAGAAACGTTCATTACACACGCAAATATTGACCATGAAAGCTTTCCTTTAAATTGTCGCCTTTTTCAGGGTCTAATCTATAAATTGCAATTAAACCATGCTACTTAATTTTGTTTCGATAAATCGAATGATTTCCAGGATTTGCATTAGCCCCTGGAGCTTCATGTATTGTATACCACTATCCACCATGAATACAAAATACAACCCACTCTCTCTCACATAAACTAAGTAGATAAAGATAGTGTCAATTGAGTGGGGTGCGTATTGCAATAATGCCATCCACGCGAAGAGTCACCCCACTCACACGCCCGCGCCGGTACCTAGTTAGTAAAGTCTGTTTTTTAGTATCGTAGACTAATTTGACATTTCAAATGATTGTTGTCTGTTTTTTTTCAGTTTGACATTTGCACCTGTCAAATTATGTCTACGAGATTAAAATTAAAACAGAGTTTAATCGCGTTTAGGAAGAAAAGTGGGTTGCGTCTTCGTGGATGGTAGTGGCCTTTTTAAATGACTTTATAATGAGAGAAAGAGAGAAGGTTTTATTCATGGTCTATGACGTAGGTAGGTACCAAAGTAGTTTAAATTGGTTGCTGGTTTACATAGATTTTAAGAAATAAACTTTGCTCCTAAACAATTAGTTAGATAAGTACTTACTTAGGTACCTACTTTAGTTTTAGTGCATTACGCTTGTATATAATACTACCTACTAGACTACCATTCATATTTGTACAGATCTTCGCTAACAAACTATTCAAATAGCAGATACAATACAACGAACGTTATTCGACGTATTTCCCCGTACGAAGATGCTATAGGTACCTGGGTTGTCACAATACCAAAAATAAGACGAGGAAAACATATGGGATTTTATTATAAACTTATACTCCATTTGAAATAAGATTAGACGTTTAAATAAACCTTTTTTACAGTCCGTTCAACCGATTTTGACTTCTATTGCGTTAGTCGCATGACAAATGGCAGCTGCAGTAGACAGTTGGTATTGTGTAACCTTTTTTGCTTTTAATGCCATCCTTATGCCTACGGCATAGAAGTCAAAATCGGTTGAACGGACTGTATAAAGGTTTGTTTCAATGTCTAATCTTATTTCAAATGGGGTATAGGTAACGAAAATCACAGTATAAATAAGAAACAGTACTATGTCTTCATAAAACAGTCTCGAGTGCGTGGCAGTTTCGGACGGACGCGGAAGGTTTACCTATCTATCTACCGTCACCGAGCGGCCGTTGGTCATTATTTCAAGGTCACTACCGATACATAATACTGTTACTTTATTATACTATGCCATTATGAACGTCATCGCCGAGTCAGCAATAAATTAAATTGCCGGTCATTGACCAAGTAGCAGTAGCGCAGCGCGTTGCAATTAGCAATCTTTTGAAAATCCCAGCACCATCTCTGAAATGAAGTTCCCATAACGGTCATAAACTAAAAAGTCTTGGACACATAGGTAGGTAGGTAATGAGAATGATAAGCAGTTTTGACGTGGTATAGGGTTATACATATTATGTGAGTAGTATCTTTCCACAAAGGTCATGGCTGTCGCGAGAGCTCTGCGCGCGGGCAGCCGCGCTGTAATAATCATGATTGCTCTCGACCACGCGTGTCCCTCAATGTCACATACGATTTCACACGTGATACCGAGAAGATATCAACTTCCGTATCTACGAATTAAGCTAGAATTGTCAAGCCGCAAAAAAAAGGAAAAGGCTCAATCTTTTAACCATACGGAATTGTTAGGTAATAGAGAATAATAATATTCAGAATTAAAAAAATATGGAAAATTACGAAAATTCTATGCATAATTAGTAATAACCACTACTTGGTAACTTGCGTAACACACTTTCAATCAAAATCAAAGAGTTTTGAAGCATATTGCTAATATATTGATTTTAGGTTTGAAAAAATCGTCTGCTAAACAACGTAAAATATCGCAATATTAATGAACGTGGGTGAACTGTCAAAGTGAATCCCATTGCGATCAATTGTCATTTATTGTGTGTTATGCAATTACCCCGTGGGTTTATAACTTAAGATAACCATCGAATCGTATCAAGAATATTGATATGATAAGGATAACCTAGGTATCTACATTATCAAAACACTTATTCGCAAAGTTAGGATTTAGACAAGTGTCAATGATAAGACGAAGACACTAATAGGTACACGTGCCTGTAAATAACAGTTATCGACATGTTGGACATGTAGAACGTCATAATCATGTAGATTATAACAAGAGACAAAGTCTTGCGGCTTGAGTTTAGGTACAATCTGAAGCCGTAATTATAATAATACCGACCTGCCCCTACTTCGTGCGGCCACCTCGCTAAATTCCCACTCGGAATTCCGGAATTCCAAAAGGCACCGTACCTACCGTTGAACCCCCCTGGCATTCCGGAATGCCACGCGTCGTACACGCGATTTAATTCGACTCGACAAGACATCGACTTTTCTTTATTATACGTAGGTATGTAAGTTAAATATACACAATACACAGAACTGGAACTGGAACTTATACACAATATACACATAAACCTAATATAACATAACATAACATAATCAGCCTATAATGTTCCCACTGCTGGGACACAGGCCTCCTCTCTATGAGAGGGAGTGGGCCGTAATCCACCACACGGGCCCAGTGCGGGTTGGTAGATGTCACATGTCTTCGAATTTTTGGTTCTAAGACATGCCGGTTTCCTCACGATGTTTTCCTTCACCGTTTTGAGAGCGTGGTGATGAAATTATTTACACAAAGTAAAGCGCCGGTCGGGGTTCGAACCTACGACCTACAACTCGTAAGTCGCGGCCGTTACCACTGGGCCACCACTGCTACCCTAATATAAACCTTACGAAATAAATTATCTAAATAATGGTGAAAATCACATTAAAATCCGTAGCTTAGTTTAGAAGAACAACGCGGTCACACAGATACAAAAAGTGACTTTAATTTATAATAATATGTAGGTATAAATAAAGAAAATGTGTTTCTGTTTTGGTAAGACATACATACCGTAGGTACAGGGCATTTTTTGGCAGTACCTACTATCAAACAATTACCAAACGATCAAACAAAAAACCAAATAAACAAACTACCGTACTAACAAACTACTGCTACTATGACTATCAATACCAAATGATTTGCTGAATATCCCAGCGTGTAAGAACGTAACTTTACGTAACGTCATTACTAGGTACTCATTACTATTAGTTGACTACGCTTGCCCAATGCACAATATGCACATCAATTAATCTTTGGTCATGACAAAATGGTCATAAAGGCGACAACACACGGTTCAACCAAATTGATCCACCAAATTAAAAGATACGTTCTCACGTATACAAACCTATATCTTTTTGTTTCTATACGTGAGAACATTGTTATTATTATTAGAGGACATTATTCTTTTTGTTTCTATATGGATCAGCAGGATACAGGACCAGTATTTTATAATATCTTGATTCTAAATTGTGCCCTTGCCCGTTCTTTTCCATAGAAATCCACATTTTGGAAAGGGGAACAAGCTTCAACTTTCTGACTAACTGACCGACTCCTTGACAGTTCAAAAGTAAAATTGAAATAAATGGTTTGAGTTTGATTAGGTATAGTAAAAGAACGATTCAATTTGATTGCTTCATCCAAATTGAAAAACTTTAAATTCTTTAAGGAAGGGAATTACTACATAGGTACCTACTGCCATAAAATTTTCTTAAAAAATGCTTTTATTTTTAATAACTGTTACATTACAAATAAGTCAATCTGCCTAGCCTTTTCCCAACTATATTGGGGTCGGCTTCCAGTCTAACCGGATGCAGCTGAATACCAGTATTTGACATGGAGCGACTGCCTATCTGACCTCCACAACCCAGTAACTGGGTAATACGATTAACTGGGTATTACGACTGCCCCGTTGGTCTCGTGGTCGCAAGCGCGACTGCAGAGCGTGGGGTCCTGGGTTCGATTCCCGGGTCGGGCAAAGTGTTATTGGATTTTTCCATTAGGAATTTCGCAGTAACAGCCCGGAGTTTGGAAGTTGGCGGTGTGATACCCCCGTGCCTCGGAAAGCACGTTAAGACGTTGGTCCTATGCCTGATCTCTCTCCGGTCACGAGAGAGTGCACTTGTGTCTGCGCAAACACTTGTGCACTATAATATCTCCCGCGCCGAAGGCTAGTCTCCGTTGAGATTGGCCGCCGTGGCCGAAAATACGGTCTGGAGCAATGACGTATTATTATATAGACACGTCATAAACCAACATCACGGCGCTTAAAAACGGCAAAAATACTAGATAGCTACTTATACGCATGAAGAAAGGGAAAGAAAATATGACACCGTACGGCGGGATGCCTGTTGCTAGAGGGAGATAAATATACATCTTAGTACGTAATTTCGTATATCTAAATTAAAAACAAACGTAGTGTCGCGCGACAGGTTGGTGCGTAACTAAGCGCGATGTGGCCAATTGGCTTCATTTCATGTTGTCATTTTAGAGTGCGGACAACGTATCTATAGTTTTATATATCATTGGTCTGGAGGACTATTATTATTATAATACGATACCCCTTGGTAAGACTGGTTGTCAGACTTTACATTACAAATAAGTCTAAGAACAATATTTAACGTTTCAGATAGGCGTAGGAGTACAATGTATTTATACTATTTATCGGCTACGGATAATATTTAGGAACATGATAATGTAATGAAAATCTCTTAAAAGGTCTTGGCTTGAAATTGCGACGAGTCCATTGTTTGTTTCACACATTCCTACAAATACAGAATTCCACACCGACAAAGATACAGAGTAAATATTTCGGCTGAGTGTTAATTTATTAAAATGAGGAAGTCTTGATAAACCATTTTACGTCCTTCTGACTGACAGATTTTAGTATGAAATTAGCAGCATTGGGTTATTGAAATCGGGTGATCAGTATCACGCACGACAAAGTCTAGTCATTTCACACGTGATAATCGTGTTACGTGTTATCACATTTTACGATTATTGACGCAATGACGTCAAAAGTAGTAGGTAGGTACATTATGGAATTATGTTACGATACTTTTCGCGGGCAGAAGGAGCAAGAACTCCAGCGATCTGTGAATTTCGCTGTTATCCATCTGCAATACATATTAAGGTACAAGGTACCAACTCACATAATCCTAATTAGGTACATTATTTATTTATTTAATTATTTACTCTTACAACTTCCATTAGGACGGAACAGCCAAAGAAAATAATAAAATGTGAATAAATATAACTGATGAAATAATGGGTTTCACTAATTATGTTTAATTCCCAATGTACCTACTTGCGTTAAGTATGAGGCTAAATACACAATATAACGTGTATTTAGCCTCATCCTATTTAGGTACCTACCCCTCCCACCCGGAAAACTTGAAACTTGAAACATTACCTACCTAGTTACCTACTGCTCTTTTCGCAGTCATAATATTTTTTTAACTGTACGAGAATCTATTATATTAATATAATATTATAACATACACACATACATAATTAGCCCATAATGTTCCCACGGGACACAGGCCTCCTCTCTTCGAAAGGCAGTGGGCTATAGTCAACCACGCGGGCCCAGTGCGGGTTGGTAGATGTCACATGTCTTCGAATGTTTGGTTCTAGGCATTTTATCTATGGTTCTAAGTTCTGTGATATGCCCGTTTCCTCATGATGACGACTTCCTTCACCGATTTGAGAGCAGTGGTGATGAAATTATTTACACAAATTAAAGCGCCTGTCTGGGTTCCATCGAACCCACTCAAACTCAACTCAAGCATTTATTTCAAATAAACCAATTACAGGCACTTTTGAATTGTCAAGGGGTCTGTCAGTCAGAAAGATGAAGCTAGTTGCCCATTCCAAAGCGTAGTAGGTTCCTATGGAGAAGAACGGGCAAGAAACTACACGGACCCACGACCTACAATTAGTAAGTCCACCACCGTTACCACCGGCCACCACTGCTCTATGATATATCGCATTGTAATGCTTATCAATATCAAAAATGCGTAGGTATCTGCCGAATCCCGACCTTTGCCGTGCAGAATGGTCAGTAATCGATCAGCTATTGATTTACGTCGACGCGTCGCGTGTACGACTGTGTCGCCGAAAAGTAATTGGCGTTTTCGCGCGCAATTATTCGCGAATTCGCGATAGTAGTATTCTAAAGTTGTCATAATTATAGTTATAATAATATAAGCACAAATGACTTTGTGATATAATTTATGGTTTAACACATATACCATAAACAAAAGTGGGTATAATTTTGCATCGTGATTAAATTAATAATTAAACAAAATTGACTTTGACAGATTTTGAATGCGGTTGAAAAGTGTTAATTTATTTATTATTTAAGCACCTGTTACTCAGGCATAGGTATTATTGCCAGTGCAAAATAAAGGAAATAAAGGTTTATCGCAAAGATAAAATTGATCTTACAATAGCCGATTCTGTGACTGTGTGGAATACCGACTGCATTGTTAAAATTACAATATCATGTAACTTTACATAATCAGTGTTCAGATTTGTAAATAAAACGTTCTATAGTAAACAGGCTGCTGGCTGCATCAGTTATTATGACACGCACGACCAACACAATCTCATATACAGTATTATACAGTATGCAAGGGTAAACACCGTTGTCACTCAAACCATGGGTAGTTGACTTAAATATAAAAATAAATGACCCAGTAACAACAAAAAAAAAAACCTTATTTCCATTAAAAGATTTTAAAAAGTAAATATCCGTCCCTGTCCCGATTCTCATGGATACGCGTTCGAAAGAGCTGCGAAACAGCTGACGGCCGGTCATGTAACGTCCCGCGCGCCCCGCCCGCCCCCGCCAACCGGCGGCCGCGGCCGGTCGTTGCCCTTGCGTGTAAGGTGAAATATTCTTGTGGAAAAATGTAAATTTTCTTTAAAAAAATAAAGTTTTATTTTTCCATTGATTTTACGTTTTATAAATGAAACCAAACCACTGGTTTCAAAGATAACGGTGTTTACACTAACACCCTGTATGTATATTATATTTCTTAATATCTCCGATTCATCGCAGAAATCTGTTGTGGTTGTGTGTATCGTGTACCTGACCCAGAAGCAGATCAAGTCTATGTTTTATGAAGTGTTGAAAGCAGTGGAACTTACGAATTGTAGGTTCTAACCCAGACAGGGCGCTTTACTTTGTGTAAATTATTTCATAATGACTGCTCTCAAAACGGTGAAGGAAAACATCGTGAGGAAACCAGCATGCCCTAGAACCAAAAAATCGAAGGCATGTGACATCTACCAACCCGCACTGGGCCCGCGTGGTGGATTACGGCCCACTGCCTCTCACAGAGAGGAGGCCTGTGTCCCAGCAGTGGGAACATTATAGGCTGATTATGCTATTCCGCAGTAAGTATTGCGGGTATAACTGGCCAAATATAGGTATACCTCTGCCTAACCGTAAGAGGAATACGGGCGTGAATCGTTATGTTATGTCATCAAAGGCAAAATTTTCCAATAAGAATAGCTAAACTCCCATAAGAAAAATCTTCCACGTGCATGTACCTACGTAGCATTGTTACAAATTCCTCTTTACCCTTTCCTGTTTTTAAAATAATATTTACAACTTTTATGTACATATTTAGCACGTATAGGTTATAGTCCTATCACTTCATTCGTTTAGTTAACAGACAATGGTTAAACGTTAACATGGTTCAATCAGTGAAATCAAAGGATATAATTCAAAATATTATCTCCAGTTCTGTAAGGTACGTGATGATTTGTTAGTTACTCTGATAGGTTCATCAGAATCCATCTACCTGCTCTCAACTTAGTGACATTTAGTTATTTTCGGCGTACTTGGTGCTTTCAATTCATGGCTCCGTGACTCGTGAATTCTATTACACTCTTCATCTTCCTCTCCATCTTCTTCATGAAAATAAATGAAAGGCTTTTTAGAAAATTGAGCTCTATTTAGTTCTGTAGTTTCCTCCATGGGATAAAAGCGTTAATTTATGTATGTATCTGCTGTTTATCTCAAGATATCTAAAGGGTCCCCGGAACGCTCAATTGCAAATGTCAATGTTTTTGTGAGTTTATTGTCAATCGCTTCAATTTCATTTGGTAGACGGACGATTATATTTAACCCCCGACGGAAAAAGAGGGGTGTTATAAGTTTAACGTGTGTATCTGTGTGTCTGTCTGCGCCATCGTAGCTGCCAAACGGCTGAACCGATTTTGATTTTTTTGGTTTTGTTTGAAAGGTGACTTAATCGAGAGTGTTCTTAGCTATGATTCAAGAAAATCGGTTCAGCCGTTTGAAAATTATCAGCTCTTTTCTAGTTGATGAATGGATGTGAGCATCTTCCACAGGTCTAATCGATTGGAAATGAAAATAGGAAGTTAACAGCAGCTATCCTTTCCACAACAGCATACATTCATTATGCCTAGTGTTGGCGTTTGCATTAGCCGTCCCCCGACACGACGACGCTTGGATCAAAATATTACCTACAACTTTTATGATATTATTTTTTTACTTTTTAGACGCTTTGTTTTTGTCGGGGGTTTTTTAAATTTTAAATTTTGCTTATTTTTTTTGTTGTTTTTCTAAGTGTATCAATCACATAAAAATTAATCATTGCAATTGATCATTCCGGAGACCACTGAGGTTCCCGAAAAAAAACACGTGGTAGATTGTTTTGACGCATCAGTGAATGAAATCGCGCGCTGAAAATGATAAAGAAACAAAGCACATGTGTTGCAAAACTCGGTCTCGTTTTTTTACTGAATTGTAACACAAATATTAATGGAAACTGAGCCAAATAAACTGATACATATTAAATTAAAACTTCTTTATGCAAAACATTTTGAAACATTGGCAAAAACACATTTTAGTTTATTATTATTCGAGCCGGATAAAAAGTAAAGTTCATTGAACTTAAAAGTGTTAATTGCACACACAACACAACATCGCCATAATTATATTCTTGGAAGTAGACGAGCAGGTTAAATCTTAAATAAACCTATAGTAAAATAATGTTTAACTTTAATCGGTTTAAAATTAAATTTACTTTGGAAAGAGACATCTTTTACCCTGTTCCGCGATGGCCAGTAAAATAAATTATAATGTAATATCACATTAGGTACCAAACTTAATTTGTAGATATTAAATAAACTACTTATTGTTTTTTTACAAATAATATTTCATAAAACGTCTGTTATACTACTCGAACACTTAGACAGTACAAAGACTTGTTGCTGTAAAAAATGATAGTTAATTGATTCAGGCGTGACTTTGAAATCCATTATAAAAAACAATAGACGTAGATATATTTAGTAACCTATTCCGCTTAACTATTCTTCAAGATTCATAGAAAACCCTGTAAGAAATCGACACACGTTTCACCTCTCAACAAGGCATCCTCAGGATGACGATTGACCAGTCGCAAACCAGAACACGACGTATTGCCACACCGAGCGCTAGTCGCAGCAGAGGTGAAACACGTGTCGATTTGTTACAGGGTTTTTTTATGACTCTTGAAGAATAGTTAAACGGAATAGGTTATTAAAAAATATATCTACGTCTTATTGTATCAGGCTTTAAAAATTGTACGTTATAATTACAAATTACTTTACTTGTTTACATGACGCGTCAACCATAGTTTTGAAACATGCTTTTACAGAGCCTATCTTATTCTTATATCTATTTGCATTTCTCAAGTATTTGTTCAAAAGATATAAATCCAACGCCATTACCTTTTATCCTGCCAGTCTGTTTCTGAACAAAGTAATTAGTGATGCCGCTTAGTCACGCTACGTGCTGTGTTTAAAATTAATTAAGGTGTTTTGTTACTCAAGATTGTTTCGGTTTTCTTAACGTAGGGTAAAAATTAACATTTGAATATGTGAATTACAGTCAGATTTCACAGTTATTATAATTCGCTATATTACGGACAAATTATACGGTCTATGGTTGTCAGTGCGATGTGAAATTTGTTTTATTTTGCAGTATTGTTTTGGTAACACAGTGTATTAAAGTAGAATAATTATCATGTCTTGGGGCTGGGCATGGGCAACATAATTATGTATAAAACATTCTATATAGTATATGTGTTATGCCATGTTATATTCATTTATTTATTTCTCCATCGCCATAACGACTATTCCATTGACATAGTTTCGCAATCTATCTACTTTCTGAATCATTACTTTTGTCTCCATCCTTTTTGTTTAGACTTCCGACAATTTGTTGAACTATGTTAAATAAATATAGATTTTTCTCTAACAATGAAAACACTAGGCCATGCTACGTTGCGTATATCGGAATTTGTTTTAAAATAATAACATAGGTAAGTAGCTAATAGAGAACTTTTGTCTAATTGCTAAAATGCCGTGAACATAGCGTAACATAATTTTTGCATGAAAAGCTGGAATTTGATGACGTCAATGCAAATAAATAGGCTGCCAAAAGTAAAACCTTTGTGAGAAATAAATTGCTGATGACGATGAGAAAATATTTTCCTTATCGTACGTGGCTTAAAAATCTCGAAATATCTAAAACTCTAGTCACTTTTCAACTTACTGCTAAACAACACGGTTCTCTACGCTACAAAGCTACAAAACTTTATTTCAATTTCCAAGATAATAATTTATCTACATAAAATCGAAGCTAACAGTCTTAAAATAATAATTATTATTATGTACAAGCACAAAAGAAGAGGAAAGAATCATAAGTCATACCAAATTTTATCTTGTGCGCATCGATGCCGATAATTATCCTTTATTTCTACGCCTTTCAACCGAAATAGACCAATTTGGTTGAACCGTGCAACATAGGCTTTACAAACAACCAATTTGAACCTTAAAGCTTATCTTTAAATAAATAAACAACAGAGTTACTTTATATACTAACTTTATATATAATACTAAGGTGGATGAACAAAGTGGTGATTAATTTATGAGCACTATTTACTTTTAAAAGTAAATATTTTTAAGCGTCATGTGTGACGATGTCGTGGATCTTAAGTGCAAAAGTATAAAATAAGTGATAAAAACATGAGGAACGGTGATAAAGGAGCTGATTGGGAGAAGGAGAAGCTGGACCCTAATGGATGGTAAGTTTTAGAGGATACAGTTTATTATAAACAGCGTATCTTTCAACTGCTACTGCCTATTTCGAAATTAAAGTAATTTTTCACTGTGTAATGTTTTTTTGGAAGTCTGTTGTCTGTGAACAGTCAACCTCGTCCTTTTTTGAAGTCGGCTAATAAAGTCAACGTAACTCTTCCTGAAATACGATCCGTGAATTTTGCCGATTTTTGCCCAGAAGGTTTCTTTGACGGCTTGAATTCCTCTTACGCTGATGTCGGTCGCGTACGTCGTCGATTGCGCGTGCGGATATACATTGTGTTCTACAATAGCACCATACTGCGACTACGTTGCTACGCGTACGCGACCGACATGCGACATCAGCGTGAGAGGAATTCAGGCCTAAAGTGGCTTGTTTGAAATCCACAAACTAGGCAAGTAGGGGTACGTGATGACGTCGTCTTTTCATATCTACTTACTCATAACACGACAATGTTTACTCGTTCTGGCTTTTCTTGAATTGATTAGGTACAAGATTCTGCAATTATATGCATACATACCTACTTATTTGCTCATAAGAACATAATAAGTAGGTATAAAGTCGAATTATTAATTCACTGGAGTAAAATGACGGGTGTTAGCTGTCACCTATTCTATTTCTATTGTAATATTAGTATCACAAACGTTGAATTAACGAACAAGTTAGTTCAATCTAAGTAAGTTAAGTTTAATATTATGTGTTCAATCTAGAACACAATATTCCCATAAAATATTTTAAAAGTGACAGCTAGCACCTGTCATTTTACTCCAGTGAATTAATAATTCGACTTTTAGGTTTTATTTACAAAATAGGTACGTGTTTGTCACCGTGAAACTGACGTCCATATCGTCATGACCGACGTTCATCGTTCGTATCGTCGTGACGACGTTTTCTCGTTGTTAGTGACTTGCCCAAGCTACACAGCCATTAATGTTAGATCAAAATGCCAAATTGATCAGCCAAAATGTTTGTAAACTAATGTGACATGGACGAAAATGATCAAGTACTAAGTAGGTGACTGGTAGAGTCGCAGGTCTGGGGGCCTACCACCACCGCTTATAGCAGTATTATTGCAACCTTACTTCGTAGGGGTAAAGAGATGGCGCTATACGTCCTGTAGAGCTTCATCTCTTTCCTACACTAAAGTAATATAAAATAATACTGCTGTAAGCGGTGGTGTTAACCCCCCAGGGGTTATTCACTATCGTGAACCTCAGCAGGCTGCAATGAAATATAACGGGTGTAAAAACGATTTGTTCTTCCCATCATCATTGTGATAATTTTTTTGCTGGTACACACGGCTACACATCAAGCTATACATTTCCAGCATAAGCTGACCTCGCATTGTAAGGAAATTCTATAAAATGCGAGATCAGCATAAACTGGAAATGTATAGCTTGATGTGTAGCCGTGTGTACCAAGGTGCCTTTTCGGAGACATTGAAGCGTTCCCAGCAATCACGTTTAGTCTGGCAAAGATAATGGCACTCTCTTCATGTGTTCAACAATGCCGCAACTGTCTGTGTAGATATATTTAAACATTATCGTTTGCGATGCTTACCTATACTTTGTACATCGACAGTTGTATAAAGAGCCAGTACTTCAAGGAAATCCGACTATTATGCCCGTTTTCACCGACATCCCCTTAGTTTAGGGATTCCCTAAGCATGTTTAGGGGATGGTTTCTGTTTCCCCAACAGTAAAGAGTCAGTTAAACGTTCACTTTAACTGTTGGGAACTTAGCGGATTCCTTAAATTTAGGAGATGTTGATGAAAACGGGCATTGTTTTTGCATGTCACAGATGAAGTCCAAAAGTGAATTAATGAAAGTGTAACAAATGCAAATGCAGCAGCTAACAGCTGTGACATGCAGGAATATTCTGTGCTTTATCACTTTCACAAGTGACTTGTTGAATGGCAATTTTATTTACGGCATAATTGAGTCATCCAGAACCAGTTTATGGGGTTTATTTATAAATGTTGCGTTCAAACTACAAAAATGTATGGTAAAACAGTCGCTAATCATTACTTAACTTAAAGCAACGTTCATAAATAAACCCCTAATTGTGTAACTCCGTGTAAAACAGTCATTTGTCATTTTTAGGGTTCCGTATACGAAGGGTGCCAAACAGAACCCTATTAGTAAGCCTCCGCTGCCTGTCCGTCCATCTGTAAGCGGGCTGTATCTCATGAACCTTCATAGGTAGACAGTTGAAATTTTCACAGAGTGTATATTTCTATTGCCGCTATAACAACTAATAATAACAATTAAATAAAGTAAATAATTAAAGGGGGACCAAACTAGAAACGTGTTTATTTCGGCTTTTTTTGCTCGATCTTAATACGGCACGGAACCCTTAGTGTGCGAGTCCGACTCGCATTTGGCCAGATTTTTCAAACATGTCAACTAGTGAAGCAATAGATGGATTAGGTATGTCGGGTTATCAAAATGAAGGGAATTGTGATTGTAGGTGAGTTACGACTTACTAGGAAAAACAGTACTAACTTTAGAAGATCAAAGTCAAAGATACCATCTAAAATGAAATAAATAACAGTAGCAAGACGCAGAAGACTCACGAGTATACGATAATGATAAAATAATCAATACGCGTTTTTTATCAGTAAGTGGCTGTCTCTGATAGCTGACTGCGGATAAACTCGTGTTTTACATCATTATCGGACAACTACCTGGACCTGCACGTGTAGCATGACTGCATGACCACCGTAGAAACGGGTTTTGTCGACGGATGACTAGACAAAATGACAGATAAACAATCGCAATCTGTCATTTTGTCTATTCTTTCGTCGACAGAACCCATTTCTACGGTGGTCATGCTACGCTGTGCTGTGTACTGCTGTTGAGCGAATGAGGTTGAATTTTAATTTCATTTAATGAAATATGGTGGTGCCATGGATCGAGAAAGTACTAAGTAGCTAGTACTAGCTAGACCATCAATCACAGCTCACAGAAAATAAATGAGCTATGTTATGTTCTATAATAGCGACTTGATACGTACCTACTTTCTACTCCTCAAACAAAGGGACATTCTAACAGCGATAACGATAATGGAAACGTCAAAAATATATACGACTGATATAATTTATCGAAAAGCTTATGTCAATCCTGTTGAAAGTCGTTGTTTATACGAAATGCTTGTCACTTGTCTAGGCCCTCAGTATCACTCTAAGAAAGAAAGAAAGTTACATGTGAATTAAAAATCTGATTCTTTCCTCATGCGCTTGTTGATTTGGTGTTGTGAAGGTACAGCCAACCTTCACAACACCAAATCAACAAACAAACCTCGAATTGAGAGATAGCCGACATTTTATTACGCCTGATAAAAATATCATAGCAGTGTGTAAAATATTGCTATTGTAGTTAACGTAGGCGCATTTATATTTGATAATATAAACGGTCAGGCGCTTCAGTGCCTAACCTCGCTTAGGGGCTAGGGCTAGGTGGTAGATCCAAAAGGCTAAGTTGATAATGTAAATTTCTTGAAGTAAGGCAAACAAAATTTAAGAAAGCTTACCATAACAATTTAAACCTTCACAGAAAGTAA
Source organism: Lithophane socia (assembly GCA_947522985.1). Taxonomy (NCBI): domain Eukaryota; kingdom Metazoa; phylum Arthropoda; class Insecta; order Lepidoptera; family Noctuidae; genus Lithophane; species Lithophane socia. The sequence goes on along the minus strand of OX383271.1, from coordinate 7,725,676 downwards.
GAGAATGTTTGCATAAAACAGTTGAATAATATTATTAGCTTACACAATGTATATATTGTACTTCGTCACTGTTTCATAATATTTGTACAATCTGATTAATTAATAAGATAACCAACTTGTTAATATAATTCTTTGTTGTTATCAAAATTATTATTGTGTTGTATTACAGTGAATCTTAGGATTAAAAAAGTCTGTAGTTCTTTTACAGGATTCTGCTGCTCTTGAAAAGCTCGTGGCTAAGTAATAAAAGCCGGCAAGCGTAGCTTAACCTGACGGGTCGACCCTTGCCCGTCAGGTTAAGCTACGCTTGCCGGGGTTGGTCCGTGAATGGGACCATCTTTACATATCGAAACGCCTCCGTACCTCGGAAAGCACGTTAAGCTGTTGGTCCCGGCTGTCATTCGTGGATCTTTGACAGTCGTTACGGGTCGTCTGAAGCCCGAAAATCTGACAACAGTCTTACCAAGGGGTATCGTATTACCCAGTTACTGGGTTGTGGAGGTCAGATAGGCAGTAGCTCCATGTAAAACACTGATATTCAGCTGCATCCGGTTAGACTAGAAGCCGACCCGAATATAGTTGGGAAAAGGCTAGGCAGATTGATTTTTGCTGCTCTTGCAGTCTTGCCGTATCATCATAATCGCTATTGAGAATGAAAATAAATGGTCGGAAATCTGAAAAATTAAGATGGAAGAATATACCCCAGTACACAAACAGTACATTATTTCCTCTCGCTCTAGAATATTCCTAGGCCTTTATTACCAGCAGATGGAATAGGTAGGTCATCATCTGCCTAGCCTTTGCCCAACATGTTGGAGCGACTGCCTATCTGACCACTAAAACCCAGTAACTGGTTAAGACTGGTTGCTAGACTTTCGGGCTTCTGACTACATGTTACGACGTACGACTGTCACAGAGCTACAAAGTACAGCCGGGACTAACGGCTTAATGCTCCCGCAGACAGGCGCGAAGCGACACCCGGTAGAAAATTTTCCTTGTAGTTTTCATAGAAATTGTTCCACCAGAGTTGCGTCGCGCCTGTCTGTGGGAGCCTTTAACGTGCATTCCGTGACACTGAGGGTTCTTGAGGAAGTAGGTAACTCCTACATATTTTTTTTTCTTTTTAAACCTATTTGGCCGAACACACTCTCCCTTAGGTACAAAGGTACGAATCACATCACGTGAAAGCTCATAAATACCCAATAGATAATGATAAACGTGAATGCTGCGCAAACGTCACTCAAGAATTTGTGTGATGTGATCATGTGACTTGATATGACCCTTATTATCTGTGAACTCAGTATCGAATCGGGTCACTGGGTTAGTGCAGTGGACTGCCTGAAATTACTTATTGTTTGATGCATTGGAACGCGATATATCCCGGACACAGTATAAATTAGTACAGTATTCTATCTTCATTAAAAACGGACGAAATGACGCGTTTCGAAATCTCAGTGTATATGAGTACGCATAACTGTATGGAGTAGGTACAAGGCAGTTACGCACGGACGCTACCGAGCTGCCGCAGGTAAATATTTCAAGGTCTATAATACTGCTAGTTGTTACTTAATTATTCTGTGTACTGGATACGACGTTTGGTCTAGTGGTAGCAAGCGCTACTGCTGAGCATGAGGTCATGGGTTCGATTCCCAGGTCGGACAAAAGGTTAATGGGATATTCCGTCGGTTATTTCTCAGTAGCGACTGGTATGCAATCTTCTAGATTTATTAAGTACTCAATATTCAATACTCAATACTTTATTACTTATATTATGGAGAATCCATTGTACCGAATGTGGTGGTGAATGGCAAGAGTTAGTACAGACGTGCGGTCAACTGTACCTGAGTTGACCGCACGTCTGTACTAACTCTTTGACCTTGAGCTGGCCTCGTGTGCAACGAAAAATGTAAGTTTACAAGCAACGTGTATTGTTAATTATCGATATCGATGTAACAAGATGATAATAACGCTGAATTTAGCTAAATTAGTTTTATAATATTCTGGTGGCTATACGCTTGAATTTTCAGTACAAAAAGTCTAAAATATTTTCTTATAAGGTGTATTATAATCATACAGGTATAATCATAAAAGTGTTTAATGAGAGATCAAGTTATATAATATTTATATACATGCTCTCTAATTCCCCACTATTTTTAACAACGGGCTTAGGGTCGTTACACTATAAATAAATAATGTTTGATATCTACAAACATCACATGACTATCCAGAAGTTAGTGATAAGGTGTCAGGGACAACGCACCCAGCTGCTCACATTATAGTACTTTTTTTTTACCCGACTGCCCCAGAAGGAGCGTAATGTTTTTCGAGATGATGTATGTATGTATGTATGTATGTCTATTTCTTTGGTACGCTCTGTAGCCTAAACGGCTTGATGGATTTTAACATATGAGGTGTCGTTAGGTTCGTCTTAATTGTGGGAGTGACATAGGCTATATTTTTTTTAAATAATATGTCATCTGCAAATACCAAAAAATGAGGGGAAGGTTTTTTTTTAAATAAATTACAATAATATTGGTATCAAATAAAAGCTAGTAATGGGTTAATTCCAAATATATATATATATATATGTCGTAGATTATGAAAGTTGAGCGATAATAGTCTCTCAATTGATTATTGAAGTAATAAGGAGAGGGTAAACGCCGTGACGCGCTCGCTAGAGTGGGGCGTCACGTGGACAGAGTCGTGGTAAGGGAAGTGGCGAAGCGACGAGTCAGTCTTGTGAGGGAAACGAACGGATGCAGACCTCCACTTCTCCTATGCGAAACTGTCGGTTTGCCCGAACGTGTAAAGTAGTGCGTGAACATTATTAGTAATGTACCTACTGTGATGATTGTTCTGAAAGTGAAATACTAACTGAGTTGCTGTATCATCGTGTTTTATTGTAAACCTGCACTATGGAGTCCGTACCACCGAATCGAGATGATGACGGCAACTATCGCTCAGCCATCGCTGACGCCGACATATATATATAATTATATATATGATAAAACGAAAAAGCTTGAATTAAAACAAATTATTTAAAAAACAAAAAATCCGACTGCAAAAAACTAACTAACTTCTCTTTTCGGTTATAGGTTTTTGCAGTCGGGTTTTTTGTTTTTTAAATAATTTGTTTTTTTCATTGTAACCGTGATAATTAATAGTGAAGAATTTTATTGATGTGGTGCACCTTTTCTCCAACTGGCAGGCCAGATCGGCTGTTCCTTCAAGACCATACAGGGCTGTCAATTTGCACTCTACGTACAGGCAACCGCACATGTGTGTAACAATTTGACATTGGCGGCATCTTTAGGTCGTAGTGGTCAGGGTTATTTTCATGGTAAAAGTGTTGCGACAGATGTGCGGTTGACAGTACACACTCATCAGGTTTCTACCCTTGCTGGCTTTACTAGCCACGGGCACAGTATAATAAAGTAACAGTATTATATTATGTCTCGGCAATGACCTTGAAATAGCCTACAGCCGGCCCGGGCGCTCGGTAGATAAACCTTCCGCGTCCGTGCGTCACTCGAGATGTTGCTTACTGATGTACACTGAGATTTGGAAGCACGTTTTCTATGAAGACATAATACTGTTAATTATTTATACTGTGCCACGGGTATTTCAGAGGTTTTCAAATGTAGGTACCTAAGTACTCCGAGGTGTGTGTGATGACAGTAAAAAATCAACAAAAAATGAGTACCTAGGTATGTACCTACGTAATATGAAGTTTATTGCAATCATGCAATATAAACTAGAGCACAAACGTTACAACAGCAATAGATTGTTGTTAAAATAAAACTATTGTTAATTCCTCCTTCACACATCGAGTAAAAGGCAAGCACATTCTTATAATGCAATTTGTCAATGTTGTAATTTCATCATAAGATGCCCGTGGCTTCGCCCGCGTGGATGTTGGTTATTATATACTAAAAACCTTCCTCGAGAACCATTCTATCCATTGATGAAAATAGCATGAAAATCGGTGAAGTCGTTTTTGAGTTTATCACGAACAGACAGACAGCCAGACGCGGCGGAGGACTTTGTTTTTAACAGACGAAAAAAAAGGAGGAGGTTTTCAAGTCGACACGTATATTTTTTTATTTTTTTATATACTTAATGTAGCACTACATTAGAAGTATATAAAAAAAATACAAGTTTATAAAAAAAAAACGGTTAATAGGTGTTGGTAGTATTTTAAGACAATGTTACTCCTAAAGTAAATAGCTGTACACAATGACGGTAGATGTAAAATCAAGTAATTTTTTGTACAAATCTGTGTTTTAATTTTAACGCTGCTGATTTTTAAGTTACTGGGTACTTTACATTACCTACAAAGTGTTCTTTCGCGAGTTTGTCAGCGTGAAATTTCTTGTTTTAACATAAATTATATCCAATGACACTCGGCAATACTGTAGCTTCCCATTAAGAAAGATTTTTCGCAATCGGATCAGTAGTTCCGAAGATTACCAACACACAAACTCACAAAATTTTACCTCAAATATTAGTGTAGATAAGTTTTCTTAAAACTAGTCTGAAACTTTTGCCACTGAATAATTTCATCAGTGCGAGGTCATTTTCAAATGAATTTCTCTAATAAGTGCCCAATCGTTGGGCGCCCAGCCATGTCGGCTTGCGTTATCTCAACCAACTGGGCTCAGTTCGAAACTAACCGATTGGCTTAATAAACGTCCGCCAATTTATTATTAATATAAACATTACAAAAATTATTACAATTATTTAGAGACAAAACTGCTGTTACAATTAAAAAAAAATAGAAGTGTGGCTGAAAAAACGTGCGGTTTTTTTTGTGCGCGAAAATAAAATCGTTTTTGTGAAAAAGCAGTTATAAATAAAAAGCAGTTATATTTACAAAGTGATATTTGTTAATTAACATTGCCGTTGATTTGTTATAAAAATTATCCTGTTTTGGCTTCGCTTGTGGATATTTTATAATTAAATATGATTTTTGTTTATTTGCAATGTGTTAACTGTGCTATTGTGAACCATACCTACTAATAGTATTATCTTATGTGTTATCTGGGTAAAAACTAAGAATGCGTATGAAAAAGACGTTTCTGATATTCGACAAGGATGTTGAACATAATGAGGAACAAGAACCGCTGCTAAACGATGATAGCGACGATATTAATGAGAACTGGCAAGTTTTTCTTTTATATAATACTAGCTGATGCCCGCGGCTTCGACCGCGTGGATGTCGGTTAGTAACTTAGTATATACTAAAACCCTTCCTCGAGAACCACTCTATCCATTGGTGAAAACAGCATGAAAATCGGTGCAGTAGTTTTTGAGTTTATCCCGAACAGACTTTGTTTTATAATATGTAGTGATTTCAGTGTAAAACGATCGGTATCCATGATGTCTGCGAAGTTTAGCTAGATAATTTAATTAACACCAAGGAAGATTTTTTTAATCTATTAGTCATCCCCGAGTTAAATATGGAATGTAAGTTTGTATACACAGCATAATCAGCCTATAATGTTCCCACTGCTGGGACACTAGCCCATGGATCAACGAGGCATAATATGTAACCCGAAAAATTCCCCCGTCTGTGCTTGGCATGTGATGAAGTTATTGTATTGTAGATTACAGATGTACAATAATCCAACAAATTTTGTTACGAGAAGTTACTTTTTTTTTTACTTACACATGAAAATCGCTTATAATTCTGATGGGCTACATTGATATCGGGAATTCGGGATGTTGTATATATTAGGTGTAATCTATTCTTTGTACTCATCGCGGTTTCAGTGTGAATCCCATAGTGGAAGTTGTTAAATAAATAAATAATATTTATTTGCAGAAAACACGGTATTAAAAGTTGTTACAGTACAAATTGAGTCCAATCATGTTTTGCTTAATATTAAAGCATGCAAAATTATAGTATCAACATTACAGTTTATGGTCGAGAAATTCTTTAACACTATAGAAACTATTTTCATTCAGCCAGTTATACAATTTAATTTTTAAAAGTCTGTAATTTAGATCTTTAAACGTATTTGGTAATTTGTTGAATATACGCACACACATAGCTACACAGTTTTTATTATATTTAGCACACCGGGGCATCTCGTCTAGTACCAGCCTGAATTGGTCACGCCGACTTCGTGAACATACATCTTCAGCTGTTTTGAACAGTTCTCTATGTTTCTGTACAAACATACATACTTCATACACATATATTGAAGGCAATGGTAGCAAACCAAGCTTTTTAAATATTGGTTTACATGATTCATCTAATGGAATCCCGTATATGGCTCGTATACATTTCTTTTGAGCGATAAATGTTCTATTAAAGTCGGTACTATTTCCCCATTTTATTATTCCATACCGCAACGAGGATTCCACATACGCACGATATGACATTGCAGCCGTTTTTATATTTGTTATCTTCTTAATCTTTCTAAGGGCATATACAAATTTATTCACTTTTCCACATACATGCTCAACCTGTGCCTTCCAGTCTAAATGCTCATCCATTACTACACCTAAAAACTTAGGTTTTGTGACCTGGTTAATTTTTGGTATATCCATCTTAAAATTGAATTTATTATTATAATATTTGTTAAATTGTATATATACAGATTTGTCAAGATTATTATATTATTGTTCATAATGATGTGTACAATGACTCCTTAAGAGACTTCGTTATGAACACCTTATATTATGCTCGTCTCACGGTAAACTCTGCGACGCAGGATTTTACGTGACGTCAGTGTGATGAGTAAATATGAAATTGTTTATTCTTTAAATAAGATATTGGAATCACAATAACAGATCATTAGAAACAAATAAATCGTAGTTTTAAATAAACTTCATGTTTTACTTGAGTGAGTCTGCAATAGCCATAACAAAGCGTGGCATAGATAGCGTGTCGCAAATCATTGCAATCGGCGACAAAACCTATCTCTAGTAGATAAATCAAGGTTTCATGGTTGAATTTGCCTGATAGACTGATAATAACTCGGGTTTATATCCGACGTACGAGTTCTTAGGTCGTGTGTTCGAACCCAAGCTCCCACTTTACTTTGTCGAAAGGAAAACAGATAGACACACGAGTGATAATAAAAGAACCGTCTTTTTTTCATTCGGACGTACGGAACCCTTAAAAATCGAAAATATGTGCCCGCGTTGTAAATTGCGGCCCTCACAGAGAGTAGAACTGCGTCCTAGCATTATGAACGTTATAGGCTGAGTATTCTATATTCATGTGATAACTTATTGGCCTGGTTATTGTCCATAATCAGCTTGATTGGCGAAAGGCGGAGAAAACTACTCTCTGCGTTCATTATAATTTTCTCTGTTCTTACTGCGTTCATTACAAATTTCTCTGATGCTCACTGCGTTCATTCCAATTTTCTCTGTTAAATTTCAGTATTCATGATTTAAAAAAGCTCCATGTAAAATACTGGTATTCAGCTGCATCCGGTTAGACTGGAAGCCGACCCCAACAAAGTTGGGAAAAGGCTAGGCAGATGATGATGATTTAAAAAAGCTGCTATGGCTTTTACTTAGACTCAACTGCTCATTTCAAGACTTAAGTGGTCTTCATGGATATGACTACCTACCATGTTTCTAGAGCCTGGAATACACATGCTATGTAGTAGCAAAAGGATGCTAATTTCGAGCAGATAGACTACCTAGCTAACCAACAATTAGCATGTGTAAGAAAATAATAGAATTATTTCACGGAGGGCATGCTATAAATAAGCATACTTCTATTACTTACTTCTTACCAGCAAACAAGCATGCTTATGCATGTGTATTGTTGTGTACAAGCCTTACTAATATTTTAAAATCCTGCCACGAATATCGTAACTGTCTGTTTTTTGTCTGATTATCTGCCTTTGCTCTGGCTCACTTTTCATCTTTCACAATCTCGTCTCGATTGTAGCTAGGTATAATAAACACAATATGGTCCAAAATTATCAACAAATGTATACATAATCTATTCTTCTTCTTCTTCTTTTCCTGTGGTTTGTGACTAATCTATTTATAATGTAACTATATGGTGAAACAATCTGTGGCCCCGCAGTTGCTGTCAAGTCAACGCCAGATAATCCAATTGAAGCGATGTGTCCCTGTAGACAATAAACAAATTGCATGTCTGTAGCATTTTATGAATTAATCAACTAATTATTTACACTCAAATCAGTACTAGAAAATATGCTTTATCATATGACGAGGGCATATGTAAAGTATTTATAATTATGGACTAAAAATGTTGTGATTTCGTAGATTTTTTTAGTGGTATCATCTTTGGGCTATCCAAATCAGTGGTATGGTATTTTATGATACTTTCTGATCCAAGTTCTCTTGTTGGTGTTTTAATGAAACAGTATCTTTCATAGCTTCAAGGACTTCTTAAACAATTAAAGCAATCCAATTCGCATGGTGAACAAACCACTCTATTCTATTTATCAGTCGCAGGAATGGTGGCCCAGTGGTAACGGCCAACTTACGAGTTGTAGGTCGTCGGGTCGACCCCAAACAGGCGCTTTAGTTTGTGTAAATTTTATTATTTCATCACCGCTACTCTCAAAACGGTGAAGGAAAACATCGTGAGGAAACCGGCATGGTCTATAGAACCAAAAATTCGAAGACATGTGACATCTACCAAGCTGCATTGGGCCCGCGTGGATTATGGCCCACTCCCTCTCACAGAGAGAAGGCAAGCTGTGTCCCAGCAGTGGGAAAATTATAGGCTTCGACCACACGACTTACAACTCGTAAGCTGCGGCCTTTCCCACTGGGCCACCACTACTCTGTGCTATATATAAGTACCTTCAAATTATTACTTTGTACGTAAATGTGAGAATGCTGCAATGTGCTAAACTTACAAATTGGAATGGTTGGTAATGCTAATAACTCATTTAAAATATTTCCGCTGAAACGAAAACAATTAACGCAATAAGTTGAATCCTATTGAACATCAAAGAGAATGTACTACATTCTTTTGATAAATTAAATTAAATTATTCAAAGTGTTGGTAAAAATGTTTATACGTAAAATCAGTTTACAACATAGCTTACGTTGATAAGTTATCAACGTCGTATAAACATTTTTACCTGCAATTTGAATACTCATCAAGCTGTGTTATCAATGATAACACAGCTGGATGATCAAGTCTGAAATCAGCCGAGAACCCGAAATACAACTGAAAAAACATACCGTATAAAAACAATCAAACTCAAACAATAAAACCGGCCAAATGCGAGTCGGACTCGAAAAATCACGTTTGTTGTATGGGAGCCCCCTTAAATATTTATTTTATTCTATTTTTTAGTATTTGTTCTTATAGCGGCAACAGAAATACATCATCTGTAAAAATTTCAACTGTCTAACTAACACGGTTCATAAGATACAACCTGGTGATAGACGGACGGACAGACAGACAGCGGAGCCTTAGGAATAGGGTCCCGTTTTACCCTTTGGGTACCCTAAAAACCGTGATTTATGACCTCAAAGCCACGATAGCTGGATCGCGATGCCGCAAACCTAGTGCCTATATTATGATCCTACGATCCAATCTTGAAGATTTCTGAATAACCTTGAATGTAATGTTTGTCCCCAGGGCCCAGACTGTTCCCAAGGCCAGTTTGCAGCAACTGAACATAGTCAGGCGCGTGTACCATCAGGAAACCCTCAATAAAGATGCAGACTATAAATTACCTGACAAGCCGCGTAAGTTTATTTTACCATTTTCTCCTCTCGTTTCCGTGCGAACCATATTATGTCGGACTACAGAGCTCGGAGACGCCTCGGCAGCTGTTGTTTAGATGCAGCATTGTCAACAGTTTCCATACAAACCAAGCGTGTCACACTACGACATAAATGACATATAGAACTGACTTGTTGTGCGCTCAACGCACTTTCGGCATAGAATAAATTTAGTCTTGTGCTTTCGGCGCCACGAATTTTATTAGTAGGTATACTGCTGTCATTAGTCATTAGACGCTGCATGGCAATTCCGAGCTCTGGGCGCCAAGTCTACTAATTTACAAACGTGTTCCCCGTGTCCCTGCTCTGTGGGTTGGATCGTGGTAAAATTATAACCCATTGATTAATTTGTAACAATTGAACTGCCTCATTGGTCTAGTGGTCGCAAACGCTCCTGCTGGGTTCGATTCCCGGGTCGGGCTAAATGTTAGGTATTGAGTTTTTCTATCTGGAATTTCTCACTAGCAGCCCGGAGTTTAGATTTGTGCCCGTTTGATGGCAATAGGCTCGCCCCCTGTTACCTGGGACTTTAATATAACTGGCGAAATGTGGGATATATGTATATGAGGATATATGTTATGAGGTTATGTAATTTGTAACAGAAATGATTAATTTGTCCGTTCTCCTCTTCCACAGTGAGCCAGCAGTGCAAAAAAATAGTAAGAGATTGTGGTTTTGGCGAATGTCTGCTGAACTCGATCCCTTTGATGCGATGGCTTCCAAAGTACAATTTTCAGAAATATATGGTTGGCGACCTGGTGGCAGGCGCTACCACGGCCGTCATGCATATACCACAAGGTAAGCGATAAACGAAGTTCTAATAACCATAAAGCTGTTCTAAATGTGATCCTATAATACTGAACCTTTTTTACTAGACCAGGCCAAAAACCAAATCCTTGAGTGTTTTCTTAAGGTGAAAGCTTCAGGGTAGCCCGCGAAATTCAAAATTTATTACGTGTTTTGCAATTTGCAGGTCATTGTCAGGTTGTATGTTGATTAAAATATGATTCGCGGCCGTAAAAATATGGCTTTACAGAAATGTATTCATTAGAATCAGCAATAAAACTCTCTAAGTTCTTCTCTAAGTACCTTAGCGCATCCATCTTAATATAGATTTAATTTTATTCGATAAGGCAAACAATCCATCTTCCTACCATATGCCCAATTGTTACCTAAAGACCGGTAATACCTACCTCAAATTCAAATTCAAAATATTATATTTTAAATAAACCTTCGTGGGCACTTCAGAGACATGGAAACGTCAGAAGCAGGTCAAAGCTGCACGGTTCCAATTGTTAGTTTCCTATGCAGAAGAGCCACCAAGAAACTCCACGGTTAATAATTGGCTTTAACAATCTTTTCAAATTGCAAAAATCTGCCTAGCCTTTCCCAACTATCTTGGGGTCGGCATCCTGTCTAACCGGATGCAGCTGAATACCAGTATTTTACATGGAGCGACTGCCTAACTGACCTCCTCAACCCAGTAACTGGTTATTGATACCCCTTGGTAAGACTACCAAGACTGATTGTCAGACTTTCAGGCTTCTAACGACCATAGGTCCTAGACAAAGTGACATTCTATCAGCTATAACGATGATGAAAAAGGCAAAAGTGTATGGGACTGACATATGGTATCAAAAAGCTTATGTCAATCCTGTAGAAAGTCGATGTAGAAATACGAAACGCTTTCGAAGCGATTGTCACTTGTCTAGGCCCTCTGTAACGACTGTCAAAGATCGACGAATGACAGCCGGGAGCCGTGGCTCAGTATGTAAAGATGGTTACCCATCCACGGACCAACCCCGGCAAGAGTAACCTGATGCTGAGCTTAACCTGATGGATCGATCCGTGCGGCTGTTATTACTTAGCCACGAGGTCCTCTTGTCTAAGTATGGGAGCCAGTGGAGGCCTGTCAGCAAGGTCTCAACATATGAACACTTTTAGTAAAATCTAGTTCAATAAAAAATTTCTTCCATAATATTTACCAATGATATGAATGTTTCCAGGTATGGCATACGCGCTCCTAGCAGAAGTACCACCAATAGTGGGACTGTACATGGCATTCTTCCCAGTCCTCATCTACGTCATACTCGGAACTTCTCCTCACGTGTCCATGGGCACCTTCGCGGTAGCCTGTCTTATGGCTGGAAAGGTAAATATCAGTTTTTTGGCCACTTAATATAGTTCACTTTAGCTCGTCGTCACGTCGATTTCGTACCTACTTCCCTTTCGAACTTCAACACCCCCTCTCCCATTTTAAAGGGTAGTTTTAGAAAATTATTGATAAAAGTAAATAAGTTTGTGTATTTAACTGTGTGTAGGTACATAAATAATAAAATAAATTAATTAATAAGTAATTATATAGTAATTTGTGCTAAGTTTAAAGTTTGTAAATCGAAGGAATTACATTTTTCATAAGTACAAACTGTATGCCCCCTTTTCGTTGATTTTCTGAAAATCGTTTAGTATGTTTCCATTATTATTTGATACTAAGATTAATAAATATGTAATGTATGCATTATTATGCGGCCAAACCCGCAGATGCCTCGCTTCGATATCGTTTGGCCGCTGCCTGGCCATGTGCGACCAGGTGCGCGCATCCATGGCGATTTCATACTAAAATAATGTATCTATCTCGCTGGCCGCCGCGACCTGCCCGTAGGGTGCTATTGAACTGAGCCTAATCGAAATAAGTAAATCATATTTAACTGTTATTCAGTGTATCTGTTTTCCAGGTGGTAACACAATACGCGACGCCTGTAGATGCACCATCTACGAATACCACTACTATGTCAGGTATGTGGCCTTTCATTGATTTAATTGATGGTTTTCTGACTAGATTCGAAATTAAATTAAATCAGGAAAATTAATTGTTACGCAAATGGAAACCCTACGTCAATTTGCCGTGTTATAGCCGTTTCCTACAAATTTAATAAACGACAGTTGTGATTTGATTATACGGGCAATCTGACAGACCGATTCCTTGGCAATTCAAAAGTGCCTGTAAATGGTTTAATTGTAATAAATGCTTTGAGTATCGAGATTTGAGTCAATTTGCTCAAAAAATAATTTTCCTGACACGCTGTTATTTCCCGAAGGGTTATACAGAAGCGTACGATACACCCACATTTCCACACTTATAATAAGTCCAATGAAGACGATGTGGCTAGAAAGGGGGTGAATACCGGTATGCTGGCTGATAGAGATGTCAGGAAGAAGACATGTTGCGCCGCCCCTTTAAAATGGAATAAGAGCAGAAGGATGAAGGGTTAGGGGCGAGCCTACTGTCAGCTACTAAACCATCTCTTGCTTATATTAAAGAATGGCAGTTCGTTTATTGGCTTATGGGCCTTATCATTATCACACTGGCGATTTGCGAGCGTGTTTCCAGAGAGGCGATTTTTCAACGCGCTCGCTGCGTGTGCGCAACGTGTTTGCTGCGTTTGCGAAACGGGTATGATTGACGTGAGTGTACAAGAGCGAGTGACACAAAAGCGTGTGTGAAAACGCGGAGAACACGTTGCTTAGGCGCGGCTACCTCGCTTTGCACTCGCGCAGAGCACGGTCACAAATCGCCTTGCTGGAAACAGGCTGGGAAATCGTAAGTGTGAACGCTCTAAACTCTTTCAAATAAAATAACTGAAAAGTAATTTAAAAAAAATATTATGCCGAAAAGGCTCCAGCTCAACATATTCAGATGGCAATACTGACGTTGATTTTCAGCAGCAGCCCACGATTACCATACGCTCGAATACATTTATAAAAATAAATAAACAACTTGAAAATGCTCCCTATGTTTTCATAAATTGTTTTTATATTACAGTTGCCGGATTATTAGCGACTGATACTGTGCAATACACGCCTTTACAAGTATTGAGTGTAGTGTGCTTGTGCGTGGGAATATTTCAGGTAATTACAACTTTTTCATTAGTACTAACTCGAGTTTCTTTCATTTTTGTGGGTGAAAGTATCTTTGAAATGTCTTTGGCAAACATTTTGAACGGAATTTTGTATTTTAACTAGGACTTTGCCCGATTGCACCTTATATATTATATTTTCCTAAAATCTTCAAGGGATGTGTAATGTTGAGTACAAATTGGTGAAACGTAACATAAAATGTAACACACGTTGAAACAAATTCACCAAGTGGTTCTGTTACATTTCATGTTGCATTGCATTGATTTGGACAGCTCATTTGTTTCAGTTCATGTAATACCTCCTTTATAAAGTAAAAAAAACACCCTAGTTTAAAAATAGAACACGAGCGAGAGAATCGCGGCGATTGTCGCGGGCCATCAAATTCTCGCCGCGATGATATCGCCGTGTGGAGATTGCTTCATACAGTTTCTATAGAATTTGATGTCTCGGTGTCGTCGTGGCGGCGTGAAGGACTATCGCCGCGATACTCTCGCCCGTGTAGATCGCGCCTACAGTATGTTAACTAACAAAGGGCGTTCCCGTTAACCCGCAATAGTACAGCGTACATGCTAAAAAAAAATTTACCACAAAAAAAAAAAATAGAAGTAGTGAAATATTCACAAAACGATTAAATTGATACGTAAAAGAAACACTCTGTACACGCACACTTTTATTTCAACGTAAATAACCAATTGTGACAAGTGTGCGTGTACACAGTGTTTCTTTTCCGTATCAATTTACTTAATATTTTTTGTGAATATACTACCTACTATATTTTTTATTTTTTTATTGGTAATATTTTTTTCTATTGCGGTGTTGATTTTGATTGTTGATTCGTTAGATAACACTGTATATGAGTATTCGTGCCGAGATGCAAGTGTCCTAGTAAAAGGAACATCACAATCCGTTCCCCCAGGTGTTAATGTGGATGCTCCGGCTAGGTTGCGTGTCCACACTGCTGTCGGAGCCGCTGGTGTCCGGGTTCACCACGGCGGCCTCCTTCAACGTGCTGGCGTCGCAGCTCAAGGACCTGTTCGGAATCAAGCTAGTCAAACTGTCCGGAAACTTTAAAGTTATATTTGTGAGTATGGACAGAAGTTTTCTCTAAAAACGGTGAAGGAAAACACCGTGAGGAAACCGGCATGTCTTAGAACCAAAAATTCGAAGACAAGTGACATCTACCACACAGGGCCCGCGTGGTGGATTACGGCCCACACCCTCTCGAAGAGAGGAGGCCTGTGTCCCAGCAGTGGGAACATTATAGGCTGATTATGATTACAGAAGTTTTCGAAGTACTTAGTCGCGTAAAATGATCGAAATCGATTTTTTTCTATAAGGGGTTGCCAATTCCAAACTCCCTCTCATGTACACGAGCTGGACGTTGCTAACGCGTCTGCGGCTGCAGTTGTATTGTAACCACTTTTTTGTTTTTAATGCCATCCGTATGCCTACGGTTTAGAAGTGAAAATCGTTTGAACGGGCTGTAAAAAAGGTTTATTCAAATGTCTAATCTTATTTGAAATGGAGTATAGTTAGCTACTAGGCCTCTCACTCCTTTACACACTTCATCTTCCTTTATTTATAACGTTATTGTTTTGTTTTCAGACTCTTGTAGAAGTGTGCAAGAACTTGCCGAATACCAACTGGGGAGCGTTCGTGATATCCTTCATCACTTGCCTTATCATCGCACTCAACAACGAAAGGCTAAAGGTAAAAGAAAACACATTGTTTCCCCTTGATTGTTGATTGTATACATACATCTGGGATTTTTTTTTTTTTGGAAAAACGAAGATTTCAATGCTTAAACCTTGAAAACTCATTAATCCAGTGCAGCAATCTTATCTATACAGGTTGTCAGGGTAAACACCGTTGTCACTCTAACCATGGGTAGTTGAATTAAATATAAAAAGAAATGACCGAGTAACAACAAAAAATAACGTTATTTTCATTAAAAGATTTAAAAAAGTTTCTATCCGACACTGTGGTCCCTAGCGAAACAGCTGACTAACGGAGGGAAGGGTCGCGCTCGCGGCCGATCAGGTCACGTCCCGCACCCACCGCCCGTGTTGAGACTCAAGTTCGTTGCCCTAGCGCATAGGGCAAGGAACTTGCGTCTTTTGTAGTAAAATGTAGTTTAAAAAAAAAGACAAATATGTTGTAATTTTCCATTGACTTTACGTTCTATAAATGACAAACTACTGGTTTAAAGGATAACGGTGTTTACCCTAACCTTGTGTATAGATAGTAGCTCTGCTCTGGCGCAGCTTAAGGCACACATTCTCACAACGGAATAGATTTTGTATTTAATTCGCAGAATATGTTGTGTGCCTTTTAGAATGATGTGCTAAATAACTGTAACTTCTTATCTTGTTATTAATTCAAATGCATTCTGGATGCTAGACTGCAATGGATTCAAAATACCTTAAAACCATTTCTATATTTTTCAGCCGTGGGTAGCCAAACGGTCCCGAGTGCCGGTCCCCATAGAATTACTCGCCATTGTCATCGGCACGTGTGCCTCCAGATTCGGACACCTGCATGAAACATTCGGCATCAGCCTGGTGGGGGAAATACCTACCGGGTGAGTTAGTGCCTTTTATTTAAGGCTCTTACATACTGGGTCGATTATTCGCGCGACGCGACGCCGCGCGCCGCCGCATTGTTCGCCGTGAAGTTTTCCCAGATTTTATTTTGTTAAAATACGCGTCGCGAGGTGAATCGCGCCAGTATGTAAGAGCCTTTAAAGGTTCCTGAAAATTATAAATCGGTCCAAGGTGCCCTGTCAAGTGAAAACCACGCTTTCATTTGCTAGGACTGCTTTTTCGGTCTAGAGGGACCAGAGGGCTTAGACAATGTGACATTCTATCAGCGATAACGATGATGGAAAAGGTAAAAATGTATAGGACAGACATAAGCTATCAAAAAGCTTAAGTCAATCCTGTTGAAAGTCGTTGTAGAAATACGAAACGCTTTCGAAGCGATTGTCACTTGTCTAGGCCTTCAAAGAGACAAAAATAAGTCATAAAAAAATATATATATTGCCATTGTTGTTCGTGCGAACTAGAACGATACCTCATTTGTTAAAATCAATCAAGGCTAAAATTATATTTTTTTTACTAAGCTATAACGGCGAAGCCGCGGACAAACGTTCTATATGCTAATCACTTATCAGTAATCATCAATCAGTAGACGAGAACAACTGCCGACAAACTGTTATGCAGTTTGGCAGACTTTAGATAAATGTTATTGTTTAATACAGATTTTGGAATAAATAAATTTAAAAAAAAAAATGTATGGCCAGTCAGCTCCGCCACCACTTACTCGCGTGCTGGCTAAGATTTTTACCATAAAATATTATGTGTCGCCATCGCCATATCCGCCATACCCGACGGTAAAAGGAGGGTCCTTATTCACCGACGAAAAAAAGGAAAGGTTTCTCAAATGAACGCTTATGTACTTACCAATTTTTTTTTAATTCGTAATATTTTTTGTTTTCAGGCTCCCCAAGCCACAACTCCCTCCCCTGGAACTACTGCCAGAGATCGCGATAGATGCGTTCACGATCACCATGGTAACGTACACCATAACAATGTCGATGGCGCTCATTTTCGCGGGCAAAGACAAGTACGAGATCAATGCCAACCAGGAACTGTTGGCCATGGTGAGTTGGTCTTGCTGGATATGACACATTATAGTTTGTTCGAATAGTATCTGATTAGAATGTAAACAAATGGATCAGAAAACGTACACCTGTGGATGCCAATTTGTAGTGTCACTTACTAATTGAGTGGTTGATTTGATTATTTGAATACATATAAACCCGAAGTTATAATTTTGAATCACCTTAAATACGACTGATTTCATTTGACAAAAGAGGTTAATTTTATAACCTCAATTTTCGTCTGTGATTTTTCAATTACTTACTTACAATTTCAAACAAGAATTGTTGGAAAATTAGTGAGATATTAATGAACGTATTACTAATTGCCTTAAGTGATTTATTGCGTAAGAAAAGCCCCCTAATAGCGTAACACACGATCAATCACAATCTGAATGATTTTGAAGGATATTGCTAATCCATTGCTTTATAAGTTTAAAAAAATTGTCTACTCAACAAAGTAAATAACGCAATGAATGTTGTTCAACTGTTAAAATGAAACAAATTGTAATTGATCGTGCGTTACGCAGTTAAGGCGCTAAACAAGCTTTGAGCACTGTCATAATGATACTTTTGGAATGGACCATAGATGCTTGATCATGGAAAAAACTTTCGAGATACTACCGGCCTTGGTCATGAACATGATATACAGGGTGTTAAGGTAAACACCGTTATCCTTGAAACCAGTAGTTTGGTGTCATTTATAGAACGTAAAATCAATGGAAAATTACAACATTTTTTTTAAACTACATATTACCACAAAAGACGCAAGTTCGTTGCCCTATGCGCTAGGGCAACGAACTTGCGTCTCAACACGGGCGAGGGGTGCGGGGCGTGACCTTACCGGGCGCCAGGGCGACCCTTCCCTCAGTGAGTCAGCTGTTTCGCTAGCGAGCACGGTGTCGGATAGAAACTTTTTAAAATCTTTTAATGAAAATAACGTTTTTTTTTGTTGTTACGCGGTCATTTGTTTTTATATTTAAGTCAACTACCCATGGTTTGAGTGACAACGGTGTTTACCCTGACAACCTGTATTTGTTCCATATGAACAAATCTCAGGAACAAATCTAGCTTAGAGAGCTGTAATTATTATAATTGTGTAAATATATATCTGTTATAGTCCCGATTCATATTTTGATCAAGATACAACCTGACACTGAACTGCAAATTGCAAAAAAACGTAAGAAAATTTTAATTTCGCGGGCTACAAGACTGCGGAATATAAGATTGATAAAAATCATAATAATGACGACGACATCTCTTTATTTCAGGGTGCTAGCAATATTTTCGGTTCATTCTTCACCTGCGCACCTTTCTGCGCCAGTCTGTCGCGATCCTACATACAGTACCAGGTGAGTTCCAGTTTACACTTGAAAAATAAACAAAGTAAGTAACTACAAAATAAATACAATGAAATCGGATAATACTTTCCAAAATCGTACGGTAACAGCAGTTTTGGTGGGCTCCAGTTGTTGGCTAACAACTGGGGTTTAGACAAAAAGTTTGCATACACGAAGGTAATACGAGTACACAAAATATAATTCTATCTCGTTTACTCTTACGACTGGATCTAATAATAATATCCTTGTCTCATGATTATCGAAGCGCATATATTTTCTGGTTTAACTGTACGTGTGCACGCGCACGGACAGTGTGGTTCGGGTGCATCTTAGGAACATAGTATGGACACCTTCGCTTTACGGTTTGTGCGCGTGAGCTTCAATTGCCCAAGTCCTTGCACGCGAACCGTTCGCATCATATGCTCGCGCGCGTACAATGTGACGCGTCCATAGCCTTTCGAAGCGCCTAGCGTGCACGGTTCGTGCGGGTGGGCTGCGCGTGCGCTGGTGTGGACGCGCCTTTAATCTCAATCTGGCATTAAGTTCAGGTACTCTAAAACGTCTCTCGGTGTGTTGTAGACGGGCGCTAAGACGGGTATAACGTCTGTGGTGAGTGCGGTACTGATCCTGTTCGTCCTGCTGTGGATCGGGCCATTCTTCGAGCAGCTGCCGCGCTGTGTGCTCGCCTCCATCATAGTCGTGTCGCTTAAAGGCATGTTTATGCAGATCAAGGAGCTTAACAAGTTAGTATTATCATGTACTTTTTTTTTTGTTAAGTAATCCTCATGGAAATTTGCTTCAGACCAGTAGGTAACGTTAAAATAGCGTTACGTATAGTTCCAATAACGATAATCTCTACCGTTCTACCCGGATCATTTTATTTATAATTAGTTATGATCCGGGTGGAACAACATTTCTCTCATCTTAACTAAGATAACTTTACATAATCCTTAGTATGTACATAAATGGTTGGTTTAGGATAATTATGTGAAAAAATTCACGGCAGTAGTATATAATTATAACGAAAAACTATCACAGATTCATATATGTATAATCAGCAAGCTGATCCCCTGAAGGTAAATACTTTGAAAACGGTGCTATGGTTGTCTCCAGTGGTGGATTAAATGTCGAGAGCGCCCTAGGCAAGCTTCTCAACGACGCCCCCTAGCGGCCATAATATATTTAAAAAAAAATGTTCTCTGTCTATCTACCGATACATATACCAAGTTTCATCACAATCGGTTCAGTAGTTTATTGCATGAAGAAAGATATCCCTATACACACACACACTTTCGCAGTTATAATATAAATAGGGATAAATAAGTAGGTAATTAATTTGATATTAAATTCATATTTTTTTTGTAAAAAAAATATTATTTATTTATTTATATGTATATTACTTTAAGCACACAAATGTACAGAGGCGGACTTAATGCCATAGGCATTTTATACCAGTTAACCTTTGGGTGATGCAGAGAAAAACAGTGGTTTTTCCGCGCGCGCCCCTTTTTATCGTCGTACCCCTAGGCACGTGCCTAGTTTGCCTTAGGGTTAATAAGCCACTGGTTGTCTCACGAGAAGTACTCTTAAAATTCGTTTATTTGTTCCAGGTTCTGGAGGCTAAGTAAATTGGATGCCATGGTCTGGATCGTGACCTTCCTGGTCACGCTTTGCATCAATATTGATATCGGGTAAGTTTAGTTTGATGCGCGGTGGACAGGGCGTTGTGGCGCAGACTGGGCGAGGCCTATGTCCAGCAGTGGACTGCGATAAGCTGATTGATTAAAGTTTGAATAAAACACTTGTCAAATGAAATGAGAAGGTAAAAGAACTTAGAAGAATGCTGGACATAAAATTTGAACCAGGTTATGGCACACAATATTCACACAAATCCAAAAAACAGAAAAATAAGCCTGACAAATGGATGGGTAGCTATCCATTACATACCTTAAATATTAATATAGACATAGTCCTACAATAGTTATAGGTAACCAATCCACTAAACCACCCAAACCCATAGCCTAATATGTTTTGTTTCCATGTTCTGCAATAGTCCTACACAAACTCAAACTCAAACTCAAAGCATTTATTTCAATTAAACCATTTACAGGCACTTTTGAACTGTCAAGGAGTCGGTCAGTCAGAAATATGAAGCTAGTTGCCCATTCCAAAGCGTAGTAGGTACCTATGGAGAAGAACGGGCAAGAAACTCCACGGACACTCTTTTAAATCAAAATATTGTTACAATATATGGGTTACATCATTCATGTTGAAATTATACATGTGAGAACAATGTAGCGTCCGCAATTATAACATACAAACAATTCAAAAATTAAAATAAGCCATGGCAGCTAAGAGATGACCAGTCACAACTGACGGCGCCCGTTCACGAACATGACGCATGGATCAGCACCATTCAGCTCAACCATTTTGAAGGGAGCTAAATGATACACCAACCGGGGGTTGTCCTTGGGTGCACTTGCATAGTGCATACAGGGATAATCGTCGGTTGGTGGTTCATCCCATCTAAAATTGTCTAAGGGGCCTCTGCGAGTTAGTTTCGGCCCCTCGTACGCCTTCCATAGGTCCGGGACCCTAGGGTCCCGAGCAATGCTAAATATTAAAGTGGCCACATTAGTAGCCCGCGATATTCAAATTGTCTTTAGTTTTCTGCAAATTCCAGTCAGTGTCTGGTTGTATCTTGATCAAAATATGATTCGCGACCATAAAACACATGTATTTACAGAATTATAACCATTCGATGGTGGCGGCACCTACATCGCCACATGCGAACTGTTGCAGTGTCGATAGTGTTTCTAATCAACACCTTGGCATTTCCTCTCAGACTTGGCGCTGGTCTGCTAGCAAGCCTGGGCGCGCTGTTCATTAGCTCACAGAACCCGTACGTCTGCCTCCTGGGTAAAGTGTTGGACACTGACCTTTACCTGGACATCAAGAGATACAGAGCTGTAAGTACTTCTTCTCATCATATCTGTACGTACTTTATTACCCCGTGTCCTTGCCTATGTCCTTCCCCAGGATGCCATCTATCTCGTTGCCAAATTTTGTCGAAATCCGTTCAGTGGTTTAGGCGTGGAAAGGTAACATACAGACAGACAGAGTTACTTTCGAATTTATAATATTAAGTATGGATAGTCGCGCGAATACGCGATCTTTGCGTGCATATTTCACTTTTCGTGCATTTTTCGGTAAGCCTGAAGCCTGAACGCGTGGTCGCGCCGACAAAAAAAGTGACATTACCGCGACGATCCCGTATTCGCGCGACGATTGCGATAAGACGCGGCCTAACGTGCTCTCTGACAGCGCGATGCGCGACGACGCGTACAATACACGTACAGTATGACGTACAGACGCGACTTGATTATTCTCTGGAATATTTCATCTATATCCATACTTATTACAAATTCAAGTCGCTTTCCGTGTCTGTTTGGCTTGACCGCGCTGTTCTTCTAGATTACGCAACGCACTTTGACGTGGTATTCACCATCATTTAATAAATAATAAATAAATCATTTAAAGAATTTATTCCGGAAGACTTACGTGTACTTCCTTACATATTATAAAACAAAGTCCTCCGCCGCGTCTGTCCGTCGTCCTGTTCGCGATAAACTCAAAAACGGCTACACCGATTAACTTACTGCACTGTCTACCGTGTGCCAAATTTCGTCCAAATCTGTTCAGCCGTTTTATCGTGAAAGCGTAACAAACAAACAAACTCACTTTCGCATTTATATTAGTTAGGATGGTGGACGGAGAGGTTGGTTGACATATTTTGTGCTCGCAATGGTCGTATCGAGCTGCTTGGCTCGCTGCACTCTGACTACTGTAAGAGCTCCCGCAGACATACAGATTGTAAGTGGGCCAACTATCGAACGGCCAATATAATATTATATTACGATTTAGTTGGACAATTTGCGGGCTACCATGTCACTATACCTATTGGTATACTCTTATCAATTTTTACCTTCGTTAACGAATTTACCCTTCGTTAAAGAATTTTACCCTTTGTTAACGAATGAATAAATTCTTGCTCGAAGTCTTCACCGTTACTTAGTTACATGACATGCTACATCATGTTGTTTTAAGTGAAACGAAATTCAAGATATAAACCTAAAATTAGTAAAAAAAATGCATTACCTTACAGGCTCAAGAACTCCCAGGCATAAAAATCTTCCACTACTGCGGCGGCCTGAACTTCGCCACCAAGAATCTGTTTAGAACGAAGTTGTTCCGTAAGATCGGGTACCTGAAGCCTTCCGAGCCGGCACGACACGACGAGGACAACAACCTCACCAAGAACGAGTCCTTCGAGTGGGACCCTAATCTTAGTCAAAGAGTAAGTACAAGTGAGAGAATATTAACATAAACGAGCTAAGCCATCTTCAAAGTAGAATTCACTGATGCTTGCTTACCAATAGTCATCTGCCTAGCCTTTTCCCAACTATCTTGGAGTCGGCTTCCAGTCTAACCGGATGCAGCAGAATATCAGTATTTTACATGGACCGACTGCCTATCTGACCTCCACAACCCAGTAACTGGGTAATACGATACCCCTTGGTAAGACTGATTGTCAGACTTTCGGGCTTCTGACGTCCCGTTAACGACTGTCAAAGATGCTCGAATGACAGCCGGGACTAACGGCTTAGGGCCTCCAACCACGGATTGAATATGATCGGTCCACCTTATCGGAGACCTCCCCTGCCCAGCTATTACCCGCTGGTAACTAAGCGAAGATTATCGCTCCATGTAGCTTGAAGTCTTCCATTTCTACCTTCGCCGATTCGCGGCCTCCTCTCGAGAATACGTCTACTCGAGGCTATATGACTATACAGGGTGTTAGGGTAAACACCGTTATCCTTGCAACCAGTGGTTTGGTTTCATTTATAGAACGTAAAATCAATGGAAAATTACAACTTTTTTATTCTTTTTTTTAAATCTACATTTTACCACAAGAGACGCAAGTTCGTCTCAACATGGGCGGGGGGGTGTGGGATGTGACCTGACCGGCCGCGAGCGCGACCCCTCTCTCAGTTAGTCAGCTGTTTCGCTAGAGAACACGGTGTTGGATAGAAACTTTTTACAATATTTTAATGAAAATAACTTTTTTTTTTGTTGTGTTCGGTCATTTATTTTTATATTTAAGTCAACTATCCATGGTTTGAATGACAAGAGTGTTTACCCTTACAGCCTTTATAGCCTCGAGTTGGTCTACTCCAACGGTGACCAATGTTATCCTACTGACCCATTGTCGGCTATACCTATGAGCTTGTTCGACGACTTTTTTTCTGTCAGGTCAGAAGATTTAGAAAAGTAATTGGTATGATTAATTGTTTGACTGTTATCATTCTGTTTCCAGGTACAATGTGTGATAATAGATATGACAGCCCTGTCCTACGTGGACGCGCCAGGCATCAAGAGTTTAGTCGCCATAAAGAAGGAGCTGGCGTCCAGCCATATTTCTGTGCTTCTTTCGGGAGCTAATGGTAAATATAAAATACGCTGAGTTCTATACAACATTATTTTTTGTTTATGCTGAACCCGGAAAGGGGTCATTGTACTCATCATTTTGAACAACTTTTTCTATGGGGCCAACCTTGAAATCGCGAAAAAAAAAATGAGCTGTTCAGTACATTTGTGTTCACTTAAATCGACAAAATGTATGAAACAGCTGATTTTTTTTTCGTTGGTCCCATAGAAAAAGTTGTTCAAAATGATGAGTACAATGACCCCTTTTCGGGTTTATCATAAACAAAAAATAAGGTTGTATACTAATATGTATATTTATTTCTTTCTTTAGATGGCTCATGCTGTTTTTACATGATTTCAGATATAATTGATATGATATTTCAGATTTTTTGTAATACTAACCCCCATTTTTTTTACACGGTTTTTTTTATTTTTCAACTTTTTTATAAATTAATAATCAAAATGCTGATAATTATTATTCTTCCACAGGTCCAGTACTAGAAATGATAGACAGGTACAACTCCTTAGAGACAGACCAACTGCAGATGGAGACGTTCCCGACAGTTCACGACGCGGTCGTATATTACAAATATTTAGAATCTAAGAAACATGTGGTCACTATGACTATGTGAGACCGAATCACCTCCCCCATAGGGGATTTTGTAGTATTCAAATACCAAGACGGCCTTAGTCATGTAAGGTAGCTCAATCACCTTTTACCCTTTTTATTTTTGAATTACCCTGTTTTTTTTTTTTTTTTAATTACCCTTTATGGACTGGCGTCGGGTCATATGACGTTTGCCAGACGTCCAAAGAGCTGTTAAAATATCGCGTTTGCGTGCTACCGCGAACAGCGATTTTTCCCGCCAAAAATAAAATCCAAACTGTTACATAATTTATCCAGCGTATGCGGCTTAGATTGCACACCTGTATACTTGGCAAACTGTTATTTATAATCATACAATTGAATGAAAAAAAAATGAAAAAAAATACCCCGTAATATCTTAATTTTTGGGCAGTGTATCAGATAGTGAGACAGCATTTGGTTCCTATTTCGGATACGCTGTTTTTACAATAAAATATTTTAAAATAAGAAACACGCAGGGTAAATATAAAAATAAAATGTAAAACAAACCTATTTATGTATATTTATGAATATCTTTAATTAGCTGAACTTGACTAAGCTTAATTATTATATTAACACAGAAATAACTATAACTTTATCTTATAAAGATAAAATATTACAAAGTTGACTTGACAGTGATATTGAGGCATTAGATCACTTTTTATTTTATTTAATATTTATATTTAATTCTCAGCCCCATTTAATATATTGTACTTATTAAATAGTTTAGCAAAATATCAAGTACTTAAAGGTACTTAATCGCTTTAAAGATTTTAGTTAATTATTTAAGAAAAGCTCACTTGGATCAAGATTTTGTTACTATTGTATAACAGTCCTACCTATTATTAATTTTATTGTACAATTTCTAGTGTCATAATTAAATAATATTTTTTTTTTAATTACTTGCAAAAAACTACACACAATGTATGGGTATTAATTAGGTATTTGCTTTTGTCACTTTTAAAAATGTGTATTTAGTATTTTTTAATAATATAGCGTAGCTATATAGTGGCAACAAATGTATAAATTATCGCTCAATGCAATAATACAGGGTGTTTTTTTTTTTCTTAAATCTAGGTTCGTCTACGTATACAAAATATATTTTTTAACTTGAAATCGTGCTTGGGGTTCACTACCACCACTACTATAATATTTATAATAGTTTATATTTAAGCCCTGAAGCCCCATCTCAAAATTCACGTTGGAAAAAGGTCATAAAAATACCGATACCTAATTATCTAGGTAGGTATGTTATTCAATGCAATGCACTCGTACTTAATTGGTTAAAAAAAGAATTTAATATTAAAAAGGGGGAAACCAATCACTAATATTAAAATAATTAGAAAAACCGACATTTTTATCAGCCTAGGATAATTTAGGAACATTTATAAGTACCTGCCTATTTTCTCTATAGACCATAAAAGAAAATAATAAATTATTATCATAATTATTGCAATATTTTGTACTTATTTACAAAAACAGGTACCTACTTAATTGTGTGCAGTTTTTTGCCAGTAAATATTTTTATTTCTAAAATCTGTTGTGATATTTAGAACGTAATGCGATTGTACAGAATGTACTTAGAATAAAATATAATGTTGAATATATTTTACATTTTGTTTGTTATTCCTTACCCTTAAGTGATGAACTTCTTCATCCCATCCTCATTACTGACTCTAGGTATCTATTACCAATTTTTTTACATAATTCTTGTAGGCACCATTTCATTTTTGAACACATAATTAAATCGAGCCGACAAGAACCTAAAACTTTTTTAAGTTAAAATTACATTTGTCCTTTCTTTAATAGGGAATATGCATGTATTTTTTTAATATTTTTATTCGATAGTTTACATCGTCAAATAATAGTTTAAAAAAATTCGACGGCAAAAAAGCAATTTAAAGTAGTTAAAAAAATGTTTAAAAATATCCAACCGATCCGGGCTATTTAAACGCCCTCCATTTGGCGCGCTTGGTGTGGTGACGTCACAGTTCGTGAAAACAGACAAGCAACTGTCAAGTCAACGTCAAACACTCCTTTTTCTATGAGCGTTTGACATTGACTTGACACTTGTTGATTGACTTGACATTGACACTTTGATTGTCATCCCGGATTGTTACGTCACATCCGCTCTTAGCCTTTTCAAGTATTTGAATTACCCACAGTTTTTTGGGACTTTTTAAAAATTAATTTCTCGCTCAAAATTAATTTCTCGCTCAAAAATAATTTTTATTCAAAAATATTGATGTAGGCTTAATTCTGAAGTAACATAGTTTATAGAAAAAAATATTTGACCCATATTTGAATCACATGCATATTCCCTATTGCCTATATCGTCAATAGGTTTATTATAAGGTCCCTCGACTAACCCTTTTTTTTCCACCCTGTATACTATACAGATGATTGTATCAGAAAGGTGTGGTCAAATTGATGGTCTGTACCACACCCATTCGAGCACACCTTTCCGAAACACCCTGTATATAGCTGTCACCACTTTCAGTATTTCTATGCTGATCTCGCTCAGAAACGGCACTGAGCACAAAACAGAGATATACCTACGTCAGTCACGAGCACTAAAGCCGGCGCCAGACACAGCAACAATATTTGAACACATATTTGAACACTTGTGAGGCACTGGTAGGTATTTGAGTAATTTTGTTCAAAGTTTCACATAGTTGTAACCTTACCTCACAAGTGTTCAAATATGTGAAACTATGATTACACTGAGCAATTTTTTGATGTGTTCTTTTCTTCGGCTTTCCTGCGAATCTTTCCTCTCGCTGTCCTGCAGTATGGGAGTGATTTCGTAAAAAGCGACGGAAGTGTGTTACAAGAAGCTGGGGAAGCGCGCGCTATTTGATTTGACTAATGAGCATGCGTAGTGATGGCCGTCAGAAACGACCTTGACGAGGCGGCCCCTTTAATGTTGCATATTACCAAGGTGAGATGTCAGATGTTTCACATCATAAGCGACTATTGCAAGACTCGCTCGTTTTTTTTAAATGATTTTCTCCTACTGTATTGATTTTTAGTTTTGGTTGTTGTGATCATAATGTTATGGCTACCCTACTATTATGAAATATCGGATTGCCTTCCCATCGGACTATGAGATTCAGGATTATGATAAGTTAAAGATACGGGGCTAATCTACAAGATTAATGATTTCGCCACTATGTGCAAAAACAATTTTATTATTCCGCTGCATCATTCAATTGAACTAGAGATCAAGATTATTTACTTCATCGTAAGGTACTACCAGTTAAAGTACCTACCGAACAACTTAATTAACTATCAATCAATTAATGATTTTACGAAACCAAAGATAGCTCCTTAAGTTCTGAGTTGAGTTACACGATTACTGACAAATGCGCGCACTGACTGGACAGGTCCACTCAAATCTGTATGGTTCTTTCCTCAAAAGACCATTTACACAAATCTACATGGTCCTCAAATGATCTGACCAAATTATTTCCGGATTTTTATATTTATAATTACATTGACATTTTATTCAAACATTGACATGAATATTTACTTTGTAAAGGATTATATTATTTTTAATTATTGTGAATGTGAAGATTATGTGGATCTTTCTTTTCTTTTTTATTATTTATTTTATCTTAATTTTAATTAATCATAGTCTGGCAATTTGAGTAATTTATGCGGTAGGCCGCATAAATTACTCAAATTGCCAGACTATGATAATACCAAAGAAAGGACATTTGGTCAGGACCAAATGTCCTTTCTTTGGTATTGTTCGTCAAATCGTTGAGCTCCTTAAATTCGGAGTTGAGCTGCACGATTACTGACAAATGCGTGCACTGACTGGACAGGTCCACTCAATCTGTGTGGTTCTTTCCTCAAAAGACCATTTCAGACACCAATCTACATGGTCTTCTCATAATCTGACCAAGATTATGTCTGGACTTTAAAAGAGACTGTGACCTCTGAGTTTTTTTCGGCCTTTCTTCTCAGAGTAGTCAGATAGGAAACGCCGACCTCATCTAGTTTTAAAAATGTGATTGACGTGTAAAAGTGTTTGTACAAACCTACTTACAGAAATAAATCATTTATCATTTATCATTTGCAATTCTCCTTTTTTCATGAACCTAAGAATCTCTTGCCGCTGCCGGCTGACGATATAAACATTTTATTTTATTTTATATTTATTTTACTTTATTGGGACATCAACATTATTAGCTAATCGCTAGCCAACATGTTTGTAGAATTCAAATGATAAAATCATATTTATTTCTGTAGGTATCTTTTACACGTCAACTGTTTGGTCAATATTTTAAAACTAGATGGCGCCGGCATTTTCTGATTGACTGATATGATATCCCTGGGAAGAAATGCAGAAAAAAACTCTGAGTAGAGGGGCTGACTGCCCAGGGCTGGACGACCATGGCTATAAATCAATATAATGTGAATTTGGTACGGAGCAATGTGCTCTTTCATATACTGCGCATTACCATCAAAAGCATCCCAGGGTTTTTACAAGAGGGACAACGCGGTATTTTAGGCAGGAGTTCGAAATAGCGCAATCAACTGGCTTTCCCTACGAGAAATACATAGGTACCTGTCAAAATCATAACCCTCCTTTTTGCTTCGCCGAAGTCGGGTTAAAAAGAAAAGTATGTAAATAACTGCCTCGTACACACGGCTACACATCAAGCTTTACATTTTCAGTATAAGCTGACCTCGCATTGTACGGAAATCCTATATAATGCGAGATCAGCTTAAACTGGAAATGTTTATTTTGATGTTTAGCCGTGTGTACCAGGGTTTTAACTCTTAGGTACTCAAAACGACTTACGGATAATTCAATTAATCGCTTACTTTCTTTTTCGTGTGGTTGGACTTGGCTTTACATGCCGTCGAGAAATATCTCTCAAGCGTGCCGGTTTCCTTACGATGTTTTCCGTCTACTAAGTCAATTAATCGTCGATGAAAGTCCGCGTTCAAAAACAAATGTTAATAGACTAAAATTAGCGGCGGTGTAGTACAGTTACAATAGGCATAACTGGCCACGGGTCATTTAACGAACACCGCTTCGTCATAGGATTCACAGAGTCCACTGTGCAGGGCCTGTATGGAGGAAGACGAGACAGCAGCTTCTCAACTGCCCGGTGGTTGCCACATACCGGATAAAGTACTTCGGAAACCCAGATACCCTCTGTGAAATTGACAGTAACACCAAGGCGTTCCTGGCCTTCCTTGAGGAGCTGGAGTGGATTGAATGATCGATTCTCCCAGCCGTACGCAAAATACGCGCTTGGACGTGGAGTTGCGGACACCAGCCCGTTATACTACTACCACTACTAGACTAATATGAAGGAATTCATATTTGTTGTATGTACCCTACGGGTATACGACTGTTATAGGTATTACCCATTTGCCTATTGGGAAAAACACAACTAATTAGGTATTGTTTTTCTTTCAGGTGTTGTGTTGGATAAAGTTGGGTAAAGCCAGAGTCCGTTGTCAGACACGGATAGTTATCGATAGTAGGTACTGCGTACGCGTAATATCCGGTGTAATCCGGGATTATCTGTTTATTATAAATAACACAATGACGCAGCGTAGAGACACCATAGCTTGTGATTTTTTTGGGATCAGTCCCGACTCTTGATCCAAGCCGTATCCGTTGTACCTCTATTGAAAGTTACTGCCTTTCATTTGCAATTTTAGGATGGAAAACGTTTTTTTTTAATGATAATTGTATTCAATCATTTAAAGCTTTTAAAAATCCAGTACTGGAACGTAATCAACAGTACCTATGTATACTTATCTTATTTTGTAAGTCTGAATTGAACTCGTGAACTCGCTACATAATGAGCTCGAGAATACTAGCTTCCTTCATATTCCGGAATAAAACTTATATGTGGAGTGCTAAAAGGATCTTTTGACGCCTGAATGACATTTTCAGCGGTAAACATTTGTGGAATAAAATTGTCTCATAGTTATTAATGATATAACAAGATGGCGGCGTTAGTTCCGATTCTGGCCACGCGCCACATGAATCTTGTTGCGTTGGGGAGCAGTTTCTGATTAAATACACATCCAACTTGATGCTCGAGCTTGCAAGATGCGTGTTCGTGTATTTAATTTTGCAATATATGGAATTGTCATAAGATTATTTTTTCAGTATTCTCAGAAAATGCTCTGCTCTTGGTGTGCGCTGACGTACCTAAGTAGGTTATGTGTGTCACAAAAGTTTAAAATGGAATACCTACCTATTTAGTTAATATTTTTCATACTATGCAAGGCATTCCTCAATCCTACACGAAGTTTGGTAACCCTAACTATGCTGAAATACCCAACTGTACCTACCTGCCATAAAAATCCTAATTAATTATTGATAATTATCATAATCCCAGATAATGAGAAAATATTATCATTTAATTCTAATGTTCGATACAGATAGATTAATTATATAGTAATTAAGTCCATGCAAGTCACTCGCTAGGCGTTCGTTCAAGATGGCGGCCGCGTACCTGTTGGGACTTTTCTTCGTTTTCAGCTTTGTGCAGGTAAGAACTTTGAAACATTAGATAAATAAATAAATTCCAACTGGATATTTAAAAAAAAGCATCGGTACTTTTTGAGAAAATTGCAGACATACATACAGGGCGTTAGGGTAAACACTTGAAACCAGACACAATCCTTGAAACCAGTGGTTTGATTTCATATATTATAGAACGTAAAATCAATGGAAAAAGGCAACTTTTTTTTTTAAAGGAAATCTACCTTTTGCCAAAATAGTATTTCACTCTTTTATCCTAGGGCTCTAGGGACTCCAATACATTTGTTTGTATTTATGTATGTTCCACCGCAACGACTAAACTACCCATCCGATTTTGATTAATGTCAATCGATTCCTTATTACCTACCTATGGTTCGAGTGGTCAAGGCTAAATTTATAAGAACAAAATCAGTATGACGAATCCAAAAAAGTGTCAGCGAAAAAAAATAAGGTTACCTAACTTACCAAAATTAACGTGGTTGGTTGATTA
This sequence comes from Lithophane socia, assembly GCA_947522985.1. Classification (NCBI taxonomy): domain Eukaryota; kingdom Metazoa; phylum Arthropoda; class Insecta; order Lepidoptera; family Noctuidae; genus Lithophane; species Lithophane socia. The sequence goes on along the minus strand of OX383271.1, from coordinate 7,693,894 downwards.
AAAAAAAATACTCTTTGGGTTGCATAATAAATCAAAGGTATCTCAATTTGCTACCTACCCTCATAAATATTACGAATGCTTATGTGTTAATAGTTTCTACACTTAGTGTTAAAGATTTCATTGACAAAAAATGTTAATGTAAGTTACCAACTGATAAATTTGCATGCTGATTATTATATTGGCAAAACATGCTTTGTTCTAAATTGTACTTCTTTTTTACCATCTTTATACCTATACCATGTTTTTATGCAAATAAATATACTTATGATCCATAACCCCAAGATAATTGAAATAAAAAAAAAAGTTTTAATCCACTGATTCGTACAGACGAGTTACAAGTACAATCGAACAAGCTATTTGGTACAAGCAAAGTATATTCATTTTCCGCTACACTGCCAAAATTCGTTTTGATTGTGTGTGTAATTTAACTTTTTGAGCTTATGGCTGATGTGCTTAGAGTGATGTAAAAGGATTGTTGACCACTGAAAACCCTCACAAAATTGTTTAAAGTAGTTGTAAGTTATTTTATTTATTTATTTTATTTAAACTTTTCGCACAAAAACAAGGTACAAAGGCGGACTTAATGCCTGAGGCATTCTCTACCAGTCAACCAAGGGTGGTGAAGAGATTAGATGGCAGGTGCTCTAATTGAGAGGAACAAAGAGAAAAAATATATAATATATCGTATTGCATTATAGATAAAACAGGTTTACAGTACATAAATAAGCTATAAACTTATGATACACATACTTACATACATATTTACTATAATAAATACTATATATTTATATAAAACATACAAATTCAAGGGAGAGAGGTGATGACATGACTCTACTCTATTTATTTTGAAAAAAACTCCGCAGTTTCCGCTTAAATGCATAACGACTGGTGGCCGTCCTGATGTCAAGAGGAAGTTATCTGCCAGTATACTATAAATAGCTTGTTCGACTGTACGTGTGACTCGTATATGTACGAATACCGAAGTTATTTTGTTACAATTTCTTTTTAGGTAGCGTTTTCTGTTTAGGTTGGCTATTTAAAATAAATGGGTATAAGACGAAATTAGTTAATTTAGTAATCGCTAAGTGACCGCCTCATTTAATATTACTTACTGGAATTTTAGGACTAAAGCGAATTTTCCACATTTTAGGGAGGTGTCCTCAACCCCGAGCCGGCCATTATCGAGGACTTGGGTAAGAGAATATTATTAATTTGATAAGGTGATGACTGAAAAAGTGATCAAATAGAAACTGAAACAATTTAGGACCCTGGAAAAGCGCTAACATTTCTTTCATTCTCATAATTATTTTTGCTGTCGTGCTTACAAAATTAATTTATGTTGTTAAAATGTGGTGGTGGTTTTTTTTACTATCGGCTCTCATCGGATATCGTATAAAACAGATAAATACATAATCAATCAATTAAATCAATTCTCGGTAGAGTGCGTGCGAGCTCCCACAGCATCCTGATTGTATTGTGTGATAGGTGGGACAGCCCCATGCTGGCTCACTGGATACGGCTGCACACGTAGGTGTCAGTCTTTACAATTTTGTGTATAGCGTGGTTTTTACTAACATTAGGTTAAGACCTATACTAACAACTTATAGATCATGTGATCTGAAATAAATATTATATATAATATATGCTTATGCCGTAGCCATGCGGTACCGATCTGTGCTACGGGAAACAAAACGGAAAACGCGGTGTACCTGCTACGGCGTAGCGCTACGCTGCTACGACATCACGAAGTTTGAAAATGAAGTTTTTTTTCACCTTCCATCCCTTAGCTGACTTCCAAGCTTCAAGGATCGTAGCTGGCTGGCCTGCAGAGGAAGGTCAGATCCCGTACCAGGGTAGTCTGCGTATGGTGAACACCGCTGGAGCCGTCAGCTCCTGTGGTTGCTCGCTCATCCACAACAAATGGGTGCTCACCGCCGCCCACTGCCTGGCTAAGTAAGTATTAAAACTAGGTTTTGAGACTATTTTTTCTGTACTAATTATTCCCTAACTCCGAAATTTTTGAATTTACTTAGATACTAGATAGTCTAGAACTTTGGATACACTAAAACACATTATAAACAACACTTACATACTTAATTGTAGCTACACATTGATACAGTATTATGGAATAAAAATTGTGGATCTATAGGTAATCAATCAAATGACTTCGTCACAGTCATCATCTTTTTAAGGCTGACTGTAGGTACCTAATCATATACCTACACATAAATTAAGCAGGGATCGGAATATCGGTGGTCATTACAGGACTTGAAAAATTATGTTGGTACTTATTCGTTTATGGTATTCAAAAATTTAAACTTCAATATGTCTTTTTTATTGTAAATTATGAACCATCAGTTGATTTTTATTCGTTTTGTTGTTTATTCTTTAATTCTTTTGTGATAAAATTTCATCAGTATTTCATTTTTATTTTTCATCATTACATTACAATAATCTTATTATTTTTTTTTTTTAAACTTACCATTGATACCTGCTGGGTTTTTTAGTATACCAATGCTACCTACTTATTAAAAAAATATATACTTAGTAGAATTCAAATTAATTGAAAATCTATTCAATTGATTGATAAATTTTGTAGAAATCCTGGAATGACGTCCAGATTCCGATCTCTGACAATAAGGCATAGAGTCTGGCAAACGAAAGTTGAACCTGAAAATACGCGCGAAATTTAAAAAAAACAAGACTGTTTATCCCTGCACATAGTGCAAGAACACGTGTTCATAATTGAAACTTAAAAATAAAATAAAAATTCAAGTATCAACACGTCATATCGCACTATGTACAGGGATAAACAGTCTTGTTTTTTTAAATTTCGCGCGTGTTTTCAGGTTCAACTTTCGTTTGCCAGACTCTAGCCATTATTTCAAATTGTGCTTAAGACTAGACCGACTCAACCAGTTTTTCTTCAGAATACTGGACAGACACATGGCTGATTCTGTTGCGAAACACTTTAACTAAAAGAATATTCCTACGTTTTTCCTGACAGCCGTATCACGTTCGTCGTCCGCTTCGGCGTGACCAACCTGACCCGACCTGAGATCATCGTGGAGTCCACCGCCAAGTATATCCATCCCGAATACGATGAGATCAGGGCTGGAGTCCAGACAGCTGACCTTGCCCTCCTCGGGCTTAATAATTATATACCCTACTCCGGTTAGTGGAAACAATATTTCTCTTGTACCTACCTATTAAACAGGGTGAAATTGAAATCCTTTAATTAAATTCATGGGAATAAAACACGCGAAAAAAAATCTTGACGACATTTTGACGAGCTATGCGAACATAAATGTAGGGAACAACTGATTTTGAATGTTTTTTTCGCGATTTCAGTGTTGGTCTCATCGTAAAAGTTGTTCATAATGATGAGTACAATGACCCCATGAGGATGCCCATGAATTCAATTTCACCCTGTAAAGAGCGGTGGTGACCCAATGGTAACGGCTGCGACTTACAGGTTAGTAAGTCGTAGGACTCGTTAGATGGCCCTGGCGCTTTACTTTGTGTAAATTATTTCATCACCACTGTTCTCAAAACGGTGAAGGAGAACATCGTGAGGAAACTGGCATGTCCTAGAACCAAAAACTGGATGAGATGTGACATCACCAACCCCCACTTGGGCCCGCGTGAGATTACGGCCCACTCCCTCTCACAAAGACGAGGCCTGTCAATGATATTGAGGCCTGTATCCAGCAGCCCCGGATCTAGGGGGGGGGCAAGCTGGGGCCTATGCCCCGGGCGGCAAGTTCAGAGGGCGGCAAAATTCACACTTTACAGACGAATGGACAACTATCATCATTTACTTAACTTTGACCACAGGATAGATAGTAAGTAGTACAAGTACAGAAAGGACCATGGGAAGAAACGTCCCCACCCACCAACACGCTTGAGACTAGTGTCATTCGAAGCGTCTGGTGGGTTCGATACGTTTTTATTATGGCGACATTTTTCAAAAATGTGGGGTTTTCCTGGAATATTACTTTTTTATTCAATATTAGCATTATTTTACATTTATATATTTTCTTAGTTTGCACTTAAGAGGCATAGAATATAGCGACCTAAATATGGTTCTCATTCATGACAACCTTTCTTTTTATCAGGGACCATTTTTTTTTCTCTGATACCTTTTTTTAAAGTTAGGTTCGTTTAGGTTATGTTTGGTAAGGATAGGTAATTATAGCTTAGGTTAGGTTAGTTAACCGAAAAGTTTAGGTTAGGTTAGGTTAGCTAACCGCCTGGGACCTCGAGGCGAAAGTACTCGCGTCATCGTATCGGTGGCGCGAGGAAGCGAGGGCGCGGGGTGAGCAACCGATGCAGCGACACATAGAGCTGCATCGGTCTCAGCTTCGCGAGGTCCTGGTGGCGGAATGGCGGGACAGGCTTTCACGCCCTACCGCCGGCCTCGACATCATCGAGGCGGTTCGGCCGGTGCTCGAGCGCTGGCTCGGGAGGAGGCACGGCTCCCTGTCGTTTCGGGTGACGCAGGTGCTCTCGGGGCATGGTTGCTTCGGGAAGTATCTGTGTCGCATAAACAGGGAGCCGGACGCTCGGTGTCACCACTGCGTCGACTGCCGGGAGGACACGGCGCGGCATACGCTGGCAGAGTGTGCCGCTTGGGAGGAGCCGCGCCGTGCCCTCATCTCAGAAGTAGGCAGTGACCTCTCGCTGCCGGCCGTCGTTGAGTCGATGGTCGACACCGAGGAGTCCTGGGACGCGGTGGTTTCCTACTGTGAGACAGTCGTCTCGCAGAAGGAGGCTGCGGAAAGGGAGAGGGAGATCTCGTCCACTCACCCGGCCCGCAGCAGGCGCACCGGGCGTCGGCGGAGGGCGGATAACGCCCTCTTCCAGCCCCCCTAAATGGGTCCAGGGGCGACGGACTCGGGGACGTCCGTCGCCCCCCATACGTCAGGACCCGAGGTGGCGGCGCGTAGTGTTCCACGCGCGCCCCTCTTAGACGTCACGGGGGGAGTCAAACACCTCACTCCCCCCCCTGACCCGAGGAGGCCCGCAGCGGCGGGCCGGCACCAGTCGGGGGTTGCGGAAGATTTTTACGTTCCCGCGACTCCCGGCGTAGGTGTGAGTCGGAACACCGGGGTGGTTTTTAGTCAGTAAGAGTCTGACAGACCCCTCCGCCCGCCCCAGGGCGGTGGACATCCATGAGGATTTTCCACCCCGGAAAAAAAAAAAAAAAAAAAAAAAAAAAAAAAAAAAAGGTTAGCTAACCGAAAAGTTTAGGTTAAGTTAGGTTAGCTTCTGTGCGCTGTCAACGCGGCTCTACGTGGGAATCGTGCGATCGATGGCCCTTTACGGGGCCCCGATCTGGGCGGCTGACCTGACGGCCGGTAGTATCGCAGTCCTGCGCAAGCCGCAGAGAGCGATGGCCGTCAGAGTCATCAGGGGTTATCGCACGATGAAAGTACTCGCGTCATTGTATCGGTGGCGCGAGGAAGCAAGGGCGCGGGGCGAGCAACCGATGCAGCGGCACATAGAGCTGCATCGGTTTCAGCTTCGCGAGGTCCTGATGGCGGAATGGCGGGACAGGCTTTCACGCTCCTGCGCCGGCCTCGACATCATCGAGGCAATCCGGCCGGTGCTCGAGCGCTGGATCGGGAGGAGGCACGGCTCCCTGTCGTTTCGGGTCACGCAGGTGCTCTCGGGGCATGGTTGCTTCGGGAAGTACCTGTGTCGCATAAACAGGGAGCCGGACGCCCGGTGTCACCACTACGTTGAATGCCAGGAGGACACGGCGCGGCCTACGCTGGCAGAGCTTAGGAGGGGCCGCGCCGTGCCCTCATCTCAGAAGAAGGCAGTGACTTGTCGCTGCCGGCCGTAGTCGAGTCGATGGTCGGCAGCGAGGAGTCCTGGGACGCGGTGGTTTCCTTCCGTGAGACAGTCGTTTCGCAGAAGGTGGCTGCGGAAAGGGAGAGGGAGATCTCTTCCACTCACCCGGTCCGCAGCAGGCGTACCGGGCGTCGGCGGAGGGCGGTAAACGCCCTCTTCCAGCCCCCCTAAATGGGTCCAGAGACGACGGACTCGGGGACGTCCGTCGCCCCCTACACATCAGGACCCGAGGTGGCGGTGCGTAGTGTTCCACGCGCGCCCCTCTTAGACGTCACGGGGGGAGTCAAACACCTCACTCCTCGGGTCATGGGGGGGCCCCTGACCCGAGGAGTCCCGCAATGGCGGGCCAGTCTGGGGTTGCGGAAGATTTTTACGTTCCCGTGACCCCCGGCGAAGGTGTGAGCTGGAACACTGGGGTGGTTTTTAGTCAGTTAGAGTCTGACAGACCCCTCCGCCCGCCCCAGGGCAGAGGTCATACATGAGGATTTAAAAAAAAATAGGTTAGGTTAGCCGTTTTTTTTTAAGTTTTTTGTACAATTATCCAATCACAAGAATACACAAATGCTGTTCATCATTGAGGAGTTCCATTTGACCTTCAAAATCCAAGATCAAATTATCACTGTTAGGTTAGGTGAGGTTAGGTTATGTTTGGCAAGGATAGGCAATTATAGCTTAGGTTAGGTTAGCTAACAGAAAAGTTTTTTGTTATTACAAAAAAACCCCATTGATTTTGCAATGGAGCAAGACAGTAAGTCTTTCTCGGGATCCCTAAAAACATATTGACACGTATCCTATGACTGTTGGAGGGTGGGGACGGAGTCCATACAAAATCCCCCATGGTCCTTTCACTCTTGTTTTACTGTGGCCATCGCAACTCGACCGATACCTAGGGGCTTAGGTACTCTACGCTTCCTACTACATCCGCAAGCTAGCGCAAAGTTTTAGCAAACTAAAACTAATTATAAATTATTTGCGAGCTTCATAGGCAGGAATGCTTATCGAGTCTTTGCAATAGCGATAGAAAATCGAATTGAACAAGAACTAAATTATGACAAAGCCATAAATTTATTTGCAGAACAAAAAGCTCGAAGAGTAAAATTGTAATTTCAATTCAATTCACAAATGCAATATTTGATTTTTATTTTAAATCCTATCCTGTGTTGTTTATAAAATATCAGTGTAGGATATATATTTGAACGTGTATTGACTGTAGGTAGGACCTACACATTCATGTCTATACAGGGTCTAAAGGTAAACACCGTTGTCACTCAAACCACCATGGGGAGTTGACTTAAATATAAAAATAAATGACTGAGTAACAACAAAAAAAAAAGTTATTTTCATTAAAATATTTTTAAAAGTTTCCATCCGACACCGTGCTCGCTAGCGAAATAGCTGAATGACTGAGGGAGGGGTCGCGCTCGCAGCCGGTCAGGTCACGTCCCACGCCCCCCACCCGTGTTGAGACGCAAGTTCGTTGCCTTAGAGCATAGGGTGAAAGGGTAATAGTATAAAATAGTCTTGTGGTAAAATGTTATTAAAATAAAAAAGTTGTAATTTTCCATTGATATTACGTTCCATAAATGACACCAACCACTGGTTTCAAGGATAACGGTGTAACCTAACATCCTGTTTATCTGTAAATAAATAGGCTTAAATAAATTATAAAGATAGGTAAAAATAAATATAAGTGGGCGGGGGCGGATATTATCAGATTTTGCCCCGCCTAAAAAAAATTGAAGATCCGGGGCTGGTATCCAGCTGTCTGGGTGAAATAAAAATGACTGCTAAAGAGTCTGAAGATCCTCCTGAAATTACGCACTGTTCGGCTATTATGATACCGGCCACAATAAGGGCCCATGTACTCAAGACTCCAGTATCATTATTATGGTTTTCTTTATCACAGTCAACGTGCAGGCAATCCGTCTCATGAGCCGCGCTCAGAAGAATGTCAACTTCGACGGAGTTAGAATGATCGTCAGCGGATTTGGACGTACCGACGATCTCTGGAACGGTGAGTATCTTATTGAACCTATCTATCTATCGAACTAGCCTGTATTGTCCCACTGCAGGGCAAAGGCCTCCCTCTCCTTTTCCACACAATTCTGCCTTTTGCTAGTGCCGGCACTGGCCGGCCGGCGGGACGAGCTTGACTCCTATCTATAGGACTGCCTTTAGGTAGGAGTCAAGCTCGTCCCGCCATTTTCGCCTTGGGCGGCCTACCGCAATGTCGTCGTGCGTTTAGAAGGACCTAACGGGTGTTTCTCTTAACCCATTTGTCATCTGACATGCGGCAGACATGTCCGAAATTCGAATCCCTAGGATCCTACTGCGCTCCATGACTTGCTGGCAAACCTCTTTGCTCAAGGACCAGGTGTGACGACCATGCATATGTGAGAATGGGGTGGGATAAAAATGTCCATAATTCTCCGTTTGAGACACTCCATATTCATAGAGTTAACAATCTTGAGGATTTTCTTCAAAACTACCTACCTAGCTTCTAAAATAAATTAGTATTTCTGGCACAAACCAAAACAAATTGAAAAGCTCGTTGTCTGTCTCGTTGTCGTTGTCTGTCTCGCCCGAAGACGAAGGCGTGATGATAGTGACAGATGTATGATAGTGACAGATGTTCTTTAGTTCTATCGCCCTATAATATTGTACTAAATGCCCCAGGTGGTGCTACTTCCGAGATCCTCCTGTGGACGTTACAGCGAGGAGTGTCCAACGAGGAATGCCTGAGCTGGTACCCCACAAGCCAGGTCATCAAGGAACAGACCATTTGCTCAGGCTCCTACGACAACCCCTCACAATCCTCTTGCCAGGTAAAAATTAGAACTAAATAATGGGGTCTCCAAATCTCGATACTTAAATATAATCCCAAATAAGGCCAACATGTGCTCAGTAAAAAAGGCAGTTTGTATTGGTACGGCTTCACATCAAGTTATACATTTCCAATATAAGCTGACCTCGTATTGTACGGAAAACCTATACAATTAGCATAAACTGGAAATGTATACCTTGATGTGTAGCCGCACGTATGTACGCAAAATATAAACGTAGGATGCTAAAATGTTCTACTTATTCTGTATAAGTCGACGAAATACCTCCTATTTCTATATTAATAATGGTCAAAAGGAAAGGAAACCCGTGCTTAAATTTTCGAGCTCGATTCACTAACTTTTATATACTACACCATGGACACTGATGGTGAACCACTTTTCAACCTTATTACTAAGGGCCTAAGGGTTAAAAGTGGTTCACCACTAATGTCCGCGGGTGTACATTCTCCTACATAACGCACTTTTCTGCATACTGGGCCGACCCAGGGTTACTCCACCATTAATCAGACCACAGCTTAGTATTAGGTTCAGTACAATGCAACATTGAGTCATCGAGTTCTGGAGAAACTTCAGCATTGTAGAGCGTTGTCTCATCTGCGTGATCGCTTTTTATTATAACTTGAAGTGTTGACGCCTAAATATATAAATAAAAAGTCCTGAAAAAGTGGCACAAATTATGATAGTCCTACAAGGATCTTTTGGCGCTTGAATGACATTGACAGGGTAAACACTTGTGAAATTATTTCGCGTTTAAGTATTGAAAAACCAAGATTGAGGCGATAAGGCCTATTCAGATATAAGCGATATGGCTGTCGCGTTCGGTAGCGATACCGAATCGGTACGCGATTCCGAATGGGTGCGCAATACCGAATCAGTACGCGATATCACTGTCGCGCTCGGTAGCGATACCGATTCGGTACGCGATATCGCCGTCGGGATCGTTAGGCGGTATCGCCATCGCACTTATACTGGCTCGTTTGCCGCGAGCTGCCGCCCCGCTGCGCTTTCAGGTGATATCGCTTATGAAGCGCGACAGCGATATCGCGTACCGAATCGGTACCGCTACCGAACGCGACAGCGATATTGCTTATAACTGAACAGGCCTTTCCAATTTTAGCCGCACTCCAAGAGATCCTTGTACAGATGAATGTTCTCTTTTCCCCTTAATTTTTATGATGTTTTACTTGATTTTTTTAATCCTTCAGGGTGACAGCGGTGGCCCATTGACCTTCGAAGACGCTGACGGTACAAACACCCAGGTTGGCATTGTGAGCTTCGGATCCACCGCTGGATGCAACAGCCCCTGGCCTTCTGGTAAGCAATGTTTACATACATCTAGCTTCCTTCATATTAGCACGAAACCTTCAGAAAAACGACATGGTTGAAAGATTAACCAATCAGCAAAGTTAATAGTTGAATCGACGTCACGTGCATGAACATTCTTCTTGTTATTTTGCGTCGATAGTCTTCTGCTCGCTGAATAGGAACCTTTTCTGGGGTTCCAGCAGTTGTATATTCCCTATTCAGCACCAAATAGATTAAACACAAATCCAAACATAAAAACTTTGACTTGACTTTGACAAAAAAATAACTGAATTTGAAAGTGCCTTCCTTCCAAATCCATTTTTTTTTTGCGCACATAGCCGTATACGGTTCGTATTCAATTCGTGTTCGTTTCTGTTCCGGTTTGGCCATCCTAGTATTTGTATGGACGTTTGTGAAGTATTGGTTTACGGTTCGTATTTGGTTCGTGTTCGATTCGTAAATTCTCACTTCGAGTCGTTTTTTGACGGATCAAAACCGAGTACCTATAACCAACAAAACGAATCAAATACGGATAAGTGCGCAGACGCTAGGACGTAAATTTCCCGTCAGTATTTTTCACGTAACGAATACGAATCGAATACGAACCGGATACGAATAAGTGCGCAAACGCCCGAAGATCTCGGCACTTGAGTTTTGTTATAAGTACCGTTTATGGGTAAACTTTTGTGAAATATTTTCAAACAAAACAAAATGGCGCGGTTAAAGGACATTGCAGCGTTCGCGTTGTAGTTATTTTACTAACGATTAACAGATGCCCTAGAAAATACTCACCTAAAAATATCAAACTCATTGTCTTTAAACCTCGTTCCTCAGGTTTCGTCCGTCCCGGCCACTACCACGACTGGTTCACAGAGGTGACCGGCATCAACTTCGACTGGGACAGCGATGCTATTACTAAGCCCGACTCCGAGTCTAAGGAGGACAGTCCCTCATCCGAGGATGGTTCTTCTGATGAGACTTCTGAGAGCGCTGAGAGCAGCGAGGACGCTCAGAAAGTGCATGTTGTCAACTACTAAGTTGAAGGGGAGGAAATAAAAAAAAATATCACTTCAAAACCTTCGTTTTATTTAATTTAAGACAAGCCGGTTTATTCTGTAAAAATCTCACCGTGAAATCAAAGGCGAAGTGAGCTGTCTGGAGCTGTCACTAGTGTTAATTCCTAGCATCTATGATTTATAAGTCAATGCTAGCATCAAGTGGAATGACATATAACGGTCAACGTTCTTTTACGGACGCCATCTTGAACTACATTAGTATTAAAACTAAAACTTTTGAATAATAACTTAGAATATAATACCTCGGTGAAGTTAGCCGCACGATTTCATTATTATGAACTTTTGTTAGTGCTAATCGTTAGAGAGGGTTAGAGAGAAAAGCAAAATCGTTAGAGAGTAATTAGTTTTTATGTAAAAACAATTTTAATTTTTCGTGAGAAGTTGGCCCCCGTTCCCGCAAAAATGGACTTAGACGTAATTTTATTTTTTTAATCGTTTGCGAATCGTTAGAGAGAGATTGAGAGTTACACAAAATCGTTAGAGAGTTAATATTTTATTTGATATTAAATAATTTCTGAGAGTGTGACATTAGCCCACCTCTGTGAATTTTGCCCCCGATATAATTATTCTCAACTTTTGTTAATGCTAATGGTTAGAGAATCGTTAGAGAGAAAAGAAAAATCGTTAGAGAGTTAGTTTAATAATTAGTTTTATTTATCAACGATTTTAATTACTTTTGTGAAATTGGCCCCCATTCCCGCAAAAATAGACGTAGATGTAATTTTTTTATTTTTATAATTTTGAGAATCGTTAGAGAGAGATAGAGAGTTAAAAAAAATAATTATAGAGTTAATATTTTAATTGATATTAAATTATTTCTGAGAACGCGTTTTAGATTAAACAGGCTCGCTCTTATTATGGGCAACATATTCAGCCGAACGGTACTTTTACTGTACCTAGAAGTTAGTGAAGATACCAGGCATTTCGTCATCACATGAGACAGCTTTGATCAGAGGACTCACACCACTATAGTTATAGAGTGTATTACATTATTGTCTGGTATCTTGGATGGGCCGGCATCAAAATTATATATCTCCACCTGCTCAGTTTCTCGACAGTATTTTATTAAGAGAAGACATTGAAAATGAAGAAAATCAATAAATCATTATTTAAAATTAAAAAAAAAAGTTTTATTTCATAAAAAAATCTGTAACACTTGCATTCAAAGCATATTATTCAGTTTTAAATATCATAATTGTCGAAACCCTTTTCATCCACTTCCGATCTCGATTCTAAGTCATAAAACAGGAATTCTCCATCGTAATTAAAAAAATGTTCTTGATCAGTAGGTAGGTACTATTATCATTTTACTCCTGCTAAGCCTGTGGACTATGCTGAAACATGCACTTCTTGCACTTATAGATTCCTATGTAGCTATACTCTAAAGAGAGGTTTAAAAGAATTATGCTACACATTTTTGACTGAAAATATCCCATTTCATCTTATTTCACAATATGGTAGGTACATAAAGTAAATTACTTGATTAGAATTTTTGTTTGCATTGTCATATTCTTTACAACAAAATATTGATTGACTGTAATGACAGTACCATGTGTCAATTTTGTTATTTTCTGGGGTGTGTTCACTTTATTAGCCTAGATAATTAGAAAAGTTTGTTCGTTTTAGGAGTAAACTAACACTTAATTTTTTTTAGGTTGACAATCGTTAGAGAGAGATAGAGAGTAAAAAAAAATCATTAGAGAGTAAATATTTTAATTGATATTAAATTATTGCTGAGAACGCGTTTTACCCTAGGACCTGAGCAGGTTAAAATTTAGAAACGTGCCGCCTCGATAGGGGATAGGGGGGGAGGAGAGGGGGGAAGGGTTAGTAGATCCCCCCACTCCCCCCTGCCTGAGATACAATTTTTTTTTTTAAATATGACAAATCTCTTATATGCTGGGGCCACACCAATGGATTATCGCGATAGACGTTAACCATTGGTGTACTACACTACCACTTACCTCGAGAATTTATCAACGGCATTTACATTGGCGTTTGACGATGGGTGATTGATAACTCTGGTGGCGGCATTTTAGGCAGATCAAAGAGATTTACCGCGAGAATTATTGCATTGAATGAAGCGGCCACACTAACGTTTCTCTTTGTGCACCGTGAGCGCGAGTAGTACCGTGAGTAGTAGGTACACACGGCTACGCATCAAGCTATACATTTCCAGTTTACGCTGATCTCGCATTGTATAGGATTTCCGTACAATGCGAGGTCAGCGTATATTGGAAATGTATAGCTTGATGTGTAGCTGTGTGTACTACTGATACATGACATGATGCAGAGGGACGTTATAGTTATGAGTGGTAAAGTTGTGTATTTGATTCACGATCATTTAACAGTGATACCTGATAAGAATACGAAATATTGTCGGTAGTTTCAATTTGATTCGGTACTTATAGTGCATCATTTATGCTCAAAACACACAAAAGGTGGGTGCTTGTCGGGAGCTGGTCGGGTCTTTTTTAACCCACTGACGGAAAAAGAGGAGTGTTATAAGTTTAACGTGTGTGTCTGTATGTTACATCGTAGCTGCCAAACGGCTGAACCGATTCTGATATTTTTTATTTTGTTTGAAAGGTGACTTGATAGAGTGTTCTTAGCTATGATTCAAGAAAATCAGTTCAGCCGTTTGAAGATTATCAGCTCTTTTCAGGTTGATGAATGGATGTGAGCATCTTCCACAGGTCACATCGATTCGAAAGGACAAGTCCAAAAAAGTTTTTTTATTATTCAATAATTCTAACCAGGATAAGTTAAATATATTTGGATAGACATCCCAAAAATTAGTAGCTCTAACTGTATCATGCATTTTTAAGGATTACCAATTTTGAGAATAATTGTTTTTTATTTATTTTATTCTTATGTACACACGGCTACACATCAAGCTAGACATTTCCAGTTTATGCTGATCTCGCATTGTATAGGATTTCCGTACAGTGCGAGGTCAGCTTATACAGGAAATGTATAGCCTGATGTGTAGCCGTGTGTACACACAGTAAAATACAAAATAGATACGACATACATAGTTAAAATATGAGTACAAAGGTACCTCTTATTTCTTAGGAAATAATTATTTAGTGTTAGTTTACTCCTAAAACGAACAAACTTTTCTAATTATCTAGGCTAATAAAGTGAACACACCCCAGAAAATAACAAAATTGACACATGGTACTGTCATTACAGTCAATCAATATTTTGTTGTAATGAATATGACAATGCAAACAAAAATTCTAATCAAGTAATACCTACCATATTGTGAAATAAAATAAAATGGGATATTTTCAGTCAAAAATGTGTAGCATAATTCTTTTAAGGTCTCTGCACACAGCGGGCGGGGCGTGACGGGGCGCGGCGTGACCGGGCGCCGCCGGCGCGGCGCTGGCGCGACGGGAGCGTTCACACTGCGGGCGCGATCACGTCCCGTCACGCCGCGCCGCGCCGCGCCCACCCACGCCGACCGGCGACTGAGTCGCGACGCGATTCATTCGTCAAAAAGATGTTGAGCGATTCAGACGTGGAAACACTCTTGCTCTAATTTGCGCTAGCTAAGAAAAAACAACGTAAACGGAAATGGGTGCATGAAATAAATCAAAAACGTCGTAATTATGGGGAGTATCATAGACTGTGCCGCGAAATTTTATCCCATGAAGAAAAGATAAATCCCAGATAATAATTTGTTCAAATCTTTGTTGTTTGTTTTTTTAATATGATGTTTGACATTTGCACCTGTCAAATTACTCTATCTACTTCTTTTCATAGGTAATTAATTCCATTTTCCGCGAGCATGAATTAAATTGATAACACAACACAATAAAAATGTTGTTAAAGTTTACCAGTAGAGCCAACATTACGGCAAAGGAACTATTTGATGAAACTACAGATTTATCATTTCATACTTCCAGACGCACTCTACCATAGACCTAATAAAAAATATCTAAAGTATTTACGTCATGTGTAAAGTAGCTAAAAAATCTAGCTACAAGTTTGATTATTTTTTTTGTTTAATTGCCTGACACTGAAAAATAGCTAGATCTAGCTACAAAGTAGCTAAGATGGCAACACTGCAGACAACACAAAGCGTCGGCGTCCGGCCGGCGCTGCGCTCGCGTCCCGCCGCGCCGCGCCCCGCCGCGCCGGAGTTGTATTCGCGCTCGGCGCGACGCCGGCGTGGCGCGGCGGGGCGTGGCGGGGCGCGGCGCGGCGACTCTGTGTGAAGTCGTCCATAGTAACTAGTACATTACAACTGTTCAGCGCCGCGCCGACGCCCGGTCACGCCGCGCCCGGTCATGCCCCGCCCGCTGTGTGCAGAGACCTTTAGACCTCTGTTTAGATTATAGCTACTAGGAATCTATAAGTGCAAGAAGTGCATGTTTCAGCATAGTCCACAGGCTTAGCAGGAGTAAAATGATAATAGTACCTACCTACTGATCAAGAACATTTTTTTAATTACGATGGAGAATTCCTGTTTTATGACTTAGAATCGAGATCGGAAGTGGATGAAAAGCGTTTCGACAATTATGATATTTAAAACTGAATAATATGCTTTGAATGCAAGTGTTACAGATTTTTTATGAAATCAAATTTTTTTTTTTAGTTTTAAATAATGATTTATTGATTTTCTTCATTTTCAATGTCTTCTCTTAATAAAATACTATCGAGAAACTGAGCAGGTGGAGATATATAATTTTGATGCCGGCCCATCCAAGATACCAGACAATAATGTAATACACTCTATAACTATAGTGGTGTGAGTCCTCTGATCAAAGCTGTCTCATGTGATGACGAAATGCCTGGTATCTTCACTAACTTCTAGGTACAGTAAAAGTACCGTTCGGCTGAATATGTTGCCCATAATAAGAGCGAGCCTGTTGAATCTAAAACGCGTTCTTAGAAATAATTTAATATCAATTAAAATATTAACTCTCTAATTATTTTTTTTAACTCTCTATCTCTCTCTAACGATTCTCAAATTATAAAAATAAAAAAAATACATCTACGTCTATTTTTGCGGGAATGGGGGCCAATTTCACAAAAGTAATTAAAATCGTTGATAAATAAAACTAATTACTCTCTAACGATTTTTCTTTTCTCTCTAACTCTCTCTAACGATTCTCTAACCATTAGCATTAACAAAAGTTGAGAATAATTATATCGGGGGCAAAATTCACAGAGGTGGGCTAATGTCACGCTCTCAGAAATTATTTAATATCAAATCTAACGATTTTTCTTTTCTCTCTAACCCTCTCTAACGATTCTCTAACGATTAGCATTAACAAAAGTTCATAATAATGAAATCTTTCGGCTAAATTCACGGAGGTGAATGTAATGTTATTCTTTTTTTTTGTAATGTGCGTTTAGTTTGTGCAAAATAAACAATTTTTTTGTTTTTTAAACTGCAAAATTCAGGGTTAAGTACCATCAATTGGTAGCACTGAATTTTGCAGTTTTATTACGGGTCAAGTTATAATAAGAACGCACTGTAGGTACAGATCGATTCAAACTTAATGGCGGCTCGGAAGTTAGCTTTTAGCTGCGCAGTACCCCACCCCTCACCCCCGCTGTCACATGAAATTGTTACTGCGCAGCGACTCGCCTCATGTTACGAGCCGCCATTAAGTTTGAATCGAACTGTACCATAGAAATATAAAAAAACAGGAGAAGTGGCATGTGGGACGTGTCTGTGTCCGCGCTGCATGATCGAAATACACATGAACTAGGCAAATGGCCGTCTCGGCGAACTAGTGCGCTTTCAACCGTGATAGTGACAAATTATAAGAATACCGAGTTGTTCAGTGGTTTCTAGTAAAAACCGAAGGTAAAACAAAAACTTTATGAACAATGGAATCACTTACCATATGTAAGTACAAGTATTTTACAGTATTTGTCTTTAAAAT
Organism: Lithophane socia; assembly: GCA_947522985.1. Lineage (NCBI taxonomy): Eukaryota > Metazoa > Arthropoda > Insecta > Lepidoptera > Noctuidae > Lithophane > Lithophane socia. The sequence goes on along the minus strand of OX383271.1, from coordinate 7,676,905 downwards.
CATGAAAAACAACAAATCGAAAAATATTTCTTGGATATACTATGTTATTTTTGTTTTCAAATATCACAGCGACTGTATTATTTTTGCACTAAATACATTGCTCCTTAACCACTACCTAAATATTATCTCGCTAAGTGACTGGACAAGCAATGTAAAAATCACAAAACGATACTATAATACGAATGCATCGGTACGGCCGCTGTGTCTTGCGCCGAGCGCGTGATGTACTTGTGCAGATCCACTAACGTAGGCTATCGACAATAATGTCGATTGCAGTATGAATTTATATTACTATTAAAGCTTATTCTTCAATTTGTCAACCGTTATAGCCCGATTGGAAGACCGATGTGAAATCAAGTTTTTAACTCACTTAGTTTTGCTCATAATTAAAAAAAAAACGATTTACTTATTTTATTTTTTAGATTTACGTGTTGTTTATTTATAAATCATATTATTATAAATGTATATCGTTTTTTATTAATTTTATTTTCAGGAATTGCCAAAATGTTTAATAAATAATAAATGGGAGAATCTATAATTTTCCAATTTTGTCAATCACTAGCGTGTATGGAAAATAAATGGCTTTTGCATAGCACAGCGATAGCGTGCGATGTTATAATGTGCGAGTAAGTTGTACGGTGCATGCTAAATGCACGGTGTGTTTGAAGAGATAAGGTTTATAATTGATTGTGCAGTACGTCCTGATTTATAAATTGTGAGTGTGTTCGCGACTTCGTATCTATTGGTTTTACTCACTTGCATGTGTGTTTTGCTGCCGTGGAGGGGACCAAGTGAAGACACCGGGTTCCGATACATTTTCTACTACCGGGCATATCTCCTTCTTTCTTATATCTATGGTAGGTACTATCGGAGAAAGATAAACTATGACAATGAGTAAATATTGGTTGTAAAATAAACAAGTAAAATCATTTATAACTTAAAACTTTATTATTATTCACATTATTAACTTGTTACTGTTTTTATGTGTGTTAAGTAGGTTATATTACATTCTTGTGTACATTAACTATGTAGTCCAGAGACAAACATTAAGCGTGTTTGAGTGTGCTTCAGTGATCCACAACGCACACATTAATTAGCGCAGGTAACCACGGGTGATCTTTAAATGCGACGATTTTTATCACGCTTATTATTTTCAGCATTGAGAATTCAACAGAGTACATCCCATCACGTCAAAAAAACACACGTCGGATTTTCATTTCTCGGCGCTAAGCAAATTGTCTAGCTTTTTCAGTCTAATCGGATATAGCTGAATACCAGTATTTTTCGTGGAGCGAATGCCTATCTGACCTCCACAACCCAGTAACTGGGTAATACGATACCCCTGTGTCAGACTTTCGGGCTATTGACGACCCGTAACGATTGTCAAAGATCCACGAATGTCAGCCGGGACCAACGGCTTAACGTGCTTTCTGGGGCACGGAAGAGTCTCGGTATGTAAATATTGTCACCCATCCACGGATCGACCCCGGCAAGCGTAGCTTAACCTGATGGATTGACCCTTCCGGCTGTTATTACTTAGCCAAGAACTCTCGGCGCTAAGCAGTTCGTTGAAAATCCAGTGCGCGATAAAAATATCGCCCGTGAGTACGAGGGCTTACGCAAAGCATATTGGAAAGGCTTTGTAAATGCAGTTATTGTGCAAACACTGACTGTAGATCGCTGTAGACCACCACCAGTATCTTGGCCATCAAATCTTGGAATATGTTGGTTGTTGGCGACCAACACTGGCCGGCCAACCAAATAGTGTCGGTTTTTCGTACATACATCAAAGGACTTGGCGCGCTCCACAAACAAAGTTCACACGGTGATGTCTTATTAAATTTTCACGTACTGGGGCCGTATTATGACTTATGACGTTTAATGTTATCATGATTCAGTGCTAGAGAAAGGCGAAGCTATACAATACGATAGCACCATCCCTTTTTCGGACAGGAATCATGATGACATAATACGGCCCCGATAGACGCAAAAATTAAAAAAAAACAAAATTAGCTATCAGGTACTTTTAAAGGCAGTTATAAGCAGATTACATAATATTAACTAAAGTTTTAAATGTAAACCAAACTTTTATTACTATGTTACGCCAAAAGCATTATTAGGTAATTAACTTGCATCAATACATAAGTACTATTGTATATTAATATTATTAATTGTTTTTTTGTTTATAAAAATGTATAAATACACAGCTATAGGTATGTATCTTATAGTTATAATATGAAGTCCATATGAATAAATTGTTATCACCATTTTCATTTATTTTAACTTATCATAAGTGCTATGATAACCCAAATACTTGTTTTAACAAGCTAATGTTGTACCCAAAGTTTGGAAATAAATGGCTTTAATAAAATCATAAGTGCTGGCAATAGACAACCCTCAACGCATGAGGGAAAATACTTCACAAGGTCCAGGCTTGCTGGGCGCTAACAACTGTACCTTCAGAGGGCCTAGACAAGTTACAATCGCTTCGAAAGCGATTCGTTTTTCTACAACGACTTTCAACAGGATTGACTTCAGCTTTTCGATAGCTTATGTCAGTCCTATACATTTTTGCCTTTTCAATCATCGTTATCGCTGATAGAATGTCACTTTGTCTAGGGCCTCTAGTTTAGACCGGTTACAGTGCTCCACCAACGGTCGGTGCATACGTCGGTCGCGTTCGTCATTTATATGGAAATATATGAAAGTTGAAAATCCAACAGCACGATTTTATTTAGGGATTCATTTAGGTGTCGCCTATTGTTAATGAATTGCGCCGTCGACGACGCGTATCTGCGCTACTTAACTTGAGAATATAATACTATACAGGGTGTTAGGGTAAACACCGTTATCCTTGCAACCAGTGGTTTGGTTTCATTTATAGAACGTATAATCAATGGAAAATTTCAACTTTTTTTTTCTTTTTTTTAAATCAACATTTTACCACAAGAGACGCAACTTCCTTGCCCTATGCGCTAGGGCAATGAACTTGCGTCTCAACACGGGCGGGGGGTGCGGGATGTGACCTGACCGGCCGCGAGCGCGACCCCTCCCTCAGTCAGTCAGCTGTTTCGCTAGAGAGCACGGTGTCGGATAGAAACTTTTTAAAATATTTTAATGAAAATTACGTTTTTTTTTGTGTTGTTCGGTCATTTATTTTTATATTTAGGTCAACTACCCATGGTTTGAATGACAAGAGTGTTTACCCTTACAGCCTGTAGTACTAGCGTTATGAACTGAGTCATCGGGCCTAAATGTCAGTAGCAATAGGAATGTGTCTTATCAATAGTTTATTACCTCCTCCATAAGCTCCATAAATGCGAGAGAAACTGACTAATAACCAAGGATCGGATACCGGTTAAATTTTCAAACCGTTATGATGTAATTACTTGACGCAAAAACCTTTACATTCGGCTTCGTTCGCATAAACCGGTATTTGCAATAGTATAATAAAGGTTTTTTTCTGATTAACTGGTTTAGAGCAATGAAAACCGGTTAATACGTACGATAAACGTAACGTCGTGGGCTGTGCTGTACTGTATTCAGTAGTAAGAATGTCGGCATGCCGTTCATCGAATAAACCGGTTAATTTATATTAAAATAAAGTTCTTAAAACGTTCTGAAATAAACCGGTATTAACTGGTATTTTTTAAACCGGTTCCGAGGTTTGGTAATAAGGGCGTTTGTGCACTACAAGGAATTTTACTGTCCGGCAGTAAAAATGTGAACGCAGCAGTATTACTTGGAATACGAAAACAGACCTTGCTACTTCGAAATAAAGGTCCTATCAACATCGGACAGTAAAAAATCGGACTGCCAGACAGTAAAATTCCTTGTAGTGCACAAACGCCCTAACAATGATTTATGGCCTGACGAATCAGTTCTTCACGTGGCGACTATAGGTTAGACGCTGTTGCAATACACTAGCAGCGCATTTTTTGCGTTAAAACGCGCATGGACGGCGCATACCAGAGGTGAGAGGTGTGTAAAGATTAAAACAGACCACAGGCCACAGATAACCATTTCAACAATGACAAAATGATGGCGGCTTCGCTTATAGGCAATATTCGACAATTGAACACTCTAGCATTCGTTTTTATTATCTACGATCATTTACACCTGCAAAATAGTATTTACAAATAAAAATATGTCTCTTCTCCCTACTAAATTATATTGTAATGTTTCGCAACGAATATACATTTTTATAACATTGCACATTGGTATTGTAGGTTACACAAACCATTGACAGGGTCCGCTAGGGCTGATGCCTGCCAGGGTTGCGGGAAAGTCCGAATGGGATACCGTGGCCCTTGGCAACAGGCAACTGAAGGAACATGGGTGGGTTTTAGTCAGTAAAAGTCTGAAACGCCCTTCCGCTCCGCCGAGAGCGGGAGAAGTCAGTCAAAAAAAATGTTACACTAACCATTCTCGGACATTTTATATTCTTTTAACACAGTTTAATTTTACAATTGAACTGTGATATACCATTTAATGAATACAGGGTCAAATTAAATTAGTTAGCAAAACTCCGCAGAAACTTGTCATATTTAGATATCGATACTCATCAGCACTCTAATTAAATCAAAATCGGAATCAGTTTGAAACAAATGTCTAACTAATCCATTGCGTCATAAATTCGAAATAAAAATCTGCTGCAACCACGTAAATATCGCAATGAATGTTGTTGAAGTGTCAAAATGAAACAGATAAGTCTTAATCGTTTACGAAAATAAGTTACGCAAGTAGATAGCAGAGTATCAGATGTTTAATAAACATGCCGCTGTAAGTGCAGTTGAGAAAATCAGTTGGACACAGCATGAAATCTCTTTTTGTTGTTTTATCGTGTACGTGTAGCTGTTGCACGAGACTTCGTCTGCGATCCAGGATGAAAAGTAGCCTATGTCCTTCTCCAGGTCATGGTCTACCCATGTACCAAATTTCATCCAAATCCGTTTAGCCGTTTTAGCATGAAAGCGTAACCAACAAACAAACTCACTTTCTCATTAGTATATACTTATTCCATATTTAAAAGTTAGTTTCCAATTGATTTTATGTCCACTCATACAAATGTCAACTTTATTTCAGTGTTAATTAAGGAGGAGTTGAGTGAGACTCTGGGGAGTTTCGCTAGCTATTTTAATTTGACCTTCTATAATTTAGTATGGAAAAGAGATCATAAATGTATTACAAACCATGTTATCACTACCTATCCGCATGTTCCATATTAACTCCCATGATCGACGGGTTACTCATAGTTATTACACTACGGGTGGCAAAAACAGTCGTTAACAATTCATGACAATACTCCTTTTCTTCTAAAAACCTGTCATCGATTAGTTCCGGTCGCTTGAGGTGATCTTGTAGAACAGTCTTCAGGTTATACCTCGGGTCCCTGCACAGTCGCAAGATGGCTGGTTCCTTGGTACTCACTAGCACTTGCAATATGCTCAGCAAATGTTCTGTGGTGTCGTCCCTTCCAGCTTGGAGATCTGCTGCTATTAACTTCACGATGTTATGTTTTATGAATTGTTCTGAAAATATAACGAAATTGTATTAGAGTATGCTCTAGTAATATTTGATCTCTATTTAGGAGCTTGTCTGGGGAAGAATTCGATATGCCTTTATGCCGCCACCCATAGCAAATAAACCAATTTACAGGAGGCAGTGTTGAATTTTCAAGGGGTCAGTCTGTCAGAAACATGAAGCTAGTTGCCCATTCCAAAGCGTAGTAAGTTCTTATGGAAAAGAACGGGCAAGAAACTCCACGGACACTCTTTTATCAATTAAAATATTGGTTACATTTGACAAAAAACAATTGAAAAAGATTAAAATAGAGATGACTAGACAAGAGACGCGTCAGTTCACGAACATGACTTATGGATCAGCACCATTCAGCTCAAACATTTTGAAGGGAACTTAAAGATCCAACACACGCGCCCCCTCCAGCGTGACATTTCAGTGAGCATGATATTTAAATATGTATACTTTCAGCCGCCAGGGCACATTTATACACGGGACACGAAATAATAGCGCAGGGGGGCGATGCGATGCGACGCGGTGGGACGGGAGCCGTGGGAGTTTCATAAAAATGTGGCTGCTATTTTGGTATATTGTGTACCAAATAATTATACTTATGTTTTTAGTTCTAAGTTACTTTGTTCAGTTCTTAAAAGATAACCAGCATAGTAGTCTTACTTCTAGAGTCAACGAAATTCTGGCAGAAATGTCTGATTAGAAAAGCCGCCTTTGTCTTGGCAGATGGTTCTTGGGAAGTCAGAAGTTCAACGAGGACTGGGCAGCCTCCCTGCTTGATCAGCTCCAGGGATGCTGGGTCGTACCCGCGGGCCATGCCTGCAGGAAAAGAAAATTATATTATTTACTAGGGTAACAAAACAGAAAGTAAATCAGTCTTGGATTAAAGAATTTATTCTCATAAAGAACACAAACCGTATAACTGCATGATTATTGTAAGTGAACTCACTTACAATAATCATGCAGTTATACGGTAACATAATGACGCCGTAAGTCGATAAAAGGAAAACAAAAATATTAAAAACTAGGGTTTTATAGATTCTAAATTCAATCCAAAGGTTATTTTAATTATTTATCTGACTCCACTGTACTTTAACACCCGCGATATTTAATTATTTGAAAATTAAATGACTTCATTTTTTTTTTTTTAATAATTAACTTTGTTTCCTTTATTTCTGTAATACTGTTAACTAACTGTTACCCGCGGCTTCGCAGACAGACAGACTAAAATAAAATATGTTATAAGTACTATATTTATATGTTTGTATCCATCTAGTAAAAAGCAGTAATTTTGACGTGACAACGTGTAATAAATAGATGAACGCCGGCTGCACGCACGAAAAAGGATGACTTACTGTCCCGTTACGCTCATTGTAACGTTACGATCGGAGCGAGAGCGCTACACGAGCGAGCGAAAGGCACTTGTTATGATGTTGTCACGTTAAACTATCGTCCGTAAACCGACTTTACATACAACCAATTTTTTTATAGATGTTAGTCTGCTAACATTGCTGTTACTCACATGATAAAGCATACAGACACTTGGTAAGTGCTGTCCCCCGTTCCGTCTGTACCAAAGTGAGCAGTACCGGCAGCAGCCCACTGTTCAGAGCCTTCTCCTGGCAGAACGGGTTGTTCTGACATGCCGTGCCCAGAACCGAGCTGGCGCGAGCTCGCAACTCCTCATTCTGACTGCTGTAGCACAATGGGAACATAGCGAAACCACCCATTTTGTAGAAGTCTGGAATTTAAAGTTCAAATGAAGAATTAAAAAGAAAGTTAGGATAGATATAATAGCATAACTTATTCGATCCTTCGGTTGATAAAATGAATTTGTTGGTCTTGTCGGATTGCCGTCACTTAGGACTATGATAGTGAGGGAAGAATGAGTGCACCTGTGCACTTTAATATCTACCACATAGATGCCTAGTCTCCACTGAGATTGGCTGCCATGGCTGAAATTCGGTCTGGAGGATCATTAGTATTATTGATAATGATTTATTGTTTTCTAATGATAATTCTGTCCATGAGACAACACTGGGGAGGCCATTTCCAGCAGAGGCTTTTGGTTGAAATGATAGTGATGATAATGAATGACAATTTGGTATTTGTTGACTTTAATTTGTCATAGATTGACAGCTTATTGTACTTCTCACTAATTTAAAATCAGAGAAATCTAGAATCTATGATAAAACCCTGATAGTTGGTCAGCTTTTAATGCTTATTTGTGTGTTTAGACCAAGGCAATTGGACGGCATTATTTTATAAGAATCAAGCAACCAAATTGTTGCAGTGTGGGTGATGTAGGCCACTCATACTTTGTCAAATGCTTATTTTTTGTTAAAAATCAGTTATCAGTACAGTTTCCCAATCCCAATTAGATAGTGTACAAGAACTTACAGTGGCATATCACAGTATCACAAATTAGAAGCTCATTTTAAAATAACAGATACAGCCCAATTAAAGTTTTATGGCGGCTCACAACATGAGGAGTCGCTGCGCAGTAACAAATTCATGTGTTAGCGGAGATGATGGGTACTGCGCAAAGAGTAGGGCACTACAGAGGTGCTATTTCTTACCATTGGCCACATCTAAGTCATCAACATGATCTAGTAGTATGGTGAATGAATTCCTCACTGCGTCAGGCAACGCTTCTCCCTCTTTTATACTATCCAACACATCCCTGTTCGTCAGTACTTTGATAGCATTATCCAGCACTTCTGACACATTCACAGTTAAACTCATCAGTGCTTCTTCAAGGAATATACGCCTCTGAAATATTATGATGTAAGGTTTCAAAAAATTGCATAGGTTCACACTAAAAATAAGATACTAGCAAAAATATGTTATGATACATAAATATAGATACATAAAAGCAAAGTGCATTTTAAAATTATTACTGAAACATGTTTAAAAAAAACAGTATTATTATCCAAATCATGTTTAGCATGCATGTTTACTAACCTGATCATCCAGAGGGGCTCTATCTGCGGGTCCTGGAGGGTCTTCCGCTCGCGTTGCTTCCATAGCAAACTTCAACAGACTCTGAAACCACCACAGAACAGGCATTATGTAAGTGCTAGAACAGCCTTCTCACCTTCTGAAGAAATGGTAGACTACGACTTATTATTTTGTCACTTACCTGTAAATTTTTTGGTTGCCTTCGGTTCATAGAAGCCTGACTGCTGCAACCCGGTAATGTTACCAAAGATCCACCAGCAAGCGACAAAGTTTCATTTTGTGTATGTTGCTGATTGTTGGCAGCAGGTAAACTCAATGCACTAACAATGGCATCTTGTAGCGATTGGGCACTACCCTGACCATTAGCAGGAACGGCAACCGTTTTATTCTTTTTAGGGGGGTTATTTGAACTCATTTTGAATAACCAAAAGTTAGCTACCACGAGATAACTTCACTTTAACTAATGACAAGTCACTCGACAGATTGATGTTACACTACTAACAATTTACACACAGGCAAACACGATTTTATTATTTTGTACGCGATGAATCACTTGGACTACAACTTCTGGAAAAATTAAGAAATAACGAGAAGGAAACGCAGCACACACACTATCACGTATAGCAAACGTCAACTACGACAATCAAAATCAATTGGAAATGTCAGACATGACAGTCATGCTGTCGCTGTCTTTTTTTAAAATAATATTTATTCATGACCAGAGATACAAGTCTTTTAGTCAGATACATTATAATGTAGGTAATAATGTAATGTAAACTTACATTGACGCACCCAGTCCCGACCATGGACACGACTGGAAGCGTCGTCCTTAAAATTATAAATAGATATGTGAATGAAATACTTATGGTATTGTTTGTTTATTATTTCCCAAAAATTACACAATTCAACAGTAATCCGTATTTGCCAAACTGCAAAACAGTTGGTCCAATCCAATTCAATCCTGGGGGTCTACTCCCTAAGCCCGTCTGACGTCCGTAAACGAAAATCAAACCCATCGGAATCGCTTGGCATTTCCTTTGATCCTCTTTTTCTGATTGTACACACGGCTACACATCAAGCTATACCTACATTTCCAGTTTATGCTGATCGCGCATTGTAAAAAAAAACCGTACAATGCGAGGTCAGCTTATACTGGAAATGTATAGTTTGATTTGTAGCCATGTGTACTTATCTGGGGGCACGGCAGTGCCCGCGCCAAGTCAAGCAAAAACAAACAAAGACATAGAAGTACCATCTTTTCTCAAAGCCATTCAGGACATTTGAACCCCCTGTGACTTCGTTGAGGATAAAGCTAGAAGCCTGAATTTGAAGCAGTGACCAAGAGGGAATAATATAACTAAAATACAATAGACGCTGATATATTTAGTAACCTATTCCGCTTGACTATTCTTCAAGAGTCATAAAAACCCTGTAAGAAATAGACATGTGTTTCACCTCTCAACGAGTCATCTTCAGGATGACGATTGACCGTGCACTTAATGACTATTTCATGAAATCATGACATTTGGCACTTTCATGAACTTAGAGAGTTGTATTGCTGATTGTAATTTTTATAATTCTGTAAATCCGTATTTGTTACGAGCGCTAATAATATTTAGATCAACATACAACCTGATACTGACGTGCAAATTGCAAAAAACGTAAGAAAATTTGAATTTCGTGGGCCACCCTAGCGCATCCCCCTTAAAGAAATAAAGATATCCAACACTGATAGGGTCGCTATAAAATGTTGTGAGTATTTAATTAGATAACAATATTTTGGACAAAGTTATGGGATGGATGCTCCCATATATAGGTACTGAATAAATTAACCGATAACCAAATGGGTTAGGTTGATCGGTTCGGTTCGGTCCTCAAAAGTTTTGCGGTAACTTTTTGCGGTTAGTAGAAGAAGTTTAAAAGCAAAGCCCAACTGCTTACCTTATTTTACATTTAATTATTTTTCTTCCGTGTCCGTGACTTTTAAATCGAGATAAAACATGATCGTTCAAAAGTTTATCTCAACTCTCAGTTCAGGTTATTGAAAGTCGTTACTATATGATAATAAAATGCCTGGATTATTTGCTGCCTAGTATGATAAATATCACTTCAGATAACTTATCACAAAGATAATGCTTAAGCGAAGTAACATGTTTTCACAATAACATCCCACGCAGCGGGAGATCCCACGAAACATTTTATTGTTTTAGAAATTAACATTTTAAATTATTTTTTCGGTGAAAATTGATAACGTGTGGTGTTTTTTTTTTATTATTAATATTTGTACTTAATTACGTAGGTATATCAAGTTAAAAGTTGGTAGAGAGTATCCTAGTAATTAGTTGAATAATTAATTATCGCAAACAGGTAAGTGATCACATGATATTTTTATTTTTTCCGAGAGACAAATGAAGAATAGTGTGTAATCTATGTACTTATATCCAGAAATACTACATAATAAGTCGTTTAAAGCCACCTTGGAGTATTTTTGGATACTGACTACGTATTTGAAGTACCTAGACCTACCTATTAAAAAAGATAAATAAATCTAATAAAAATGCACACAATAAAGGATTTGAGCCTTTGTAACAAACGGGATTATCTGCATTTAATAGCAGTTATTTGGTTACTTATTCCATACCTATCTTATTAACAAAATAACAACGAAAATATTAAATAACATTATAGTTATCGACATGATTGATATATAAAATTGATAAGATAACAACATGATACGATGCTTATTTTAGAATACTTAAGTAATACTATCACTATAACATTTTTCCGTGATCTGAAAGAAATGGCTGCCTAGAATAAGTTTTCACACTCTTTATACGAATGCCTATGAATTCAATTTCGTTTTTATTATTTTGTTTGTTCGTTTGAACGCGCTAATCTCTGGAACTACCGGTCGGATTTAAATAATATTTCTCTTAACTTCACGCTAGTACCCTTAAGAGCCGAAAAAAAGCGCTAAGCGAAAACGAAGTAGGTAAGCGCGGGCAGGCGATGCGACGTGACGGGATGGGTCGGGGGTACAAGAAATTTCACGCGGACGAACATAACTACTTTCTAATAACTTTAAGGATATAAATCCATTGGCCAAAACTATACGACTAACAACTAAGCAATGAGATTTTTTTACAGTTCACTCTACATTTCTATTATATAACTCTTAACGTTAACCATAATTTAAACCCATTGATCAAAATCATACGACATACCCCCAAACAGTATTGCATATGACAGCGCATATTCGGCATCGTTACTTATGTAATAACCAGATATTTTTTCGATAACACAATATAAATCAAATAAATAACAATGATTTTCGCATCGCTTGCTCTGTGAGAGAATAAAGTAACATTCGTCGCACAAGGACGACCCTTCTTATCGGATAAAATTATCATGACTATCATATGCAAATGGATAACGCGAATAAACAGTTTCAGTTACGTTATTATACAAATATTATAACGAAAAACAGACAGTTACTCCTGTTTACCATTTTCTAAAACGAGGACTATGTTTAAAAAAGAAGTGTGCGGTCGGGCCATCAGAAATAAAGACGTAATACTCGCACGTACACGTACACACACACTCGTATATTACAAATTACAATATAAAGAGACAGAGAGAGAGAAAGTCGCATGGAGGTAACGGTTTTTCCTTACGACGATTTCTGCCAGTCAACTCCTAGTCTCCTACTACCGGAAGGCGCGTTAGGTTTTTTAAATATTCTTACGCAGTTTGCAGAACAGTATTTTGTATGTTAATAAAAATATGATTCGCGACCGCAAGTCCGCAACACATATTATTATTATTTACAAAATGATATAATTATTAAAATCAGCAATACAACCATCTAAGTTCATACTATCCTATTGTTTATAGTACCTACCTATAACGTATGTTCTAGTTCATATTTCGGTCGCGAATCATAATTATTTCAATCAACATACAACCTGGCACTGACCTGCTAATTGCAAAAAACGTAATCACATCCCCCTTATGGAACTTCGTTCCATATAACTCCAAAGTTACATTAATCTTTGTTAACAATGTTGTGTTTTTTTCCTTTACTAACTAGTTCATCAATCGATTTCCAGCGATGGCGCCTCGGCAGGACACCGGACCCCAGCCACAGCCGATCAGAATAGAGCAGGGGAGGCAGCCACCACCCCCGCCGCGGCCCGGCCGCCTCCAGAGACCCCCACACGACAACCCCACAGTCTACATAAACAGGCCCACGAATATACCTCGCAACAATGTCAACACCAGTGAAATCGCTCGCACGTAGGAAAACATAGTGAATGAAAACAAAATTGTTTTTTCAGGCTAGTCTGCGCCATGATTCGTTTTTTTTAAATGAACGCTACACTTTACGAAATTATGGCTAAAAGGCTCTTATCTCAATATAGTTTTAAAAAAAACGCGTTCGTAAAGATAAAAAGTTTTTTGGTTTTGTTGTGATATTTTTCGGTATTTTGAATACCTTTGTCGCGGAACGTAAACATTGTTTTTTTGTAGTATAATTTCACTGTACTGTTTCTAGGTTATCACTGTAGTGATACCACATCCTAGCTAACTAGAGACAGCAGTAGACCTTCTCAATTGAAGGGTGGGATTTCCCCTCCTATTGAAGTTGTTGAAAATCTTCATTCGGAAAATTTTATAAGTACTAGTACTAGCCTACCTATTAGAAATACATACTTAATATATTATCATGTATATGTACTTAGAACAAATAAGATAAAGGCCTATTGGTGATTCGCACGAATTTACTCGCCCGAAACGAGCGAATCGACACTTAAAATAAGTTACCTAGTAATAATTTTTCTTGAGGCGATCAACACTTTTAATTCTTACTTAATACCTACTTATTATTATTTCTTGAGGCGATTCGCACGAAGTAAATTTATTTGATGTCGAATCGACAACTCCAGAAATCGATTCGCTTACAAAATTGACTTCATCTGAATCGTCTCAAGAAAAGATAATATTATTTAACAGTGTCGATTCGCCCATTTCGGGCGAAAAAATTCGTGCAAATCACCAATTAGCCGAAATAAATGCCTAAAATTTTATTAAATTCGTCTAAAATATACTTACCCCCTTTTTGTGTTATCATTAGATAATACATAATATTATTATGTAGAAAAATGTATGATAAGTACCTAGTTTTTCAGCTGAGCATTAGTTAGTTTTGAACCTAATCTGTTTAGTTTTAAGCATTATAACGTAAATTATAACGTAAAACCTATTGGAGATTCAGGAGATTCTGTATTTGACCAAATAAAATAAAATAATTAATTCCTACGGTTTTAATAAATTACCTAATAATGTTCCACGTCCTATAGTAATAGTACAATTTATGTAATAGGCCTAAGTATGTAAATGATGAAATTATTTACCAATTATAGGTCAATCATTTTCTCTAGTCTTCATAGGCTATAAAACGGCAGCAAAAACAGCATTGGTGTGCATTATTCCTTCATAAAGTGTCCCGCAGACAGGCGTAGGCGCGACGCGACGCGACTGTGCGACGCGATTTTGGTTGAACAATTTCCATATAGTTTTCAGAGATTTTTTTCTATTATAGTCGCGTCGCGTCTGTTTGAGCCTTAAGGCTTCCTTTATGAACATGACTGCGTTAATAATCCTCAAAACGATTATTTCATGAAGATCCAGAGTCTATCATTGTCTGCCTTGTTTCCTGTGGGTGCCTCAATAAATTAAGGCATCCAGGCAGGGCATAAAACATAAAAACTAAGCGACTAGGCGCTAAGGGCTACTACCCTGTCGGGCGCCAGGAGCGGGGCGGCAAAATTAAATGGGGGCCCAGGAATGAACGTTGATACAAATCAGGAGATAGTTTGTCCACAACAGAAAATACTATTTTATTAATTCCCTAGTTTCTTACCCCATCGCCTACACCTTCTCTTCCTATGGTACCTATTCCCGTCAGGCTGAGTACACATATGCGCGATTTTTTCGGCGCGAAAGCGCGTTCGAGTTCAAGACAGATTTCTCGCCACAATGCAGCCCCGAGCAGCATTTTATTTGACCAACACAACAAACAGGCCAACTAAAATAGAAAAATAACGAATATACAACTTATTTACATTAATGGCCCATCTTATTTCTAGTTAAAACTTAGTAATTTCTCCTTTGATCAAAGCCACAGGGACAATAAAGTTTTCTACTTTTATGCTTAAACCAGTTTAAAGCTATCTGATGACTCAAAAGCATCATGAGTTGCCTTATTTGGAAACATAGACCAAGCATAGACCAGTTTGCCCTAAAAGGAACGAAAGAACCATTTTGACTCTAGTTTTTTATTATATTAGCAGACATAACGAAGGCGAATTTCATGTTTTGGATGGAAAACACGTTGATCTATTAATATTTGGTTCCCAAGTATGTTGGGGTCGGCTTCCAGTCTAACCGGATGCTGCTTAGTAGGTACCAATATTTTACATGGAGCGACTTACCCACGCGCCCCTCACGACGCCATATACGAACATAACTATAAGGGTATATACGTGACGGTCACCACAACGAGTCCACGACCACACTGGACACTAACCAAGCTTGGCAAAAGGATTGAATAGGGAAACGA
This sequence comes from Lithophane socia, assembly GCA_947522985.1. NCBI lineage: Eukaryota > Metazoa > Arthropoda > Insecta > Lepidoptera > Noctuidae > Lithophane > Lithophane socia. Next base: position 7,661,790 of record OX383271.1, on the reverse strand, counting down.
AACGCAACATGACATACATGATTAATCATTTAATAACGGCTATAGAACTTTTGTTGTGATAATTATGATTACAGGTTCTATATCGTAATTAAATTAAATGTTCATTGGGTTTTTATCAATGAGTTTAATTAATAAAGTTACTATAACTAAACACGGTACAATAAGTAAGATTATGATGATTATAATTTGACGCACAAGTGATGCTGTTAGTGGTAAGTGTCCTACTTTGTTGACGGCTAGTGACCGAATATTGAACCCTGAGTTAGAAATAAGGGACGTGTGAGTCGTGTAACGTCATAGGTACTTGAGTTCACAAGTTCGTCTGCATGTGTGGGTTACATACCACTACACGGCTAATGTGTAAAACTAAAATCTTAAGATCAATCTAAACCAGACTTAAAACTAATTAATGATAATGAAAATAATTATTTGCCAAAAACAGTGTTTTACATTTCCTTACAGTGTAGCAAGGCTTACATTTTTTTAAATAATACACAATTTTGTTAAATAAGTTACATACATTGCTTATGAAGACACTGGGACGAGACTGTCTCGTGGAATCTTTAAAATATTTTTTTTTGGTGTTAATAAATGACACCGATTTGTTGGTAGGTATAGGATCTTCGAGAGTTTACAAGTTAGCAACAGAAAAACATTTCTTTGAAGATCGATGTTTGCTAAACTCTTCATTATTATATTTGACTGTGATGTAAATTCTGATCCTAATGAACAGTTTTTTGGCGTAGTTAATTGGAAAACATGAACACGGAGGAACATAAATTATTTGATTCATACTTTCTAAAATGGATTTAGCAATCTTACAGTTTATATAGAAGTTATTGAAGAAGCTCTGATAATGCCTTTCCATCTCTTCTACAAAATTGATGAAGGCTTCCGGTGGAATAAATTGAATTTTATAAGCTTTGTTGTTCGCCAAACCGTCCTCATCCATGTTAACTATATCAGTTGTATCATCGGGAAATAAACACGCTTTCAACTGATGACAGTCTCCGTGTAAGCTCGCACATTTGTTAAACAAGTGACCAGTAATGTGACTCAATTTGTTATATTCCGGTAATTCAATTTTACAATAATCTGAACTGGAGATTGAAGGAGTATTGGATTCTATGATTGTTTCATTACAATCTTCTTCCATTTGTAAATTCGCTTCTGTTTCATTGCTCAACATAAATCCTAATTTTTCTGTATTAACAAGTAATTGCGTCAAATCCCCTGAACATTTTCCTTGCTTACCTGGTTTTATTATGTTGGTAAAGAAAATTTTCTTAAATGCTGACACAAATTTTCTGGTAGTCGGCTTTTTTCTCTTGCTTCGGACTTGTCCAAAGAATATGTCTGTAACATCTTGATTTAAGCGTCTGGTTAGTAGATTGTTGTACCCCTCCACTCTTAGGTCATCAAACAAAAGCAAAATAGATGTTATCGTCATTTGATACCCCGTAATGAACTTAACAGTTGACGTCACATCGCGCCCTGTAGTTGAACTAATTAGTCTCAACGATTTAAAAAACTGAAGCATTTCATTCATAAATGTTACTTGTGTAACACTCCCACAAAACGCCTGCTGATATTCGCATGTTGAGTGGACGGATGAAGAATTTAGAATGTCGAACAAGTCATTTATCAGTTTGATGAACTTTACAGTTTCTTTCGCGGATTCATGTATAGCCTGAAAATCTATATAGCATGATATAGCTGTTGCAACAGTATTGCTTAATAGCTCTGCAGCAAATTGGACTTGAATTTTATCAAAAATTGATGGTTTAATGTGACTCTCTGTTAACTTTGGAGCAAGTCTTAACGATTTGTTCTTCTCACTTTCATAAAACTGTAAAACATGTTCGTATTTTGCAACTGACCCATGAAAATAGAAATCATTCGTCATCAGATTATTTCTCAATGATTTAATCAAGTGCAGAGCGTCAATTATGTAGAATATTTTTCTATTTTTAATGAAAAAGTAAGGCCTTTCAGTCGAAATCATATTCCGTTTTTCTTCACCTAACAGATCGGATCCAAGATCAGAAACGAATGTTCTAATGTCTAGTCCGACATCGATAAGTTTTTCTAATAATTGCTCAATCCAGTTAGATATGTCATCACTGTTTTTGGATTCTCCAAGGAGTGCAAAACCAATAGGTTGTTGCCAGTTTCCAAATATGCCCCTTATTATAACCACTAAAGCCTTTTTTGCCAGCACTGGAGTTTGAAGTCCGTTCACCTCTTGCAGTCCAATGATTTTGTCCAAGTTTATATTGTAAAACAGACTAGTTTTCAAACTAACGGCATCAACTACGACGGAGCAAACTTTTTCAGAATTCGTCATGTTATTGACTTTCACCTTCAGGGTTGTCATCAGATGCTCATTAACTTCCGTGCTGATTGGTAATGAGTGTCTGGCTAAAGTTGTAGCGTTTGGCAGGCACAGAGCTTGCTCCAGTAATTTGTACGCCTGTGGGCTTGTATAGTACAAATTAATACAAAATTGTTTATATTTCGGCGAGTACCTATTCCCTTTACCGTGAAATTTCAATTTTGTCTGTGCCTTTACTATTTCCGCTAAGGGTTTTGTCAGGAATTTGTCGCAAAGCTTGTGAAACGTGTCTTTGGTGAGGCTGCTGGATGCGGCTGACTTCATCTGTTTCTTGCACGTTATAAGTTCTTCCTTCAGTTTTTTCACAGATGGAAGGGACGTTGTAAGAAAATTCGCCGTTTGCGCTCCTTTTTCTATTTTCAATACATAAAAGTCTGTCTGTGCGAATTTGTTGAGTGTTTCTTTTATTTCAGTTTGTGTATGTTTGGCTACGGACCGTTTGGCAGGTAGCTTTAGGGAGGGCACAGAGAACTTCCTCAGTCTCTTTCGTTCGGGCGTCCCCTGAATGCTTCCAGGGTCGAAATGGTCTTCACAGACTACATAGCTGTGAGCCTGCTTGTCCTGCAACTCCTCCCTTGAAATTAAGTGCAGCCAAATGGCACGTCTGGAAATATAAAAAAAACATTAGTTTCATTTCAGCGATACTTGAGTGGCTTATTTACTTTCGGATATTGACAGCTGTCATTACAATACGCCGACGTTATTCTGCCTTGATTGACCAGGTACCAGGTACCAACCAGAAGCCTGGTACACACGGCTACACATCAAGCTATATATTTCCACTTTATGCTGATCTCGGATTGTATAGGATTTCCGTACAAGGCGAGGTCAGCTTATACTGGAAATGTATAGCTTGATGTGTTGCCGTTGGTACCAGGCTTCCGTCAATAACTTATACCCTCTTTCGGCAGCAAACTACAGAAGCCTTATTGGCAGTGATGGCCATCAAAATATCGTCATCACGGCTATCCCTATTTTCTGACTTTCAAGATATCCGCAGGGGATGCGCTCAATCTAGGTAGGTACTTATTGACGACCGCCATTATTAGAAACGAAAACGATACTACACGTAGTAACACCTGAGCAGACACACGGAATGCAGATTGAATATCAAGAAATCCAATTACGGTAACAGTACTCCTATTTGGTTAAACATAAAAAAATTGTTGAATAAGTTGCAACGCGTAATCATAAATCTGTAGTGTACATATTGAAAACAAATATTTTTATTTTTATCTGATGTTTGTGTGCATGCATGCAATAGATTGTAAGGTTTGGGTTAGGTTAGGCAGCCAGGCGGGCCACCAGCCGGGGATCGTAGAAGGCGTACAAGACCGCATGATCCCCGGTCCAAATGTGGTATGGGACCTCCGGGGTGGTTTTTAGTCAGTAAGAGACCCCTCTGCCTGCCCCAGGGCGGAGGACATCCATGAGGATTTCCCACACAGGAACAAAAAAAAAAACATGCGGGGCAATCTTGGGGACTGCCGATAGAAGTGAAAACTAAGTAACATTAATTCATTTCTTCAAGCGTTCGGTGACGATGGCGCGAGTTCCATGATTTTCGTTCACCAAAAAGTGCTAAACGCGCCTTAAGAAGTTTTCACTTAAAAAATTGGTTAAATCTAAAACTAATCTATCGTAGCGAGATAAAAGATCGACTGATAAAGAGGAACAGTTTCAGAATAACAACAATAAGGCCTTGATCATAATTAAGGGCCTATCTACAAGTCACATTGAAGATTCTGTCGGATATTTCTGACTACTCGGACCCCGACCTCCTCAACGAAGAGCTCCACTACCTACTAATGAAAACGTCGATGGAACTCCTGCCTGACTTAGGTATAGCACCTTGTACGTACGTAGATACAAAAACCTAGAAACGAAATGAAAATAAACCGAATGCGGTCTGGCGCAGCAGCGGGAGTAGCTACAAAATATACCATGCATATCTATGCGTATTTGTATTGTAAAATGCACGTCACGTCACGCGAGTGAGGCGACCCCTCTGTCCGCCGCATACCGTGTAAAGCGAGCGATGTGTATATACGTATGCTGGACGTTATAATGTCGGCAGACGAGTATTCATAAACAAAGTACATAATGAAATACCTACAGAAGGTAAAGTTCATTTAGCTCGAGTTCAGGGTGCGGATACTGCGAATTTTAAAGAATACTTAGGGCCTAAGTCAGTACTAATGACTAACTGAAAATTATGAAGTATCTACCTACCTGTCATCTTCTGAAGGCAGCGAAAAAAACGATAACTTGGGCTTGTTGACATTTGTGTTGCTGCAGCTAAACACAGAACAAACTTTTTTCGCCATTTTAATACAGGCTGCCGTACGTTCATAGCAAGCAAAGTTCCTGGCACGACTGGATTCCCCCCGCTATATTCCGTGTATATGGGGAGTTTTGTATGTGTGCGTGACAAGCTTTAGCCACACAAGTGCAGCGATTGAAAAATGCGAATCACGCACGAGTTTCCAAACATAAATATTGCCCTATAAGAATTTCCCTAAAATTAGGGTAATTTTAATCAAATTAGCATTTGGAATTACTTACCTATATTATGTGCATTGTAACTATTGTAAGGTAGTTTTTATTATGTCTATTTATATCTATTCTAATTATGTATACTTTAAGCATAAAATTACGGATTTGGCTCAACATTTAAAATGTGTTTCTTATTAAAAATACGTAAGTAGGTATATGACGCCAGAAATACTTTTGACCACCACATCACATTTATTGGTGGGACACTGTTTCGGTACAGTTTTTGGATTTTTACCATGTGACAATATGTATAGGACATTATATCAGTTTTCTTCATGGTTCTCATTGTCGGTGACCAACTGACGACTGCTATGTTATGGTTATTCTGCAGAAGCACTGAAAGGTCATTGAGACAATGATAAGTGGAGCGAAGAACGTTTAGCTATGCAAGTCATGACTATGGCTGTATTGTCATCAGCCTTGGCTTGACTGAGGAAAATCAACCATATACTCGTACAAGTATGGCATGTACGTCGACTATCTATAAGTTTCGATTACCAGAATTCTGACAATGACAATAGGTTATTAGTGGTCTTACCTTCCAATGGAGTCTGAATTACTCACCACAAACGCCAGCTTTGTAAATCATTAATGTGGGGTACATCAATGATTTACAAAGCTGGCGTCTTTTGATCAGGCTGGAAGAAAACTGTTTCTAATTGGTTCTAACTTCATCTATACAGTACCTACCTGGTCGACCGTGCTCTGCTTGGAATTATGGAATTAGATAAACACATCGTACAGCAGGCCTAGCATGGCGCTTTCTATATAGACAATAGACATAGCTTTTTCTATATAAAGTGACAGTTCGTTTCTTCATTTTTGACATCCACCGTAGAAATCTTTCTACAATCTGTTATTTTGTCTTTCATTTCTAACGATCTTTGTGGTCTTTTTATACGTAGACTATTTCGGAAGAAAGTTTTCTATCCTTACTGTCAAAATCACATTGACAACCGATAAATCCTATGATAAAACAAAGAATTCTGAGTCGAATTATGTAAAAGAGTGAATTTCGTAAAAAGTGCAGTTGACTCTTTCTATTTTGCTGCCGTCTCGTACTGTCTACAAGAAACGTCATTTTTGTCTACTTTTCCGTCGACAAAACGGTGCTCATGCTACGCCTGCAGGTATACCGACGTTATGTCACATTCCCGAGGCCCGAGGCTGTGAAAATAGAGAAAACTAATTTTCCCAGGTATGAGACCTGGCTAGATCGATTTTTCGCCCCCATAACCCCTACAATGCAATTTTCCTCGAAATCGTTAGAGCCGTTTTCGTGAACGTGATTACAAATATATGTATATATATATATATTATTATTATACATACAGATATTGCTCATTTTAATTTAATAGTATATTATAAGCTATAGGTACCTCCCTAGTTTGTCCATATACACAAAAGTGATAACGAATACTTTTCTGTTGATCTCATTGAGAGCAGGGAGGTTACTATGTAACTAGGCAGGTGTAATTATTCCTTCATAATAATTGATTGGCAACAATAAAAATAAACAGTAAGTGTTGCGGAGCGGGCGGCGGGCCCGGCCACAGAACGGCAACGCCGCACGATCGATCGGCGGACGCCGCGTTTAAGGCCAACAGGAGTTTCCCCGTACGAGAAATACACTGGGAGTTTCTTTACAATCAGACTTCTTTCGTTGAGTAGGTATTACGTAAATACCTACTTATTTGCTGAGAAAACATTTCTCAGAAATTCTGAACAAGTCTGAAGTTAGTTGAAAAACATTTAATTGAAGAGCCGTGGAGGGCCCATAAAGGAGTCTATTATTCGCTGTCGTAGAAACACTTCAACTGGCATCATATCAAACTGTGAACTCAATGATTGTTGATTGGTATACATGTAAAAGATACGAGAGTACTTGATCTTTAATTAAAGCATTTTATGCAACTCCGTCATCCTATCTAGAAAAATCACTGCGATTCAAATTGTATTTCATACTAAGTACCTAATAAATAACTCTGGGCTTCGTTCAGTATCAGCCTACCAATATTCTTTTCGAATTTTTCACTGTACAAAGTGCTCAATTTCAATTCGTTGGACAGCCTTGATAAAATTAGCTATGGGGATATTGCAAAATACTACCCGTCCCCGATGCTTACATAATTTTTTTCACTAGACTAAAATATTTCGAACACTGAGCGAACATAACAACTTTATAATATGGCGTCGACGTCGAAGAAATCCGTCATTCATTATTCTGTCGTAGATAAATAACTCGCCCACGTTATGGACGGTTCATTCAATTACAGGCTGTGAAAAAAATAAGTCGTTATCAAGAAAATGTCGGATATTATGGCGCATGAATTGCTAGGTTGGAAATTTTCCTGGCTTAAATTTTCTAACGTTAAATGGGACGTTTTGAATGTCATGCAGTGTGAGTTGAGGAGGCAGACATTTTCTGGTGTATATTTTCGATCAGCTTTTATTACAAGGTAACCTACCTTGTGCTAAACGCTGATCACTCAACAAAGCTGTCAGACCGGAGTCAGTTGCTAATCTTGCAAGTCACAAGCTGTTATTAAGAATACATAGATAATGATTGCTTGTTGCTTGTGACTAACTACAAATTAGAGCTCATACTTACACTGTTCATATCAGTGTCTCTGCATAAAAAACTCTTCAGGTAATAATTTACAGAATGTTTGGAAGAATATCAGCTTTGTACATTACACTTCTAAATCAATAAAGCAGAACAATGAAAGACCTTCGTTTCTTAGAAATTACTAAAACAATTTCATGACCTCCAATCTAAGAGCACACATGAGAAGATTAACGAATGTGCATAACGAAAGGAGGTATGCACGCCGCAAGAGGCCGCAAGGACAGAGCCAAGCGTTGTTCCCTTCTCTACCTGAGACAGATCTAAAGTGTAAGTAACAACGGTAGCCCATGCTCTCGATCGACGATAGTTAACGTGGCTTGTAACGCGCCCACATCGCGTTTTGCACCGACAATCGGTTGCAACTTCAGTGGGAAGCTGGTAGGTGAAAGTTACAAATCTCTACAATTAGTAGAACGAAATAAAACAGACATTATAAGCGAAAGAATGAAATTATTTGAATCCATTGTTTCCATTCACACCGCTGTGACGTCAAATGGAGAATTAATGAGAGTACCTAAATAACTGTCTGAATCCAACGCCTAAAATCATTACCATTATGACAAAGGCTACACAAGTGAGTCTATGCAGATTGCACTGGTTTAAAAATAACATTAGTAGATGACTCATCGATTGCCATCTACCGATCACAAATTGCTTTTGAGGTGAGAAACAAAAAAAAAGGATGATTTGTTGACGAAATTACAGTTTAACACGAGATGACGTGACGTGGCTTAAAGATAGACGGTATCCTGGTGATGATTGCAACAAATGAGTGCGTTATTTGTCACTCGTCCAGATTCCCTTTTGCTGTTCGTAATGAAAGGTGATCCTGTCCTGATGCTGGTGATATTTTTTTTTCTTTTGATACCTGCCACACAATATCTGCAATGAATGCCAAAATAAGCAATGGATCTGCATAATTATTATTATTCTTTTATGCTGTACCATGAACACTATCATATATGTAGATTGTATGGAGATAAAGGGTGATGCGGCGGGTCACGCACGACTTCGCGAATATTATGCATTTGTGATGTACATGATGAAATTGGTCACAGAATATAATTTATGGGATATTCCAATTTCGACGAGCCCAGCTCAGCAGCTGTAGGTACCTACTTATCTGTTTTCTTGAATGACTAATTTATATACAATGATAATCCAGTTGAGGGATATGAATAGTTTAGAAGTCAGTCCAACCCAGGCGTCATCCAGTACCTACATAAATGTAAAAAAAATGAAAAGCGCCTTGTCAGGCCAAAGATTATCTTGGCAGTTATGAACCACCCACCTATTTATATCGTGTTGTGTCGGTCGCCGCGACGTTGCCAGCTCGCACCCGCTGGCAAGCACTTTGAATTTCGAACGTGAACCGGTATTATTGCTAGAGCGCAGAACTTGCCCATTTTAAGAGAAAAGTAACAGAATAGATTTTGAATAGATTTTGTAGGCGTTTCTATATTTTTGTTTAGGAAAAGAATAGACAATATCAAGGTCGGGCCATATATGCTTTGACGTTATTAAGTAATAAGCAACAAGAAGATAATAAAAAGTAATGGAGTAAGTAAATTAAATTGCTGAAAAAGGACGTCATTAAATTCCACAGTTAAGTACATACCTACCTAAAAGGTGATATTAGTAAGACGATAAAGTTCCGGTTGAAATAGCATTTCCTTTCAAACATGAGAATTCACAAATCCCAAATAAGTAAGTACATATCGGCACTATGTGCAATGATGGATGATTTCAGGGTGTGTGTAGCATTAATTAACGATGTCCATATATTTTTTATTAAAAAATCTATGATTATGTACTTACCACAAAAACCCCAATATCGTAAACCGGATCTATAAAGTGTTGCAGTGCAAATGACATGAGTACCTAAATATTTTTATGTAATTTTTGGGGAGATTTATCTTTGAGCTGGCAGCCCCGACATTCTTGTGCCGAGTTCGACTCGGCAACACTCGGCGCGCGGGCCTAGATACAGAAGCGCGTATGCTTGCTTTCCACGACACAATTTTAGTCGCGTATTTTTTTACGATAAATAACATTGTACTTTGAAACATGAATCTTGGATGGAGGTGTATGATTTCTGAAATGTATTAAGCGTTCATTTGTCTGCAATATCGCTGTCTGAAATGTATTTTAATAATTTAAAAATAAACAGCCGAACAAATGAGATGCTTGCATTCATTTGCAAGCACACATTGAAATATTCCGTTGGTAAGTATCTATTGTGGGAACCTAATTAATTATCTCGAGGTCTTTAGTTTATTTTTATTGCAAAGAGCTAACAAAAACTGCTATGTACATATAGAGACACAAGCATAACGGAAACACATATTTTCAGATAGCTAGCAAGCTGTCTTTGACTTTTACAGGTTTCCTGAACAAAACATAATGAAGCATTCACGTTGTTTGAAAACGTTTAGGAACCTAAGGCTAAGTAGGAATATTGGTAGGCTCTGCCAATATCCTGACTTCCTGAGCAATCATTCCAAGGGCCAGGGTAAAGGGCTATCTCTCTATCTTGGTGATATCGTAGTCGGAAATTCGGAATGCTTCGTGTATTTCCGTCTGCTTTTACGATTAAATGTGAAACTAGTTCTCGGAGTCTCAGTAGGCAGCATCACCTCTTTGACTTTTTTGTTTTCGATTATTTGTACAGTGGAGTTTGCACAATACTATCTTAATTAGGTATGGTATACATGATGTTTAAAGATACCTACATCAGCACTTTTCGTGCAATTTGTTTAAATCGAAATATGTATAACAAAGCCTGAAGAGTCGTATGAAGTGTCACGTAGGTATACGAGTAGTAGGTACCTATTTAATGAAGTAGGTATCTATTGATAGCTAATTACGTACCACTGAAATACAAGGTCAAATTAAATTAGCTAGCGAAACTCCGCAGTTGTGATGGGCATCGAATTATCGATATCTGTTATCTGAAGTATGAGTTGAGAAAATCTTTTAATTTTATCGTGTTTAGATATCGCCACCCGTAGGAACGTCTGTGAATTTTACGCAAAAAAAATACAAATTTTCCAATTAACTATACTACACAATGAAGGTCGTTGACCCAAAAAAAAACATCTTTTTTTTAAAATAATGTTTGGCGATTGGTAGTTCGATAGCGATACCCATCACTTAGGCGGAGTTTCGCTAGCTAATTTAATACCCTGTATTAATAGCGTATACATGTACTCTAACGTAAAACATAGACGTCCTAGGTCTACCTACTAAATTATGTACCTACCAACGTTCTGATCAGAAATAAAATTCTAACTTTAGCGCCAGTGTGGAACATAAACCGCTGGAGTCAACTCAAATGGGTCACTGTTCGGTGTAGTCTGAAATCAATAAACTGGTTGCGTTACTGCTGCATGTGACTGGCCACTAACAATATACTACGTATTGATATGGCTGCGTTGTGTATGAGTGGCTACGTTCTATGGCACTTCTAGGCACGGCTAACGATAATGTTCTACTTTATCGTATAGTGGTGAAGTGTATCTTTGTTTTCTTTGAATAGTGCGCTATTAGGTACTCAGTCCATAGATTTTGTCAGCCCTGTGGCTGTCTACTCTCTAAGTCCGTCAACGAACATACGGGCCCGACCGAAAGTAATTGATCCGTCAAAATAAGTGACAAATTCAATTTTTAGGATGGGCAAGAACAACCTTCTATCATCAATATAATGTGGACACCTGTCGAATCGTGTTGTCATTCATTTATAGATCGGGCCCCGAATCTTATGTCCGTAAGAAATACAGAGTAAAAAGGCCCGTAACTTCTGATGAAATTACGAATATCGTGCTTAGAGAGTAGCCCCTGGTTTCATATACTTCTGGTAACCAGGAAAGGAAAAACGACCGTCTTATTAATGCTGTAACCACTAAGATCTGAACTCGAGTCTTAGCTTAGGCTTTGGTATAGATTTTTATTTAGGAATTTTCCAGGCTCTTGAAATTCTTGAAATTGCAATCAGCTAGGTTTTTTATTAAAGAGCGAATTCGATTTAACTGTCGTCATTTTGGGACGAGGGATTCTCTGCACTCTGTGGATGGTCCACTCTCACTCATAGAGGGGAGGTTTGCGTCCCTGCAAAGGGACACTATAGGCCTAAGTTATAGGCTGATTAAGTAAGTACGTATTAAGTGAGTTCATTTCAAATTTTCTATCGTTACGTTATTGATTTTGATGCTTGACAAGATAAAATCTAGTTAACTAACCTAGTGAAAGCTGCCAACAAATCCGAAGCATGTTATGATAAGGACCAGCAGGATGTACCAGCACTAAATAGTTTAGATTTATTGGTTTCTGAAAGCGACTAAGTTAAGTTCGGATTCCTGAAAATAGTTCGTAAATAAAAACTGCGTTTTTAGTTGTCTTGGCTGTAGCAAAGATAACTATAAAAACCTAGAGTTGATTTATACGTAGTTACAAAAGTTGTTACAGAATTTCCCGTTACTTCAAGCAAACGATTCTGAATAGAATTGAATGCATGAAGAGAAAGATGTTTTGCCAAGATTTACAAAACCAAGACTGACGATTAAATGCGAAAGTACTAAACAGTTTCTTCAATCATTTTACGGTTCGCCGCGCTCACTCCTGGCATGGCGTCACCAGAATTTATTTCCAAAATGGCGCACCTGTCAGTGCTTTGAAATTCGAACACGCCTCTCCTGCCTTCCCTCTGTACGTTGCACACATTTCACTTTTCACAATGAAACACGTGTCGTGTACATGAAATAAAAGGGCTCAATAATTATATCTAATTATGTCATTTAAATGACGTTAAAATGCTCCCTTATTGACACGTAACAAAACAGGAAGTTGTTTCCATGCTAGCGTTCTTTTGTCACAAAAGGCTGTGTTTTCAATGCAGGTATTTCGAAAGCTGTGCCGAAAATAGCCCCCGGATACGTTATAAAAGACTTTTTTCTTGAAAATTGTAAAATTTGAGGTTTTATTTTCGTTTCATATCATATTAGAACGCCCCTCGGCGAGTCGAGAATGTTCTACCCCTTTTCATCCCAGTGATCCCCTTCGCTATTTAATCAACCTGTATCCACCCGCCGCCGAGTCGCTAGTTATAGGTCTCCGCTCTCCACGCTTGCCTGAATAACTCGGTTGGTACCATAGCAATATAAAAAACAGGTTGGTACTTATATCGATATTTTTAGTATGAAGTAAAAGCCTTATTTCACTAACTGATATTCAGGGAACCTTTTCTTAAATCGGGATGGTGTAATAAGAGAAAGGGAGGAAGGTCCCTATTAACAATAACACATCACATCATATCGGGCCCTAAATATCGTGTCCGGTGTAGGTTCAATACGGCCGGTATAACTTGGCAGGTCTGAACATAATGCTCTGCGAACTTTCGCGCATGTTCTTTTACACACTTGCCTCATGTCAACATTTGGTTCCTAATGCTACGGGCGTCTTGGCAGTTCCGAACTTCGCGCAGAGGACTGCGTAGATAGTAAAATGTTTTATGCTACGGCTACACTTCGCGTTATCGCGAACTTTTCTTCGTGCGCTCTCTCTCGCACACCCCTCGATGACTCATTGAGCAACACAGAGCGCACGAAGAAAATTTCGCGATAACGCGAAGTGTAGCCGTACCATAAAACATTTTACTATCTACGCAGTCCTCTGCGCGAAGTTCGGAACTGCCAAGTTAATGTATAATCAACGTTTTACCATAGAACTGGATCTGTGGTTCCGAAACCCATTATAAAAACGCAGAATTTAGAAGGCATAGATTTTCAAAAAAGTTAGGTAGGTACTACCCAAAGTCCGCGCCACCACTGAAGTCCGGCGGAAAATTGTGGAACTACATTTTTTTTAATGCAATTTGATGACACTAGCGCCACGTCTATAGAACTTGAGTGATGGCGCGAACTCTACACAATTTTAGATAATTCCGTATAATTAGGGTTCCGGTTTCCGGTATCCGAAGACCCAAAGGGTGCCAAACGGAACCCTATTAATATGCCTCCGCTGTCCGTCCGTCTGTCTGTCAGCGTGCTGTATCTTTTTTTAATTAGGCATCTGAAAAGCTTTATCTATTCCATTACTTATTACAAAAAAGTCTTGCGAAGCCTGCTGTGGTAGGTTTCGGAAATATACCGTTATGAACCGACCGACATGCGATGCGCATGCGACACCAGTTTTCTGCGAAACGTAGTCGAGATATAATATACGAAAAACAAATATTTTAAAAAGTTCTCCATCACGAACGGGTTGCGTAAATTCTAAAGGACAGCTATTCGTTTGTTTATTTTAGAAATAAAAGCACCTTCCAGTTTCCACACCCCGAGCTCGGCTACTGTAACAATGCTACTGTTTTTCTGCGGACATTTCTTTGTTTTTCCAACTCGAATATAAAAATACTATGAGGAAATAATAGGTACCGTAGATAATTAGATCGAGTAACGGGGTTATTTTCATTGTAATAATTCTCTTATAATCATTTTAATACCCTAACAATACATATACTCGTTATGACGTAAACAAATCCCTAGGTAAGACCTTCAAAACTCCCGTTCAATGTTTCGAGCTTTGAATTACACGGCGCAAATCCACGTGTCATGTTAGTCTTAACGTATACGTGAATGTTGGTGATTCTAGTGTTGTATGGGGGTGAAAGAGGGGCGATGAGGGGCGAGCGGGGCGCTGCCGGGTGTGGGGCGGCCCGGGGTGACGACCTTCGCGGAAGTCCTACTCGCAGCTGTAATTACTGAAACGGCCTCAGCAGCCCTCCAACTCAATTTTCTTTGGGCTACATTGATTTTCACCAGCCAACGCGAGCGACACGTACTACTTTTACGCTCGTGTCTCGTGCCCTATTGATCTTTGTAGAAGAATAAGAAAAACAGCTGCTAGAGTTTTCACGTGAATTGTTTTTGGAGTAAAACTTAGTTATGATTTCGCAACTTCCACAGTTACAGGAAAACTAACAGTTTAGCTATTCGTATGGATGCAAATACTATGCATTTTAAAGCGTCAGTTACGTAAATATGGGATAAGGCTGCTGCCATTACCAATTAAAAGAAATAAGTTAACTTGTTTAGTCTTGGCAAGCGTATGCGGCTTCGGTACAATAATAAATGGTTGGAATCGTACCAAAGAGAGCAGAATTCGTGGCTAAGCGAAAACTACCCATTTAGCTAAGTTGGATCAACATACCTTCCACGAGTTGTAAAACTAAATAAACTGGCTACTTGAAGAATAAATAAAACAGCTTGTCCGTTGTGCGATAAAATCTCAGTTTTTTAAACAGGGTATGTGCACACATGGGCATGTATGTATGTGTTTGTAATTGAATACACGATACCGCATTAAACTCAGCGTGAAGATGTGATAACGTTTCCGTACACCTAATTGGTCTTGCAGTTACATACAATTAACTATACATGCTTTATTATGTTCAGCAGTTTCTAGACTTGAGTTAAAAGGCGTAGTTACTTTTAAATATATACATAAGAATGGAATTGAAAGGAGTGCTAGTTTAGCATAGACAATTATGCATGCTTTGTGGTTAGTTTCTATGGTAACATGCAACTATGATAGGTACAATGTTCGAACTGTGTTCGTAATTATTTATGCAAATAGAAAGCCGAGACGAGTAGTCTCCTCATTATATTTATGTTTTAATTTCTACAGAACAGTCACTTGAACTGACTACATATTGTGAATATACTTATATTACGTATGCTTTAGGCTACAAAATTTAAAGGCCTTGATAGTTGGCAAGAACAAAACACCATGAAATCCGACAGGAGCCAAAAATCTAATCGTTGAGGATGCCAAAAACAAGTGAACTAAGATAAGTGGATAACTTAGTAGGAAGGCAAACCAAGCAATGGGCGTGGACTATGGAAAACTATAGAAAAAATAAGTACCCTGTGCTTGCAAAATATATATATGTGAAATTGGTAACAAATTTCATTCAAGAACAGTGGTAATAAAATTTAATAGTTTTGAACACCTATGCCTAGTACATAATCAAAGTCACAGTTAAAGTCATAGGTATTAGAATTGCATAGGTACAAGTTAAATGTGATAGTAACATTGTACATTGTACCCGCGTATTACCCAATATTTGATTGAAATTACGTATTATTGATTCATCATTCTCTTTCAGAACCGAGACCTAATTATGGTATTTTTCTCGACCACATTTATTTACTCCAATTTTGGACATGGCTTCAGTGACACCATAACTTTATTTTCTTTTTACGACCGCATATAAAAAAGAATAAAGTGCGAGGCATCTCCTATACTCACACGGTCATACCCCACTTATACGAGATATTTTATTGTTACTGGTAATACAAGTCATACAAGCTACCGATGTCTTTCTATTTGTATTTCCAGCTTCTGTTTTGATATAACAATAAAACACGATTGTATGTATGTCTATAAACAGCATAGATGACTAAGAGCGTTCGCTTGATCGAAAGTAAACAAAGGAGTAATATAATTACGGCATGCTGGCTGTTCCTTTGACTTGGCCCGCGTTGTGTTCAGTTAACGAGGAGTTTAGATAAGAAGAAAAAGTTAAATAAGGCTAGCTCTGTTAGTACGTGAAGTTCTGGCTATGTTAGACCGGTTTTCAGAGTTTAGATAACGCGGGTTGCTGATTTCATTTGATGATAGGCTTCTAAACTTTCTCATGTTTTGTCCGTTCTCTGTTGTTCTGTTTTAGATTTAGTTTTCAGGTTTACTTAATTACGTATTATGCTCTAATGTACCTCGCTAATGGCCAACAGCAACTCCATCAGAGTCGTCGGCTTGTCGGCAAGTTAGGCCCTCTAGACAACCGCTATAAAATAATTACAAGCACTGTCTAGTTTTTGCCCTTTACTCTTTACTTTACACAAGCGATACCGAGACTAAAATCACAAACAGATAGCACAATCTTATTTATTTGTGCATTCAGATAGGGACACAACGCTCTGGATACAAGCCAACTCGTTTGAATTGTATTAGATATGGTTTTATTGCAACATTATAATTAATATCAGTCGTAGAAATAGTACGCAATATTTTGTAACGAAGAATAATCGAGCTGTTTGTGCCAATAGGTAGATAGCGCTAGTCGGTCTGGACCTATTTTTTTTAATTTGTTATGCTTATGACGGCTAAAATTGAATTTCTCAGAGTCAATGGCTACGTAATAGATTCCGGGAAAGTAATTTACAAAAACAAACAGTCAATATTTTTTTTTTCATTTTAAATACTTATTTGATTTTTCTTCTTTTTTTTTGTTTGCTTGTATAAGCAATAATAATATTGTTCTCTAGATTACTGAAAGGCATAAAGTTCATAATTATCATATTATAGGAGAGTCTAACATCATTCGTAGAGTAGCTCAGGTAATTCATTTACGCAATGCGACATTTTAATTAGTATTTACTAAGATAGCAACTTGGAAGACATGTTTCAATATTTCCTATTATGCTTACAAATACAAATAGGTGTAGATTTCATTCGCGACAGAATGCGTGCGAGCAGGAAATCGAAACGCTTCGAAAACGTCAGTTTGACTGTCAGACTGTCTGGCAGATAGAACGCGGGATGTCCATCAAATCCGCTAGCGGCCTGTCTCGTGGTTACCCTACTCAAAAGTCAAATCAGACGAGAAAAATTAGCAAATACTAATTTCATTTTTTTTGAATATTTTCTTAAATGTTACATTTAAATGAGATAATATACCGCTCACTGTTTTATTATTATATTATTTTATGTAGTTAAATGAGAACATGTTCTTTAATGGAACATTTGATTTAAAAGCGGAGATTTCAGCCATCTCTACTACTTGATACTACAGTATAAAATTACAGTAGTCAAGCCCTCAAGTTCTTTTTACCCGACTACGGCGGAGGGTTATGATTTTGTCCGATAGAAATGTATGTGTGTAAATAATGTGGATAAATGTATGTTCATCTGTTCCCTCATAACTTCTAAACTATTCATCATAATTTGGCAAATGAGGCATCGTTGGAAGCGTCTTGAAGGCTATGTGAAGTCACAATAAATTGAACATGGCGCCCTCTAGAGGACATAAAGTCAGGAACTTAAAAGAAAGATGATGCCATGTTGTTGTTGGTTATCAAAATAAAAGGGCTAAATTAAAAAATTAAAAACCCTAAAATAATTTAAATAAAAGTTATAAAAACTACAACCTTACTAAGACAAAAAAGGTAAGTTATAATAAAAAAGACATAGCAGACAGACAAATTAAAAATCCGGAATCACACGTAATCTTTCCTATTTAAGTATGACGGCGTGTGACTCCGGGTTTTTAATTTGTCTGTCTTTGTTTTAGTTGGTTTTTATTGTGTTTTTTTCTCGGTATAAGTACGTTGATACAGTTGAACAAATATTTTAAAAAGTTCTCCATCACGAACGGGTTGCGTAAATTCTAAAGGACAGCTATTCGTTTGTTTATTTTAGAAATAAAAGCACCTTCCAGTTTCCACACCCCGAGCTCGGCTACTGTAACAATGCTACTGTTTTTCTGCGGACATTTCTTTGTTTTTCCAACTCGAATATAAAAATACTATGAGGAAATAATAGGTACCGTAGATAATTAGATCGAGTAACGGGGTTATTTTCATTGTAATAATTCTCTTATAATCATTTTAATACCCTAACAATACATATACTCGTTATGACGTAAACAAATCCCTAGGTAAGACCTTCAAAACTCCCGTTCAATGTTTCGAGCTTTGAATTACACGGCGCAAATCCACGTGTCATGTTAGTCTTAACGTATACGTGAATGTTGGTGATTCTAGTGTTGTATGGGGGTGAAAGAGGGGCGATGAGGGGCGAGCGGGGCGCTGCCGGGTGTGGGGCGGCCCGGGGTGACGACCTTCGCGGAAGTCCTACTCGCAGCTGTAATTACTGAAACGGCCTCAGCAGCCCTCCAACTCAATTTTCTTTGGGCTACATTGATTTTCACCAGCCAACGCGAGCGACACGTACTACTTTTACGCTCGTGTCTCGTGCCCTATTGATCTTTGTAGAAGAATAAGAAAAACAGCTGCTAGAGTTTTCACGTGAATTGTTTTTGGAGTAAAACTTAGTTATGATTTCGCAACTTCCACAGTTACAGGAAAACTAACAGTTTAGCTATTCGTATGGATGCAAATACTATGCATTTTAAAGCGTCAGTTACGTAAATATGGGATAAGGCTGCTGCCATTACCAATTAAAAGAAATAAGTTAACTTGTTTAGTCTTGGCAAGCGTATGCGGCTTCGGTACAATAATAAATGGTTGGAATCGTACCAAAGAGAGCAGAATTCGTGGCTAAGCGAAAACTACCCATTTAGCTAAGTTGGATCAACATACCTTCCACGAGTTGTAAAACTAAATAAACTGGCTACTTGAAGAATAAATAAAACAGCTTGTCCGTTGTGCGATAAAATCTCAGTTTTTTAAACAGGGTATGTGCACACATGGGCATGTATGTATGTGTTTGTAATTGAATACACGATACCGCATTAAACTCAGCGTGAAGATGTGATAACGTTTCCGTACACCTAATTGGTCTTGCAGTTACATACAATTAACTATACATGCTTTATTATGTTCAGCAGTTTCTAGACTTGAGTTAAAAGGCGTAGTTACTTTTAAATATATACATAAGAATGGAATTGAAAGGAGTGCTAGTTTAGCATAGACAATTATGCATGCTTTGTGGTTAGTTTCTATGGTAACATGCAACTATGATAGGTACAATGTTCGAACTGTGTTCGTAATTATTTATGCAAATAGAAAGCCGAGACGAGTAGTCTCCTCATTATATTTATGTTTTAATTTCTACAGAACAGTCACTTGAACTGACTACATATTGTGAATATACTTATATTACGTATGCTTTAGGCTACAAAATTTAAAGGCCTTGATAGTTGGCAAGAACAAAACACCATGAAATCCGACAGGAGCCAAAAATCTAATCGTTGAGGATGCCAAAAACAAGTGAACTAAGATAAGTGGATAACTTAGTAGGAAGGCAAACCAAGCAATGGGCGTGGACTATGGAAAACTATAGAAAAAATAAGTACCCTGTGCTTGCAAAATATATATATGTGAAATTGGTAACAAATTTCATTCAAGAACAGTGGTAATAAAATTTAATAGTTTTGAACACCTATGCCTAGTACATAATCAAAGTCACAGTTAAAGTCATAGGTATTAGAATTGCATAGGTACAAGTTAAATGTGATAGTAACATTGTACATTGTACCCGCGTATTACCCAATATTTGATTGAAATTACGTATTATTGATTCATCATTCTCTTTCAGAACCGAGACCTAATTATGGTATTTTTCTCGACCACATTTATTTACTCCAATTTTGGACATGGCTTCAGTGACACCATAACTTTATTTTCTTTTTACGACCGCATATAAAAAAGAATAAAGTGCGAGGCATCTCCTATACTCACACGGTCATACCCCACTTATACGAGATATTTTATTGTTACTGGTAATACAAGTCATACAAGCTACCGATGTCTTTCTATTTGTATTTCCAGCTTCTGTTTTGATATAACAATAAAACACGATTGTATGTATGTCTATAAACAGCATAGATGACTAAGAGCGTTCGCTTGATCGAAAGTAAACAAAGGAGTAATATAATTACGGCATGCTGGCTGTTCCTTTGACTTGGCCCGCGTTGTGTTCAGTTAACGAGGAGTTTAGATAAGAAGAAAAAGTTAAATAAGGCTAGCTCTGTTAGTACGTGAAGTTCTGGCTATGTTAGACCGGTTTTCAGAGTTTAGATAACGCGGGTTGCTGATTTCATTTGATGATAGGCTTCTAAACTTTCTCATGTTTTGTCCGTTCTCTGTTGTTCTGTTTTAGATTTAGTTTTCAGGTTTACTTAATTACGTATTATGCTCTAATGTACCTCGCTAATGGCCAACAGCAACTCCATCAGAGTCGTCGGCTTGTCGGCAAGTTAGGCCCTCTAGACAACCGCTATAAAATAATTACAAGCACTGTCTAGTTTTTGCCCTTTACTCTTTACTTTACACAAGCGATACCGAGACTAAAATCACAAACAGATAGCACAATCTTATTTATTTGTGCATTCAGATAGGGACACAACGCTCTGGATACAAGCCAACTCGTTTGAATTGTATTAGATATGGTTTTATTGCAACATTATAATTAATATCAGTCGTAGAAATAGTACGCAATATTTTGTAACGAAGAATAATCGAGCTGTTTGTGCCAATAGGTAGATAGCGCTAGTCGGTCTGGACCTATTTTTTTTAATTTGTTATGCTTATGACGGCTAAAATTGAATTTCTCAGAGTCAATGGCTACGTAATAGATTCCGGGAAAGTAATTTACAAAAACAAACAGTCAATATTTTTTTTTTCATTTTAAATACTTATTTGATTTTTCTTCTTTTTTTTTGTTTGCTTGTATAAGCAATAATAATATTGTTCTCTAGATTACTGAAAGGCATAAAGTTCATAATTATCATATTATAGGAGAGTCTAACATCATTCGTAGAGTAGCTCAGGTAATTCATTTACGCAATGCGACATTTTAATTAGTATTTACTAAGATAGCAACTTGGAAGACATGTTTCAATATTTCCTATTATGCTTACAAATACAAATAGGTGTAGATTTCATTCGCGACAGAATGCGTGCGAGCAGGAAATCGAAACGCTTCGAAAACGTCAGTTTGACTGTCAGACTGTCTGGCAGATAGAACGCGGGATGTCCATCAAATCCGCTAGCGGCCTGTCTCGTGGTTACCCTACTCAAAAGTCAAATCAGACGAGAAAAATTAGCAAATACTAATTTCATTTTTTTTGAATATTTTCTTAAATGTTACATTTAAATGAGATAATATACCGCTCACTGTTTTATTATTATATTATTTTATGTAGTTAAATGAGAACATGTTCTTTAATGGAACATTTGATTTAAAAGCGGAGATTTCAGCCATCTCTACTACTTGATACTACAGTATAAAATTACAGTAGTCAAGCCCTCAAGTTCTTTTTACCCGACTACGGCGGAGGGTTATGATTTTGTCCGATAGAAATGTATGTGTGTAAATAATGTGGATAAATGTATGTTCATCTGTTCCCTCATAACTTCTAAACTATTCATCATAATTTGGCAAATGAGGCATCGTTGGAAGCGTCTTGAAGGCTATGTGAAGTCACAATAAATTGAACATGGCGCCCTCTAGAGGACATAAAGTCAGGAACTTAAAAGAAAGATGATGCCATGTTGTTGTTGGTTATCAAAATAAAAGGG
Source organism: Lithophane socia (assembly GCA_947522985.1). Classification (NCBI taxonomy): domain Eukaryota; kingdom Metazoa; phylum Arthropoda; class Insecta; order Lepidoptera; family Noctuidae; genus Lithophane; species Lithophane socia. The sequence goes on along the minus strand of OX383271.1, from coordinate 7,639,889 downwards.
CTAAATTAAAAAATTAAAAACCCTAAAATAATTTAAATAAAAGTTATAAAAACTACAACCTTACTAAGACAAAAAAGGTAAGTTATAATAAAAAAGACATAGCAGACAGACAAATTAAAAATCCGGAATCACACGTAATCTTTCCTATTTAAGTATGACGGCGTGTGACTCCGGGTTTTTAATTTGTCTGTCTTTGTTTTAGTTGGTTTTTATTGTGTTTTTTTCTCGGTATAAGTACGTTGATACAGAATTTCATTACATCGATCTTAAAAATGCTGACAACATAAAGGACATACCTACATAAGTACTGACAGCATCGAGTAAACTGACCATTATGAAGAAAATACTGACAACATAAATCAATCAATCCTCATGGTCTTTTCTAGCAATGCAAAGTCAGTTTGCGCGAGCCTTTACGAAGCATATTCACACAGGAGTTCTTCTACTTTATGACTACTTACTACAATGTGATGTCTATGTCTGATCTTTGGTTTTAACGACCCAGCTGGTGCCGGCTTTTCTGCGAAAATCGTGTGTGGTCTGCTTCTGCTGCTCACACAAGAATAACCTATCCTGACAGTTTTAGTGTCAGCGCTAGCGCTGCAGTCATGCGTGCACTGAAATAAAACTCCTACCTACAGCTATCGACTTCCAGTCTAACCGGATGCAACTGAATGCCAGTATTTTACAGGTAGCTAATGCCTATCTGACCTCCACAATCAAATTAGGTACTGGGAAATACGATACCCCTTGGTAAGACTGGTTGTCAGACTTTCGGGCTTCTGACGACCCGTAACAACTGTCAAAGATCCAAGAATGACAGCCGGGACTAACGGCTTAACGTGCTTTTCGAGGCACGGTCTTGGTATGTAAAGATGGTCCCACCCATCCACGGACAAACCGCGGCAAGCGATCCGTGCAGCTGTTATTATTTAGCCACGAACCCCCCTAACCTAACCGAACCTAACTCGTGACTACAAAATAATACTTATTAATATTATAAACAGGTACCTAAGTGAGTTTGTTTCTCATTTATTTTTATATTTCAGTACCTACCATGGTTTGAGTGACAACGGTGTTTAACCTTACACCCTGTATAATGTAAATCACTACATTAATATAAAACAAAGTCCTCCGCCGCGTCTGTCTGACTTTTCGCGATAAACTCAAAAACTACTGTACCGATTTTCATGCTGTTTTTCACCAATGTATAGAGTGGTTCTCGAGGAAAGTTTTGTTATATGATAATAATAACCGACATCCACGCGGGCGAAGCCGCAGGCATCATCATCTAGTAGTTATTATAGTTTGTTAGTTTATATAAAATCTAACCTAAGTAGGTAGGTAGGTACCTAGATTCTTTGACTCATCCTCGTTTCAATAAAAGACGATCAACATAGTTGTTCACATCTGCGCTGCTGCGGCAAAAGAATTCACAGTTTTCATTTATCGCAATGTTTATCGCAAAGAAATCATAATTTTTATCTAATAATTTTATTACGTCATCTGTTATTGCATATTTCGCTTGTTATCTTTACGATTACAATAGTTTACTCCTAGTCTTATCTACCGATATGGTTGTCTGTTAAGTTGAAAGTATGTACCTACCTACTTTCAACATATAAGTATTTAGGTATAACATCCATTACCTACCTAGTTATATAGGCGAGTCCACATCACACAATATTCAATGAGTAACACCTGTGTCTGTTTTCGACACAATATGTTATCAAAGCTCTTGTACAGTGTGCTCCACCATACCATACTATACTGTGGAGTGCCCCCTTCGCTAACAGCTCTCTAGATCCAACCATTATGCTCATAAAATATTACCAACTGATTTAAAGCTAAGTGAGCACGTTCCATACACAAAGTTCTTCGTGAACACTGCTGTTAAAACCTCTATATATACAATATAACCTCTATAGTAGCATGTCTCGGTAAAATGTTAATAGCTAGGTACGGCGCAATAGCACATAAGGACTTTATACCTACCTAACCCGGCTTACTAAGCACAGACGGCTCTGCTGCATTGAAGCTACCTAATTCCTCCCTGGGGTGTCCTATTTTGCAAAAATTGTGAAACCTGGAACGGCGCCATAGGGGGTAAGCTATCGTAATAACTCTCATTTTGCACCATTCGCATGGAAGTTACACTGTAAATTCGAAGTGGCTGCGTGTTGTGTAACGCCGACCGTTTGCTTGTCTATATTATGTAGGTTAGCGCATGGCTTCGCCGCTTCGCGTGTCTAGGGCTAGGTTCGTTAGGCAGGTACCTATCAAAGGGCCACGGGGATTTCGCCGACTTTCGTAATCTGTGGAAACGTGGGCTCGAATGCCGCAGCGAGTTGGCAACGTCGCGCGCTCGACCGACGACCTCGCGTTATCGCCCGCGGTGACGCGATACGCTGAAAAGGTCACCAGTCGCCACTCTACTCGCCACCATCCGCTAATGTCTTCGCCATCTAAACAGTTGCAGTTTCGACATAGAATCCCATAAGTACCTACACCGTGAAAAAAATATTGTTGCGACGTGGCGTCGGTCGTGGTGCGTAGCGGCGTCTCGCTCGCGCGCCCGCCGCGTCCCGCTCGGCTCCGCCCCCCTCCGACCGCAGCGCCGCGTAGCGGCCGCGCCGCGCAATGAACACGTCGCCTATACAGCGTTGCCATTCCGTACCTATAATTTCGCTGGACGTAAATTTCAACCGAAACAGTTCAATGGACTTTTCAAAAACTCTAAACGTGTCATTTTACGTAAAAAGTCCTGTGTTACATAGATTATTGTAGGGAGTGGTGTGTGACCGTCTGTTTGGTTTCTATCTTGTGATATTTGAGTGTGAGTTGCGTGTCCGTGCTTGTAATCCGTGAACAAAGTCCCGTTGGGAGCTCACACGTCTGTTTTCGGCTCTAAGGTGAGTACTGAACGTTTTTTTTATAATACACAGCTTAGGTTTCATGCACATTGACCATTAGACGTGGTAGAATCTGGTGAAAACTATCTCAAAGTTCCCCTACTTTTCCCATTCCGTCATCGAAATCAAGTTTCTAGGTAACTGCGCAAATATCCACGGCGTCAGTTTTCTCTTGTAAAGTGTAGTTATATAAATGCGTGAGGCACGGCGTGGCACCCTGGTGGTGCACGTGCTGGCTCCAGCTTATGTAAGCCATGATAAGCTCAAGATAAGTTGTCGCGATAGCCGCCGGTGGTCGCGCATCGTTATTTTTATCTTGGAATGCCCTTTGGCCAAACATTAAAATAGCTGTGCATCCGACACCAGCACCATGTGTCGTTCAGTAGTGCGTGTGTAATTGGGTTGTGGTGTGAACGGCCAGCCTCGACCGCTGCCGTAGGCCTATATCTGTTCAGGGCTCGCGGAGTCGCGGCGCCAAGCTAACACTTGCCCGTTCCTAATATAAATATGCAGAGTAGTCCTCGAACTACAACATGTCTGGCCAGTTAGAAATTAGTGAAAAGAAAACAAAGAAAGTTACGAACATGAAAATAGGTTGAGAAAAGTAGTTTCTAAACACAACACTCCCACTCATAAAACAGCCAGTGTTGTCAAGATCATGCCAGGTTATTTTCGTTCATGCGTAAATTACTGTGAGATAGTGCTCGGTGGCACTCAAAACCCCTTTCTTCTCAGTGCAAGTCGTACTCGTAGATAGATTTCCTATTCAAAGTGACGTGGCTAAACTAAAAAATATATCTTAGCTATCTCGTGAAATCAAGTAAGACTGCTTATCGTCGCCTGATACAGATAGGTACCTACTAATATTCATATTTCGACCTCGCCTCATTGTCGGTCACCCATCCGCATAGCAGTACTCAGTTCAGTACCTATCAATACTTACCTAATTTACTACTAATAATACCTATCTATTGAGTATCTTTAACGTCGTTACAAAGCCTATCATAGTATTATGGCACTCTGTTTTCTGTGCTCACCATAATCACCAAGCTAAGCTACTTAGATAAATAAAATAATAGTTAACAAAATCGGGTACCTACCTAACATAGGTACTATATTACCTACTCTTCAAAATACACCACACAGTAGGTATAGACAGTACACGGTTGTTCCTTCTACCTCTGACGTTTTTTTTACCTGTGATCACCATGTGATACCAGTGTGACACCAGTGTCTAATTTACAACTTTTCTCAATGTTCAATATACTCAGACGTTAATTAATTATCCTCAATATGGAATTTATTTGACTTTATTCGATTAAAATACCTAACCAAACAACCTAATCTCACCAAGAAGGTAGGGACCAACCAATCAATATCGGTGGTTTCCGTATGTAGGTTACCTATCACCTAAAATAATCATAGTAAAATCATGGTGAAGGTTATTGACTCCCACAATGCCATGGTACCTACCAGAAGTTATGATCTGTCCGTATTTTTTTTATTACTGGACGTTCGAAAATTGAAACAGACCGGTAGCCATAATAACTTACTTCGACAACTTAATTAACTTAATTCGATGTGCAACCCAAATAACCTGGAAAACTTCAATGTAAAAACTTCGTGAGACCGATATTTTTAGCATAGTAAATATAGGTACTTAGATACAGTACGCGTAAGTATTTTTTGAAAACATGCAATCCGAACATGTTCGCATATTTTGATGAGCAGCCTACATAACAACATGCTACGTAGCTAGTTAGGTACCTACCGTATTGCGCAGTGATATATATAAATCCGTGTATAGTTTCTATTATAGTTTCAGTTTCCCAAACCGCTTTTGTTATTTTGTTGTTCTGAAGTTCCCCCAGCCTCCCCAACAATTATTTACAGGTGGGGTTAACGAATGACGTAGGTAAGCAAAATTTTCGACCATTAAGATTGAGAACTGGTTTCCTTTGACTGACAATAATCCACGATGAATTAAAGTCGGTTTACATCCCCCTCTGTTACCATTCGTCCATCTTTTATAATGTTAATAAGTAGAATCTAGTGTGTGCAAGCTCCATTGATCATCGTCACCCGTTGCAGTGCAGTCGCCAGTCTGTAACGAATTGGTAATCCCCAAGTCCCCTCAAAACCTGACATAATGCAGGAAAAATAATCGCTTATTATTATGAGTCACAGTATTGCCACTGAAATAGTTTGTATACCTATGCCATGCATGACCACTAAAAATGTTATGAAAATAATAAAGACGTTATTCGTTTACCTATAGGCGATTGCCAAGCGCAGTTGTTGCGAAATCACCTTACGACTTACGACCGTTTATGATAACTATGTTATGATGGGTGAGCGTGACCCAGGCAAGTTTTGGATGTATTCAGGATGATGTGATGAACCGGATGTCGACATATTTATGTATAACAGTTTTTAGTTGCATATAATGTTGGTGGCTTTCTTGCTTGCCTGCGGAAAACGTTACGCTGTTGGTTCCAGCTGTCATCGTGGATCGAGTCGTTACGCGTCGTCAGAAGCCCAAAAGTCCAAGGGGGATCTTATTAACTGGGTGGGTTCTACCACAGATATTATAATACTACGTAGTTCTACGTATAGTTCAGATAGGCAGTCGCTCTATGTAAAATACTGGTATTCAGCTGTATCCGGTTAGACTAGAAGCCCACCACAATATAGTTGGGAAAAGGCTGGCAGATGATGATGATGTTGTTGGCTTGCTGCACGTTTTGGTTTTAACTGTAAGTGCAGCAAGCAATTGTTATCAATATATAAATAAATCTATTGCAGCGGAGCGCAGGAGTGAAAACAAACCAACAGAGTTCCAGTTCTCTTGACATTCGTGAAAGTTGTTGCTTTCTCTACTCTTCTCCGATACTCATCGCCTCAATGAACAAGCAGTCTGTATCTTCACGATAGTTCATCATGATACAGCTCTGCCTTACCCCCTAAGGATTACAGGACTGTGTTATGTAACACAAAATTAATGATATCCCCCGAGATTCACCAGCAGTAATTGCAATTTATTGAACTATATACAATATTATCTCTGTAATCAGATTAGTTATAGGTCATGGTATACACCATGCTCTGTTCCTGCATCCATGATATAGCGAGCTTCCAGTTTTGTTCATAACTACTTCTAGAACTCCTCAACTCTCAATGAAATCAGGTGTTGAGTATCCTTAGTATAAAATACAGCTGGGGAAAACTTCTTTCATTTGATAGAATACATACCTTTGTCACTCCTCATGGTAATCATGGTATATGCAGGACTGCTGGTACTACCTCTAACCAACTTACAAGACTATGTCGTGGTTTCAAAAGTTGTTGATTAATCATGGGCCTGATGTTCTCTGGAGGCTATATGCCTCCCTAACTCCTCATAGACGGCTCTTAGGAACTTTCATCTAACTAAAGAATCTCCACGGTACGACTTTTGCTAGTTCCATCACTTCTATCTACTTGCTGAGGTCGTCCAACGAGAGCTGACGAGACCTAAAACTTACTTAGTCCAATGGTCAATTCTGAAACTTTGGAACCGTTAGCTTGGAACCGTCTACCCCATAAAGAGAAAAACGAGCATGTAGATACGTGATCCATTTCCCCAATTACCTGGTTAAAAATAATAAAGTTCGTAGGTATACCGCGTGACCTAGTTTCCGTCTGAAAGACGAGAAAGACGAAAGAGATATATTTTATATCCAGCCAGCCATACCCACTATTGGTTTGCTATAGCTGTTATTCAAATTCGTTATTTTAGCACCGAAGTTCATTCCGATTGGATTCTATAAACGTTTCAGCCGTAGTTTTTTTTCGGTCCATTTCGTCAGTACGGTCCTTCGGTAATTTCGTTCAGACAGTACATAGACCTTGAACAAGAAGCTTCTCGGCATAAACAGGATTTGCCATGCCAAAAAGACGACAAAGAAATCTTGACAATAGAAACAGCAGTATGACCATCATTGAATAGTTGAACATGACGCTCCTAATATACGTAACTGAATTTACACTGATTACGCTGTCATTCAGAAAACAATGACCATTATTAATCCTTGCGGGACCGCTGCAATCCATGTTTCCTGTCGTAATGACTTCGTTTATAATTTTATACCCGAGGGCACGTCAGCAGACAACCATTAGTATGAAACACGCTCACCTTTCTGTCTAATGGGTGACATACAAACTCGACAGCAGCAAAATGACCTGCAAACACGTGTACAAGCGACACCACTGGTTTGTGTAATTGGATTGCCAAAGTGTCGCCTTGCGGAATCTCAGTGTCGCAGCAATGTATAGCCCTATATTCGTGATATGAATCACGTCTTTGTATGATAGTTATAGAATTATAGTATGACTAGCAGCGACCCGCGGTTTCACCTGGATAAGTCTTGATGCCGTGGGAACATCGGGATAAAAGTATACTATGTGTTAATCCAGGTTATAAACCATCTGTGTGCCAAATTTCATCCAAATCCGTTCAGTAGTTTTTGCGTGAAAAAGTAACAAACATCCATCCATCCATCTATCCTCACAAACTTTCGCGTTTATAATGTTAGTTTAGTTTTTTTTTTTTTTTTTGTGTCCTACTTAATTTATTTAACTGAAAGACTTAAAACACACTCAATAAGTATCAGTTAGTTTAGTAGAATGAGAAGCCCAATCATTGTTTTTGTCCATCAATATCCTACTCTGATCGTTAAGGCTTTGAATCTGCCTTTCTACCTAAATCTTTCTGATTTTGAAATATATTTGTTTCGAAAAAAAACATAAAAGTATAAGTTTTGGCAACAGTGATTCAGATCTCAAAATAATTTATATCGTAGTGAGAGGAGAGGTAACGCTTGTATACGGTTACCAAGGTGATACAAGACTACCGTTATTTTACCGTTACGATATAACGTAGTTCTAATACTAAAAATACTCGCGCCAACTGCGTCCTATCTATTCTCTCCCCCACCTGTCTACATAGATAGACGGTGTTTTTGCGTCCATCGACACTGATGGTATTAATACCATAGATAAGGGGAACGGGTTTAACAAAATGAACAAACATTGCATTTCACATTTACTTTAGAAAAAAACTGTACCCATTCTTAGAAGATATGCACACATCCAGAATACCTTCCGGAGTACGCCCAAGATTCGTCCCTAAAATTTTTCCCAAACTCTGACTGCACGCCAAAAAAACTGCCAGTTTTTTTTAAGGCTTTTTTGCACTTAGAAACCTGATTGTTGGAACTTGGAAGCGTCTCGAATTCGACATTCAGTTGTCAACTAAAAATATCAAACCAATTTGGTATGAGTATGAGTCATTCGAGCGAATGGCAGGGAAAATCTTCAATAATAGTTTTTAAAAGAGCCAGGTTTTTAGCGTTATACTTCTCTCTATAGACAGTATCGTAGGAAATAATCACTAGACACGTTGAAACGTTTCTGAAAAAAGAAGTCTGCAATACCTAATTAGATGATTCTCCCGGATTTCTGGTTTAGCCAACCCCTAACTGCTTTTATAAATCTGGCTGGGCACGTCCACCATTCTTCGTTTATTATTTATATTTCAGGACCTTGCTATAATGTAACCTTAGTAAACACAACTCCCTCGAGGATCCAAAGACCTTTTATTTTATAAATGAAGGGCATGCAAGGCCCTCATAAGTCACTGTAGACATCTCATTGAAAAGTTTTTGACATGGCACCGCCTCATCAGTCTAGTGATCGATGCTTGGCTGTCAAACTGAACTCCTGAGTTCAATCCCCAGGTGTAATTGATTTAGGAAAGATGTATTGGCTGTTCGGGTGATTCTGTACTGTGCTGAGGGGCAAGACCCTCTAATATCGTAAATGGGACTGAAAAGACCTTGTACAGTTTCTGGATGTGTAAAAAAACTTTTGCCTTTTTGATTCTCTTGTTTTGTCTTCTGAAATGAAGCTTTAGGAAAGATGTATCGGTCTATCGTGTTATTCGGTATTCGCACTATGCTGGGGGTTTTCGGGCTATCATCATATAATTATTAGGACTAAAAGGACCTTTTTAAGTTTCGGGATACGTAAAAAAATATTTTGCTTTTATGAATGTCGTGTTTTGTCTTTTGAAATGATGCTTTAGGAAAGGTTGTGTCGGCCTATCCAGTTATTCGGTATCAATATTGTGCTGGGGGGTTTTAGGGCTATTTTCACAATCATTAATAGGACTGAAAGAAAGGACTTTGTACTGTTTCCAGGATGTGTTAATTAATGTTTTTTATTTTAATTTTAATTTTATCGTCGTGTTCTGTCTTCTGCTTTAAGAAAGTCTTGTGTGCGTGCTGGAAGGCTTTAGTTAGGTTCACCTCGTGTACCTATCATAAATGGGACTGAAAGGACCTTGTACAGTTTCTGGAGATGTAAACTTTGTTTTTGCTTTTTCTTTACTGACATGTTTCTTTTGTCGGCAGGTTATCGGTGCAGTGTCGTCGGTCGTGTCGGTCGTGTGCAGTGGTGTGTCGTGTGCATCCGTGTTTGTATGTGTTGTGCGAGGTAGCGCCGGTATGGCGCGTAGCTAGCGAGCCGCGCCTGCCGCGGCATGCGCGCCGCCTAGCCATGCCTGCTGTGCAACACGAGACATGGCGCAGTACTCGCAACGGACACAGCCAATGCACAGGTACATAGTCATAGATTGCGACGCTAGAACACCTGGAGCCCAGAGGGACCATAGCCATCATCCTTATAAGTTAGACCTAATGTGAGACGACCTTTGTTGTCAATAACACTTTTTTTTTTCTTTAGGGCAGCAGACTCTTCTTTCCATCTTACTGATGTTGCAAAAAATGTACTTAACTGAATCAACTTTAAATGTATTCAGAAACGTATATTTTACCTACATGTATGACGTGCAGCCACGGTCCAATCAAATCGAACGAATATTGGTTCCGTTCAATTTTGCTCCGTTGAAAATTGTGTCCATTTTCATATTATCTCCACGTGTGATAATGGTATTCCTTTGAATACGTTATCTTTAAAAACGATGCGCAGAATACCTGAATAATCAGGCATACTTGACTTTTCATCGAGAGCGTCTAGAAAATTCTTTGCGTTAATCATTACTGTACCGGAGATTAATAACGGTTGACGTGCAGAGTTAACTGGCATGCCATATTGGATTTCAATTAAACAATAATGTTCTCGTTGGTTGGTTCATCTGTTCATCTCAATTTTACTGCTAGGCAGGTATTGGAAAGAACAGTAAAACCGGTGCGTTGAGCTTGAGCGACTGGCATTGTTGCGGACTTGCGAAGTTGTGACACGGGTACCGCACCTATACCGCGTCATAGCTGGAGTCCCTCTCACAAATTGGATACTATTTTATAATGGGAATTTCTTATATTAACCCATGAAGGGTTAAGTTTGTAATTGCCGAATTATTTTATAACGCGAGATATTTTGACCTTGGTCGAAATCGTTCGCAACAGTTTAGCAACTTGATAAATCCTTCTGTGTGCGTTACATAACCTTATCCCAAACCTTTTACATTCCAGATCATGAAATCCTGAAGATCCCTCATCCCAAGATCCTTGATGAATGTTATTTATGAAGGTCCGTTGAAGGAGTTCCTAATAAGCCAATTTACTGTCGAACATTAATGTTTTTTTTTGTAGACCGTATCATTATACAGGGTGACCTGAACTAACAAAGTGAAATTCAGAAACATTTTGTTTTCTGTTTTTTTTGTGTCTGGCTGGACGTTCGGCCAGACAGCCTGTATTTAACAATAAATAAATCCTCAGACCGAAACGTGAACATTTTTTTTTTTCAACTTTTTGTATTACACCTTCATGTTTTAAGCAATAACATATTTATTTAAGATTATTAAATTTTAATGCAATTTGCTTGGACAGCTAATTTGACGTGCAGGGTTGGTCCTAGGTGTTCAACGTCCATTGTTACCGAGCAGCTGTCAATTATTATGGTGTAGTAATAAAAGTAGCACGCAATATTTTAATGTCTTCATTATAGTTGGCGATATGTACTGACGTCGTAAAAGGCAGGTGATTCGTTACGTCACCACCAGTTTTTTTAAGTAGTGTTCGTTATAACTACGATACATACCATGTAATCAATACGAATTATGTAAGAAGGTGTTGATTAAAAAATGGTTCCTGTAAGTATCGAAATATTTTAACTCGTTTTTTAAGTTCGATTTTCTATCGAAACTGTTACATCGAATTTGACAGGATCCTGCTTATCAGTGATGCGTATTTTATTCTATCCTATTAATATTATAAAGGATCCTACAGACTGGCCCGACGCGAAACAGGTGCCTATAACAATTTCCGTGAAGTTTTCATAGAATCCTCCAGAGTCGCATCGCGCCTGTTTTCGGATCTTATGCGAAAGTTTGTATATTTGGATGTTTGCTATTCAATCATGCAAAAATGGCTGAACGGATCGTTATGTTTGACAGGTTGATAGTCTGGGAAGAAGGCTACTTTTTATCCTAGATCGCAGACGAAGTCGCGGGCAACAGCTAGTATTCAAATAATAATACAATCCAGATGACACGTAATTGATACGTACATACGTTTATTAAAAACCATGCTCATGCTATAAATAACTTATCATTATTCAATATTATGATGATTTGTTTTGATTTACATTATGCCACGTTTCCCTACATTGCGTTACCCACGTAGATATCTGCGTATAATTTTCTGCATGATGATTTAATTTAATTAATACGAGCAGATAAATACCTACTTACTAATGGATTTTAATTAATCTTGTTGAAATGATGTTACATTATATTTTTCGGTCCAATTATTAAATTGTTTAATCATTGAATTTTACGGGCTTATGTTTTTTTTCGCAATCATGGCGTATCATGCGAAATAACAAATGAAAATGAAGACGGTTTATCCAGCTTCGGAAGTTCGGAGTCGTGTAGGGGTTTGATCAACACGTTGATTAAAACACATAGTAGGTAAAACCTCTAAATCTTGGGAATTTAAAGATAAATAGAGAGTGTTGCAAAAAGAAAAGACGAAATCATCAGGTAGATTGGCATTGAGGAATAAATTAGTAGTAACGTAACACGTACTAGTGATCCTTTCAGCCGATCTATTCAGCAAAAATCTCACTGTGAAAACTTGGTGAAGTGGGCATGATGTGAGCTGTCATTCCACCAGGGGGGCAAATCTACAAATTTACAAACGTGTCAGTTCAGTGGTCTCACAATTACCAGTTTTTGACAGATATGCCATACAAAATCTGTCAACTACTAATCTTGCGAGACCACTGACACGTTTTTAAATTAGTAGACTTGGCCCCCTGATGCAAGGAATCGACACTATTGTCAGCTCACTTCATCTAAGTTTTCACGGTGACATTCTTACAGAAAAGACCGGCTGTTCTGTGTTTAAATTGAGGTTGATAGAATTTTCGACAAGCCTTTCTTTGTCCTACTTTCAAAATTGTCATTTGTCAGTTCGTCACCATTTCAAAATGGATGCATTTGAAAAAGAACTACAACGCAAAGTTTTTATCTCATAATATATTTTGTAAACATTACACTATGTCTGGTTGGCTAGCTACGCTAGTTAAGGTAAACATTCGTTCGTTGACCCTACGTGACATGATCACATGACGACATAAAGGCACGTGCCATCTTGGATCAGATTAACCGAAAATTTACTTTTTGCTTGAAAAATATGTAGTAAGTATATACAGTTTATTATGTATTTTAAGTGTATAATATGATAAATATTGTTACTAAATAATTACGCTGAAAAGTGATGTTTGTAAGACTGTATTTATGTCTTGCGAAATATAAATAACTAATATAAAATAACGGATGAACTTGATAAGCAGAGATCTGAGTACAGACAGGCAATTAATTATTTAGCAGTTTCACATACTGAAAATTTGAAGTATAAACTTTGAATGTAGTTGCCAAAAATATACATTCTGTATATTCACTACCTATTTACCATTTTTTTTTTATCAGAATAAAACCGTTCTGGCAATTGTTTCCATCCCAAGTGGTACCAACCTACCAACAAATCCACAGTTGAATTATTAACCTCCATGAATTTTATACGTTTCACGCAGAAATTGGAACTGTCTCTCATTAGTAGTGTACCTACGAGGTAGGTATTATCTCTGCAAAGTTGTATCACATTGGGCAATAATTTAATTTCAATTGTTTAAAAATTACGTAGGTAGCGATGTATTGTTACATTGAATAAAAATATTTATTGGTTCGTTCATCATTACTTTCATTTCACACGGCGCGGCGGGCGCGGCGACATAACGAAAATATTTACACCCTGTATGATGCATTGACCGTTCTATTCTGTAAAAAAAGTAAAAATCTCACGTGAAAACTTAGCTGAATTGAGCTGTCATTCCACTTGGTGCAAGGAATAGGGAATATGCATGTGATTCAAATATGGGTCAAATATTTTTTTCTATAAACTATGTTACTTCAGAATTATGTCTCCATCAAAATTTTTGAATAAAATTTCTTTTTGAGCGAGAAATTAATTTTTAAAAAGTCCCAAAAAACTGTGGGTAATTCAAATACTTGAAAAGGCTAAGAGCGGATGTGACGTAACAATCCGGAATAACAATCAAAATGTCAATGTCAAGTCAATCAACAAGTGTCAAGTCAATGTCAAACGCTCATAGAAAAAGGAGTTTTTGACGTTGACTTGACAGTTGCTTGTCTGTTTTCACGAACTGTGACGTCACCACACCAAGCGCGCCAAATGGAGGGCGTTTAAATAGCCCGGATCGGTTGGATATTTTTAAACATTTTTTTAACTACTTTAAATTGCTTTTTTGCCGTCGAATTTTTTTTTACTATTATTTGACGATGTAAACTATCGAATAAAAATATTAAAAAAATACATGCATATTCCCTATTGACTCTCTTTGTTAATATTGTTACGGAATAGATCGGCTGTTAATCAAGATCAACAACAGAAAATCTACCCCCGCCTTTCCATGCTACTGATTGGCTGACATATTTATTAAACAGGCCCATAGATTAGACACTGCTTCCGACAGTTATCTGTGTTTGAGAGGCTGTCGCCTATCATAGCACGTGGCGTGCAACGGGGATGCCGATGGGTCCGATGCCTATGACGCATTCCGTATGAAATCTACGTCACTAAATTCCACTAGTTCAGCTTCAAAAAACCAAAGAGTCGCCGCCGCCGGCTCGATGAAGAGACCAATGACGGCATTACGAACAGAGAGCGGACAGGAACGCCCGCTGGGTAGTTTTGAAGAGACGAAACTGTAGCCTGCATTCCTGCATTATAATAATCCAAAAATAAAACTGTCAGCATAAAATAAAATAATGGCTACCGCAGAAAGGCTTTCATAGAAATTGTCCCACCAGGGCCATATCCCGTCGCATCGCGCCTATCTGCGGGAGCCTTAAGTAATTTTCTATATTGTCAATTTACTCATATTCTCTGTTGTTTTAACGGTTTAGTCCACTTTCAACCCCTAAAATCTCAACCCCCGTCCACGTTCAACCCCTAAATGTTGTCTTTTAATTTTGGAAGAGTGTACGATTGCCTAATTGCTTTTCTATCAGACCAAAGAAGAATATCTAAGCATAGTTTCGTTGTAAGTACTAAACTAAAACTACTAACTAACTAGGTAAGTAAACATAATTGCAATGTTTAATGATAAACAATAGTTATAGCAGTTTGTATCATCTCTATTAACAATTACAAAAACAAACGAGACATATTCCAACCAAATAATACATCGAAGTTTAAAAATAAACCCTTACACTTTTTAAACGACAAGGTTGAGTGAAAGTGAGCTACATAAATACTATGACCGCTACAGTTCTGCAACAAATATCCGCCGTCAAAGGAAATCGTCCCTATATGACGATCTGGCAACGTCGCTTTGTACCGAAGGCAGACGAAGCTATCCGAAGCCTTGAACGCGACGGGCGGCAACGAGTGCCGCGACGCGACGCCGACGTGGCGGGGCGGAGCGGGGCGGTGCGGGACGCTAGCGTGAGCAGCGTCACAGTTAGCTCGTAGAGTGCGGGATACGCGCATCGTCTGGCGTGTACATCACAATTACGATATCCCGCCAAAAATGATTGATATAGAACGATTAATTGCACTTGTCAAAAAGAACGAGTTCCTATACGAAATGAGTCATAAGGATTATAAAAACCCTAGCCTTAAAGCTGTGACATGGGAATATATTGCAAGAGAGTTGAATGGAACAGGTAAGTGCACATTTTATGTCCAACAAATTAACAACATAGTGTACTTAAACAAGTCCTACGTAGATGCCATGTGCCAGAAAAATTTACAATACTTTGGTACACACGGCTACACTACACATCAAACTATAAGTTTCCAGTATAAGCTGACCTCGCATTGTACAGAAATCCCATACAATGCGAGATCAGCATAAACTGGAAATATATAGTTTGATGTGTAGTGTAGCCGTGTTTACGAACTAATAAATAAAAGATGGCTTTTCAGTTTAAAAGATTTTTCCAAACTGTTATTTTCTATATAAACTTTGTTAATGACAACTGTTTCTGACTTAACCACGTTCATTTCTCATGTTATCCGTATCTTTTTAGCTGAGATTTGTAAACTCAAATGGAAGACCGTAAGAGATAGCTATATCAAGTACAAAAGGCTTTTAAAAAATTCCGACGGTACAAAAGAGATCGATTATATTTGGAGTAGCAACTTGAAATTTTTAGATGATCACAATGTTAACCGGAGAAGTTTTTATACACTCAGTAAGCAGACAGAAACTGAATCGGCACAGGCTCGGGATGAATTAACATATGAAATGTCGGTTTCACCACCGCCTCTAGCGCCGTTGGGATCGTTAACTATGACAGAAATTAGCTCTGCATCATTTCAATCTAATCAAGATTTACGAATCAATACGGGCGATCAGTTAACAAAATTTAAGGAAATTGACGCAACTGACCTTCTATTCCTGAGTTACTCGGGAACATTCAAGAAGTTTCCAGCGAGACAGCAAACCTTTATGAAGTTAGAACTTGCGAAATTATTTGCAAACGCAGAACTGCAACAATTGGATGATGCGGAACAATCTAGGGTAGAAGCTACAGAAAGTTTACCTGTCATTATTAAAACGGAATATACTGATACTAACAAAGACGAATTAGAAATGTCAGCAGGATTCAGCGATGATGTCACAGAAGTGAACCGTGCTAAACGCAAGCGGCGTAGTTCTAAGCCACAGAACTGATACTTAAACATTGAAGCAGTCCTAGGATACAATTTTAGGTTGTACAGTACATACGTAAATATAATATACCCTAGGGGTATCATCAGTGAGATTAATATTGTAACAATAGCATCGTCAATGCTATTCTGACTTACACCGGAATGTGACTTGTTTGCCGGGAAATGGATAGATGTGTGTCGTGAATGTTTAATTTTTTGTGAGAAGATGAAAGATAATTAATAAGGTTATTTTTTGTCTTTTGATTACAGTTTGTTAAATAGATAAGTTTTATTTCGTTTGCTGATTTTGTTATTTCTCGTGTTTATATTGTATGTGTTTATATTATTTGTATTTTACAACCTACGTATGTGTGTCACTTTTTAATTTGTATTTTGTTCTGTACAACGCCTTCGGTAGGATTACATTATGTAATGTTGTGCAAGAAACTTAAATAAATAAATAGCAGTAAATATGTGGGTTCCAAGTTCCAAATAAGAATTCTGACGTAGTAATTCGTATTTATGAAACTTAGAAGTTGTTCTTTGGTTGTTTATGAAATAGAATTTAACATAGACTTGGTGGTGTTAAATGCGAATGATCTGAAGATCTCTCTTGAGTGAGATTCAATGTTGAAAAGAATAATTAGTCCGATAGGAACTGTGTTCGTGTTCACCATAGGTTCAATGATTTTTGAACTGTAAGTGTATTTTCTAAGCACCCTTAATTTAGAAAATGCTAAAAGACTATATTTTAAATAAAGAAAACGTCCAAGTTATTAAGTGCGTGTCTTATTTCGACCATTTTCTTAGTTAGTTCAATAGGATTCGTTCTAAGTTATATGATCGCTGTGGGAGAGTCAGTTCTACGAACTATAATATTGTTTGGCTCAATATCTCTCAGGTAGTTATGACATCAGTACGTCGCCAGGTACTCTAACGATATTATTATAATAACTGCATTGTCCGAAGCTCGCCCATTCTGCTCGGCTAGCAATTCGAAATTCTTGATTTGCTCTACATTAGTAGTTTCACTAGTTTCAGCCAATTTCTTGACTAGTACCTACGATATTATTATTTTATACCTTTAATTTTTATTAATAAGTACGTATTTTTGCTTAGTTAAATATTATAAAAAAACAACACACCTTTTATAAGCTAAGTAAAAGTTTTTGTATTTTTGTGTTATATTATAAAATATAAGTATGTCACGAAAATACTTTAAAAGGAAATTGAAATACCTTGACATTGTTAAGACTGTCATGGCAACGTTCCCGCGATCGCTAGCTCTAGCTACAGATCGGAAATACGGAGTTACTTGAGAAAACTCAGAAATTTCGCAGAATTTAAAATGGGAAGTTTCTATGCCATCCACAACTGAAGCCGCGTCTAAAATGTAGTCTAGACTAATTTCACGAACGAAATACATAAATGTTTATTATCAGTTACACAACAGCGATTTCTATTGAGCAGCGCGCCCGGCCATGACTCCGGACGGCTGTCAAGGCTTCACTCATTGAAACTTTTGCTAAGATTCAAGTTACACGTGATTTGTTTAAATGTTCCGCGTGGTACTTTTCCTAGAAATCCTTATAAAAACACGCTGGAAGTTCATTACGAAGACTGAGTGTTTGTGTTTTGCAGAATCAGAAATTGCTAATTAAGGAACGGGAAACGAGATGTTTTTAAGAAGTTTAATCGTAGAAGCCTTAGCAGGGTCTTCAGCGAGTGCGACAAAATGTTTGACACCCGTTGAAGCCGCGTGGCGCTTACGATTGCTTTGTTATAAATTCTAAACATGTTTCTGACGTCACAGGTGACGGTATCAGAATCGATATGAACCAACGCCTTCTTATAAGGATGTCTCGAACGTCAGAAGGTTAGGATTTTTTTCTAATTTTTTAAGTTCGTAATTGTTTGGGTAGTTGAAAAAATATTTCAATAGACCTGCATATTCATTTCCTTTTCCATCAGAACTGAAGCAGAAAAAGGAGAATGTCAACCGTCATGCGCATAATTATAGCCTTCATAAAAATCTAGCTTCGTCGCCAACTCATAAGTTTCGCATCGCAAACGAATGTGGGTAGGTATTACATTTCCTGCTGCAATAGTATTAACTATGAACTCGTGACATTTGCCGAGTGTAGTCAGTGATCGCTGAACACATATCTGTGTCGCTGAAACATTGTTTTTTCCTCGCATTCGCTTGTCGTGCCTATGGCATGACGCCCAACTGCCGTGCCAACGCCAGGCGCTACGGCGTTCATATCAAATGACTTAGTTAACTAACTACATTTGAGTGACAGATTCCGACTTGCTATATTTATGTGGCCTGACTTCTTTGATGATTTTTTTTTAGCTCTGTACATAGGTAGGTACTTCCTTTTGAATGAGGCGTATTTTTGGCAGCCGTGTCTGAATTCGTCTATCAAATTTGGTGTTGGATCTTGTCAATGTTAAAATATCCTGTCGGCTGAAGCCACAGGTCCCATATTTGAATTCAAAGTAATCTGATTTCGTAAGTCTACGTAGATACCTCTACCTTATGTTAATTTATAATAGTAAATACTACCTACATTCCATCAAGAATATGGAGCTGTAAATAACAACGACAATCTAGTGTTGTCGTCCTCGGCCCTAATTAATACCAAACTATTGATTTTTCATTAACTAATAGAACATTGACCGCCTTATTTCTATTTTGTGTTGTCTGTATAAACTATGTTATGACCCGATGTGACCTGATGGCCAGAAATAAAAAGGAAAAAGGTCTTAAACCGAACGTACAATAAGTAATGGACATTAATTGCTGATCAAACTGACACACTCCGTAAATTAGCCGTGTTATAGTATCTATAGCCATTTCATACGACTAGGTACTAAATAAATTGTGATTAGAAAATACGGAAAATTTAAGTTGTTAGTTGATCTGGTAAATAATTAATTTCCCTGATTGTATCTGTACTTACTGCCTTTGTTTGTATATGTCACAGTAAGATTGTGAGAAGCGTTTGTTTATAATCTATCGGTATTATTTCCGTTAGATTATGAACTGTCGAAAAATTGTGGACTGGGTTAGGTTAGGCTAGAACTGTCACCAACCGCGCGCGAGCCAAGCGAGCGAAACGAGCGCGAGCGGTCCTACGGCAGCGGCCGGCACGGTGAGCGCTACTTCCAAGTCGCACTCGCAGCTAAGCAGGTTATTTAGCAATAGCGCAAGGTGCGTGTGCGCGTCTCAAGCAAGTTTGGTATTTGTCGGTTTCCCATGGATAGATTATAAACTATCGAAAAAGAATGCCTTCAATTGTAAATGGTTTGTTGCTGTTCACAATTTATCGACAGTTCATAATCTAACTAAACTAATTCCTATAGATCGTAAACTAACGAAGTTCATAATAGGGTGACATATCCAAATACATAATAATATTAATTTATATAAGTACTGCATACAAAGACAGGCGCTGATGTGACGGTTACGAAAACTTCAATCAAAAGGAGACAAAGAAACCACACTAATTCCCGTCTCTCAATAATTTATAAATTATAATACATATACAATAATCATATATGAAGTCAGTACTTAGTTATGGAAAAGTTCAAAAGATATCTATAGGTTACTTAAACAACAGAGCAATTCTGCATACAAATAAACCAGTCTTGTCTAGGCGGGTGTCAGGTCACCAGTATTTATGGACCAGCCACCAACTGAATGGATATCGATTTTGAATTAAAATAAACTGGGCAGCATTCGTCGCAGTGTGCGCTCGTAAAATAGAACGCTCTAACATATTAAACTAAGCTTTGGAAATAAGAGTTTTATTTTAGCAAGCAGAGATGTTTCTCGTATAGTCATGTGGATCCTCTTTTCGTTTTGATCGCACGGTCACAATGCCATTACAAAAAACGTTGCCTTTATGTGATTCCGCTATAAGTATTATGTTAAAATACTTACCTTCTTTCATCGGCAGTCGGGTAAAAAGTATATAGTTTACTTTAAAATCCGGAGAAGCTGGACCTGAACCAACCTGGCGACAATGTTAATAGATCCCAACCATAGATAAATACCACCCGTCTCCAAAATTCCGTGGCCTACTTTAGGATGCTTATCCGGTACGGCTCTAATAATCCTTCCATATCCTAAGGACGTCTTGCTTTCCATTATCGCGCCTCCCGGTCTACTCCTTGATATGCAATGGTCTCTAACTCTAGCCCCCTGAAGCATGAGGCTCCAGGGGGCCGTTGGTCCCGGCTGTCATTTGTAGATCTCTAACAGTTGTTACGGGTCGACAGTAATAAGCCCGAAAGACTGACTACCAGTCTTACCAAGGGGTATCGTTTTACCCAGTAAGTGGGTTGTTTAGGTCAGATAGGCAGTCGCGCCAGGTAAACATGGTTAGACTGGGAGCTGATCCCAACATGACATTGGGAATAGGCTAGGCAGATGATGATGCAGACAGAGGAGGGTAATAGACGTTCGTCAATTTTTCTTGAAAAAACTCAAAAAATTATTTTGTAAAATATTTTCCTGTGCCACAAAGAGAAAGTACATAACAGAAGACCAGCTTCACACAACGAGTGAAAATTGGCGAACGGACACAAAGTAGATGCGCCCGTGCGGTACTAACAGCGATCTCAAACTCATACGAATGCCAGAAGTCGAGATTCCAGGACAATGCTACTCCGTAGCGTAGACGCATTTGTGCGTGCTTTTTCGCTTGATGTATGGAGTTGGCCTTCTGTACGTATTTATTTTGTGGCTAGATGCGATAACACGATCGTGTCGTCGCGCGTCGGCCGTCCGTCGGCGAAGCGCTTGAAACCGCTTCACAAACTCGCCAACACCCGGCAGTATTGATCGCGAGCTCGTCGCGTTCGTACGTACGTGCAGCTCGAGTGAAACAATGACTCCTAAATTAAAGAACAGTCGCTTAGGATTAGAGGACACCGTTTTAATTAAAGTTTTAAAACAGTATAAGAAAAATCCTTGTTTGTGGGACACTACTCATAAATATTACCATAATAAACCAGTCAAAAACGAAGCTTGGGACTCATTATTACAACTATGGCGGAAATGCCAGCCAAGCGCAACACTGCACGATGTGAAAATTAAAATATTTCATATGCGGACAAATTACACACGGCAAAGAAGAAAAGTAAGTGAAACTTTTTTTATTGCAATTTAATTTAAAAACAATGTTGTTTATTTATTTCGTTTATTCATTTTTATACTAAGCAAAGTCAGGGATAAAGTCAGGGAAGTAAATTGATTAGGTAGGTACCAACATACACATCCGTTTGTATAATCGGTCTAATCAGACAAAACAAAACTGTCATCTTTGACAGTTTTATGAAATGCTGTAACCCATGGTTACAGCCACAGTACATAAAATATGTACTATAAATAAATAGTTAATTATAGTACATTCTAATTCCATGGCTGTGTAAGCTCAGGTCCGCTCGGGCATTTCTTTTTACGCGACAATTTTTTGTCCGTCTTTGGATTTTCAACTCTCGGTGTTAAGCTGAGCATTGAGAATCCAACAGCTTGCATTTGATGACAATTATGCGATAAAAAATCGCCCGGCTAACACGGCAAATTGACGTTGGGTGATAGGGTGCCAATTTGCTTAAAAATTAATATCCCTGACTATACATGTCTCATTTTTTTTTTGCATTGTCTTCTGTCATGGTCATGGTGGGCAAGGACCAGAGGTGTAAATGGTAACGTCTGGAAATAGAGATCCGATTACGGAAATTAAGTACTTACCTATTTAATTTTCACTGATAAGAAAAACTAAGTACACTTATAAAGGCTCCCGCAGACAGGCGCCACGTGACATAGAAATTGCTCCACCAGAGGTTCGTCGCGTCTGTCTGCGGGAGCCTTTACCGAGTGACACAGGGATAACTGTGAAAAAAAAACACTATGTAGGTACGTGTTTGCTACTGCATTTCTGTGTACGTACTATATTTATTTTAAATCGAGTCGAATAAAACCCTGTTTGGCTTATTTACATTTCGGCGTCCACTGACCCAACGGTTTGATATTATCAATAAATTGTATAAAACAAAGCTTTTCGTGTTTGTGTGTGTCCTTAGTACTTTTAATAGTTTTGATGTACGAAATGGATTTTGATACGGTTTCCGGAATTTATTCCGAAAGGTTTACTTTGTGTACAATTTATAAAACATTTTTAAAGTGAAACTTCTTAGGCGGCGCGTTCGATAATTGTACGAGAATTGAAAGTGAAATTTCAAGGATGCGTCACGTTTATGCACATTTCGTTACATGAGAGAGAAGAAACATCCTAAAGTCCGACACCACAGGAGTGGAGCGAAAGAGAGCGACGTACACACTCAATACAATGCGATAGAATAAGATAGTGTCGCGCATGCGCGCGTTGTAGATGTACGCGTCAGATGCTATAAAATTATGAACAGCAGAGGTACGCGTGGTACCACGCGTTGTGTGAATAATATTTATCATATAGTTTTGTCATTTTTTACGTTTTTTAGGTTTGTGTCCTGTGATTGTTTAATTATATCAGTGAACAGTTAATATGTAAGTATACTTATAAAACAATTAAAATATTGATACAATAATGACGTTTCTAAGAGAATACTGCGTCAAACAATATAATCTTCTCATCGATGCGATATATGTATGTAATAATTATAAAACAATTAGTACTTATGTCGCGAACTCGCGAGGCATTTCAAATTTTTAAATTAAATGGGCAGTAATGACCGAAATTTGACACAAACACACCTAAGTGTGTCGGTGAACATTCATGCTTTTAATCCGGGCCATATCATACTGCCGAATCGACTTGAAATTAATATGACAATTAAAGGCTTCCCGCAGACCTCTAGTAGAAAAATGTCTATGAAAACTTCATGGAAATTGTTCTACCTGAATCGCGTCGCAACGTCGCGTCGCGTCGCGCCTGTCTGCTAGGGCCTTAAAAGTGCTCTTTTCAACGAGACTTCTCACTAAAGTACTATACAGCGTAGACTTACGGGAAAGTACATTCCGAAACTCTGTAGGTTACAATTTACCTAAGGAACATTTTTTCCCTGTTGGTTCCGTGCGCAAGTAAACAAAATTAAAGTGTCTGTTTGTGATGTCAAAATAACAGCTTTTTACTAAATGCTTTAAAGATCGTATGTACTGTACTTATAACATTTTTTTTTTAGTTGTCGTGTCTGTCTGGTTGTTGCACAATCTCCAAAACGGCTAGACCGATTTTGACGGCACCTTCACTGGCAGATAGCTGATGTTATAAAGACTACTTTTATTTTAGAAAAAGAATTATCCACGCTCTTGTTTGTTCTACCAAAATCGCGTCGCGACTGTCTGCTCGAGCCTTAAGTCGATTAAACATAAAAAATGAAGTGGGTATCTAAGTATCTATCTATTTTTCACCTATCCCTAACAATACGCAGTACCTACAACATCATCATCATTTCAGCCGAAAGACGTCCACTGCTGGACAAAGGCCTCCCCCAACAACTGCCACTTCGACCGGTTCTGTGCTTTCCGCATCCAGCGGATTCCTGCGGCCTTCACAAGGCCATCAGTTCACCTTGTACCTACAAACCTTATTTAATTCGAAATGCGTGAATGGTTTACCTCGATACCATTCGGTCATTTTAGTGTTTCCGCGACAGACCTACCTAAGTAGGTAGGCATATAAGTGAACCCTCTGTGGTATCCACCAGGGGCTATCTGTTTAATCCGGCGGCCGCTAGGCAGCGCTGCATGTGTCGCGGTGCGGTGTGAGTGTGTGTATGGTGCAGACTGTCTGCACATGCTTGTGTGCGTGCGTAAACGGCAGGCTGCAGTGTGCTTGTGTGTGTGAGGGAGACTCGGTGCGCATGCGTCTGAGCGTGTGTAAAAGTCGCGTAGAATGAAGTCATATTTTATCAATAAAAAATGCGAATTAGTCAACTTTTAAACCAAAATGTTTTGAAACTTCGCGACACATTACATAGAGGTGTTCCTAGGACTCAAGGACCATAATAAAATTAACCTACAAAATTCGGGAAGTACACTTTCCCGTGATTCCAAGCTGTAAACAACATACAATTAAATGACACAACTTTACATAGGTACGTTTTTATACTCCACAGATATTGCCATGTCAAAAAAAGTAACCGAACGATCCCAAAGGAGTCGAGAAGTAAAAAATGTCCCGAAGGTGAGAAAAGTACCTAAAACAGGAGCAGAGCGCATTCGTGAATACAGAGCACGAATAATGGCCCTTGAGAATACAGCCACACCTGGATCTGCAACTACTGTTGAGGGCATGTCAATCCAAACAGTATCTCAAAAAAATTTGGGAGACAACCAAATTGAAATGCGTGGAAATCACCGTTCGTTACTTTACGAAGCCCTCAGGCGACAAAGCAGCCAAGATAAACAGGAAGCACGAGACCATCATCGACAATCTGTCGCGGTTTTGGACGCTTCGTCAACACTTAGTACTACTAGTATTATACAAATGCAGTCTAACACTCAAAAAGTGACAAAGTTGAGGAGACATACAAAAACTGCTAAAACACCAGCAGAACGTTCTCGCGCTTATAGAGAACGGAAAAAAGCTTTAAAGAATGCAACCTATCAACAACTCATGATCGATACAACTCATTCAAACGTCGATGATGCACAACTATGTGTGCTTGAAGAAGTATCTCAAGAAGCAATCGACGTAGGAACATCAACTGCACGCAGTCGACAATGCGGAGCGCGAAAATTACCATATGAAGATGTTGCTGAACCACCATCCAGTCCATCCACTTCCGGATCTTCAAAAAATGCGGTATATAATGACAATTGTGTAATACATCGTGAAACATCTCTCTTTAGGTTGACTCATCTTTCTTCTACCAACAACATTAATCGTGTAACATTGATAGCTGTTGTTGATAGTGCGAGTAACATTAAGATCGCTGATTCCTATGTGCCTTACAGTGAATATCGTCGTTTATTTTGTATTTCTTAGTTAGCTATTTGTATCTCATTGTATGCTGCAACGGTTGACGTCAACACGTCAACGCTGGCTCTCGCTGATGACAGCGCTGGGGCTCTGTCTCGAATAGGGTCACAGCATTATGCTGATGATGGCCGTTTATTTGACGCATATTTTCCTCCAACTTGTTCATTTTTGTGCCTGTGTACTTTCTTTGCGTCATGTTTACAAACATATTTTCTTTCTCTCTTTCTTTCTTTCATCATGATAAAGCTTACCGTGAATTCAAAATAAATGTGTAGTTATAGCAGTTTTGTAAGACAATCCATCTGAACGTTGTTCAGCTGTTTCACTTAATGGAGCTGTTATGTAAAACAACTAGCGGTTTTAAAAAAACAGCGATTCTAAAATCCGCCGATCGAATGCAGAACGGTTTTGAGTCCGCGACGTCGCCCGAGCCGTCCGACTCGCCAGTTCCACGCCAGCGCTTTCGTCGGCTCGACGCGTCGAGCGCCGCCGCTTGCCGAACTGAGAGAGCACAGCTGTGTGTGCTATTTAATCGATATGTTGAATAAACAAAAAAAACGAGAACTTTTATATAAATTCGTTAAACAGTTCAAAAAATCACAGTGCTTGTGGAATCCTGAAAATATTTACTATTATCATAAACCTGCAAAGGAAGACGCTCTCTTAGTTTTATTAAAACTATGGAATAGTTATGAGAATATGACATTGCAAGGTCTAAAAGTAAAAATACAGGGTATACGGTCACTTTATCGAAGACAAAGGAAAAAAGTGAGTGATAGCATATTGTTCACAACTATTTAAAACTTTCATTTAGCGACTTGAAAATAATTTTAGCATAATTACAATGATTAAATTAAATGAATAATTAGTCAATCATCATGTTTTCGATCATTGATTTTTTTTTGTTGATATCTTAACCTTTCATTAAGTAATAATGTCTAGAGATAGAGAGTGACGCGCTACAAAAGAACTTGGACAAACAGGCCTACTTTTGCATTTGTGCGTGATATCTACGTCTTACACTCGTGCAACGTCATTGTGCTTTTCGAGTGTACGTGCATTTAGCGGCTAACAGTTGGACGCTATTATTTTCGACGAGTTCACAGCTTTGACTGTCTTTTCCAGACATATTTATATCTTTGATTTTTGCTTCCTCCAGTGCAGGAGTTGAAGGTATTTCGGATTTCACGATGCGCATTTTTTTTTTTATCTGCGTCGTATTCACACTTCTGCGCATTTTGGAACTACGACCATTAAATAATTATTAGAGTAGAATTCATGTTTATCTGAAACATGCTTTATACCATACTTCAAGTTAAAGAGATAGTAAATATTCTGAACTACTTACAGATTTTTTTAACTTGACAAATCATCGAGATTTTATTATGATATGTAGTTTAATATTAATGTATGTATTGTATATGTAGTGTATTAGTTAGTGTATCTAATATTAATATACACAAAAACCTTCCGGAATAAATTCTCTAAATGATGGTGAAAACCGCATCTAAATCCGTTTCATAGTTTAGAAAAACAACGCGGTCACACAAACAGACACGAAAAGCGACTTTAATTTTAAGTATAGATATAGATAAGGAATAATAAGAACTAGAAACACTACTTTAAGCCCCATGCAGACGGGCGCGACGCGACACCGGTAATTGACATACCGTGAAGTTTTCTTAGAAATTGTTTTGTTAGAGTCACGTCGCGTCAGTCTGCACGAGGCTTTATCCCACATCATCTATATTCGTATTCGTATAGAATACTGATTTATATTTTCTTTTTAGGTTGAATCGAGTGCAGCGGCTTCTGTTCACTACAAACCAACACTATGGTACTATAAGCATCTGAACTTCCTGTCTGGCAACAAGGATCCCGATTCTGAGGATTCAGATTCAGACCATAATGACGTAAGTATCACAATAATATGTAACGCTTTAAGGCTCTTACATACTGGGGCGTGTAACTAAACACAAGATTCAATTCAACTAGGTACACACCTCGATTAAGTAACAAAGAATAAAAAAATGTCTGCAGGATATGATTTGCATTGTCTAATTGATCAGTCTGAGTAAAGAGTGACGACGACGAGTGAGAGACGATGGAACAGGCATGTATAGGACTGACATAAGCTATCGAAAAGGTCATGTCAATCCTGTTGAAGTCGTTCTAGAAATACGAAACGCTTTGGAAGCGATTGTCACTTGTCTAGGCCCTCTGGAGTCTCAAGTATTTACTATCTACCGTACCTTTGCGAAGACTTGTGAATATATTTGTCAAGCCAATTTTTTTTCTTTCAAATGCTAACCTCCCATCTCATTTTCAGGACACCGTGTACGTGCAACTTCCACGTGGTAAAAAAAGGCCAGCAACAGCAGTCGCTCAGGAAGGAGCAGCAGATACATCGACAGACGCGTCTGCAGCGGCATTCGGAAGATCAGTAGGAGCTCAGCTGCACCACTTGTCCAAAATGCAGAGATGCATCGCAGAAAAACTTATATCCGACGTCATATACCACGCGAAAATGGAGCAGCTGTCATTGGACACAACTATTGATGTCAAAGAAGCTGCAGATGATCAAGTTAGCGTCTTGATCCCTAAAGCAGGACCATCTTGGTATGACACAGACACAGCACTCGATCCTGGGCAAGAATCTTCGTCCAGCTGCAAATTAGTCAATACCACAGAAGATCTCGTCAGAAAGGAAATTGCGGAAACAGAAAGTGCAGTGAATTTTATTAAAATGGAAAGAGACGAAACAGAAAATTATTGTTTCCAAGATGATGAGGATGAACAAAGCCATGCTATAGATATTATTAAAGAGGAATTAATGTAGCTCTGGCATTTTATTGAACATTATTTTTTTAAGCCAATTCAGTCAATTTCAAATAAATCTTTTCTTAATAAGTAGACTTTAGTTTTACTAAACCTTAGTGTACTCCATAGAATACTTGAAAAAAATATATTTTCCCTCGTATCAGGTCGAAACATAATTAATTATGAGAATAGGTCACTCGTGTTATAATGTTTTTGATTATTCGCCAGTTTGCAAGATGACTGGCGAAGTATGTCACATCCATATAATTATTCTAGTTTATAATAATTTTAATATATATTTTTTTATTTAATCAAATCTGACAACCAGTCCTACTTAGGGGTATCGATTTATCCAGTAACTGGGTTGTGGAGGTCAGAAATTCAGAATACTGGTATTCAGCTGCATCCAGTTAGACAATACGTAAGGCAGATGATGAGGATTTATTTAATCAAATTATGAATGTTAACATTCAATATTATCATCTTTCTGTAGGTACACACGGCTACACATCAAGCTATACATTTCCAGTTTATGCTGATCTCGCACTGTATAGGATTTCCGTACAATGCGAGGCCAGCTTATAGCGGAAATGTATAGCTTGATGTGTAGCCGTGTGTACATTTAAAATTATTGATGGTGTTAATCGAGCATCAATAATTTGCTATACGGTTGCCAACCACGTCCCCGACAGAGTTGACCATGGTTGGCGACCGGCAGAGTCGTCTCAAATTTGGTAGTAAACCAACATCTACACGGTTGTTAACCATCAAGGTCACCTCTGTCGGGACGCGGTTGGCAACTGTGTAGCAGACACTTTAGTTGGCTAGCTATTTACTTTAGAAAAAAAATTCGACAAGAATGTGACCGACTTTCTTTGTCTGCGAACAATGCCAGTTTTACCTGTAGTTGTGTAGGTATCATCTGTAATCTGTCTGGATGCGTTGGTTCATGTTCGAACATTTTCTATACATATACTCGCGTTAAAGGCTCCTGCAGACAGGCATGACGCGAAGGTGCGACGAGATCCTCTGTTGTGTCTCGTCCCGGCTCGCCTGTATGCGGGAGCCCTAAAACCACTTTAACTGATTTCCATCGTCTAATAGGTACGTATAAGTACCTATATTCCGTTCGGCATTATAATTATTCACGTTGGGAATATACGGTGACGCAGCGAAAAGGGGTTTATTATGGCCATCCGATTGAAACCTCGCCTCGTTCGGAAAAGCCTAAAGCAATGCCAAAACTACACCACCACTCTGTGCATGCATACCTACACGCTCACACGCACACATAATTATACAACCCAACTACACCTCGTGAGCCTTTGTATTGCAACGTCCATAAAACTTATTAAAAAAAATAGAATTATGTCCATTTAGACAGAAATTATAGAAGTTCAAAATTATTTGGTAGACTTCCGTCTTGTATTATGTTAATTCTGTATTTTCAGGTCAGTCGAGTGTAAGGTCACTACTTGATATCGTTTTAATTTAATAACACTAAAGAATAAGGCATTTACTCCTCTGCAATAGTAAGCGAAGCAAGCTTTTACCAACGAAAACATTAATCTCCCACTCGCTTATGTATACGCAGCCCCGACCCCCGAGCAGAATCCCACAAAACAGAATCCAGTCCTAACGCACACAAACTTATATAACTCGTACGCGCGCTGTAGTATAGTAAACACACACAGACGCAAGGTACAGCTGATCTCGCCCGATCACTTCGAGACGGGTAGCGAAATAGCGTTGTGCGGCGTTGCCACACCGTGCGCCGGACGTTGCCGCTCCGCACACGACACAACACAAGTAAATATTCGAAATTCGAACTTGGATGGCATTGCGAATTGGATAATGTGCAAACTGGTGTAAGTATGTTCTATACGTATATGTGTGTGTAGTATTAAGTAGGTATTCAATAACGGTTCCCTGCCAATTAAATGGGCTGAAACTGGTTTTAATTTTGGGCGTTTGTTAATTGGACGGTAAAGAGAAAAACATCGGACGTGATGAGGTTTTTTATACTCAGTTGCAGTATCTCTTGTAAGTTTGTTAAAAGATTCGATACTTTTAGGGCATAAAATGCAAGATCATTAAATTGTGATCAGAAATTTTATGGCAAGCCAGCTCTGCTCGATGACCGGAGACCGGACCACTCAACACGACCTCGACTGGTTAAGTTTTCGATGCCTCGTGTGCAAATTGACTAGCTGGATATAATTTTTCTAGCTGCGTCTTCACATACTTTTAAATAAGTGCAACGTTTTAGAATCGACTGCCGCCAACATTGAAACTATTTGGACTCTCCTCCCGTTTGTTGAATTTTGAGGCCCCTGAACAAAACTGAGCATCCCCAGCGTTCGAGTTTTCGGAGTAGGTATGTTACCTTCTGCCAACGCTTTTGGTGCCTTGATTTCTGTTTAGGAATCGTTTTTACAAGCTGTTTACACTAGGTACTTCATCTTACTCAGCTATCTATCATATCATCCAGTTAAAAATCTCCTTTAGTACACTAACTAGGTAAAAAAACTCTATCTACACTAAATTATATTTAACTATCCTAACCTTTACAACGCTACGAATGCTAAAGGGATTACTTTAACCAAGAATGCCATAAAATAGGTCCTCTGAACGACCTTACCCGTGGTGACTCATAAGTTTAGAAAGTGCGCAGAACTTAGTCAAGGTTGTTGTCAATTTATTAAGTATTAACAATAACAATATGGTCACGTGGAGCAGCTGCCGCTAATCGTGACTTTGAGCTTGTTCAGTAGATATGGACAAATATTTGTACCTACTCATACCTACTTACTACAAACCAACCTTCCTCTTTCATTAATTTGACTGATGCGTCAACTTGAGCATTTGACTTTGTGAGCTTGAGCTTATGCTCGGAAAATCATGGGGAAAAAGTCCAACCCAATTTGAAACTAATAAATACCTAAGGTCTGGTATTAAATCAAATTGATATAGCATAGTTTTTACACTAATATCATAATTTTCCTGCCCTTGTCCCATTCTACTTGGGGTT
This sequence comes from Lithophane socia, assembly GCA_947522985.1. Taxonomy (NCBI): domain Eukaryota; kingdom Metazoa; phylum Arthropoda; class Insecta; order Lepidoptera; family Noctuidae; genus Lithophane; species Lithophane socia. The sequence continues at coordinate 7,608,883 of OX383271.1, read as the reverse complement.
GGCACAACACTTCTTCCATTCTCATCTGTCAAGAGTTACGCTATACGACTTCTTTTTCTAACATAATAATTTCTCACAATCCAACCACCCTTTCTTTGGTCATCCTCTCCTTACAGTTTACGTAAAAAATTATAATACGTAAGTACCTCTACATTATTATATAACAACTTTACCAAGGCATCGTCCTCATTCTTGCGTGAGCTTGCCGGGAAAACGCAAGAATCGATGATGAATTCCTTGCAAACGTCCAAGGCGAGGCTACGCTTATGGAAACAAGTCATGCAAACATTTGCTATCGGAGCCATTGCACGAATAGTCCCTTCGTCCATGAACTCCAGGATATGGCAATATGCCTAATATGATCCATGTGTGAATCCTCCAAGAAGAGCCCAGTATTGATTTTGAATGTTCGTTGAGTACGACCGAACTGAAACTTGGGTGGGTCACGTGGGTCTCACTTACCTTCTAGCTACGAAAATAGAACGGACAAGATCAACTATTTTAGCCAATACCTAGTCGTGGAATCAAAATGCAAATAAAAGTCTAGGATGTCAGCTATCAAGATTCCAATTAAAGTACCTATATCTAGAGAAGTAGAGATGCATTTAGAAATTAAAAATAGAACGATTGAAGAAAAGTAGTGCCGGTGCCAGTCTGAAGTAATAAAAGTGGTCATTTACAATCGACTTGAGCATTCGAGCACAGAATTCGAGCAAAAATAGCGCCTACTTTCTCGTACTCGTAACTGTTATTTTTTGACTTACTCTATTTTCTTTCAACCACGAAGAAATTTCTTCTAAACATGAAGTGGAAGCTGGAGCGTGTAGTATTCGCACATCGCAGTCGGGCAAGCCTGAAGCCGGGCTGGCCGACAAAACAAAGTTGAAGCCAGCCGATAAACGTGGCGCGGCATCGATCGGCGACGTTGCCGTTCCGCCAGCGCTGCGCGTTGCCGCTCCGCGCGCCTATTATTATTTATTATGTTACGCGCGGCCGCTGCACGGCTTGCGTCACTCGTGCATTGCCCGGACTCGAGTGTTTTATGCCAGAGTGTCTTCAGAAAAGAGGAGGAACTTGGAGGGATACTCCCTACAGCAAATCCTAGCCATGACTCAGTGCGTCTAGCGACCTAGATCTGTCAGAAACAAAAGTATAAACAAGACGACGTCTAGCCGTCCTACCTACCTAGACGCCAAAACTTTATTGTTTCGACCAGCAGAATTCGTTTTTTACGCTGAAAGGCTTCAAATAAGATATTCAAATATATCTTTTTTTCTTGTAGTCGACAACGATGAAAAACTTTATAATGTAACTTTCACTTTTGTCCAACGAAAATTATTATTGTGAACGATTTGTAACTTGGTGTGTTTTCAATCATGGTTACGTAGGTGTATTGTTTGCTTTCACATTGGAAAATCTCGTGGAGGCTGTCTTCATTTTCGGTTTAGTGATTTCGCTTCATCGCTGCATCGGTTGGATTTTGAGAAGTAGAATTAGCGAAAGACAACTGGAGAGCCAATTATTATCCGCAAATGTTAGTGCATCTTTGCATCCGTCAACAGCCTGATCATTGATTAATAATGAGAGATCTATTTCTAATATATTGTTTTTTAAATTATTAGTCATGGAATTTATGGTGTAGATAATTTCAAGTGATTTTGCGCCAGTGCAATATTCGATCGAAGAATCCAATATAATCATGAGTGCAGTTCCCTGCGCAAAAATTTATCAGAAATTCTTCGCTATCGGCGTTCGACGGAACGAGCAAGACGCCAAATGAATTGGGATTCCATTCGCGAATCATATCGTCGAGGCAAAACAAGTTTTACAAGTCGAACACAAAAAATAATAATAGCGCCAGTTGGCAACAAAAGACACCTCATTCAATACAATATTACCTGGGTTGAAAAAAGAGAACATTTATGTGTGAGAATACACCCCAATGAATTTGTAAGACTGGAATTGGATACATTGAAGGCAAATCTCGTAAAAAATTATTTAGGTTTGACGATTTTTGGTTCAAAATCTCAATTTTCAACATCTACATCTCTTAAAACTTGTCACACTTACATCATCATATTTTTTCTCGGAATTCGACAGTTTGTCTTTGTTAAAAGAGACAAACACGGCAATTTGGTGTGACCTTGCATACCTCCCCCGCTTAGTCTTCGTTCATTAATCTCTATTCGGTAGCAGTCGGCGTAGATAGATTTTTAACAGATGTAAACTAGTTTCTTATTTTAGGTCTAAAAATCTAGCACTGTTTTTCTACAACTTATAATTTATACATCACAGTAACATCACTTGCGCTGGTCTATCAATCAGAGGATGTCGACATAATGGCTAGCGTTGTTCTTAATGTAAATTTATATCGGAGAACTTAGAAGCAGTTATTTTTAGTCTGATATCTAATCGGGTTTGACATATATGACCTAGGACAGAAAGAAAATAATCTAAAGGCAAAATAAGGAAGAGTCGAAACCAAATTCGACATGCTTTTTTACTTCATAGTTGCTTTTCAATATGTAGATGATAGAAACTATAGTAAAAGAGATATATTTGTTATAAATGGTATATGATTGAGGATTACACCTAGCTAAAGTATTGTGGTCAGAAAAAAATACTTGCATACTGATGCAAGTATTTTTTTCTTAGTTATTAACCGCTATATCCGGACTCCTTTGCATGATAAAGAAAACTTGAGTTTTGTTTATCATGCAAAGGAGTTGCCAAAAGAAATTAGCAATGAAAACTATGAAACAAATTATGATCCTAATCTATTTGAAGCAGACGAAGTTGCTCAAAGTGGTGGATGGTTCCCAGCGACCGACGGAGGGTTTGGCTAATTTCGAACTATCCGAACACTAGCTGCTAGTTAGTGATGCCAATCACCTGATGCTTGTTATTTTCGCACAAAAACTAATCATTTTATGTTTCTACTACACTTCGTCGGGAATCATTCAATCATATATCGCTAGAAGATGGTTCATTCATAATTAAAATGAAATTTACATAAATAGCAACTTATACCTAATTAATTAATAAAAATAACAATATTATAATATCCTAACTTAACTAGATTAGGTTCAAAATACAGCCAAAGAAAATGATTAAGTAAGATTTGCTTACCGACAGTTGCATCCAACATTATTCAGTTCCTATAAAGGGTCAACAATTTAGCTTCAAGCGTGAGCGATTCAGCTGCTTTGAATACTTGAACAGAAGCTTGACAAGACAATCAAAATACTAAATATATGCGAAAACCTTGTTTGCAAGTTTTTGTCTGCTATTTTGACAATATTTATATTTTGTCGGGATATTGCAACACATGTGGTGATTGGTACGTCCTTAACAGCATGCATATTGTTTCCAATAATGGCAATAGTGTTAAACAGTTGATTTTGAAGTACGGATTAACTATATTACCTGATTAGGGATAAACAGAGCCTTAGCGAGGGTAATCTGTAATAGGTTCCAACAAAAATTTTGAAAGGGCTACTAATTCCCTAGCACGAAGGATTAAATTAATTAATTAATGGATGCATTATCGCGTTTACCTGCAAAATAACCTTTGTATACCGTGATCCCTAATCCGCCATTAGGAATGCTGGTAACTGTAAAGTCTTCACCTGTTTGCAACGTTTTATTACTGGGCTCTAAAACCGGATGTTCCACGCCCGGTATACATAAAAAAGTCTAGGGCGATCTCCGAACAAAAAATACATCCTACATATTACGCAGCTGCGCTGAACACCCTGCCCTGCCTGTTGTGAGGCAAACAAAGCGCTAAGTGGCAGGTACTGTCGTGTCCTCGGAGGGTGACGGACGCCCAGCCCAGCGCGCTATAAACATTATAGATTTTCTGCCTCGCCCGAGATCCATTCCAGGCACACCCAGTTTGTTGTGCCTTTACTCGTACCTCGCTTGCGGCTGCGTACATATCCGTGAACGAGTTTGTGCAGCTCGATTTTAGCGAGAATATCTGTACGAACCTATTTCTAGACTTGTTTACTTACATCAAAGAAATAGAATTATGTACCAGCTGTTATTTCATTTGCCAGAGTATGCAATTTGCCGGCCGGTTCTAGCGAAACAACTCCAAGAATTATTTATTAACTTTTTAAAACACCTGCGCAATCTTATAATTGCTGAACCCGTTAAAGCACGTACGGTGTAATCAGCTGTGCGGTGCAATGTTTCACGGGAAAAGGCTTTATTATAAGCAACCTTATTGATTGAGTACTCTCACGCGATACTGACATCAAGTTTTATGTGACTCATGGACTACATAGGGTTCCTTGCCACTGCAATAGAGGCGAGGCCGTAATGTGCCGCGTGTCTCGTAAAGGCCTTCGCGTCATTTGGGCTAGGGTAATGTATGTTTATGTCACACGACCTTTTTAATTTCATAAACAAAGCAGCTATAGACGAACTCTCGCTCGCGTGTAGTTACTGTATCAATTTTCCAGTATTGCGCTTATCGGGTGTCTAGCTTTGACTGTACTGATTGCTCTGCTAAAACGAATTAGTAGACCAATTCATTAGCAGCTCTTAACCTAATTAGTAATTAGTTAGAGTTCAAACTAGTTATTTGTCCTATAGAACATGTTTCTGGTTTGTAAACAAGAAATAATCCCTGAGTACTTTTGTAATTATCTTCTAAAATACTTCTTTTGTTTTTAAGAGGTATATTTTCAACTCTCATTCATTAAACGTTAATGAGGCCTAATGTCCCTGATTCGAGGAAGGACACGTTTGATCAAATGATTTTAATTCCAGAAATGAAGGGTCTTCCTTAATTAGAATTGGACATTGTTGGGATATTTTGGCATGCAGCAGTGTTGAAGTTGGGTTGTGAACTTGTCTTTGATAGTAGGGAATGACGGCAGCCTTATTATAGGTACAAAATTAACAATTTAGTATATGCTAGTCTATTAAAATTTTTAAAATTATAACTGCTTCGGCATTTTAAGGTTAGCAAAAATGTAAATAAACTTTTAGTATATTAGTAATTAAAATCGAGATTCACTGTTGTTTGGAGTTTCTTCTACTGACATTGCCAAAGCACCTTAGTCAAACATTCCCATGTATGCGTCTTTAGACCTTCCATATTATTACTAAGAAAATATATTTGTTTTTAAACTTCTGAATCGGCTTATCTGTCAATAACTACGTAACATAAAAAAACGAGTTTGAAAAAAATCTGGCAATAGTTGTTGTTTATGTTGATGATTTCATCATTCCCGAAAGTCTTCGTTCAACAAAATGGTGTTTCCAAGTGTAATGAAAAAGATGAAAGTTTTTTAATCTTATCTATACGATTTAACAGCTGATAAGAGTATTTATTGCGATTTTATTTTGGAAATCATACTGATAGGTAGGTATTCAGATTCTACTTCAGAAAAATCTTACGATAAATGCGTAGGCCCTCTCACAGAGAGGAGGCCCGTGTCCCAGCCCAGCCGTCCCAGCAGCAAGATTATAGGTTGATAAAAAATGCGTAGGTTTATTATGCGTAGTATTTATTTGTGAAGAACAAAATAGACGGCATATTTTTGAGATGTCGCATTCCGCCTCAATGATAACCCGTTGGCTGCACGTTCGATGTCAACTAAACACGTGCTTCAGTACGCTCAATGATATACGCAGTAGGTATAATGTATGTGGTTGTCGGAAGGGTCAGCCGCCCCGCGCTGCGCCGCTCCCCCGCGTTCTATCGATCGCGCCACGTTGCCGCCCCGCTACTTTCCCCGCGACGATGCCAGCTCGCGGTTACTATTTAGACAGATTATTGTAACAAGACTGACTGGTCCTGGTGTATCATTACTTGTTGCCAGCGCTCCTCGCTGTGATCCTACGTTAGAACTGGCCAGGCCCCTCGGATGTTTACCACGTTCAAATTAGCTATACTTTGTAAGCTAGCCTCCATCTTGGCCTTTTTTGCTCTGAGTTTAAGTTTAAAATACATTTCTCCTAATCCCAGGCATTTTCGTATTATTTTGTTTATTACATTAGGGATCTGTTTAGCTTTTCAGCGATAGAACGACTAACGAGTAACGTTATTTCACTTGCTCCAAATATTTAGGTATCGTCAGTGCTCTATTTATAAATCCTGATGTTTATAAACTCGTTTCATTCATCTTTATACTTTCGTATTGAACCGTACTTACCTAAACAGTTGGTGTGTGTATCTATTTTAGCATTTCAACTTGACTGAGTTGTTCTTTTAACTACATAAAGCAATTTTGCTGTCATTTTTGAAATATCTGACTAGGTATCTATATTATTTAAGTAAGGAGTCGAATATTATGTAGTTTTTATTAGAACTTCATTGTGAACGTAAACTAAGTAAAAGGAGTATGTAAGGATCGTAGCAGATGGAATTCTGTAGTTTCTACCTATCCCCATGGGAAGAAGGCGTGAGTATATGTAGGTATGTGTAACATTGTTCCGACACCTTATTCAGAGCAAGATTATAATTGAAAAAGATGAATGACAGAAGGATGAATTTAATAATATTAATGATGATTAAGAATTGATAAAAGCGATAAAGAAAAGAAGAAAAACACATGCTGCGCCAGATAAATTGATATAAGGGGATAAGGAAATGTCGATATAAATAAAATAAAAGATGCTAAAAATAAATAAATAAATGATGACGATGTCAATGACAAAGTATGTTATTATAATTATTGTAAGCGTGTATTTTCCTGTTTATAAAGCAACTAAGAAATAATGAACAGTCTGTCTTAGAGGAGTCCATTTCTGACAAAGAATACAACAGTCATTGCAAAAATGAACGTTTATTTATTATAAAAAAATGGAATGATGAGGCAACAGAACTTCGGTTAGGAGAAATCACCTGTGGTTGGGTCTAACTTTATATAGTTCCGTTTACCGTTAGACGACCTTAAACCTTTGATTAAACACAGCACTTCACTCCTAAATTCTAGTTTTTGGTCCATATTAAACTCCCTAACTGCAGGTAATAAAGATTCGAAGAAAGACCTGTCTTCATCCTCAGCAGTAGTATTAAAACTAACTGTAGCGTCCGGGAATGGCGTATCTACATATTCAATGTCAGTTTCTTGCTTCGTTGGCCTTTTTCTTTTTAAATTCTCTATAGTGGATGGAGAATCTTCCGGGTCACTACCCCAGATGCTCGAGTCATTTAACAAATCGAATTTTCTCGTTCTAACGCCTATTTTTTTCAGCTTCGGATCTTCTTCCTCGCTCTGGTCGTCGTTATCGCATTCCACGTCGCTTCCCGACTGACTGTTCTTATTATTGTACAAGTCAGTAAGAAACGACAAATGTTTCGCGTACACATACCCCTTTTTGCCATATTTCCTTTTACGATGACGCACGAATGAGTCCCTTATATTTCTCCATTTTCCGTGCAGCTTACGATCTGGAAAGTGGAATATTTATATTTTATAGTTATTATATTAATATTTCGTATTAATTAGATCTCTTCCAGCTTCTCTGCCTGCTGAATACTGGTATTCAGCTGCATCCGGTTAGACTGGAAGCCGACCCCAACATAGTTGGGAAAAGGCTAGGTAGATGATGATGAATTAGATCTCTTCCTCTTTTATCCTACATACACTTTTTTTTTTTTTTCTGGAAAAATTTCTCCTCACATAATATATTATCATAAGTTCATAACTTTATATACGATATTCCATTGATACTTATAGTTTGTATAAACAGAATACAAACATATTAAGGGATATTAGTAAAATATAACATCGTCACAGCATTTTGGCAAAAATGAGAACACTAAAAACCTCGAATGAACCAGTCTTGTCAAGACATGAAAATATGAATAACATCGTAACTTGACTCCTCGCGAAGACTTGGCTGCAAACAATCAATTTAACACACGTAATCTAGATCTAAACTGCAATAAATAATATGTTACTGCGCTAGCTAACGCTCATATCAACAGCTCATACCAAACGCCAAAAATGACCGAATGAACACAAACATGGATTGCTTTTGCTATATTCATTCGTCAAATGAAAGGACTCCAGGTTAGCCGAAAATAAGTCGAAAAGGTATTACAATAGATTATATTGAAAAGCTTACTTCTAAAGAAGAAATTGGTGCTAGAAAAACATATTATGAGCATACTATGTTTTTTCTACCACCAATTTCTAATTTGGTCCTATTGAAACTAAGTCAGAATAAATTTCTGATCACCATTTATTTTTATTAATTTTTATCGCTACGAATATCATCTTGTATGCATTCTACTCTTTCACTTCGATGGTCTACTAGTAGGATGAAGTCTGAAATGGCGTATGTACTGCTTCACGAGAACACGGAAACTCCCAGAATTAGCGTTGTTGTGCTTGTGAGATTGCATCTTCTAGGGCTTACCGCCTCGCCGTGTTCATATGCTATAGTGTCATTTCAGAGTGGACAAGCTATAACCACTACCAGGGGTAGTATTATGATGACGTATTAATGCCATCATTATTCTACTGCGAAAACGGGATGGAGCTAGCGGCCTTGTCTAGCTCCGTCCCTCTCACACTGAAAAAATGGTGGCATTGCTGAAATGGCCTACGAGGATTTACTGTCTAGAAATTGAAAAGTTGACTAACCTTGAATAGAAGGTAAGTACTGTAAAAAGAATTGCCTTTTCTAAAGTGTAGGTTATTTACTATCGATTTTTACAAGTCAAGAGTCTGACTCATGAACTAGGTTTTATTAAAACTCACTTCTGTTATCGTCGTACACTCATCAAAGCTACAAACGCTGTTCAAGCACATATTCTCAGTAATTTAGTAAGTATTTTCCTTATTGTAAGCACCGAGAAATAACCAGAAGTGAATGGAGGCGTTGAAGTTACATTGCACGGCGAAAGGTAATGGCTCCGGAGCGACCACGAACGCGATCGGTCGGTCGACTAGTTGCACAACCGCGAGTCGCGACCTCTGCTTTCAAGGTGACGCATTTCACAGGTATACGTTGGATCGCGCACGTTGTTTTTATGTAAATAAAGTATCGAGATTGCCTATTCACCACTAGACCTTTCTGAATATTGACGCCACTAGCTCTGTCGACTGTCGATGATTCTAAAAACGTGTTTATGGTTAGGAACTTTTTTTGGTTCTTCAAAAAAGTGACGTGTTTTTGTAAATTTAAAACTTTTACAAAATCGGGCCGTCGTTTATAAGACCTAAACCTATTTAATGTATCACTATCTTATCTAGCTACTTGTTATTTGTTACACTTCTTGAATAGCTGATAAAATGTATAATTTATCTGATTTATATGCGTGTTGTATTCGTGGATATTATTGTCATACTTACAAACATCGATTTTTTCCTTATCGGGAATTTCTTCAAAATCAGATATAAATACCCGAGCTATGTCAGCCCACGCGTTCTGCTTCTTACTCTTGAATCGATGGTCTTCACTGTTTATGTCCCATATTTCTGGATACTTCTTCACTTCACTTATAAACGATTCAACGTCAAGACAGTATGAGCTCATATTTGGCACATAGAAAAACGCCGCGATTTAACTGCGACAAACAAACACGGCAGCCGGTACGGACGATCGACGCGGAATGACGCAGCGGGGTCGCAGCGGCCCGCCACCACGTCGCACCTCAGCTGCGTTTCGTGCACGATCTGGCAACGTCGCACGCTCGCACGCCGATCCGCCGCGCGCCGGTCGTCCTCGTCGTTTTTGTTTTAATTTATTGTAATTTATTTGTTTACCGTTTTGTTTAGTAGTAATCTGAATGACGTAGGTAATTTAAGTCATTATTATTACATGATATAATCAAATGAATCAATTAGCTTGCAAAGGTTTATTTTTATCTCCGTGATTGTAATTCCTCGTGTGTCAGCCAGTCTGATTACCTACTGCCATATTGGTATTAAAATGTTATGTACAGTTATTCCATTGTAAATGCCGCCACTGTGGATATGTGCTCTATTACGTACCTATGGGTAGGTACGATACAAGCAGGCAACGTCGGAAACATCAGAGGAAATACCTACTAAAGTAAGGACCGGGTCATGTCCAATTGTTATTTTTATAAATAAGTATTACATAACTACCTATCTTGTGTCTTGTGATCTTGTCTAGGTCAGTTTATTCTTTATTTTCATGACGGTATGATGACGATGATTATTTTCCAAACATGCCTTTTTGAATGGGTTTACCGGATTCGTTCAAGGTTTATACTATACTTAGGTACCACGAACAACAGGTACTAACAGTTCGAACATATTATGTATGTAATTAATATGTATAATATATATTAATATTATATATATTAATCTTATATTGTAAGATTATCATATAAGAGTCTACCTAATAATATTGCCACATAATACGCGATTTGACAAAGCTACCTACTAGTTTCATCTTCTAAAAAAACAAAGATACTTAAACGATCGATTTTTATAATTTATTAAAAGCGAGGAACTTAATTGAATTTAATTACTTTAAATAGGGCTTTGATACGGTGTGGCATGATGATCTCCTTTACAAAATCGAACTAACGCATAAGGAACCATGTTGTTCTTGATTTTCAAAACAACACTTTTCTCCGAAAGGTTCATTATTTCAAGCAAAAGAAACTGTCAGCCTCTACCTTTAGCGGCATTAAGCAGGCGTACCTCGGGGATCTATTTTAGGACCAATGTTAAAGACCGGACATAATGATCCGGTTTTCGCACTCTCCTTGTCCTAATTTCATGAACTTATAATATGTATGGTACAGTAGCCTTGCCTGATAAAGCATACCTGCCTAGCATAAGTTGGTTCTTAACTAGGTACACGTCCGCTCCGTAGGTGGTCTTATTTAATTGAATAACTCCGAGACACGTAAAATATTTTACTTGTTCCATTAATTTAACACTGCGATTTAGTTTAAGTAATACGAATTTATAATTGTCACATAAGATTTAAGAGTTTCAATGGTAATTGATTTTCTTGTTTTTCCTTTTACTGGGTCGAAATGATTTATACATAAGGTTTGAACAATGAACAGTTGTGCGCAGTATTCATTTGGTAAGTCAGGTAATAAAAAGTGTGTTTCCATTCCAGATAGGTATGTGCCAAAGTTGTGATAAATCTACATATTATACACAATGAAATTGTGTTCCTACCTAATTATATTATTTTAGTATTTTACATACTCAACACTTTAACGTAATTATGGATCTTTCTGGTTGATTGTGCAAAAGAGCAAGCTACGAACACGTTCACATTATTTTTAATATGTTTAGGGTTCGTTTTCGACAAAGGATGTGCTGGAGTTTAAGACCAAACCATTTAACCAGCAGTTGAATGGAGATGTTACAAATATCTATTTGAAACTTGCTTGACCAATTTCAGCTATTTTAGTTTTCTCGACAATACTTGTCAACAGATCCAGTGCTTCCAGTTTCTTTCTCACTAGAAGACGTGCAAACGGTGCTTCAGCAGCCGCGTTAACCGCAGAAATAGCGTGAGGGAAATGAGAATATCCCACTATGGTATAACCCACAGCGCACAACTCCAGGAATTATTGCAAAACTTTAGAATAATCGTACAACTTTACAATTTAGGGCGCCAACTTCCTGCGAACTGTGTTCCAAGCGCGAAGTTTTGCATTTCGCCGAAAGATATGGCGGAAGCTAGAAAAACTCTGGCCGCGTTTTCATAACTTTTTCACACTTATAGTGCCAACTCCGCTTTGTTCGAGGATTTCGTAGTACTTTGTTTGTGGTTTTGTTTTATTTTTCTGGTTCGCTTTGTTTTGAACTGTGTACATATTTACTTATGTAGATAATATCTATATTATTATAACTTTAAATGATAAAGAAATCTCGATGTTTTGTGTCGTATGTCGTAAAAACCATGTGAAGCAGGGGCAGGTAGTCATTTGATAACAAAATAATGTACCTATATTGTAAACTAATGCTAACTTGTACTTCCTCCATTCCATCCATTGTTTAAAAAAAATGCAAAATAAACTAACGTATTCTATTTTTGTTACAGGTATAAACCCATGAAATGATCGTCAATCGTGTGTTACATTGAGGTAAAATAATTAAATAATACAGCGTTGTTTAAATAATCCGATAACATTTATTAAATAGGTAAACAGGAAACAAGGATATGAAAAAGTATTACATTATTATAGGCAGGTCCTAATTTAACTGAGGATAATAACTGGGTTAATATAATTGTAGTTTTCGTGACTGATGTTTTTTCACACAAACACAAGGTGTAAGAAACTTAAACTAGGTAATCCTTATGGAAGTATTGCTGATAGATAATCTAGAAGCAGATTCTTATTAAACCTCTAAAGTTCTAAACGAAACCAGATATTTCTTTGAATTCTGTGTTATCGTTTTGTCTGTTAATTGATTAATCCCTATTAATATATTTATTAATTTATCTATTACTATAACTATATAACTAGACTAGAAAAAAGCAATATCCTTATCTTATTTTTCTGGAATTACATCAAAACAATAGGTACTCATTACTAAACGATAACTAACTTATATAAGTTATTAATCATCAACTTCTGACTGCAACTTTTGGTAACTTGACTTCGTTACAAAACAATAGATATAGTACTAAAAACATCAACTCTTACAAACTAAAATGGATAAACAATCCAGTATTAAAATAATAGCACAGTCAGACACTGCAGTCATAGACAAGATAAGATCTATAACGTTTTATACCGCAGTAGTAAACCATAGCTAAACAATTTTTTATTTTTTATTTGACCCATTGCCAAAAATGGGTCCGTTTATATTAGTGTAACTAATAACAAAACAAAACAACACTCATAAACTCTCTGTTTTTGCCAACAGACTTGGATATTGTCCATATATCAGATGTATATTTTTATTTTGAACTTGGCGAACTGTTATGGGAATAATGTAGTACCTAGTTTGCATGACGTATCGTCTTATGAACCTATATTTTCTTGCACATAGTGTACAATGACAACATTTTTCATTGAATACTATATTTTTGGAAGAACGACTAAAAACAGAGTTTTTCCATCTGTGTCCAAGTAATCAATGGAAATATGCTATGGCTTGAACATTTTTCTATGAAATCCGTCACAAGTCTAACTAATCAACGTATTTTTTTATACTAGAAGTACTTCCATCTAAGACCAGCATCAAAAATACCAACAAAAATATATGTTTATCATAAACTTAAACAAAAAACAATTATTTATGACAAGAGCACCAATAAAACTATATGGGTGAATCCAAAGCCTATTCAGTACTGTCATGCCTTTGCCTCTTGATATCAATGAAGTTTTTATCCCCTGAAGTTCCTGGCCTGGTGTTGTTATAATGGCAGGAAACCGCTTCCTGCATGACGTTGGCTATCTGGGCTCTCACCCACATCTTTATATTGATCGGTAGCTGCCTCATTTCAGGAAGAAAAGATAGTAGGAATAGTCTATCGCTGTCTGTCTCACTCTCAGCCATTTCCACAGGGAACATCGGTATTTCTAACTCCTCTGGAGGCTGGTGACTGATTTCACTGGACTCCCGTTTCCTCTTTTTCCTTTTAACCTTCTTCACTTTGACAGGCTCGATGTGTATTTCTTCTTCTGGGTTTGGCCCCTCTAAGATGTCTTCATCTAGCTCCCTGGTGACAAGATAAAATAATGACTACAATGTTCCACGTTTCTTTGTCGAAAAGGTAATGAAAATGTTACAGTATGAAGGGGACCCGTTTTTAAATTATTCGTTAAGACTATGATCTTGAGACTATGACTATGATGTTCGATATGCACGATTACGATAAATGTTGGCTAAGATATATTGCCGTCTCTATTTTACATTTGTAGTTTGACAGTTGTGTGACAGTGACAGGAAAAATGCTTAACTTAACCGACTAGGCCTTTCAATTTAGAATTTTCTATAATGAAGGATGAACCAAACCAACTTTTTATTCGGAAGAAAGTGAACATACTCGTCCTCGCTGAGACTTCCCTCGAATCCTCCGAGGAAGCTCATCCTTTTGAAGTAGCGATACACCCGCCTGTTGATCCTGATGCCAGAGCGGCGCGCGCGCAGCTCTCGGTTGTACGCGTCCCTCAACGACCTCCATTTCCTTTGTAACTGTAAAACTTTGTTTAAGAAAATTGTGGGAATTAGGATCTAGTAAACTTTAGAATTCTGATTGTTACTATCTTATCCTAATCTTTGTTACATCTAATACGTTTATTTTTCATAGAGCCAAGGCGCGCTGCGACTCTGCGACTGAAAGTGTGGTCGCAATTCTTGTACGTCTGCTCGAGCAAGACCATTTTGTCTTGTATCAGAGTGCGCGGTCAGAATATTTTATCACTGACTCGCAGTGGGCCTTGATTGATACTCGTTTCTCACAGTATAATTAAACCAGTCCCAGAGCCTCTATAGTAGAGTGATCGCAAATGCGGCAGCGTAGCATAGGACTCTTCGTTCGAGGCCCGGGTGTCGTGTTATAATTCTGTTTTTCTAGGATTTTCTCTGTGGCACAGCTGATAGCGAGCTCTGGGATTTAAACCCGATGCGAGGTGCTGTTATCAGTCATGCTATCTGACATGAAGGCCTTGTTACCAGTTACGAACATGGTATTGAAAAGCTAAAAAATCCGCATTAAATCAAAGTGCTAACTATAGTATAACTAGAAATTTCCGCCATCATCTGGCCGTAATGAACATTGTGATTCATACTAAATGGCGTAACATACTGCGTTCATATTAACGAACTTCACCCGTTTCGCGCACGCGTCACGGTATGCAAATTACATGTGTTTGTTGTAGGCTCCCATTATTATAATGTACCTACGCCAGACTATTTTAATGCGGTCAAATACCTGAACATCGTAATGTTAAACAATTTCTTTATGACAGTAATTAACTCGAATAATAATTAATAATGATAGATGAATGTTAAATATGCTCATAAAATACTGTAAGTAAGTATGTAAAATAGTAGAAAGTTCAGTGTCATCTCCATGAGAGGATTACCTACTAATGACGTTCTTTTATTTATTGTTATGAATAGGGTGACAAACTCGCAATTGCGTCTCATTCTCACGAAACGCACCAATACAGAAGCGACATGATAATACGAATTGTTATTATGATGTGCGTTACATTATTTCCTTATTGAGTTTTGTTATTAAGTAAATCGTAAAAACAATGTAACAACAAGGGGGAAAGGGCGGGAAACGGACAACGGAATGCGGTTATCATTATCACGATGCCTCGCTGCATGAGAGACATTCAACGACTGACTGACTGTACCACAAACAGCAGTCCTGTCGCTGCGGTAATGTGACTATAAATAATATTCTTGTTTCTTTTTCAGTACTAAAGTGAGCTTAGAAACATTACGCATTCCTTCTACTAACATCAATATTTAAACACAAGCTATTTATTACAAATAGAGTTAAAAAACGATTAGAAAATACGAAAATAGTGTATGACTCATTTCGCGTTCCAAGTTATTCTGTGTTGACATTGACGTAACAGAGGTTGGGGTCGTGTATTTTCCAATACTAACCTCTGTCATACGCTGTCGCCTTGTTGAAATTTTCCCAACCATGGTAAATAACCGATCCTATTTCCTTCCATAACGCCAACTTCTCCTCACGATCGGCAGGATGGTCAGCTTTGTACAACCCCGGTCGTTTTTTGACTTCATCTATCAATTGAACAGGATTAAAGATTGACATTTTGACAAATCACTTCATTCGTCGAGGTAAAGGCGTAGTTACGATTGCGACGAAAAAAACGCGCCACCTCCGCAGCGGGGCGCGATGCGACTGACGCATTATCGCGCGTTTGTGCGCACGCTCGACTCTCGTGATTGGCCGCGTTGCGACTCCGCTGACAGAATGCCCGCCCACTGCGACTGGCGTGTCGCCGTGTCGTAAACTTTGTCGAATCGATTCATTTTAACACGATAAGAACTTATGTTATTTTCGTTTATAGTTATTGATAAATTATATTACTGTTTCATACCCTCACACGACGACAGATGTCCGTGAAAAATAAATAAATGCTCGCATGTGTTGGTAAACAATGAAACTCCATAATTAATTTATTACTACTTACTTACTTTACTTTTGAACAACAATTACTTGTAAATATTAAATAAAGCCAAACCTTAGTTTTTTACTATATTCGATGAAATAATGGGATTTGATGAAAGCTGACGCTTGACTCCATGGATTATTTTCCACTTTGTAAATCAATAGACCGGTAGGTACTTACCTAATTTTTCTGATAGAAAATATTGAAACCAAACGATAATATTCCAACTACCTCTACCCACCCACCTGCCTTAAACCTGGAATGCGAGCTATTCATAAGCCCATGTTGCAGGTATTTATAAAAGCATTTAAAATAACCCTTTTGTGGCTCGCTCGACACGACTCACGAAGCAACCGCAACGCGTCTTGTGTTTGCAGCCAGGCAGCGTGCGGCCGGGTCGTGCGACGTTGCCAAATCGTGCACGCACGGTCCACGGACCGCTTTTATGTTTTTTTTTTTAATTTGATGCACTTTTCATGTTTTCACGCTAAACCTTCGTCGTGCTAAATATTACACAAAGGATGTTGTTTTTCGGAACTTATATATATAATAAATATTTAATTTTACCACAGATCAGTGTTTTGCTTAATTTTTATTTGACGTCTAGATAAATTACGTTATCTGTAGAGGCTATTTCGTATGAATAAACAGATATAGACATAATGCGGTTTGTTGTATTTTTTGGTAAGATAATATTTTACTACGTAATTTTGTAACAGAAATGCGAGGAATTTCCATTGACAATCTGTCAAATAGTATATTTGATCAATAAGTACTCAGTGATCAATAATTTCCCAAGTGTAATTGAGAGATCTGAAGACACTCAGCGCTGAATTCTATCATCTGCGTTCAGTTTGCCTAGCTGTCGAACCGGAACACTTCTCACCTACAAACAAGTATCGATTCGCGACGACTCTTGCTTTGCCGTGCGAACGGACAAGCTGCAGACATTGCTCGTTTCCATTCTTATAATTATTATGTTTCTCTTTTATGTAACACATGAAAGAGTAAGGCAGAAATAGAATGTTTACGTGATAAAACGTTACCATTATTCTCGGAATTGCCACGAAATGTGTTGTTGTTTCTTTCCTTTCATATTACATTCATGAGCTTTGAACGATTGTCGAGTGTCTTGTAGGAATCTAGAATGGAGTTTAAACTCATTGAGCAGCTTTTTTGGATTAGATTCCTTATAAATTTTGTCCAATCTCGTAGGTACTTGTCTTTTCTTTAACTAAGCTTATTACTAAGTACGGCTGGTTGCTGCATCAACTTTAATTGCCCAGTCTTAGTTTGAGGCCCTTCGACCTTACACTTCCAACAAAGTTAGTTAGTTTTAGTAAGCTCTGTTTCACGACTTTGATGTTTTGGGCTTTAGTATATACTCGTACATATAAGCAGATACCCCTACATGTAGACCAGTAAGTTCCAGAAACTTCTATGTATGTGTGGGAATTACAAAAAGTTCTAAGAGTCTGAAATGTTTCAGTGAATCCTGGACAGCTAGCCTAGTTTACCTATAGGTACATTGTTGTGTAATCCTTTCATCATGTATCACCATATTTCACCATGATCATATAAGTACATCCAAAATTCTGTTCTTATACCCACGGGCCACACCACACCACATATCCTTTAACACCTCAAGGGTTTTACTTTATGGACCACTCTTTTCATTACTATGACCAGCAAAAAATCTTCTGATGGTGACCTCGATGGTGACCTCACGAAGAATTCTTCTTTCTCTAGGTCATCATCAAAGCCTCAGGTGCTCATTAGTATTACTGTAAGGTGGAAAGCAGATGTGTCTTTAAAATATTAAGAAATATCGACATAATTCAGATCAAGGCCTAGCTTCCCTGCAAAAGGGCACGTCAAAAGATTTACCATCACCTAGTAAAGACTAGCATTAGGATTCCAAATTGCTTTATGAGTATAAGTTTCCATAATACAACATCAAATGATTACGATTCTAGACAATTATTTGGTGTTTGGTTTGTATGGGTGTTTATTTGATCGTTTTTGTTGCTTGCACATGCAGTAATAAGCGTTCATTGCTATGATTTGTGGTGACGTGAATCGCTAAAGTAGTTCATTAGTCGCAGCTCGTTCTATTTAACTACATATTAGTCATACATAAATTAGATATAATACATCCATTAGGAAGGTCTGTGTATTTGAGTTTAGCAAATACATTTTCACGTGCTGCTGAAGGTATATGTGTTTCTGCCTTTTTAATGACACCTTTTTTATCAGTAGATACTAGATAAAAAGTTTGATCAATTGCGCAGGATGATTGATTAGCACCGACGACGGTTCAAAATAATCCCCCCTTTACTTTGATTGAACGTATTGAGCCCGAATTTATCGACGATACATGTGGCAGCGCTGCACCACGAGGCGTTGCCGTTCCGCGGCCGGTACCGCTATGCGACGTTGCCGCCTCGACCCACTTCCAAGGCGGCAACAGGCGCACTTTTTTCACTCGCCAAAATGTCGGAGTTTATATTATAGCTTTAATTGCTTGCAATTTTTAGATATCAAAGTTCTGTTTGGTAGCACAGCTAAGGCGTCGATATTCGTGAATTCGTGACCTTTACTTTTCCTTTTGTTGTTTACATCGTGAGCGCAAGTAATTCAGATTGAAACGCTTTTAGAATATTCAGAATTGGGACTAGTTTCGGGTTTATTACCATTCTAAAATTATTACCGGTATTTATAGCTGCAATATTCAAGACTGACGGTACTACATTCCCGTACCTACTTTGTCATAATTATAAGATACTTACCTACCTGGAATATTTACCTACCTACATATATTATCATCACCACTCTGTATATAAGGGACACTTGGAAATATTGATCATTTTGATAGGAATGAGCGAGCCCCCTGTATAATTTTGCTGCGCTGATTTTCCACTAGAGCTATTTCTATTAGGTATTTTTGGAGTGGTTTACCTACCGTATATTAGATTTCTGATTCGGAATCCATATAAATTAAAAATTCGAAAGTTACTCTGTATCCGTCTGTCTGTATGTTACCTTTTCACAGTTTTCACGCCTAAACCACTGAACGGATTTCGATAAAATTTGGCAATTTGGCGTCCCGAGGTAGGACATAGACTACTTTTTATCGACATACCACGCGGGCGAAGCCGCGGGCGGAAGCTGCTTCTTCTATGAATGGCATAGTTCCCACCAGCTTAGTTTAGTTATTTCTCAACCTAAAAATGTACAGGACCATAGATCAAATTGTATACCTACGAACTAATCCCGTTTGATAGAATCGCTGATCAAAAGCTGTATCGTCGTGGTGGTAGGTAGGGATCAATATTGTAGTGTCGTTCGTGCGTAAGCTCCCTTAGTTTTTCTACAAAGCTTACGTTCTTGGATAAAAAAGCAGCCGTTCTTTATCCCAAGTTCGCAAGAATAATAAGTTGAAGTTTTTTGTTCAAGTTATCAAACTTGGATCTTTTACTCAAAATATAAAGGTACGGAAATTTGATCAGCACGAGATCCCCAAAAAGAAAAAAAACAGAAAGCGGTAGTAAAAACATCTGCCATTTACACCGAAGAAATTTTGTAACAACGCAACGGTAGACAAAAGTATCAAAAGGGCTACCCTATAGGCTACAGCTACACTATAATATCCTTACTATTTAATACTTTTGTACAGGCGTGTGTTGTTTTGGTTACCCAAGTTATTTTTCCGAATTTCTTATTATGGTCCCACTTTCTTTGAAACAAGTCTGACGGGATATGGCAGCGGGGGCGAAGCCTAAAGCGGTAAGAGACAACATCCCAGCTTCGCCCGTCATCGCCCCAGGCTCGCACTGCCACCGTCTACATTTCAATTCGATCATTTGCGTGCCGACAAAAGTGACAGATTAGATTATAAACCGGAATTGAGAGATATTGGCTGTGCGGTGCGCGGTGGTGCCATTTTGTTTTCTTGTTCTCGAATCTGTACTGGTAGCTCTGGAATTGTAACTTTCGGCCAAACAAAATTCAGCCAGCATCAATGAAACTTTAAACTTTTTCAAGTCTGTTTGTAAATTGGAATTTCCTTCAGTAGTGCTATGGGAAAGGATCATTTCCGTAAGCTTGCAATAAAGACATCGATTGAAAAAAAAAACATATAAACTTCCTTTTAAATTGATAACCTCCTCTTTTTAGAAGTCGGTTTATAAAAGAATGACTGAGGAAAGATAATTTGTCATAGCTACCGTGCAGAGGTAGATAGATATAGCAACGGGCTTTTGGTGCATTTATCTAGATGACATGCTTATTTCTACAAACACATTATAGTGGGTTTGTTTGATAGGAAGAGTAAGAAACAGCCTGTCAGTAAAGCTAAGCCATTATTAACGACATTTTAGTACAACCATCCTGTGTCTTCTTCTATTTTTCATGCATAACTCGTATCGGAATCCCGGGAATTATGCTTAACCGACGCAAATGTGTAGTTGTATACAGAGCCCATACAATTGAACAACCGGATACATCAGTTCCTAGAACTCGTATGCAGATGTTAACAGCTCAAGGATTTCTATAACTTCTTTTTGAAGTTTAGTACTTTGATTCATAGTTTCACACTCAAAGTTAGAGATGTAAAATAGCGATTTACATCTGAATCAACTTTTATTTTCGAACCCAAATCGAGAGCTCGTACGTAATTTATTTAAATCTTCAATCGAATCATCGGTTACTTTATTCATAACATTAGCGATATCTACAGAAGAGCTTGATTTGAATGTTTCGTCTACAATTTCGTGTACTGCAGACATGGCAGAATGCAACACTACTTTAGCAGCCAATATGCATTTGTATCTTGTGTATGTGTGCGGTGTTTTTGTGTTAGCATCAGTTGCGGCCACAATGCACATCCGGTGCATTGTCGGTGCCACACAGATCTGCATCTTTATGCTCCCTCGCATATGCAAGCGTAGGAGTGCCACTTGCCACGAAGTGTTCGCAACGTAATTTGGAGAATAGAACTTAGATTTTATGGACATTTGAAATAGAACAGACAGTTCCAGAGATACAATAAAGATTCAGGAAAAGCTAAAGAACATAGCCATTATTGCAACTGTAGATTCGCCAATTTTAAGCATTATTATGTGCCAAGACCATGGTCTATACACAATAATAATAAACAATACCCATGGGTAGAGAACCCTGCCAGCCAAGTCGTGTTTCTTTTCGATGGGGAAATTATTTCATCGTTTTTTCAATCAGACACATTACAATCCTCTATTGCAGAAGCACCGAACTGAGCTCAAGTGGACGAAGAAGCATCCAAATCCAGTCAAGAAGGGAGTTCTCTTTGAATCTTTACTTTGTTTTATCCCAAAAGATCAGATACTTAGATACCATCTCCATGTATAAAAGCCTAGCCTAGCTGTAAATGAATTTTTAAAAAGATGGTCCTCTAATCTCTGACCATTTCCCTATAATCTTGGTCGTGTGTCGTAGCACTCGTAGCACAGCACAGGTCAATGCGGTCGAGCGCCAGTCTACTACTCATCAACGGCAACGCCAGTAATTGGATTCGTGAACGTACAGTAAATTGGATTACGTAAGTCCACAGGCTTTTAAAAAGCATTCAAGGACTTGTGCAGCTTCAGTTCTCAATGCTCTCTAAATAGAAAGTGGCTTTCTAAAAGAATATTGCAAAAACATTGTTTTATTAAATAAATATTTTTTTTCCTAGATTGTGTGGTCTGTGGTTAGGTTAGATACTCTATTGATTTCCAAGCACTCAACGATATTAGCCATTACTTGTTTTAGAATACGTTAATCAATTATCTTAAGTGCTTACCTATTTATTTAATTAACTAAATGCAGACAAACCACTTGACTTTTTTCCGATGCACTTGACTTGGTCCATGATCAAAAATCCTCGCAATCGGCAATAGGTTTATAATTTTTTGTAAGTACTCTATGAAAAATGCGTTATTTTTTTGCTATCTGATGCTATCAAAATTGAAGACGTCATTAATCAATTTTATGACTTTTGATACGCCCAAAAATGTTATCTTTGAAGCGGCGAACATGTTTACTCGGCAAACGACATTGACCTTCACTGGTAGAATGTCTGTCTGCCTACGTACTACGTATATGATATTATACTTAGTAACTCTTTATCTGAACTACCTAACTACTAGGATGAAGATACGATGCTAATTGAATTACCAAGGGACATGCAAATGGAATTAGCTTTGAGTTCTCGGTACTGGTTGTGAAATTCGCAATTTTGCGCTGTATTGGTAGGAAGTAAAAAATCCAGTTTGAAATATGGTATCTCAAAATGTTTTAATTTAAGTGAACGTGAAAATTGGCAGTCTGGAACTATGGAGTAACGGAGTAGGGACGCTGGAGGACGTCAGTTACAGAAGGGGTTAAAGTGGCAAAGAATAACAGAACGTATTTAAAATGCGGAAAATCAGTAAAATTGGAACATAAAACTCGGTACGAAATAGAAAAAGAAAAAAAACTTTTATCTCAGTTAACTCGTAAATACATTGTGCATCTGATAGAAAATGCGCAGATCAGGTAAATACAGTAGGCAAGTTCTTGTTGAGAAAAGCAAACCACACTATTATTGCCTATCTGGGGTTTGGCCGTAGGTAGCTTAGCTTATTCTGGTTTTTCAATTTCATGTCAACCATTAACCGGCTTCTCTAAATGCCTGGTGGGCGAAAAAGTAATCACGTTAGATAAAATTATAAAAACATTGAGCAATAACGCTTTTTTCTTAGTTTTTGTAACTACCTTAGTGGTTGGTGTTGATTACCTAGCGGAAACACATGTCATAAAAACGTAGGTAGGTACTTACTTAATGCTATTTTGAAATTCAATCGGTGCGCGGTGCTGGAAAACTGTAACATGCAATAACGCATGTCGAATAGTCGAAGTATCGATCGAGGGAATACATAACGTTGTATGTAAGATCTGAGTCATGCGGAGAACAATAGGTTTTAAAAAGGAATGACGATTTGTAATAACTCAATCAGTCGATAAATAAACAGGTAGATAATTCCGTCTATAGAAAAATCTGTGTTGGTATAACGTGTTCTGAAATAACGACAGAAAAATAAAAGAAAAAAAAAAACACGCTGTATTTTTTGTGTATATACGTACCTACCTATTTTTTTTTATTTCATTCAACGCTGTTTGGTTTTTTTTAAATCGAAATTCAGGAAAGTTTCATGTTCGGTAGGTAGAGGTAGGCATTTTGTTTACTCAGTCGAGCAAAATTTTTTAAAACTAGACCGAACTGCCAAAATCCGCGCAGCGAGTGCCTACGTGACAAATCTTAGGTGACAATTTGACATTGAGAATTCCGATATTTTGTAAAAATAAGTAACTATAAAATAAAGAAATCGTCCAATAACGTCTTTCTTATTCACTAAAGTACAGTACAGTTTTTAACTGGCTTGGGTTGGCCGTAGCCCCCCTAACTTTAAATCTGTATACAGGTATTGGACTCTCGCTAAAGGATAACATCGATTACTCAACTATCAATAACATAACCTTCATCAACATCCTTCAATCCCTTGGAAATTAAAACAACAACTTCTATACAAATCGATGCTATCTCTCCGTTGAATGTTAACTGCTGAATCAGTGCGAGACGTTGCCGTTCTGCGGCGCGCGTTGCCGCTCTGACGGATACGAGGCGCCACGTTGCCAGCTCGCACGGTGCGGGCGGGCGCCACGCGCCGTTGCCGTTCAGCGCGGTATAAACCGTAAAATACCATTCATTCAATTAGTGTGTAGCAATAGCAACACCAAACTTTTAATGAATTCACAAAAGTTACATGCGAATGTCAGAACGCGTTACGTTAATGTAATCAAGTGCTTTTTAGTTGTGCATGCTATTTGGGAAAAAATAATTTCGTAATCGTATTCGTTCTACGGTTCATGTGCATCGCAAAGTCCATTAAAAATCATCGATAAGAGTAAACAAACATTTAATTAACAACATGCGATTGTGACGTGAACCATGTTTCAAATCCGAAGCTTGTAAAAGTACTTACATACAAGAACTGTCGTTAACTTTCGCTTCCATTAAACTGGGCCGACTGCAGTCACGTATAATTTACATCTCTGAAATAATTGCAGTTGGCGATCAACCAAAGCTCTAGTGATTTTGAATAAACGAGGTTTACCTCTTTGTCACCTTAGTGTCTCAAAAGCGTGCACAGTGGGCACACAGTAAGATCAATAGGAGCTACCTGGAAACTTTTATTTTAAAAATATTATCCGGGTCTAGTGTTGCTGGCTGGCTGCTGGTGGTTCGAGAATCGAGACCAATCGTAGCGTTAATGGCCCGGGATTTCGTTGATTGCGCGATTTCCGTACCCCTTCGTCTCGTTTTATCTCCGTTCTAAATCCTTTCGTCCTCACATAGGACGCTAGCCGCTTCAAACCCGTTTTTACCCGGAATATTCCTATTTGTGTCAGCGGAAGGGTTTATGCCCATTCCAAAATCCATTCACCCAACCCTATCGACCAGTCTCGGCGCTCCATAACGTTGTAAAATCATTTCACCCTCTGTTACATAAAACCTTATTTTTCCCATACACTATACCTATATATCCCAAAACGGGATTTTTTCGACATAGAACCATATTGTTCGAATTTCCAAGAAGGACATCATACCTTCAGTGTTTTTACGGCGTCACGGCATACATATTTCATTACTTGCGCTGATACACGACACAACTATGCGAGATCGAGCATAAAATCTTAATAAAGCTGAAATACCCACTGGTAGCAATTTATGGCGCAAATCTAAATATCCCTTGCCTTGCCACATTTGCGCTCGGGGTGAAATTTATTCACATATTGCGGTATTTTTGCGTTGATTCCAGGCTATTAGCCAAACTGACGGCGTTGCAGGCCTTATTACATAACATGCAGAGATTGCAGTTACTATTAATGTAGCCATGAATGAAGATAACTGACGATAATCCCTTCGATCTTCAAGAAGTTAGTTTAGGAGTTCCAAAACACATACTTTAATTGAACAGACTATCTTTTTTCACACAGATTGACTTATTTCTTTGAATATTATAGTTAGTCTGACATAAAAAATACGTGCCAATTAAGCTTTTAAGCCACAGGCTTTAAAATATGAACCGAATCTGGCCGAGCTCATGGAAAAAGATGAATGTTGCGAGAGTTGCCATACAATCAGCTTATGGGCAGTTCCCCAGTTTAACTAACATGGGTAAAAAATCTTTATTTCTTTTCACCAATCTGATATGGAAATAACTTATCCTAAATAAAGTTTTTTTTATTTATAAGTCCTATGTACTTCGTTAGCATCACACGCGCAAGGCTGCCAGTAATAGTAATACTATAAATATAGGTAGGTAGGTATATAATATTGTTTATTTCAGTTACTGCGGCTCTGCCAGAATATATAAAGATCAGTTCAGATCGAGTGTTGGCAGAGGATCCATGTTTATAACAAATAACTAAAGCACTTATTCCTGGCACATCTCCACCATGCGGCTTACTATGCCATGGTCTGTTACAATATTTCCGTTTCATTCATTTTTACCGAGTCTGGCTTTTTTAAAATGGCATTCTTTGCCAAAGGAAAGAAATGAAAGTATTCGTTCGGAACATAAAGCTTTTGCAACAACTTTCTTGCTCTTTTTATTTTTTACGGGCTGTTTTCTGCTAGTACTTTTATTTTGCTTGTAGTGGCTTCATCATCATCATTGGCAGCCTTGTTCCACCCACTGCTGATTATAGGCCTCCTCTCTTTTGCATAAAAGAGAGGAGGCCTATACTCACGCAGTGGGAAGCATGGCATCATGCTTCCCTGGTCCGTGCAAGACTCATCCAGGTCATCCCCTGCGATCTTCTGTAGGTCGCGTCGTCTACTCACTTGACCATTGTTCTGCCAACGATCCTTGTACCTTCTTCTCGTCTCCTTGTAGTGGCTTAAATCGTTTCAAATAGAGATAGTAGGTATGAATATAATTAGTTTTACAGTCGCATAATATATCTGCCTAAGGATTTTTTAAAGAAATTAAATAAAAGGTTTAATTAAGGCAAGTTTAGGATTTTATATTCATGAAAATATTGCATATATGTGTGAATTTCGCATGGCTTCGTGAAAGTCTATACGTCCGTTTGGCCTGCAGAAACCTGATCTGCCGGCCTCGACTAGAATGACTCGCAACAACTAAACAACTAACATGTAGACATGCAACTTACCTATAGACTTCAAACTGTATATGAGTATAGTCATATCACGTAAGATTTTTGTTAGGGAAAAGATGCATCTCCCCAAATAAATTGGGATAAGAGCCTGGAGGAGTATGATGTTGACTTAAAACTTTATAACGATGAAGATATTAGGTAGGTAGGTATGGTGTTAGATATTATCTTTAAAGTAATTGCGCTGCGTATTATCAGTGGATCAAGAACTTGGCCTTGCACTACCCCATGCCCTCGAAGTGATAGTTGGTTTATGGTTATGAACTTAAAAATTTAGCACATTGGCTGACATTTGAATAATTTTAATAAATAATAAAATACTAGGTGAATATAGAAGAATAATTAATGAATTCCTTTGTCATTTTGTATCCTATTCTTAATTCTTGCTTGACAGCATTGTATTTAATCGTGAGAATGTAGATTTTGTTTTTACATAATTTAAAGCTGTTCCTAAGCACTAGCCAGGTGATTTCTAATCATTTTATATGATCATTAATAGCTTTATAAGCCTTAATGATCGGTGGGTAACAAACTAAAAAACAAAGTACTTAGGACATAAATAGATATAAAAGGTAAGACACTTCTAGTTTCGTCTGGGAAGGATGTAGTCTCCGATTGAGTACTTGCCTATTGTTACTAATTATACTTCTGTACCTATTTAGGATCTTTAATTAGGTAATTTTCATCCAATGTCAACTAAATGTTTTATGAGCAGTAGCAATGTGTCATGCGAAAAAGATTAAGTACAACGTAATTAATTATTTCATAAGTCAAACAAGTGCAGTGACGCGAGACTGATTATATTAGCAACACACATTAGATCCGCCATAATTTATTACTAAAACATTGTTTTTATTTTGAGAGTGTGTGGCGTAACAAGTTAACAACTGACTGACTAGCTCTAGCTCTCATCTGAATTGCAAATGGCCGCCGGCGTGGAGACGCGGCAACGTCGCACGGGTTGTTGCGGAGCGGCAACGTTGTCTCGTGCGTATTTTTATCAAAGCAACAATCGCGGAGTTATCTGTTATCAAGAGGTATTGTGGTGTTCGTCTCGGTCGGTCGAGTGGTGGCCGGTCCTACCGTAGTACTTATACATGCTGTACATCAGACGATTCGTACCCCAGTTACTCTTGGCACAGTTCAAGTAGTGGAAAATAACAACAAAGTGGCGGGACTGGGCTGACTCAATTTACATGAATGATAAAACGGATGTTATTAGATTTATGCGAGTTTTACGACGTTGTTTAGAAAGTTCTTGGATGAATGTGATAGTAGGTATTATCTTGATTTCTAGATAACATGAAGCAATAAAAAGAATCAACTTTTATTTGAATATGTCACGAGTGTTTATTTTACTAATTTAGTCAAATAACTCTTTGACATGAATAATAATAATTTTTGTCTCGACTTCATTCAAAATAGAACCACTGTGCATACAGTGACACGTTGTAATAAAAAATAATAACAATAGGTTGCAGGAATTTTAGCACAATTTATTAGGGTTTTTTTCTTCAACTTATTTCAATCAATTTTCCACATGAATATTATTACTATTAGATTAACTAGGTATTTACGCACCGCAATATTTTCCAGTAGTTCTCCAATTCATCAACAAATAGTGCCCATAAACATTGATTTCTATATTCTTGTTCATGCAAGTTTGTCGACGAACGCGGCCGGTCGGAGCGAGACAGGCGAGGAGGGACAGGGCGTGGGGGGACAGGGGTGCTAAATTAGATTTCACCCGGGGTGCGCCTTCCCGGGACCTTGAGGCGACTCCGTGCCACAAAATCAGCTGTTCATGTACCCCGCTGAGTTTCACCTCATTGGTACTTAAATATCAAAGTCGCACGTGTAAGGGATCGTGGGATTCGTTTCGTGGGTTGTGAAAAATTTGGACATTGTTTTCATAACTAAATTGGCAGTGGTAGGTAATCGATATTGTCTATGGTTACAACAAGATTAATACCAAAATATAGGTATTTAATTAATTTTTTGAGACTTGGCTGGCTTGATTAAATGCAAATTACAAACATTTGTACGCCCTCTGGCATAACATAGCGCACTATTTAATATCTTTCTAACATTATTATTGTACCTATGAATAAATGACTTGTGACTTATGAGTTTACGACTTAAAAACTCTACGCTGCTCTTGTGATTCCGCTATAAATGTTCTTGTTATCTGCAAAGTTCTAAATCTAAATGCTAAACTCCCCGACTAAGTTGTACGGAAGACTGGATTTGCACCTGGCCAGTGGTAAAAAAATAAACAACTTGCTATAGGCAGATGCAGATTCTTTTATTACAAAGAGTAATGAGATATCTGCATAGTACCTACCTTTTTTGCATACCTTCATTTCTGTTGTCGGCACCTTAATTGCATAACAGTTTTAATCACAATCTGAATGATTTTGAAAGATATTGCAAATCCATTGCCAAATGAGTTCGAAAAATTTGTCTGCTCAACACAATAACGTAAATAACAATGTTGTTGAACTGTCAGAATGAAAGCCATTGCTACTGTGTGTTACCTACGTAATTACCCCGCCGTTTAGAAATGAACATTTAATTTGAATAAATCAATTACAAAATAGAAACTGGTTCTATTTCATGTATTTAAATACTAGTAATACCCACTGCAGTACCTACATAATATTTTAGTACAGTAGCTACTTTCATAAAACATTAAAGGAATGAATAAAAAGTCTCGCCCACATTGGGTCGGCATAAAAGCCCTACCCTAAATCATAGGCTGGCAACACTGGTTGCTTAGCAACGGTCGCCCTCAGAGGACGCGCCCTCCCAACGCAATTAATCGCGAACCCTCCAGGAATAAGGCCGACCTTGCTTACCCTGGTGGTTTCATTTCGACCGTTATTTGTGGCGGTAAAATGGCTGGGTTATGAAGAATATTTCTTCTGTGACTTCTTATGACTTGCTTAAAGTGTGGATTCTGTAGACCTTACTGCCTAAGTGTAAATACGATAGGTAATGTCCCTACCTGCTTTTATTCGCAGAAAAAAAAGCACTTCGCATCTCATTTAAAAGAACTCAAATATGTTGAAAGCTTGTTTCATCAACGAGCTAGTTTTTCTTTTTAGGACCACTCTTGGATTAGGAATTTATAAAAACATGGTTCTCATTTAGAAGACCACACTTAGTTATTAAAAGATCTAACCATTGAGCACTAGGTATTTAAATCTAAAACAAACCGTACCATACGTACCGTTCAGTATTGGAGGAATGTGTCTGGTAGTTATCAAATTATATTTAATAGGCAGACACGAATTCTTGAGTCAAGCACTAAAATCAAAACAGATTATAAAATATTTACGTCATCGGTAGCCGGTAGAATTATTATTTGGCTGTTGGTTTTATACCTTTAAACCCAAGTTTTGCTTCCTATCAACAAACAAAATGATTCGACATACCAAGAAAAAAAATCGTTTTTTTCTTGAAGTCCAACTAACAATAAAGCCATTAAAATAGAACACAGAACATAATGTCTCGTAACGGTGGTTATAAAAGTCATAATAAGGTGTTCGGCTGCGCATTGTCGCATAACAGCCATATTAGAGCATTTAAAGCGTTATAAACGAATTCAATTTAGCTTTAAAAAGATATAATTGAAATGGTAATATCATGTTGTAGGGCTGGCTGTGCAGCTCTTATAAAACCACAAACTCGCGAAGTGTTTGGTAAACGCTTTACACAATAAAAAACTGAATACATTTAAGTACCTACTCATTTGTTTCGTGTCCGAAGAAGAGTAAAAACTCATACCCAAATCAATGGCTTGCATAAATAAACTCAGGCCGCATACATATTTGCTGCAGTCTAGATATTGAATAATGCAAATGTCCAGCATAATTGCCGATAGCTAGCAAGGAAAACGTCATTTACTGAGCTGAGAGCGATGCCTTAAACAGGAAAAGTTTGTTTTGCATCGCATACGGATTTATGCACGAGTGTGTGTTGTGCGCACTTTCGTTTTGCGCGTGTGTGCGTTAGTGCGCAACGCCCTCATGCGCCCGCGCTCGCCAGACGCTCACGTTATCTCGCATTCCACAGATACTATACACCTACATTGTAGCCACCTACACATACATACATAATTGTAACCCAAATAGATATAGCTAGTTAAATTCGACATTTATTCGTATTTGTCGTGGACTTGTCCTCAAGGGCACGCTTCAGAGACTCTCGGAGGCTTGGAGCACGTAGAAGATAGAAATGGTCATGCAATGCATGTTTTATCGTCCTCATCTCAACATTTTCTGGCCTATTGCCAGAGTCGACTTTGTTGAGAGGAACTGCGCTTATTAGCAAGCACATGGCTACTTTGTTTTTGTGGTCGTGTTACAGTGAGATTCTGGTTTTTGGAACTCCTAACAGCTTGGAGATATTATAATTTCATTGATGGAACGACATAATCTATTAGTCATGCTCGGTCCAACCAAATGCGAAAATCGCGTTTATAATAATCCTACTAATATCATAAACGCGAAAGTTTGTGAGGATGATTTGTTACTCTTTCAAGCAAAAACTACTGAGCAAATTTGGCACACAGTTAGTTTATAACCTGGATAAAAAGTATCCTATATGTTATATAGGATACTTTTTATCCCGATATTCCCACGGGATCGAGACTTATGCGGGTGAAAACGCGGAGCGCAGCTTATACATTATAATTCCGTGTGGTCTCTCTAGTCTCGACCTATAATCAGACCTAGTCGTTTCAATCCAACTATTCTTAGCTGAGGATCACGATTTAAATGTCACATTGTGCATGTTTATTTAGTAGAGTAAACCTGAAAGGCGTGATCTCTCATTTTCAAATTCCTTTGGGCTGCGTTGAAATGATGCGCCAGCAATTCTTGGAGGCGGTTTTCGATAATTTATATTCTTGTTTACCGTTGTTGGTTAAGTTTATCGAAAGCGTAATAGGTTGAATTCGTAAAAGAGGGAACTCTCATATAATTTCGTCACGTCGGGCATTCGTCTGATAGCAACTTTCTATTTCTTTGTATTAGTGTTCGGTTGACATTCTGGGACTATTGCACCATCTTGTGAAAAACTGTACCTACCCACGTATTCTACCTAGATTAAATTAATTGGTTAGTTATCCCTGGTTGCATCAGCTTCGTTTTCAGTTTCCGAAAACTCTGCTACATAAATGTCGTATGTCCCAGAACTCCCAAACCAGACTCTTGTCGAAATATAAGGTATATTATATATTTTTCTTTATTTCATTTTTCATACTTATATATTATTATTATGACGTAAACCGATGTCTACCAACAGTACCAACTATACATGAGCTTTCCTAAAAGACTTGAGGCCTTCCTAAAGGTCCTGAGACCTCCCTGGATTTGGTCAATGCTCCAGTGGCGTAGGGTTTCAGCTGCATTGCGCGACTCTTACATTCTATTCATCTGATATTGGACGAGACTCCAGTCATCGTGTGTCGGTGGATCGTAAACGTCTATCTGGATGTAGGTACGTTTTTAATGCTTCTAACTAATTTAGGGACCACTTAGAAATTCTCAAATATTTGTACCTATATGTTTTGAAACCCCATGTTTCAGATTTGTTTAGCCTTTTTACTCTCTCTTAATACAACCATGTAAAGGTGTGGCACGCGGCAATATCTAAAATTATCGATTGTTTTTAGCCATACTTACGTTGAAGACCGGGCGGTCCAAAGTTCATGCCTGCTGCTATAAAACGAGAAAATGCACAACCAGAAAAGTAACTTAAAATTAATTTATTTAATTTAAAAAATCATCAGGGATATAATTATTTAATTTATCTTTTGAATCAGGTAATCCTAATTATTCAAAAAGATATCGAGTTCAGATAAGATTCACCATGTTGCTATGCAAAATTAATCACGAACCTATCTTATAGGACTACTATAAAGCTAATGAACGTATAAATATTGCACATGAAAATCTACTCTTGGCTGTTTGCACGCGTTTAGTAGTACTTATTTAAAATAAAAATGAGTTCAGTATTGAGCACTATCAAGTTCTTCTTTGTACCTTCATATTAATTTGGCTTTAAATAATTAATCTTGATAAATTAATTGAAATCGACGAATGTTTTTCTTTTTTTATAGCACATATACATATACATTTTTACCAATTTATTTCTAGGTTATGTTAGTCATTTGTAGAAAAAATGCTTTTATTTGTTGATGTCCTTATCTATTATTGTATGTAAATAAGCAAAGGTAACTTCTGGCCTTGGCAAAAGCAATAAGATAAGATCTATTCAAAATTAGTATGTCACACGTGTTTGTTAGAAAATTATGGTTGCATTGTTTACGTTTCCAAAACATCACTTTTTTTTTACCAATACTCATGACATTATTTTGATTGTTTCAGGTACAAGTTTAATATTGCTGCTGTCACTGATTTCTCTGTGAAAAGGTACCGTTTGTTCACTTGAATATTTGGACCAAGCAGACTGGAACTTTCAGAATATTTGCGACATATTATAATATGCAAAGACACGTTGCCAACACATGTAACTCACTAATTATATTTTCTTCAATTTTCACCTCTATTTTCCTTCTTTTTCGGCATATTGATATTATTTTTAGGTTATGGTTAGATTTTTCTTTATTTTTTTACCTTATATCTACAGCACTACTGTATTCGTAGCGATTACATCGATTTAATTAAATTATTTAGCTTCAAGAGGTCACTGGACACTCCGAACACATCCTCGAAAGCTTCAATCATTCTTTGTCTATGTTGTATCGAACACTTTCAACACGTTCGACATCCGCAACACGACTGCCGCGAAATCCATTCAACAGGCCAACAGGATGTGGGCGGGGCGTGCGGGACGCGGCGTCATTGGGCGAACTCGCGACTCGCAGTGATGGCCGCCGTCGCATTCAACCAATGAGCGGCGCGCGAGCCGAACGCGCGTCCGTCCGACGAACGTGCGACGTTGCCAGCTTTTACCAGAAAAAAAAATACCAGATTCGACCTTCTTAGGACCCCCGGTTTTTTTTGTTTGGCCGCGTTATCATTCGGGAACGTGTATTGAGGTCCTTATCCGTTTGTGAGATGGTTCTGCGCAGGTGGATGTGTTGTGTTGTGTTATAGTTTATTATGGTGTGGTCTACGCAAACTGGCGAAGTGTTGATAGACATCGTAACGAGGTACTGTACATACATAATTCGTTATATTTTTATTGTGTACATAAAACACGGCTGAGTCATGTGACATTACAATTACCTCATTCACTAAACTGCGTGAGCATTATCACGGCTAGTGACTGTTTATCGGTTTATTCGATGTTTTGAATAAATAAAGTTAGTGATAAGTATCGTTTATTTGGTGTAACTACGTATCAAAGGTTATTGACGTTTGTATCACAATCTCATTTGAGATGGGACATGCAGTTGCATCCTCATGTTGCATTCTTGCATCGTGAGGTCGTTGACACCATCAGTGCATCTAGCATAGTATTGTAACATGAACTTTGAAACCAACAACAACCATTATAGGATCATAGCCAGGAGCAGAAACTATTGGCCTGTAAGGAATGTTATCTCTGCATCTTTAATTTGCCTTTAGTCAGATAGCTATTGTAGATTAGCCAGTCTGTAGTTTCAGTGTCCAATGATACTGTTCCTACCAGGACTGAACATACTTCCCACCCTCAAGGCAAGTAGGTACCTGCTTGGTATAGTCACTTGCAATAAGAAATATCTGCATCAAGGGTGCACAAGCTAAACATCCCTTCCTGATCCAATAATAAGATCCTAGATCAAAGTTTGTTTGAACTCGTTGGCAATACTTTGATCAAGGATTAACTGTATGATAAAATATTACACTGAAAGACCACCTGCGATACCTACCTACTAGATAGTTGCTATGACACGTTTAAGATACCATAACATAAACAAAGCAACACTTACAGCTGATAAAAGAGTTATAGCTTTATAACGCTTTAGTTTAAAAAAAGTTTTAGAAGTTAGGTACTATACCGCATACTACCCTAGAACATCAATAATCGTAATCTAGGATGTATGAGTGGCCTATTTGACTTTAATATGACTTTAAAAAGTCTTATAAATGTTTTTGTTACGGTAATTCTATAACTTGAGTGGGGTTATTTAGATGAAAACTTGACAGTTATTCAATACGTCATCGCTATCATAGACTTATTTCTGACTTCCTAAGTATACCTACCTACCTATACTGGGTGTAGCTGCCATTATGTCTAGATACCTAAATGGTACGATTACATTCTGTATCATGACATGACATCAGCTACCTTATTCAGACCAACCAAGTCCTGTCCTTCTTGACACTTGGATTGTATACCAGCAACGCAATATATTGAGTACCTACTAAGTACCAAATATTACATATTTACCACTTCCTGTTTTTACCCGACTAGGGCGAAGCAAAAAGGAGGGTTATATTCAATCAGCACGGTATGCAGCGCAGAGTATGGTAGCATTTAATTTCTCAGAAGTAAAATTTTAGTGTTCACAAATCAGGATGGCTGGGCCAAGCGACATAGAAATTATTCCTTATTCGACTTTTATACTACAGTTCATTCCATATCTATTTACTATAGTCATCGAAGTTTTTAGAGGAGCTCGTGGCTAAGTAATAACAGCCGCTCGGGTCGATACATCAGGTTAAGCTACGCTTGCCGGGGTTGGTCCGTGGATGGGTGACCATTTTCACATATCGAGACTCCTCCGTGCCTCGGAAAGCACGTCAAGCCGTTGGTCCCGGCTGTCATTTGTGGATCTTTGACAGTCGTTACGAGTCGTCAGAAGCACGAAAGTCTGACAACCAGTCTAACCAAGGGGTATCGTATTACCCAGTTACTGGGTTGTGGAGGTCAGATAGGCAGTCGCTCCATGTAAAATTCTGGTACTCAGCTGCATCCGGTTAGAATGGAAGCCGACCCCAACATAGTTGGGAAAAGGCTAGGCAGATGATCGAAGTTTTTAGGATAAGATAAAAGTTTATTTCCTAAAAGCATTGACGTGAAATTTGGTTCACAATAGGTATGCACAATCGTAACTAACCTACTTAGTGGAGCTCCGTTGTCAGCACTATTATTATTTATGCTGTGGCCATGTGCTGCAGCAAACATTTCATGAGCCCGAGAGATATAGGTTACAAGATTACGTCATCTCACTTTGTGGTCAATATAATTAAATTACACAAAGAACTCGGTATTTACTCGAACATACTAACGTGAGATGCCTTCTAGTGACCTCAACGAGTATTGAAAGGCTGATACAAGACCTGCACTCGCATTGCGTAACACACTTTTTATTAAACACACGGAAATTTCTAATCCATTGCTTCATAAGTTTGAAAAATTCGTCTACTCGAAAACGTAAATAACGTATTGAATGTTTTCGAATTGTCAAAATGAAAGACATTGCAATTTGTTAGTGTGTTACGCAATCACCCCTCTGATATTTTTAGCATTAATCCCGATCATTCTATCAACATCATTGTGATAGCTTAATTTATGTTCAATAACAGCATTTGTTTTGGGAGCCATCTTGTCGAATGTCGAGGATTTCGACTAGAGGACTGTTAGTTGGCTAGGACACTGTTCAATAGTCCAGATTAAAGTTCGTTCAATTCCAAGTTCGTTAGGGTGTACCTAACTTGGAAAAGGACTCGGTCCAGCTTTAGACTGTGATAGGCTGCGTTGATTAGGAAACTTTGCTAATTGAATGGTGCCATCTACGAGAGCCGATCAGACTGAGATAGTAAACACGATCGTATCGGGATTTAATTTACTGATATATTTATATCAGTACTTAAATTAAATTTTTAAGCTAAGTTTTAAATATATTTATATCTGACTAGCCGTTGCCCACGACTTCGTCTGCCATCCAGGATGAAAAGTAGCCTATGTCCTAACCCAGGTCATGGTCTACCCATGTCCCTTTCTTCATCCAAACCCCACCAGTCGTTGTAGCGTGAAAGCGTAATAAACAAACCAACTCACTTTCGCATTTATAATATTTTATTAATCTTACATTATATTTGATATATAATATAGGTATATCATCGGTTGAATAAAGTCATACCTATTGCCCAAACAATGCATAGGACCAAAGCTTAGTAAGACCACCAGCTAGACAATAGGAGTTTTGTATGCACACAATAGCTTCAATCCAGTGTATAGGTATATCAGACTTAGCGGGTCATTAAATCTTCAAGCTGCTACATTATACTTCATTAAACTTACTCAAATAGTACTCAAGCCAAACAAATACTAACATAATCACGTCATATTTGTACAAAGTGTGTTGTAATAATTTCCAATCTTCATCGAATTACCTACTGCTCGAACGTGTAACGGCAGCTGATAACAACGTTTCTACTCACAAACGCGTTATCAACATAACATTTGGTCTTTTAATTAAAATATTGTTTCTTTCGATAAAGGAAGGTGACCCTAACTAATTCTACCTGTTTATGAAGTTAAAGCTAAGCACTGAAGGTTATTTCGGGCTGACCTGTCGGCCGCCAGCGCCACTTTACTCTGACACTATGCCCTTGGTAGGTATATCGCGATAAACTAACCGAATTATATGCGCTTGCACGTCTGCGCTGACGGATATAGCTTTAAATAAAGAACAGGTCTCCTATTTTGTCGAACGGTCTAGAAGGAAAACATAACTAATACCTTCGTGGTTATAGGAAAACCATAACTTATATAAGCCTGCCATGTTAGTCTATGGAAATGAGCAGACAATATTATTTATGTTGAAAATATTTGTACTTTAATTTTTCCTTATAAGCGTATACATGGCGGAATGGGAAACTGGTTCTACTAAACTACTTGGTTATTAATGCCGAGATTTATTAATAGGACTAAAATTACCATTCCTAGCGGTTTGCGTACTAAAACCAGGCAGTGGAAGCAATTTAGGGCATGTATGTAATAAAATATGATTCATTCTGTTGATATAGTGTCTTTGTTAAAGTCTAGTGTGGCGAAAGTAAACATTAGCCGATAAAAATTTTGGCTGTATTGAATCTGACTCATGTAATACAGCAATTTAGTAGTGGATGGTTGCAAAAAAGCGTTGCGATGGTTAGACGGTTCATAGAAGTGGATAATATCTATGTATGGAGGAGCTCGTTCGTGGCTAAGTAATAACAGCCGCACGGGTCGAACCACCCTCTTTACATACCGAGACTCCTCCGTGCCTCGGAAAGCACGATAGGCCGTTGGTCCCGGCTGTCATGCGTGGATCTTTGACAGTCGTTACGGGTCGTCACATGCCCGAAAGTCTGACAACCAGTCTTAATAATAGGGTATCGTATTACCCAGTTACTAGGTTGTGGCGGTCAGATAGGCAGTCGCTCCATGTAAAATACTGGTATTCAGCTGCATCCGGTTAGACTGGAAGCCGACCCCAACATAGTTGGGAAAAGGCCAGGCAGATTAATTTATAGAAGTGGATAATATGGAGTCATTTTCACAATGACGGAGTATATAATAAATCTTTTTAAAAATGGACCTACATTTATAAATATCCGAGTCGACAATATTTTTTAACATGCTCTTTGCTTGGCACCAGCAAGAGGCAGAAATTGCGTAATACTTTTGCAGCCCAACCTGTCCCTAGGGAAATCCCTGGGAAATGAAATTGAATTGACTGCGCTACTTTTTTCCTAGGCTGCATTGCACGGTCACATAACATACACGCATGTCGTGTATAAGAACTGCAATATACGTATCGGTTTTTATTTGTAGATAACCTACATTTTGCTGCTTCAAAAAGGGGAATTAGGGACTACTTGCACTTATTCAGCTTATGCCCATAAAAATCGTTGTTTGGGCATAAGCTGAATAGAGAGAGCTGAATAAGTGTGAGTAGTCCC
Source organism: Lithophane socia (assembly GCA_947522985.1). Taxonomy (NCBI): domain Eukaryota; kingdom Metazoa; phylum Arthropoda; class Insecta; order Lepidoptera; family Noctuidae; genus Lithophane; species Lithophane socia. The sequence continues at coordinate 7,570,651 of OX383271.1, read as the reverse complement.
TTAAACAGCCTTTATACGACTAACACCGTGAACGTGCAGGACAATCTGTATACATGTATGAATTTCTTAGTGCTATTAGATTGGGGATAGTGCATCTTATACAGCATTAAAATGGCAGTCGATATTATCATGCTCTAATGATCTTAATTGATATAAATAGAGCGCACATATCGAGACTTATCGTATCACGTAAAACAGGTTTACTTGCCCTTACTAATACAAATATACTTAGCTACAGAATACAGATAACCCCTTTCTAGTAAACATAGATACATAGTACATAGGTTTATGTAATGTGTGCAGTTTGCTGATAAGCTCGTCCTCTCTAGGCATTAGTACATGGTAACTTAATACCACCCTCGGGGTACTTATGTATAGATATGTATACATGATACCCTTAGCTGTTGCCTGCAGTTTCACTCCTATCCTATGGAAACTGCTACAAATTTCCCCGATAAAAAATATCCTATGTTTTAATAAGTAGTACCTATATGCTACATCCAAATCCGTTCAGCCGTGTAGGCGTGATTGAGTTACAAACATACCTAGTTGCGCATTTATATTAATAGGAAAATACTAGGCATGTCTTTGCCAGTCTCTAGCGCGCATAGCATCGCACCGTAGAAACGGGTTTTGTCGACGGAAGAATAGACAAAATGACAGATAAACAATCACAATCTGTCATTCTGTCTATTCTTCCGTCGACAAAACCCGTTTCTATGGCGGTCATGCTACGCCTCTGAAAATAATAAAAAATATTATTAATGATAACTTAATAAATATTCATAAAGCTGTATAATTAAAACACAGTTATTGCTTACTAATTGTAATATAATAATGCCATACAAAGTCCAACCACGCGCCGCGGTGGCGCAGTGTCGATGACACATCGATCGACTTGCGACGAGGTTCTAATCGTCTGTGACCTCATAATTATTACACCTTGGGTAACCAATAGATAAGTACATCCTGGATGGATGAACTGTGAGCCCAGAAGACCTTGAAAATACTATAAAGCTTAATATAGTCACTTTGTACTGACTTCTCCTGCGTGAAATTTATATTCTCTGAAATGAAACTGTCTTGTCTTTCTATATCCACCCCACTGCCAAATCTCATCAAACTAAGTTCAGCAGTTTAGCCGTAAATACGACTCACTCTCTCAATATCATATTAAAGTGCTATAAAGGCTCATGGCATTTGGTGCCGGTTCCAAGAGCTGTTACTAAGGACCAGGGTAGCACGAAACCCCATAAATACTTGATTGAAATTGCTTGAAAATAACGTGTTTCCAACTTTCGGGAGTCCCTCCATCTAATATTAGAACCCAGTTTCAAATAGAAGTCCCAGTTCCTCGTAGTTTCTCGGAAATGGAGTAGGTACGTAAAACGTGAACATTCGCGGAAAATTAAAACATTCTTGAGTTTTCGGAACTGTTGGCGTAATGACCGATTTAATTGCTTTTTAGGGTTCTGTACCCAAAGGATAAAACGGGACCCTATTACTAAGGCTCCGCTGTCTGTCTGTCTGTCTGTCCGTCTGTCACCAGGCTGTATCTCATGAACCGTGATAGCTAGACAGTTGAAATTTTCACAGATGATTTTTATATCTGTTGCCGCTATATCAACAAATACTAAAAAGCAGAATAAAATAAATATTTAAGGGGGCTCCCATACAACAAACGTGATTTTTTTTCTCGTTTTTGCTCGATATTGAAAACGACAACGGGTAAACGCTTGAAATATTCACATTGGCCGGTTTTTTTGTTGAGTCATCATCATGCATACAGCAGTTTATGTTTAATATTGGCCATGGGCTTGTCCCACAGCCCACGTACCTATAACTATGACAGGTGGAATCATCAAGGCGCCTGGCTACTAAAGTATTAGATGACGCTATTCATCCTATAAAGTTCTAATAATCGGCCACATTTGACTTATTTGCCTATTTTGTTTGAATTTAGAACGCCAATAATATTTGGAGAAAAGTTTTGATGAAGCAAAGAAGTTATACGCATCGTTATGGCTTCCAGCCAAGATACACAGACAAACAAACAAAACAGACAGACAAATAAAAAATCCGGAGTCACACGTAATCTTTTCGATTTATGCCCTAACACGTGTGACTCCGGATTTTTAATTTGTCTGTCTGTGATGTCTTATTTACATCTTTTTAGTTGACTTCTTCGTCGTAGTTGAGTTTTAGTTTTATAACTTTTATTTTTGACTATTTGTAAGCACTATAGAAATAGCTTTTGTGTTTGCTGAAGTTATAGCCTAGGATATGTATTTGGCATCTTCCAAGTACACAGAATTCTTATATAGAGTACACAGTATTTTTAAATAAAAACCAATAGTGACGTTTTAGAATAGATTTATTCTAATGAGAACTAATTAAGTATCCTAAATTACAAACTTTGGCCCATGAACCAGTGAACTCTTCAATAAATTCTAATCGCGGTACGCTCAACTTAAAGAGCATCTACCGTCCATTACCCGCCATTTTTTGACAAATCTCTACCACAGAGAACACAATATTAGTCGAATAATTAAATCGATAACAATTTAACTTTTGTTAATACTATTCAATTTTGAAACGTTAACAGTATACAGATATGAAGTATATAACGTGCAGTACAATCCGTGGGGATTTTGAGTGGTCTATTTCGAGGCAACGTTAGCCGATCACAGAATAAAGCTGAAAGCAAATAAAATAAAGTTACAAGTATTGATACTATGTATATCAGGTATGTAGTTGATGGATACGTCATCAATGAAAGTAAAACCAGCAGGATGCGCGTTGCTCAGAACTATGCGATTATTGACCGCCCGCCATGCTTCCTGTAAACACGGACTATGCGTTGCTATGCAACTATTACCTACTGTCTGTAGCCTAGCTGAGCTCTAGATATCAACACCGTAGCACATACCGACCTACGTATATCTACATATATTATATTGATTCACTACATGTCTGCTTCTTGGCATTCGTCGCGGGAATCAAAATATTTATAAAAAGAAGTTATTGTTATGAAGAATAATCGTAATGACGTGAATGTTGGATTGGAACTATGTTATGAAACGAGTTGTGTTTCCACGTAGATTCTGTTTTTATACGAGTCGCACATTAATGTCAATCTGATAGGAAAGAGAGAAATACTGTGTTTTTCCACGCGCCAGTCTCACGAAAGAATGTTTTGATTGCGTTACTGAGTTACGTGTAGTTTCCTGCGAAAGTTGATTAGTTTGTAAAATCGGCTGCAGATTGGTTGTGCTTGTAGACTGTCCAGTTTTATTGGTTTTGCTATCTTTAGATACAAGCTTTCGATAGATAAAAGAAAAACAGCGCAATAACGGTAATCAATTTCTGTTATACGACTGAAATAAGTTTCTTAGTACCGAAACCATTATTTTCTTCTTTATCTCTGTAATTTAAAACGAATAAAAAGGTTCTTAAAAACAACATAAATCCTCATCTCTGTAGAGGGAACTACGGATGTTATTGAGAGAACTGAACACGCCACGTTTACACGACCTCAATACGACTGTATTCTGTAAGCATTTTCGCATGCATTTGCATGAGACCGTTAACAACATGAAAACGGCACAAAAGCTGAGCTATTGACTTTAAAACGGTCTGCTAGGGTTGCCAGTATCGCATTCTATTGTTTTTGGGGATTCTATTAGATCATTCAACTTATCAAATAAAAATACTAAGATCTTATCGTAAGTGGTTTCAGAAAAATGTGATTGCACAATTTTAAGCAATGTTTTCGCGGCGGATTCTTTCTTTAGTAAGTAAATACAAACAGAGATTGTAAAGTCGTTAAATCGTTTAATGTGTTCTGAGAAACTCGTATCGTATAAAATGCTTAAAAAATTCCATGACAAATACAAATATCTGCTCTGCTTAAGCTGACGATTGGCATGCATGAGCATCTTGAAAAACAATATTTTCAAAATGCTCGTTACGGAATACTTGAAATAATTATTTTCAGTCCGATGAAAAACAGGGGGCCTAAACCGGCCACATTAGCAATTCTTCTAAAACCAGTTCAGTTCCTGAATCCCAGCTGTCATTAGCAATCCCTCTAATTTGACATAAAAGCATTTTCATAATTTGTGGATCATTTTACGAATCTCCATAGAAAACTGTCATACAGATGAATTATTTCGTGATATGAATTACACGCAGATCATATTATGAATTGTCAGTTTGATTCTGCTAAAGTGACCGTTTTAAGCCCCCTAACTGAATGTCATACTATACCAACTCATTTTGGTCAGCCCTATACAGTTTCCTGTTTTTAGGTAACAAACAGACCAAAATGTAAAACTTCGGGTAACTGTCCACGCTCACGATGGCGGTACCGATTGCCAATTTCGGCAAGAAATACCAATTAAATGGAAGTTTACAATAAAAATAAAGGAAACTGGTTTATTGAAAAAGGTGCAAAACTTATTTTGGTTGACAACAAGGCCATTGTAAGATCATAATTATTGCTGTTTACACATAACGACGTTGAAAAAAAAAAACATACTTAATGTTTGAATTTTTGTAATGATCCTACTGTTTATTCGGTCTATTCCTTGACTAAGAAAATCCCAATTAACCTTCAGAAGGCCTACGAACAAGACCCAAGCCAGATTTTCAGAATAAGTCTCAGAAACCCGCGAGAATCTCTCTCGCTGTCGATATCCTAATGATATCGAAATAGTATATCCAAGTTTCTATATTTGTCAATAGACAATACTATACTATAATTAAGATCCATTCGTTGGGTCACCATTGTTAATTCATTTATTCATTGTGCTGACATATTTTTTCAATTTTATTATGCTTCGGTTCGGAATTCACCGGTTGAACCGAGGAACGTTTACAGTTAGCTTCCAATATTTGCGTCACAAGAATGACTAGTCACTGAAAAATTGCGGATACTGAGAGATGAATCATTATAAAATGGTTGATTTTGCACGTGGGTGCTTTACGGGATACATATTTATTTAAAAATTTACGACAACTGCTAAATTATTATTTGTGTCATCTCTCCGTACCTATTCTGTTTATCTAAAGGGGGACAGATTTAGATCTGTGGCTCCTTACAATTTTTGTCGATTTCTAAAAATTCCATTAAATAGGTATTCCAGACAAAGTAATATTTTAGTGATCGTCAGGATGGCGGTGGAGAGGGACATGTCTGTTTTAATTGTATAGATTATAGAGTGTATTCTTTATCTATGTATTATGATAGTTATAGAAGTATTTAGGATAAGATGAAAGTTAATTTACTTCCGAAAATCATTGTCGCAAAAATATGGATTAAAATAGTGTCGACAGCACGCAAGCCTGAATCTTGGATGACCAATAGGTATTTGCTCCATTGGCAGAGGTAACTACATAGTTACAGACTCTGATATATTTACCTAGATCTAACTTTCCGTATTAAGACTCCATAATTAAACTGCAAGTACCTACAATCATTTTGAAATGATCTCACGTTCTCAGGGACAGAATAAATTCTCAAACTATTTGATTAATTGTAAACAAGAAACACTAAGGATTAATATATTCCATTATATGCTAATTTGTGTTTCGTAATGTCTTTAATGGGCATGTTATTTAAATATAGAGTCGGGAGGTGCTTGTTCTAAATTACTTGACAATTGATCAATGCGGGTTAGTTATCGCGTTTTGCTTTGTGTAAAAAGAACTTACGTTTGTAGGAAAAGATTAATTGGAACATTTAGGCTTCCGCAGAATAGTTTAACGTTATAGAAAAAAGAGACATGTCTGTTTAACATTTTTTGACAATTCACAAAACAGTTGAAAGAACAAGAATGCGGTTTACAAAGCATATTACTATAATCTTAAAGCACTAACCAAGGCAAGCAGCTTACTGTGCCATTCAGTGCGCAAAATGTATAAATAATATACGTACAGATACATTGTCACGAGTCACGATAGTCGAGACAGACATATAGAACAGTATACAACGCAAAAGGCGAGATAATGTTACATCGATTGAAGTTTCAAAGTCTTCGTCTAGCAATGGTACCCATGTGAGGTCTTATAATCTAAATACAATTGCAGATACATAGGTACGGTGCGCAAAAACCTTTTCTAGACTGGAGGAAGCCTGCAAAGTGGGCTGGTTAGAATCACATTCCTATATGTTCAGTCTTAGTGCCTATCTCTTGGCATGACACTATAATAACATGATAATTACGAACGACAGACGGCCAGCTGCATTTCGCATCATCAGTTCTAAACTCGAACCGGACAGTATCTGTTTTCGTTTACTCGGTACACTGCACTTGTGTTGCGCGCAGTAGTACAAAAATAAAAAATACTGAACGCTTTCCCGCCGCTTTGCACTCCAATTGCAACTTAACCTACAAACGCTGCGTATTAGAATTTGAATCTTACGTCTTTGTAATAAGATTGAGTATTTTTATTGCGTGTGAGCGATTGTGACCTTTCGTTCGGTGTGAGTGCATGCGTCACACGTAATGGCGGACGCGCGGGCGGGTGGCGCGCAGGTCATCGCGCTTATACATGTGTATAAATACAGTATGTATAGCGTTGTTTGATCCGATCTCTATACAACGTGTATATGTATGTGTACCGACGTCGGTTTTACGTTACGCTGCGTTGCCAGCCGGCTGTTTGTTAGCGAACGAAGGTCACTCGACTCGAGAGGTGATTTCGCTGTCTTGACATACACATAGACATGTCGGTACCGACCGGGACCTTTTTGTCGCTTTTTGATGTTATTTTTTCTACGTGCAAGAACGGAATTTCGTTCTGCAAGAAATATTTATGGAAAGCTTTAAGTATACAGTACAGTAGCACATGTTTTATGAAAGATACTTCCAAAAATGTTTCTTCTCCATCCCTAAGCATATAATTATGATTCTATGTAACAAAGGAACATTCCACGTTTTCTACATACTTACCTATATACTTTACATACAGTAATTAAACTATTATTATGAAACTGCGACATGTCACCATTTATTAGCATTTTCAGCATAGAAACATCAAATTCTTGAGTAAATACAATTGCTGTTTGTACATGACATTGCATCAGTCACCATCCGAGAGACCGACGAATAATAACAGTGAGTCAAACGTAGTTATTTTCTGACTAACTCCACCTATTAGATGTGCCTACGTGTACAAGGAAATAAACATACCAAACTACCTACTCTTGACCGTACTTCAATATATTCAAGTCATTATGTAAATAGGGTACGTACAGAGAGCGAGCAAAGAGCGTTATGTTTGACACTTGGCACATCACACAGGGTCCTTAGAGCCAAGAATAGTTAGCTGTTAGCTGCAGCCTTTCTATATACGAAACCTCTAACTAAGCTCGAGATCATCAAGTACTAAGCAACAGTTTTACCGGACGACTGTTGCACAACAAGTCATATTATACTTTTTTTTTTCTTGTGGTTGGGAAAACAGATGTCTTCTTCCGCTCTGGGCAGAGCGGAAGGGCGTGTCAGACTTTTACTGACTAAAACCTAGCCGTGTTACTTCAGTTGCCTGTTGCCAAGGGCCCCGGTATCACTTTCGGACTTTCCCGCAGCCCTGCCAGGATATTATATTTACAGGGTTATCGGGGATCTAGAAGAAGCTTATGACTCCTATGCAAATGATGTTAACCATTTTCGGGTAATTTGATATTTTTATTTCATATACATAATTAGAATTAGGTAAGTACAAATAAAAAATGTCTCCAAAATATAAAATTTCAAACTACTTGTTGACATTTGCATAGGAGTCTTATGGGGTCATTTGGTTGCAAATGGCTCCTCCTACATCCACATAATGGATTGCCGACATATTACCAATAACCCTGTCTATATACGTACATAAATATAAGTAAATTGACGCCTTTTTCCCATAGTTTCTGCCTACCCGGCTCTGACAGAAACTACAGACCACCAACTGCAAATAAATTCAAGTCAAACTTCGAATAACTTGTTTTAAATGAAGAAGCACTGAAAAGGCTTCCTCTAGGTTCTAGAGGACAAAAGGCTATAGAAAGCCAGAAAGCCTAGACTAGCCTACAGGCCGCAGCGAAAGTTAAATGTTTTACCTAGACGATCTATTGTGTTTAGGAAAATGACTTAGCAACTAACTCATAAATTATGTGCATCCCTAATTGCTTTTCCAGTCGTTTAAAGGTTATTTTCCGCCAAAAATACTGCTCAATACTAATTTTATCATAATTATAAATAACATGTGGTTGGATGTTTATGCGCGTGAGTTGTGTTAATCTACAGTTTATGTGTAGTTAGTTAATTAGTCATGCAATAAAGGTCAATTTTTCCTCATCGAAATACATAATGTTACTGGATTTCCTACAGCGTAAACAAAGTCAGTAGATCAAAAATACTGAAGCGACTTGTATAAAAAAAAGTACATAACAAAAATAATTGTAATTCCTTCATTACAGTTATTTAAAATAGCGTAAAAAAATATCAGTATGACGATATCGAAGCGAGCAGGTTGCACAACAAAAAAATCCTTTAATCTTTCGAAATGTGTGCCAGCCAGTAGTTGAGGTTAATTTAGTGCAGTGCCGCAGTGCGTTCGCGTGATATGTCAAAAGGTGACAGTTGCATCGTCAAGGTTAGGGCGACACGTGGGTGGCGCGCGCGCAGTGTTTCGTGAGCATGTGTGCGCGCACCAGGATGTCGGTAGTTAGCTCAGCAAGCTAATTGAGTTTTTGTACTTGAACCAAACTTGGTATTCTTTAGTATTCAATTAGTTGGCCTTGACTTGTTAAACTCTTAAATTTTTCAATGGCTATTAATATTATTATTAATTCAAGATTTTGGTCAAAAGACTACAATTTCAAAGTGTCGAAAGAGGATGTGGAATGGACATAGTATCACATAAGCATACTCATTGAAAGTGTCGGATTGCAGTGCGAAGTGCGTCATCAAGGTGTCAAAGTAAGAACACACGAATTTGTGCACTCTAGCAATTAACAGATGATGAAGTTTTCGTAAGTAGCGACTAGCGAATAAGCAGATACATTTACACATACAATTTTTCTATAGTCACCGTGTAAAGGCTCCCGCAGACAGGCGCGACGTGACTAGTAGAACAATTTCTTTAAAAACTTCATAGAAATTGTTGTACCAGAATCGCGTCGCGCCTGTGTGTGGGAGCCTTAATACTGGATCGTGCAAACATTTCGTAATCATTGGCAAGTTCCTCCACATTTGTGTAGAAGTGGGCACGTCGAACAATACGTGTTCACGACCGATTTACTGCTACCAGCGTCACGCGACCGACTCCACGCTGGTATTTCTCTTTCACAACATTGTTGGCTGCAGCGAAGCCAATGATAGCATACCAGACATTATCAGGTCAACGGATTCTTAAAATGCTTCTATTATATACTGTTATTTCTTCCGGTTGGAAATAAGGATTATACTACGGCTGAAATTAAAAAACAACGGGCATATGCTTGTCGGACTCGCGTACCAAGGGCTCCGTACCACCGTACAATATTTAATACGTTTAAAAAGCATGTTTCTTGTATGGGGAACCCCTTTAATTTTTTTAAAGTTAAATTATTTTATTTGTTGTTAAGTGTAGCGGCCATAGTAGTACATACTCTGTGAAAATTTCAAATGCCTGCCTATTACAGTTCAAAAGATACAGCCCTGTGTCAGGCAGACGGAAGGATGGACACTCGGACAGCCGAGCCTTTGTAATAGGGTCCCGTTAGCACCCTTTGGGTATAGAACCTTAAAAGGACAAACATTTCTAGTTGCTCATTTTACCATCTGATCCCACTGTATGTATTTTTTGGTCTGTAGCACCAGTCAGCCGCTGGACGCAGTCTCTACGTCCAGCACTCGGTGTGGTCTCTACGTCCACCACATCACGTCGGGTTCTGGTTTGCGACTGGTCAATCGCCACACTGAGGATGCCTCGTTGAGAGGTGAAACACGTGTCGATTTCTTACAGGGTTTTTATGACTCTTGAAGAATAGTTAAGCGGAATAGGTTACTATCTACGTCTATTGTATTTTATAATGGATTTCCGCAAAGTCACGCCTAAATCAATTAAATACCTCAATTAAGCTAAGTGTGTCAGGCATCTCCAAGAAGTTAGTTCAATAGCATGTTAGTGTAATTACTAATTAGTCTGAATTAACAGTATAATAAACATGAAACAACTAGGCCATAGTTTATGTATGAGCCAACGCGATAACCTTATCCGTCTCGCAGCCATTTGACCCGTCCTCTACGACTTACGAACATAAATAACATATTTCTTACCGCCATTTTTTTTACAACCTTTCAGAGGTTGTAAAAAAATGGCTGCTTTTCGAGCGTAAAAGGGACACTACCCTAATAATTGGCAATAGATTTCACCTTTTTCTTAGAAAAGACGGCGATAAATATCGTATAATGGCATAGTTGTTGCTTTAAACTACATTCTTGCTTTTTAGAAAACCGTATTCGCTCTAGGAAAAATACCCAACGAATACGATCATTTATTTATATGGCAATAAATACGAGAACTCTTCGGTCGTCGGATTCCTTTTCTGAGCTTATAATGAAGATATTGTTTGGGGTTAAATATTGTCCTTCGCTTTCACTAATGAACTAGTACACACGGCTACACATCAAGCTATACAAAACCAGTTTAAGCTGATCTCGCATTGTATAGGATTTCCCTACAATGAGAGATCAGCGTAGACTGGTTATGTATAGCTTGATGTGTAGCCGTGCGTACCTACTTAAGTATTTTTGGTTGTATGTTGAAGATTCATGCTAATTTTAATAAGCTATCTCTTTGCTTTCGTTTTGACAGTTCAACAAAATTCATTGCGTTATTTAACGTTGTTTATCAGATTGTATTTACATTGTTTAGTATCTGTTTCAAAATGATTTAGATTGTAATTGATCGTGTATTACAGTATTATACAAGTAGGGTGCAAATCATACATGATCTTATTAAAATTACGTCGAAAGCGTTCCTTCCAAAACCAATACTTTTGAACCATTAAGTACATTTAAGTATGTAAAATCCTATACTCACCGTGAACCGTCGTACTTATTTTATTGAATCATATTTACAAGCTTTATCTATACATATAATAAATCTGTAGACGAGGCGTTCATGTACAATGAAAAAAAAAAAAAAAAAAGTTGGTGGGTTGTCCAAGAATAACCAACAGATTCCATTTCTACCATTTTTGGAATTTTTGTCTGTTTGTCTGTCTGTCTGTTTGTATGTTCTTTAGTTTGATTGTTCCACTTTCACGTAAAAAGTACGAAATCAATATGGTTAACTTTTATACTCAAATATCGTGTGTAACTCGATGCTTCAATTAGTTTTTGTTTCATCGCAATCGCTTCAAAATATCAAAAGATATATGAATTTAAAGTGTTCAAGAAGGAATTTTCAATACGTAATGTACATACACGTAACGACATCTATTGACGCGAAATGAAACTTACTTCTTAATAGGGAATATGCATGTATTTTTTTAATATTTTTATTCGATAGTTTACATCGTCAAATAATAGTTTAAAAAAATTCGACGGCAAAAAAGCAATTTAAAGTAGTTAAAAAAATGTTTAAAAATATCCAACCGATCCGGGCTATTTAAACGCCCTCCATTTGGCGCGCTTGGTGTGGTGACGTCACAGTTCGTGAAAACAGACAAGCAACTGTCAAGTCAACGGCAAACACTCCTTTTTCTATGAGCGTTTGACATTGACTTGACACTTGTTGATTGACTTGACATTGACATTTTGATTGTTACCCCGGATTGTTACGTCACATCCGCTCTTAGCCTTTTCAAGTATTTGAATTACCCACAGTTTTTTGGGACTTTTTAAAAATTAATTTCTCGCTCAAAAAGAAATTTCATTCAAAAATATTGATGGAGGCTTAATTCTGAAGTAACATAGTTTATAGAAAAAAATATTTGACCCATATTTGAATCACATGCATATTCCCTATTACTAGGTTTGTGAGATCGTGTGTTGTTATATGACTGTCATTTTCTTTGCGCGGAAACTTAACGCGATACATTGTGTATAGAATATAACTCTAAAGTTAGATTAATTAAAATTTTCCAGATGCGTTGTTTATTTATTAGTTTAGTATTAGTGCGATAGGTGGCGCTACCTATCTTTCAAATCTTGATAATCATGAAAGAATAGTGAAAATGTTAATTTCTTAAAAAATATAGGTATTTATTCTTAAATTTTTCACTTTTCTACATAGTTTATTTAGCTTACAGAGTGTTCGAACGTTTTCCCATATATTTTGACGGTATCATTTCGTGCTCGATAGATGGCGTTGTTAGTTTAATGTCATTTTCTGAATCGCGGTGTTAAGAGTCTCCGTCGAAGAATGACTTTCGCCCAGATATTCCTAATAATTTTTAGTGTAGGTATCTTTGTTTTTGACTTCTTTAGTGTCGATAATAATAAATTAATAAATAAATATTATAAATAATAAAATGTTGGTTGGGTTGTCATTCGTTGAAAGTAATTTGATCTTAGAGATGGGTTGTAACAGGTGAAACACGATATCTGTGATCTGATCACTGTGATTGTGACAAAAAAATAACAGATCCAATATCTGTTATTAAATCACAGCCTGTGATTTTTGATAAATACGTATCTCAATCGAATATCATCTTTATTTCTTTTGATTTAAAGTCGAAAATCGTATCTATCTGTTATAAAATCACAGCCTGTGATTTTTGTACAGACGATAAATACGTATTGACTCAATTGAATATCTTCTTTATTTCTTTTCGTTAAAGTCGAAAATCGTATCCGAAGTTTTAACAGTAACAGTCTTGAGGATCTGTGATTTTAAGTAACAGATATTTTTTATCGTTAGGAGCAATTGCTATCTGCTATTTTATAATATCTGTGATTTCTATCTGTGACGATAAATACGCCTCACTCCTATGATCTGATTGGTTTTGATTTGTTATTTTGGTTGGTTTCGTTCATTAGGTTCAAATTAAGAAGTCAAGAAACGAGTCGTTACAGATCGATTCAAACTTAATGGCGGCTCGGAAGTTAGCTTTTAGCTGCGCAGTACCCCACCCCTCACCCCCGCTGTCACATGAAATTGTTACTGCGCAGCGACTCGCCTCATGTTCCGCACCGCCATTAAGTTTGAATCGAACTGTACTATACTTCGTAATTTGTTCGTATGATTCGTGACCGCCGCTCATTCGATTCGATCGTTGTTGGCGTGTGTAAGGCCTCGGCCTCGAATCTTGCGGGCAGCGGGGCGGGGCGGGCATTTAAGACCCGTTCTCGAAACTAGCGGGCAGATCGCGCGTCACTATAGCCGCGTAGTGTTGTGTTCACGATTGTGTCGTCGAGATATTTGTTTTTATTCGCGAAAGAAATGTCTGAACAATGGCGGCAACATCTTTTTGATTCAAATTTATTCCTAACGCTCAATTTATTGTGGGCAACAACACTGCAATGCAGACGCGCGGGCGGTCACCGCTTGAATGGAGTGCACCGCTCGCTGCCCGCCGCCTCGCCGCTGCCGCGCCGCTGTTTTCGAGAACCGGTCCATTTGATTTTACGCATAAGATCCTGCCGCGCCCGCGCCGCCGCCGCCGCCGCCGCCGCCGCCCCTCTGCCCGCAAGATTCGAGGCAGAGGCCTTATGGTTGATTTGATTTGTTCGACTATCGGACAGCAATAAATACACAAATATTGGCATGTTTCTGGGGAAAGTCAACAATATACATCGATAAATACGGTTCCCGAAGAAGAAGATGCCACACACTATCCAGTAGAGTTCTTAGAATCCCTTCTGCACACAAAATTTGTTTAAAAGTCGGAGTGCCAATAATTCTTCTCAGAAATTTAAGTCCTCCCAAACTTTGCAACGGCACTCGGCTCATAGTCACCAATCACCAACAAAACGTCATCGAAGCCGAAATCTTAACAGGTTGCGGCGCCGGTGATGTTGTTTTTATTCCAAGAATTCCTCTCATTCCCAATAATTTCCCGTTTAGTTTTAAGCGTGTGCAATTCCCCGTCAGCCTGTGTTACGCCATGACCATTAACAAAGCTCAGGGCCAGACATTATCCGTTGCGGGGGTGGATCTTAGTATTGGTTGCTTTTCCCACGCCCAACTTTATGTAGCTCTTTCGCGTGTGAGCAACCCTAGCAACTTTTTTGTGTACGCTCCAGGTGGTTCCACCGCTAATATTTTATAAAGAGAAGCATTTTCTTAAATAAAAACACAAGTTTTTTGGCAGTTTCTTACTAGGAAAAATCACCAGGCCTGGTCGAAAGATTCCCCCCTTATTAAATGAAGGTACAACTTTTCTAAGCGACATATTATTGTTTTCCGACATCCATGCGAACGAAGTCGCGGGCACAGCTAGTTTTGGACATAAAAGAGAAGAACCAAACGGAAAATTCGTGGTATTTTTTTCTGAAGTGGAACCTTTTATGCCTTTTCAATGGCGAGGTCAACGTTTTCTGAAATGCTTCATATTTCGAATCGTGGACAACAATGAGCCTTATTCTCATATTTTTGCCCTGAATTTTTTATCGACACCTACATTGGTTGATTGTGTCGGTAAAACCTTTAGGGATTTTGGTGGGAATTTACCTATACGTTATTCATTATGAGAGTTAGGATTGAAATCATTAAAAATGTTATAGAACTAAGAACGCCATTTATACGCCACGACTTCGTCCGCGTGGAAAAATCATATCCTATGGGTATGGCAATCGCCAATACTGGAGCTTTTCATCAAACAATCTGCTTAGCCTTTCCACAACTATGTTGGGGTCGGCTTCCAGTCTAACTGGATACAGCTGAATACCAGCTTTCCACCAGTAAAAGTATGTTTGTAATCGGATCAGTAGTTCCTGAGATTACCTCTTACAAATATACAAACAATTCCACCTCAACATAGTTAGATGTTACTGACAATTCGCGATACGTAAGTTTATTTCTGCCATAGTAAGTCTCTTTTCAACAGCAATCCTATTGTGAACAATGTTAGTTTTGTTATTTTTAGCCTATGTTGTCCCATTGCAGGGCAAAGGCCACCCTTACTTCTTTCCTATCCTCTCTATCTTGGGCTAGTGTGAACCAATCTCGTCTGTAGGCGTCAAGATTGTCCCGCCATCTTCTCCTGGGTCTGCCGGACTTTTTCTGGGCAACATTGTGAATAAGAAAACCTCAGACCAAATAAATAAACCAAGACAGAGCGGTTTTTAATTGGTCTGAGAAGAAAACGTAATATTTTCCAAAAAAAGTGCATCTAAACATCAATGGTGTCTCATCCTTGCTTCATAAGGTGTGTATGAGTCATTCACCTGGTTGTAGTCTGTGACTGCTCACACAATAGCGTGTGAGACCGTGAGTCATCGCGGACATCTGTCGGCTGGCTGGCGTTTTGTTAATCTGCATTATGTTACTCTGTGACGGAATTATTTATTCAGGCTTGCAATGGCAGTGTAAACTGTAAACAGTGAAACAAAGCTAGTGCTTAACAGTACGATTCAATTGTTTTATCAAGAAGTGTGTGATCTCGTTGTTGGGTATTTCAAATTCAAATGTTTGGTTTTCTCCGTTAAACCACTGACTGTCGTTCCACGATTACTGTGTTTTTATCATATTTTTCTCCATAAAATGGTAATAAGATGTGGTGGCATCGCCATCTACAACGCCACATGCGAACTACGCATCACCCACCAGCACGGTTAGCATGACCACAATAGAAACGGGTTTTGTCGACTGAAGAACAGATAAACAATCACAATCTGTCATTTTGGCTATTCTTCCGTCGACAAAACCCGTTTCGCGATATGGTTGTCATGTTACGCGTGCAGACACACACACGCTTCTGGTCGGAGGGTCCCAGCTTTTTCTATGGAGGATGAAGAACTTTACAACTGTTCCTCATACCTCTATAGGTAGCAATGTAGCAGGATCTTAAAAACACTAAACGTAGGTGGAATTTTACAGCTGAAAATATACAACAGTGCCACTGTAAATATTTAGGTAGATTTGAGCCTCAGCAAATTGCGCCAACCGCCAACTAAGCATACAGAATTACATACACTTGGTACTTATTTTTTAGCATGAATGAATAGCGACCCGGATGTCATCGCAACCCTGGCCAAGACAATGTATTTTTGCAGTGTCTACCTGTACTATATACGTAGTTATTTTATGGACTCCTCGTCCTTAAATTGCCCGGTCGTTCCAATAAAACAGTTACGATCTCTATAGTACCTAACTACCTTACTTTAAAATATGAGGGACTAGCCGCGCCCCGCGGTTTCACCCGCGTAAGTCTCGATCCCGTGGGAATATCGGGATAAAATATCCTATGTGTTAATCATGGTTATAAACTATCTGTTTGCCAAATTTCATCCAAATCCATTCAGTAGTTTTTACGTGAAAGAGTAACAAACATCCATCCATCCATACTTACAGACTTTCGCTTTTATAATAAACTAGCTGCGCCCCGCGGTTTCACCCGCGTAAGTCTCGATCCCGTGGGAATATCGGGATAAAAAGTATCCTATGTGTTAATCCTGGTTATAAACTATCTGTTTGCCAAATTTCATCCAAATCCATTCAGTAGGTTTTACGTGAAAGAGTAACAAACATCCATCCATCCATACTTACAGACTTTCGCTTTTATAATAAACTAGCTGCGCCCCGCGGTTTCACCCGCGTAAGTCTCGATCCCGTGGGAATATCGGGATACAAAGTATCCTATGTGTACAAAGTATCCAGGTTATAAGCTATCTGTTTGCCAAATTTCATCCAAATCCATTCAGCCGTTTTTGCCTGATTGAGTAACAAACATCCAAACACACAAACACACAAACTTTCACATTTATAATATTAGTAGGATTTAGTTAGATTCTCTTTTCAATTGATATTTTGTTTGGATTATTTTTTGTAAGATCCCTTCTGACTTGCCGATTAACTGATATAAGATTTTAATATCCTCAACAAAATACGCTACATCTCGATCACCGCCTAATATGTCTTCGGAAAACGTCATTGCTATCCGAAATCGCCCTTTATTTTTCTATACCCTTTTACTACCCGAAAACTGTACCATAAATAACAACATTATGTCCTACTAGCTTTTGCCCGCGACTTCGTTCGCGTGGAATAGTGACTTCCGACAGATTTTTGGTTTTACCCGCATGGCGCATAGTTCCCGATCACGCGGGATCTGTTCAAAAATGAACGGAACCAATTTTAAATTTACGAAACGATCAATCCTCAATTCTACGACAGTACCGAAGCGCTCGGCCGATACCCAACCAAATGCGTGTAACGAAACCATAGCGAGATCTTTTTCGATCCCAACGCCATCTATCGAGCATAGTGACAACTCGGATTATTTATCTATACTCCGTTCGGGCATTTTCTTTGTACTAAAAGTTTTATTATATTGATATTATTTTTTTCATACCTTTTTACTATTTATTTACTTTTTTCCGTGAATTAAAACAATAACATGAACCGAACTCGTGTAACGATCGACACCATTGCGCGATCACCAACTCGACATATAGTACTAATAGAATTATCTATACTCCGTTAGAGCATTTTCTATGTACTAAAAGTTGTATTATATTATATTTTTCATACCTTTTTACTATTTACTTACATTTTTCCGATGAATTTTCAGTACTGAATTGATGCCGACTCTTGACCAATAGATGGCGCTGTATGTCCGGAATAAATTTTATTTTTTATTTTATTTTTTGTAATAAAAACTATCCTATGTCCTTTCTCAAGTTCCAAACTATGACTGTACCAAATTTCACACAAATCGGTTCAGTAGTTTAGGCGTGAAGCAAAGACAGACAGACAGACAGACAGAAAGACAGACAGACAGACAGACAGAGTTACTTTCGCATTTATAATATTAGTTTGGATAGCATTCGGTTTGCCAAACACGCTATACAATCGTTATAACTTACAAAGTTACAGCAGACCGCGATTGGTGACTGACGAAGTTGCGAAAAAAATGATTTAAGGAAAAAAAAAGCGGCCACGCGCGTCGGACTCGCACACGATGGGTTCCGTACCACTGTACAATATTTAACACGTTTCTTGTATGGGGACCAACTTTAATTTATTTTTGTTATTTTTTGTTATGGCGGCCATAACGACACACAGTGTGAAAATTTCAAGTGTCCACCTATTACGGTTCAAAAGATAAAGCCCTGTGACAGGCGGACAAGCGGCCGGACAGCGGAGCCTTAGTAATAGGCCCCCCTATTACTAAGGCTCCGCTGTCCGGCCGCCCGTTGGCATCCTTTGGGAATGGAACCCTGAAAAAGGATGATCTAAGTATAAAAAACTTCCAAACACAATACATTCACGGAACAACGTAATGTAGCAGTGTGATGTTATTCTTATGCTAATCATTGCTTGTAGTGATAAATCAATAGTGACTTGTAGCAAGGACTATTTGCGACGTTTCGTGCTACAAATAACACTCCTGCTATTTTATTTGTTATAAGAGATGCGAGAACTGTTTTATCCAGTAAGTATTACTCTCAGACCTGTATTTTTTCTGAGGTATTACTTAATCAAATTGAAATGCGCTTTTATCGGCTTAGTTACCTTCAAAAACAAATAGGTTAATTAGGAATTTCCGTATTTATTGGATTAACATAACTTGTTTTATTGACGCCTCTATCTAGCTCGAAATAGTTGTTCTTGTATGATTGTCCGTTGAGCGTTTTCTTACAATAGAATTAGGTATTGCCTGTGACTTTACAATTTCGTATTTGAACTACATCCTTGACTTGACCTGCTCAGAAACTCCATGTTTCGAAAAATTCATTCTAACACCTCTAAAGCTCTCTGCAGAATCAATTTTGTTGCATCTTCCAATGTTTTAGGCTAATCTTTGCCAGTCACTCTCGGAATTCCATCTGCATTATGTACACATACATCATTTTATATAATAGCAGCGTTTACCAACGGTAAATATGTCGTAACATATCTAACATTCGCAACCCGTCTATCTTTGCACGTAAATTTTGAATGGCAGTGACACATATTGCCATTGTTTCCGAAACAGTACACCTTTGTGTGCATGTAGCAACACAATGTAGCTGCAGGATTGTGAAAAAACTATAAACACTATATGTGTTAAGTTCTTTGTAAAATATACGCCTGTTAAACTGACGTCAAGTGCTATAGACTATCTTGATCCCAATTGTTTTGGGGTCGTCACTGCGTTTCGTCTTCTTCCTTATCCCTATCAGTCTGCATCAGTATACCTCCTTTCGAGCCAATCATCTTGTACACAATCCAATTGAAAATCTCAATCTTGTCATTCTACCTACAGCTTTCATCCTTCTTGAGTACATGTCTTTCTCTTCCATACACCTCTCTGTGGGCTATCTCAACGTCATGCTACTGTCTTTATCCCAATTTATTAGGCCTCGACTCTTAATGTTCTTCTTCTTCTTCGTCCATACTTCTCTATCAGCCCTCATCTCAGTATTCACCCTCATTCTAGCCACATCTTCCTCACAATCAATTCATCTACTGCCTTCTGTTTCTCTTATTATAGTCTCACGTCATGACCCTTTTCTTCCACAGAAACCTTTCCTCTCTCTTTTACCTCTTTCTTGCACATTTTATTGGAAGTTATTTCTACAAGAGTTTATCTTTCAAAGAGACAAGCGGACTACCGGACCGTCCCGAGTTGGGTTGTCTCTTCGAATACGGCTGGACGGCTTCCTCTCATCGAACAAATGACATCAATTTGTCGTGCACTGCTATAGTCACTAGTCACTACATAAACATTTATTTGAATAAGTACCGACTACGCAGCTCGCAGCATTGTCCAATGAGCGTGGGTTACGTCTTGTGATTGTCATCGTAACATCAGCAGAATTGTACCGATGTACACCATTACAATGAATGATGAGACAATATTTTCATCGTCATGGATCGCCTCGATAAGACTCTTACAATTTTCTTTCTTTTAAAGTCTTTGACAATATCTACGGGAGGTAAGAAGCTCCTCGCATAAACGTCTAGCAAAGTAGTATAGACTATAGCTGAAGCTGTTACTTTTATCATGTCTCCATCGATTATTGTATTTAAGCCATATGCTTTGTATCTGCGCCATATCCTCACATCTGGAACTATACAATTAAGGACCGCCTCGGCTATTTTGACAAATATATGGGAATTGATAGCACGAACTTTTTTTTAACGTTTAAGAAGGCGGTTTCAGGACGACAGGCTAAAAACGACCTATAAATGTTGTGTGAATGCTCTTTTCGTGGTAGAAAGGAGCTGCACATGCGGGTTATCACCCGTTAGTCCATTACGCAACTCCACATTATAATCTAAGCCAACTTTAAATATAGGAATGTATTGAACTATTAATCAGCCGTTTTTTATGGATTTCCGGTGTTACCGACGCCATCCCGTGGAAGGGTGACTGACCCGTGACTCATAGTGATTCGCGAACGGATACCTATCGGTCATATTATTTATTATTATTGCGTACATAACGGCATGTTGTTTATATGTCTTTGATAATTTCCATATATTTAATTTAAGTTTTTAAATCATTTACTATTTTGTTTGTTTTATGTACTGATTTTTTTGTTAGTTAAAAGTGAAATGTATGGCGCTGAAAGGGAAAGTCTTTGATGTCTTGATACACTGTGGTTACAATACTTTCAATGTTTTCTATTATACTTTTCCTAGTCAATGTGTGAACAAAAAACCAAACAGTTATAGACAAAAGTGCCGTATTTGATGACTGACAATTTATTATTAGAGAAGTTCGATTGTGTTTAGTCTTTGTTGTTTTTAATTCGGTTAGTAGTTGGCAACCTGTCTTTGCATTTCTATTTCTCATTTTAATAACTGTCACTTGAGTGTTAAATTAGTACACGCTAGTATGCCAAACGTGATTACAACAGGGTTTCGTCACTTATATGCTCTTGTAATCTCAGTCACCTTCTGTCATGTTGGCAGTAGCACGGGTTATGTATATGGGAATAGCTGCTGCTGTATCGCAAAGCTGCTAAGCAAGGTTAGATGCTGTAGTAACAAGATAACTGATTAACCTTAGCCAGTCAGCAAGTTAACCAGCGCTCAAGGTTCACCGCACAGTATAAGTCTTGGTGGCGTGTGACTGTATGAATGAAGCCCAATTATCAACAGCATCCCTGAATTAATCGAGCCGATCAGAGGCCTATCCTTTGATCTTGAACCCACGTTTACCGTTCTTCTTTGTATTTTACCCTTGCTTATGTCTCTTTTCTGTTGCTCCAGGCCCGGGCAGACGGATCACGGGCACGGCGGCGGCGCGCTGGCGTACGGCGGTAAGCCGGCGGCGGGGGGCGTGGTGGCGCCGCCGCAGCCCCGGCCGCCGCCCGCGGCACCATACGCCCCACAGCCCTACCCTCCAGCACAGCTGCGGCTGCACCAGCCAGGATATGGATCAGCGGCATTATCATACAGGTTGGTTGAGATTTTAAGCTTGAGGTGACGCGTTGCGTTCATTGCTGGAGTTGCCCCAGACAAAATAACATTCTATCAGCGTTAATGATGATGGAAGAAAAAAATGTATGGGACTGATATGAGGTACCAAAAGCTTATTTCTATTCTGATGAAAGTCGTAGAAATACGAAACGCTGCCATTGTTGAGGCCCTCAGGGCTCAGGCCCTATACAAAAACATCCCTAACTATTCTACCTCTACCCGAGAGATTGCCAACTGTCCCAGTAACAACGTCCCTAAAGCCATGGGCCAAGGCCATGCAGCATGCCCCAATTATAGCACGCCCTTAATTACCGTTGCTCAGTCGGTATATTCTAATTTCTAAATGCGTCTGACAGCCAGCTGCGATCACTAATGACCCTAAGAAACATTTAGGAATCGCACACCCATCATAAACGACCAATACCAGTTAGGTTTACAAGTTGAGAATTCATCAATTGGGGTGATACGATCGATTTTTGCTCGCTTACTATTGCATTCAGCCAACGATGCATGATTCTCTACTGGACATTGACCTCCCCGACGATGAACTAACGATCCTGGGGAGATACTCCCTTAATCTATAGCTTAGCTGTCTGATTGATGAGCGCATTATGACCACGGACGCACTTAGGGATTACTTGTGTAAAATTCTGAACAATGGACTTTGGTCCATAGATAATAAATACAGGCTAGAAGTATAATATTATAGCCTTGATAAATTGATATACGGTATAGACTAATTAAAACGTCGGTACTTCTAAAACTTACTAACATTGCCTCAAAAAATTCACAGATCGTAAACCGCGACAGGTTCTAATGAGTCTCTTGACGCAACCAGTTCCAGAAACGACGGAGACAACTCTAGCACTTTTAACAGTATTCGTAAACGAGTTGTTAACTTATGACTCTTAAATTTTCTCGACTATTAACAACTTGTGAGCGCTCTAAATTGGTAGAGCGTTCAACTTATTAGCACCATTTGAATTGATAGAACCGTCTTCTGTTTTACCTTCAGAGTTCGGACCTATTATTACTTTTAGTTGCGTCTCAATAACGACCTACATTTTCACGTGTCTCTCCTATTAAAGAACAATTTGGTATACTTATGCACTTTATATTCGTGTACACGATTTCTCCTTTTCGAGATATATTTTCAGAAAGTCTGTATAGTTTTGTTACGTTCTATTTTTACGTGACCTACAGTTGAAAAACTTGAATAAAAATGTCTCATTCAATTCGTGTCTTTTGAAAAGCTGAATAGAATAGTGCGTTATTCTCAGTCTGCTACATTGCGGGATTCTTTGCTCCTTGAATTCAGAGCAACATGTTTTGTATAGTGATTTGCAAAATAATAGGGGTTTTTTGAGAATACCTACGTGGCCTTAATGTATTCAGAGATAACCCCAGTAGGTGCGATTCATTAACATACAAAATTTGGGAAGGGCCTTCACAAAGGACGTGTTTGTCCTTCGACCCCAGTCTTCAAAAGCGGTCGTGAATGTGGAATACTTATGAGAATACCAAAAGCATGATACGCTTTTAAACTTTTCGTTATAAAATGTTTTTTGGGAGGAAAAAGTCTTTTACCTTGTGCTCTAAAACGGGTTTTTTGCTTCGTCATGTGTGCCTTGGTTGCTTGGTGAACGTGACAGTCGACATGCAATATAGAAAGAAAGAGTTATATTATTCAGTTGCTGGTCATTGGCCATACATACGGTCTACGTAGCACGTGCTTAGACTCTATAGTAACTGTGCTATTTACTATTATATTTGAAGTTTTAACTGTCTGTTTGTCGTCACATTCACCTGAATGTGACGACAAACAGACAGTTAAAACTTAGACCTCTATTAGAGCTAGTATTAACCTATTTAAGCTTGCCTGCATAAGCAAGATTAAAGTTCTATTCAATCAGTAAAAAAAAAATATATTAGGCTTTATCTTCTGTGCCAATTCTTCAATTGGTAACACTTCTTTTTTCTCTAGGCTCTTTCCTTTCTGCTGAGGATGTGATGTCTCCTGAATTTCTCCTACCTCATTGTTCTGTTTACCATTCCTCTGCTCTCATTTCTCTGCAGGGCTTAGTAGTTCTATGTATACCATAGCAAAACTATCTCCTTTACCACTAAATATAGTGACTGGAATTCTCACAAAGTTTTCGTATCTACGGAGATATTAATGGTCTGGTCACGTCTGACTGAGGGAGCGGGCGTCACGTGCGGTCCCTCTGCGAATACCAAGCGTCCTTGTTGTCATTCATAACCATTATCTGCAAGCGAGCATGGGAACATTGCTTCTAACTTATAGAAGAGGGGTCAGAGGTACAGGTCATGTTTGGAGAGGTAAGACCGTAGGGATGTGAGGAAAGGACGGGAATATATAGCAGAATTACCATATATTCAATATATACACCGCGATATAGTTTCAAATCAATACAGTGACTCGAATTTCGATAAACTTATTGTTCGATTTGTGTACGAGGAACTCCAAAAGTAGGCTCTTCTGATTACCAACGACCGATAACTAGCTATTGCGTGTCAATTATAAGCATTTGATTAAAAATACACTTGTATACGAACAGCTGCATTCATTAGTTACCCCCTATTCGTGATTACCCCCTTTTCTCCCTCTACGGTATTTTAATACGGGAAGTGCATAATTATCGCAGCTGTCTGTACTTTCTCATTAACTGTATTTGTTAGAATTTCTTTGAACAATAAGTGCTTTGCGTAACTATAGTATATTTTCATTACGAAAAGCACTAAACTTGACTGGATAGTCTTTCCTAATGCCACGTTAGAAGCAGTAAAATCTAAATTACTGGACGGATGGACTTCAAGTAATTGCTTCGCGTTGGCACAGAAAGAAATGCACTCGGAATAGAGTTACCGGCTCTTTTGAAATAAGGAAATTCACATTGAAATTTCTTTAGGCTGTTAATTGCAGTTTTTGTGAGGTTTTCTATAGTTTTGTTACTGCAAATATTCTTATATTTAAATTAGAGTGCTGGTCACGTAATACTGTACTGTATAATCACCTAACGGACATTTTGTTAATCTTTAAACCTTGTCACACTATTACCCGAAAGCGCAACAACAAAGATAAGGTTATGTTTTACTGGTTTATTCGTCGTTGACGCTTCAGTTTTGGCTACGTACCCCTCAACAAGGTTCTTAATTACTTACAAACATATACTGAAGACTTTTTCCTATTGGTGTAGGCAGACGCTACAGAACGCCACCTGCTACGATCCTTAGGGATATCGCGCACTAAAAAGCCACGACCTGTGGACGCAGCGACCTATCGGTAAACAGTAGAAATATATACGAATGGCGCACTTGATCGCAACGGCCAACTAGTCGCAGACCGAGTCAAGGACCACAGGCCACAACTGGCCGGACTCGTGGTCGTCTAGATATTCCTTTCTCCTTTCTAGATTCATACTTCAAAGTATAGTAACGTTCAAGGTTTCCATAGACTGTTCATAAAGCTGATAGTTTACGCAGTCATTAGAGCTAGCACTTAGCATATGACATAAACCCTTGTATTATAATAGTGCCTTCCGTTAATTATGTCATTATCTGACTAGGTTTTCTTGCGTTTTCAGTTAAATAGACATGCTAGATGCTACTTTTACGCAGATTACAGGCAAAACAATGTGAACCAACATTGCGCCGAGATAAGGAAACAACACCATTGTACTGCCTAGGGTTGTCCAATGACAAAGTCCTTGGAAAACATTATATTACTAGCTTCTGCCAGTGACTTCGCTCGCGTGGGAGTCGTAAGATACACACATTTTTCTAAAACTCCCCTGACTCCAAAACCACCGCGTCACATCGCATCGCCCGCTCGCGCTAATACTTTTTTTCCGCTTAGTGTTCTTTCCGCCATTTTTTCTTTTTGCTCGGCACCTAAATGTCGTAGCATGATGTAAAATAGCCCATAACCATGCTCAAGAATAGGGATATCAAATGTAAAAATATTTTTTCAAATCCGACTGGTAGTTCCAGATAGTAGCGCGTTCTAACAAACTCTTCAGGTTCATTATAAAGATAGATAAACATCCCTCGCTGCTGCGGGCGCGTAAACCGCGGTAATTTACAAAAACATCAGCCATATTTTTTCGTGCTTCATTTTTTTCCGCCATCTTTTTTTTTAAACATGACGTCATCATCGGACCTTGTTTATCTTCCGCGTTTCGCAAAATTAAATTTTCATGTACCTAATTATACGAAAACTTTTTTTAGATTATTTTTTTAATTATGCAACATCTGTGATCCTATTCTTGAATGAGAGTCCTTAAACTAAATGGAGGTTATACTTATTATATAATCAAGTAACTTTATGCTATTACCATATAATTAGCGGCCTTTTTTTATCTTTAATGATTGCTCTTTACCTTTACGCCATGAATTGACCTGTATTGTATTCTCCATAATCTTTGTTGCTGATGATGACGTAGCATCATTGTTTACTCCACGCATTCTTTATTCTTTCACTCATCCTTTCACATTACTTATACACTTTACATCTAGCTAAGCTATTATAATTTTATTTCCTTCCATAAACTTTTAGGCTCACTTGCATCAATTACTTAAGTTTAGCGGTAAACGAATTTAAATCATCTTTCTGTTTCTCTCAATCATTTGTAGATGATAGAGTCAGAATGACATCACTACATATTTTAAAACATAGTCCCCCGCCGCATCTCTCTGTCTGAAACTCTGAACGCAATAAACTCAAAAACTACCGAACGGATTGTCATACGGTTTTCACCAATATGGACGGAGTGAATCATGAGGAAGGTGCATAATTCATTAAAGTTTTCTGTATATTGGCTGAAATATGACGATGATTATTGAGATGTCGGAAAAAATAATGCCGACTTAGCATTACTGGCGTGCGCTGCGTATACCATACCAATAGAGTTACATACTTATATGAAAACTATTAATTACGGAAATAATACACTGTTTACTTGGATTAACACATAGGGTACCTACTTGTAATCCCGATAGTTCGTTCCCGTGGGATATTTCTTACATCCACGTAGGCGACGCCGCGTACAAAAGCTAGTATGTTTAGAGCTAAACGCAACTGAGCCCAAATCTCAGGTAAAGTCAACGAATAAAGGCTCCCAGCAAACAGGCGCGACAAGCGTAGCGCTGCATGTCGCGCCCGCGATATCGCGCCTGTTTGCACAAGCCTTAAAGCAGAAGTTCGATGATTAAATCAGCTCGTGCAACCCTGAGGTTCATTGCCGTCTTGGAGATGTAATGCCCGTCTACCAACGACCGACAATACCCGCCATGGGAAGCGATTACAATGTTTTTGCACAATACATACTCTTAATAATTGAGATTTCTTCACGATTCTACAAGCAAAAATAACCTGAAACACCATATAATGAGGTTCATTATACTTTGAAACAAGAAAGCGGATTCAGATTTCACCGTGCGAACAAGAATACTTAATTGTTTTATTTGTGATGATAAAACTTGGTTTTGTAATAATCGGATTAAGTATAAGTTAAATGTACTTCTCAGTTTCTGCGTTATCCTCTTCATTTGCATGATTATCCATATATTTTTGTTTGTAAAAAATTAAAAACCCACTTTTTTGTTTATAATATTAAGCTTAAATTAAAAATACCGGTGAATAGACCTATGATCTTTTTAATAAGCATTTAGGTATAGTTCTGAACTTGAGGATTTTGTTACTTTGCCTTACAAATTACATAATAATCTCAGACCAACAAAAAAGGATATAGTGTCGCACATACGAGACTACTGTAATGAATATTGTTTTACAAAATGTACTTATTTTTATTGATATATTGTGATTTTGTATTTATTGATGAATGGTTTTAAGACATTATCTACTAAGGGTTTATATTACCTGAAATAAATGTTTTTTTTTTACGAATCCTCGAATTCTGTACAGCGGGCCGCGGGGTAATTATTATCACAATAACACACTTACAGTAGCAATGGCTTTCATATTGACAATTCAACAACAATCATTGCGTTATTTACGTTGTTGGGCAGACAAATTTTTCGAACATAAGACGCAATGGATTACCCTTCAAAATAATTCAGATTCTGTGTATAACCTACGCAGTTGAGAGTGCGAATGAATTTTCCAAATGTTCATGAATATCTAAATCCGAAACTGTAAAAAAAAAACGAGTAATACAGGTACTCAAAGAAGTCTATTCGCTATTTCTTACATTATGTAGTTTCGGATTTGGCCATCAACGCCATCTTGGAAAATTAATTATAACTTTTTACTTTACTTTAAGTACTTTACTTTTTTTTTCCTTTTACTTTTTGATGTTATCCAAAAAATAACAATCAAACAAGTTACATAGGTAGTGAACGTGTCTAAGTATTTATTTTCTATTCAAATATCAAAATAACGAGTATAAAATATTCAAAAGACTTTTAGTATTCTATAGCCTGTTCTTCTACTTCTATTCATTCTATCCCTAATGTCCTTTTATAAAAACTCTCACAATAAGTTTCTGGGTTTTCTAAAGCAGTCAAAAAATGATTGTTAACCAGCAGAGCTCGTGCATTCTTATTGAAAACAAACATCTGGACCTGGTCCAACCGGCCTGATATTATGAAAGGTGTTAGAAATAGCCGGACAACCGACAAATATCATTCACATGCAATTTACTCGGCTATATTTTTAGCCATGCCACCAGCATTACTCATTTCTTGAAATAAATGAAGAGATATATAAGGAAGCTACTTTTACGTATGTAGATTCTCGCAGATTTCTTTCTGTGACTTCAGTTTGAACTAGTTCTTAGATCTTAGAAGAATGATGTTACATTCGGATCCATATTCCATAACACTATTCCTTTCGTTTTATTCGTTAGGAACTGCAGCAGTTATTTTGTTTTTCGTCCTTCAATATTTAAATATGATGTGATGTGTTCTGTAATAAATACTTAACAATCCTGGCAATAAAATAATTTAGAATTAAATCAATGCTATCAATATAAACAATAAAAACGTGGGAAATATCATATTAGTTCCACCTCCTGCGATTTTCTTTTTGTACGCAAAACTGTAAAAATAACGTCAGGCACGCGATGGTTGAGCTCAATCACCTTCATCCGTGCTCGTAAAGCACGTGTTTTTATTATTAAAATTATTGTTTCTGCTTAATTTTATTGCCATTTTGCGGTGGGTACACGGCCATGAGTGGCCAGGCCACGACGGCGTGTGTTGCCATGTAATCTTCTCTGACAGTTGATATATTCTTTACCTGTTATTATTTCTCGGACAAATTGCAAAATTACTGTAGGATTATTTGGCATATAATGCGTTATTTCCTGCATTAGTCATGCGATATTTTTGGCTTAACTACAGATTATTTTTGTAAATCCTACTGATCTAACTGGAAAAGATAAAGGGAAATACCTATCGGATAAGTTTATGTTGCAAAGTACGAATTAGGTACCTACTTACCTACCTTTTATTAGGAAGGTTTTTATTCAAAGCGTTCTTTTTATTTTATTTTTTAGAACTTTAATTTCTAACCCATTATTTGACCTGAGTAACGGACTGAGTGAGTATTTATTATGTCACAAAATGTCGAACGATGACATGTTTGAACCTAATTGCGTAATACACGGTCAAGAAAGAAAGAAAGAAAGAAGAAAGAAAGAAAAATGCGTTTATTGGCATTGTCACACAAAAATACACCTTAAAACTAAAAAAACAGAAAACAGTCATTACAATGCCAAAAGGGCCTCAGCTCAGCATATTGTCAGATGGCGACACACAGTGTACCACCTGACGCTGATTTTCAGCTGCAACCCACGTCAATCAGAGTCGGAATCGGTTTGAAACAAAAATGTCTAATCCATTGCTTCATAAGTTTGAAAAATAAATCTGCTCAACAACGTAAATAACGCAATGAATGTTGTTGACCTGTCAAAATGAAACAAATTAGTCTCAATCGGTTACTCTGTCTGTACTCTTCAAGAACTACCCTGAACTACCTATGCTCTACGTAGCAAATACGTGACATTCTCGTGATGTTGGCAGCCCTGTTGGCGGGCGCGTTCGGTTCAATGTTTATTTTTTATTATTATTCAGCGCGCGTCGCGGCCCGGCCACCACGTGGTGGGCCAACGTGGCGCGCTAAATACAGACGCGGCCGTATTGTCGCGTATCGCCATTATGGTTACGTCATTCCCTGTCTGTCTATACTTCTATAGCATTAGCTCACTTTTTGTGGTACAGGATGAGATGGCATTCCGTGGAATTCCGGTAGGATTTTGTGGCTGTCTGGTATTAAAGTCCCACATTGCACCTATATATATTACAGCTCACGTTTTGAGAGTTTTACTGGAGACTTTAACCACACTTTAACTAATACAAACTGGTTTCTTGATTTTATTTTATAAGTACTGTTGTTCGTGGGCGATGGACTGGTATTTCTTATTAGCGTCAATAGCGTCTCGGTCTAAACTGTGTGGTTTTGTGATATAGCCATTCGATCTAAGACTATGATGATGATAGCTCACGTGGTATTTGATTGGAATGGGAGCAATATAAGGAAAATTCTTATCGCTCTTGATTCATTCCGATTTCAGATAAAACTATGACCTAGTTCAAGTTCATTTTCAATCACAAATGTTCAAATAAGGTTGTAATGTAGTAGTTTTTGTCCACTGATCTTTTGTCGCATGTGAAAAACTTGGTGAAACATTTTTTTTGTTTCAAACAGCCATCAAAAATAAATAAATTGAAGGCGTTAATCAGGCAACCCACGTCGACGATAGTCCACCAAATTATTAATGTGACGTGGCGTGGCGTTACCAATTTCTGGAACTCAACAAAATGCAGTCGTACGCAGTTGTACGGACTTCATAAAATACAAAAACGAAATAGTTTCAGTGCTAAGACTAAACAAGTCACATGTAAAATATGAATCTCAAGTGAACTTATTTCTGTAACGGTGCGACCCTGCCACGGCTACAGTTAGCCCCCCCGCCCCGCGCGCAACCTTGGCCTTCTCGTCGCGGCATGCGATCGGCCACAGATTACTAACAATACGCATTATTTTCACAACTCGCCATATTTATTACGTCATCTCTTGTTTAGTTTGGTGAAAGTTTATCAGCATTCATGTTTTAAAGTTTTAACAATTTTGTTTATGTGTAATGCGGAATGTTTGTGCGATCTTTTTAGTTTTCACACACTGTTCGGATTGGAATAACAGAATTTTTATTCGGTATCTAAATTAAAATTACTTATGCTTTATTAGTTTATTAGGTACCTACTTAGCGCTTTGTTTATCTAGGCTGTATTATACGAACACTGACCTTTGCTTTGCTTGTGTTTAAAAAATTAAAGTGGTTGTCATATTGACAACCAATGTCAAACGTTACTTGGATGGATATGCAGATACAAGTAAAAATGGCTAAAAAG
The DNA here is from genome assembly GCA_947522985.1 of Lithophane socia. Taxonomy (NCBI): domain Eukaryota; kingdom Metazoa; phylum Arthropoda; class Insecta; order Lepidoptera; family Noctuidae; genus Lithophane; species Lithophane socia. The sequence goes on along the minus strand of OX383271.1, from coordinate 7,539,643 downwards.
GAAAAATAGTACATAGAGAATAAAATAATATTTTTACGAATATTACTCTTCTATTGATAATAGTGAACAGTTATACTCTTAATAGTTATTGCAATTAGAATGGAGGTGAATATTAGTCGGTGAGAGACCTTCCAATTAGGTACCTACTGAAATGGTGAAAATGCGTAATTTTCTTGCCCTGGATATTGGCAGGGGACTAACTACGAATTACGAATAATTCAGTCTAATATGCACGCACACATGTAAGTATAACTGTACTTACTTACTTATGCATACTTATATAATAAGTGCACATGCAATTGCAATTGTTACATGTGTGTTTATATAAAATTGAACATATTATTGATCACAATCACATTATTCATGAAAACATAACGAGCTTTGAAATGGCGCTACGCCTGCCATCTGTTGGGCAACGCGTGTAACAATTTCGTATTAAGGTCGTTGACGGTTGACATTTAAAGGCATCCCAACAAGGAGGTATTATTACCACACAAAAACAGATACGCGAAAAAGGGACCCGGGCTTGGGTATATAACTAGATAAATTATAAATGCATCATTCATCATAAGTAGGTATCTAAATTCATTTTTAGGATCTAAATCTGATAGTAATTTTCATTATTCGAGTTCACGGCCACTGTTTGAAGTGCTGTGATCGATAGGGCTGTCTGGCTATGGTTAAACATAATGTCAAATCGTATATTCCTGTGACCATGGAGTTCCTAAACCTTATTTTATTCGAAAAACTCTCAACACACTAAACTTATCTATTAGAAACAAAGGATCTGGTGTTCAGTGGCTTAGGGCAATTTTCGTGCTCCTAATCGACAGCTCGGCTAATGATTTGTAGTCCAGTCTAGTTCTTTGTCTGCATGCACCCCTTGCGCTGTCTACCCTCTTTCCATTACAAACACAATGCGTTTACGCCAGCTGTTACTTCAACCGCCCTTTTGAGTCGTTATTATTATTCGAACTGTAAGAAAGTATTCTTATCAGTGTTATTTGGGGTGCTGGTAGTTGTTACATGTATGAACTTGATAGTAAAAAGTGTTAAAATCAGTAGATAAGTAGAGTAATGTCAGTTGAAGGAAGGCGAAGGGAGCATCATAATGACCCATCATAATTATTATTCTCTTCTTGGTCAATGGATCTTTGAACTGTGCTTGCGGCAGACAGTTCCCAGTGTTCCTACATTTGAATAACATCTGATTCAACGGGAAGTCGGGAACCCGACCTCACCTCTTATCAACTTGTCGATCTCGACCCAGACTTTAACTTCTGAATAAATCTATTATCTCCTGTTTCCTAAATCTGCTCCAACTTTCACCACATCTCCAGTACTAACAAACACATGATGTTCATTTCCAGGGACAGTAGTTACGTCCGCGGCGGCGGCGCAGTGGGCTCGGTCGGCGGCGTGGGCGCAGTGGGCTCGGGCGCGGTGGGCGCGGGCGAGTACCGCGGGGGGCGCGTGTCGCTACTCGGCGCGGCCTACCTCCCCCCGCCCGCGCCCGCAGCGCACCACCCGCCCCCCGCAGACCCGCCGCCTTTCAAGAAGATCAGGCTCACAGCTGATCGGACGCCGCTGCCACATCATCAACCGCTTAGGGTTGATACTAGGGTCAGTATCTTCTCTAAGTTCTCAATGGGTTCTCTTGTCGCTCTTGAATACCTCCTTGGTCAAATGGTCACAAGCGCGACTGTTGAGTATGGAGTCTCGGGTTCGATCCCCGGTCAGACAAAGTGACTTTAGTGACTGACAGAGGAGAATTAGAGAGAAAACAAGATTTTCCTTCCAAGGGAGAGGTAGACAGTGTGGTCGTCTTTTTGCCACCTTATTTTTTTTTACCTTTAAAATTTATTTATACCAAAGCAGTTGATAGATGAGTTGAGAAGTCTAATAAAACCAGCTAAATTATTCATACTTTTAGATGAAAAAAATACCATTGCTAATAAATACTTATGTTTAATTCCAGGAGCCGGTGAACCAGTACAGCACAGTTGAAGTACTATCTCCTAATCCACCATCAGAGCCCACGATGGAGGACCAGAGCTTCAGAACCACTAAGGATGACTTATTACAACAAATATCCAAGGTACACGCAATCAAGTATTTGGTGAAACGCTCTAGAAAGAATTGGTGGAGGAAGCTCCATTGAAAATAACGATTTTCTGTGGTATTAATTGGAGCAGTTTCTGGGGGTAGTCTATTTCAATTCAGCTGGTAATGATTGTAGCCTTTCTCAATGTAAATTGAAATCAGGTTATTGAGCCTCTAGAGCCCGTTGGTGTACAACTAAATCAGTATATCAACAACAAAGTCTACAACTAAATCAGTATATCATAATGCAGTTACTGCTAAAATCCTTAGCAAGTTGGACGAAATATCCTTTATTAATTCCCATAAAAAAAGTTCTCTGCATGTTAGTCTGCTTGTCGTCGTCAGTAACCAGTCCATGGCGGACATGACTATCCAATTTCTATATGTATACCGTACACCAGTTCTTCATGAATTTTCTTATTATAAAGTTTTTATTCTCTTTTTTATGTTATTACACTATTGATATTTTATCCATAAAAGTGTATTCGATTACTGATGTTCTTTTAACTAACTCAATCTCTTCACATCCACAGGTGGACAGAGAAATGGCTTTATCAGAGTCAACGCTATCAAAGTTAAAGAAGAAGCAAGAAGAGTTAGAACAGACTGCATCAAAGCCTGCTCGGGCAGAAGAGCCAGAAGAAACAGTACCGAGACACAGAAGTTTAGCGCAGTGCGTGTACGCAGAAAACAGGAAAAAGGTTCATATCATTGTAGTTACACCCATTATCATCTCTGTATACGAAAGGTTTTCATTGATTCATGACTTTTGACATCATAATAATCGACTAACAACTTCATGGTAGGAGATAATGGTTTTGCGGATGTTTTTTGCTGTTTGATTTTTTAATAGTTAAATATGGATTTTAGAAGTTTTTACCCGACTGTTCCAGAAGGAGGGTAATGTTTTAGTGAGCAATTCAAGTCAAGGGGAAAAGGTTACTTACTTAATTTTCTGTACAGAATTTAAAACGAAAAATGACTTTCTCTTGCGTGTGGAAAAGTGTTGTTAGTTATGCCCTGATGAATATATTCACAGTTTTATATATTGACAAAGACATTCCTATGCCCTACGCTTAAGTACGCTTGCCGGGGTTGGTCCGTGGATGGGTGACCATTTTCACATATCGAGACTCCTTCGTGCCTCGGAAAGCACGTTAAGCCGTTGGTCCCGGCTGTCATTTGTGGATCTTTGACAGTCGTTACGAGTCGTCAGAAGCACGAAAGACTGACAACCAGTCTAACCAAGGGGTATCGTATTACCCAGTTACTGGGTTGTGGAGGTCAGATAGGCAGTCGCTGCATGTAAAATACTGGTACTCAGCTGCATCCGGTTAGACTGGAAGCCGACCCCAACATAGTTGGGAAAAGGCTAGGCAGATGATGACATTCCTATGCCCTTTAAACATGAAAAAAGGCAAAAATACTAAGTTATTAATCAAAAATTTGTTTGCTTCATTCTTAAAAATAGTTTAGGTATAGAACAGTTCAATTAAATGTACTAAGAAACGTGTCTATATCGCGTCATAGTTTAACAAGTTAAAGAAAACTGCTAAATACTCCGTAAAACTAATAATTAATTAGTTCTCACTAATAGACTTGTTGTAAATAGCTATCCTAATGCCATGCTCATGCCGGGATGTAAAAACTACATAGTGTATCAGTTGCTTTTACCTGTGAAACATGAAAACTTAGGATAGGGGCTTAGTCATTTTACAGAAAATACCTTGGTGTAGGTCGAATTAATAATCCTTCTGTGGCAACATCATGTGGTTACCCATTTGGGAGGCATTAGGTACAAAATAATGGTAATTTGTGGTCTTCTGGACTAAACCATTGTTCGGTGACTGCTTTATTCTAAAAAAAAATAGAATAATTTGAGGTGGTATTTAGGATGCCGTCCCTTCGAAATACTGTACAACGCAGTTGGGAGATGAAAGGTGACAGGGTTTCAGAAAATAATCCAGATCATTTTTCTAGGTTTCAATGAACAGATATAAAAAAGTCTTCTGAATTATGACTAAAGGATAGGATTCATGATATTACTATTTATTTATAATAGTGCCAAAATAGACAACAAAATAATATACGTGCCTGTTTATTTATTTGACACTTTATTGTTGTTTTTTTTTCTGTTTCTCATTATTGATTTGCACGGGATCTGTCTGATACATTTTATGTTTTTTTTCCTTCCCAGATCAGCATGGATAATAAGCGGCAAATGGTATTTATAATTTGTTTTATAAACTATTATAAGTACTAAGATATTTTTGTAGACTATCCATTTTCATTTTAGTAGATATTAAAAAAAATAGTTTTTTTTTTCAATATTCTAAAGTGATTTTCAATGTTAGATTTTGATTAAAAGGCATGCTGGTATATAGTTTTATGTAGGTATATGTATTCATGTTTAGTTATATGTATAGTGTTCGTACTTTTACAAATGTGATTTTCTTACATATCTATGTATAGTATAACTCTGCAGAAATATTATGTGAACCTGCCAAATGTCGAATGACCTTTTTAGACCTGCTGTTTACATGAACTTAAAAAAAACATGCTTCTGCATGCTTATGTCAAATAATGCTTTGTAGATCTAGAAAAACTGAGCAGTTTCCATAGAGCGCCATGTCAATCACTACCTAGTATATTTAAATGTAAAGTATCTACCAGCAATTTTTATGATATGTGTCATAGAATTATAAAAAGTCACGTTCACAACTCTTAATCTACGGTTCACAAATATTTCCTGTAGACTAGTTTCATTATTATTATTCTAAATGTATTGTAGCACGTGTATTATATTTGTACATTCGTGGAACGAAAGGGTTAAGCGGGTATTTGAAAGGTAGCAAGTGCTTAGCTTATTGACCGCTTGGTTTTATGTCAATTGCCGTGCCCTCAGCGCCCAGCTCATAAATCGACAAATAAATACGTACGACCAATAGGGTCGTGCAATTACATAAAAAAGAAAATCGATCAAAGGTTCTCAGTCGTATAAATACGACTGAGGCACGGGTACAAAAACATTTGTCGTATTAATCCGACTGCTTTCAAAAGTGCTTTACCCTTTAATTCCGCAGTGTATCATTGTTTAACCAAGTTCGTTGAACTATTTGTGATATGTGGTTGTATCAGCAGGCGTCATCGGGGCACGCAGTACTGTCGCACCTGGGCCCTCCCGTCCTATACCCGCTTTACAACCAGCCACAGGACACAGAGGTCTACCACGAGAACATCAGGCGGCATCGAACGTTTCGGAAGCGGTTAGCGGAACACATACGGAAGCTCAAACTTGAGGCGGAAAAGGTATTAACGATTATTGTATATTTTATTAAAATTCAAATATTTTATTTGAGATCAAGGGATGTGGATTTTATTTGAGACCAAGAGACAGTACATATAGGTAGTGTTAGTAGTATGAACTTAGCCTATGTTAGTTTAAACTTAAAGATACTAACTTATAAACTACATGGCTACGTGAACATGTGCACGCACATGTCTGCCAGCCCAGGGCCTGATAAATGTCCATCAATGGTGGTTGGTGGTTATTACTTATTACTAGTGACGGTTAGAGGTAGAAATAGTTACTATTCAAGAGAATCGTCGCTAAATAAACCTCCAACTGTCATTAACGAGACACAAAGAATTTTAATTGTTATCGGCCATTAGAAGGCCAATCGACAGTTGAGCGGATAAGAGCGTTGGTGCTACGTAGATTGACAGACATGGATTGGTGGTTATACGGTGTAGAGAGACCATGCCTCGGACAGCATGTTATACAGTCGTCGGCGCTGGTTGTCATTTAAATATCTATCGTCATTCGATTCGAGTACCTAGTCAGAATCCTGAAACTCTAACTAAATAGCTGTTAGAAGACTTTCAGGCTAGTAATTTGTACTGGATTTGTACTGGACAATCATAGGCCGGTATAGGGTAATCTAGCGTTAACTAGCGCTCTAAGCATAGCTGCATCTGGGACCTGGAAACTGGAGGCCAACCCCAAACTAGTAGGGAATTAGAAGGGGTGGCTTGGCAGATAGTTATAATCTTTAAACTTTTATATTCATTATTATTTCCAGCGCGAGGATGCGTTAGCGGAAGCATACAGCAGACGAGCCGCCGAGTGGTTGAGAAGAGTGGAGCGGATAGAACAGGGACAGAAGAGGAAGGCGAAGGACGCTCGGAATAGAGAGTTCTTTGAAAAGGTATGTCTGAGACAATGGTTTTATGGTACTGGCAATGTAAAAGTAATTTCGGAATGTAAAGAAAAAGTGCAAAATAAAAACTTTTTACAAAAAGAAAACGACTTCCAAAAAAAACACTAATTACAAAAAGAAAAATAACTTGAATTTAGAATTTAGACAACACCACCACGGCCACGAATCTACGAATCTTTTGCTAAGAGTTCTTAGCAAGACAGACACAGTAGCACAATCAGCCTATTATGTTCCCACTGCTGGGACACAGGCAGGGAGTGGGCTGTAATCTACCACGCGGGCCCAGTGCTAGTTGGTTGATGTCACATGTCTTCGAAATTTTTGGTTCTTTGGACATGCCGGTTTCCTCACGATGTTTTCCTTCACCGTTTTGAGAACAGTGGTGATGAAATTATTTATACAAAGTAAAGCGCCTGTCTGGGTTCGAGTATAAACTCACGACCAACTCGTAAGTCGGGGCTACCACTGGGCCACCACTGCTCCTGAGAGACACACAGTATTTGCACCAAAACCCGTCTACTCTTTCCAGGTCTTCCCCGAACTGCGAAAGCAACGCGAAGAGCGAGAGCGGTTCAACAGACTAGGAGCCCGCGTGAAGTCGGAGGCGGAACTCGAAGAGATCGCCGACGGCTTGCACGAGCAGGAGCATGAGGACAAGAAGATGAGGTCCTTGACTGTGGTGCCGCCGCTACTGAGGGACCCCAGCGACGCCACGCCCATTTATATTGATACCAATAGTGAGATAAACTTTTCCTTAATTATATAGTCCAAAATAAGGCTAGAAGTTACTTTGAAGGCTCCTTTAAAACTTTTTCTTACGAGTCTCAAATTGAGTAAGTTTGACACTTCATTTGAGTAAATAATGTACCCACATGTAATTACCATAGGGTCTGTCTACCGCTAAAACCATTGCTGCGTTACGACAGTTATCAACTCTTTATCTAGGTAAAAGGTGGACACACAGGTCACATTCTAGGTAGACGTGAACTACTGTAAATCAAGTTATAACCGCACAAATTACTGCAGTGGCTGACTAATTTTTGTCTGCGCTACGCTTCAAGGGGCCGATTCCTGTACGACATCACAGATATTAGATAATATAATAATAATATGACGAAATGAATATTGGTTTGACCTACTAATAGTTAAGATAAGCTCAGAAGAACTTTTTAAGAAGTTGGCAACAGCTAAAGCGTTGTCACTGTCGGACTGCATAGAAAAGAAAGTCCACAAATTATTTAAAAAACAAAAAACCCGCCTGCAAAAACGCATAACTTAAAAGAGAAAAACCAATAACCTGAAATATGGTGTAACTTTTGTTTGTTCCCCGCCTGTTATACCAAAATTCTACAGATTATAATGCTTGTTTTTCTCTTTTAAGTTATGCGTTTTTGCAGGCGGGTTTTTTGTTTTTTAAATAATTTGTTTTATTTCAAGCTTTTTAGTTTTATTAATTTATATATTTGGAATTAACTCATTACTAGCTTTTATTTGATACCAATATTGTAATTTTTTTTTTTTTTTAAAAACCTTCCCCTCCTTTTTTTTTTTTGTTTCCAAATGGAATTAAAAAAAATATATAGCCTATGTCACTCCCACAATTAAGACGAACCTAACGACACCTCGTATGTTAAAATCCATCAAGCCGTTTAGGCTACAGAGCGTGCCAAAGAAATAGACATACATACAAACATACATACATACATACTCTCGAAAAACATTACCCTCCTTCTGGGGCAGTCGGGTAAAAACTTGTCAAATGTAAATTCTAGGTATTCTTGATAGATTCGAGACTAAGATTGGAATACGAACGTTCTTAAATATACCTATTATTGTCCCTCTGTTCTGTCTTTCAGAGCACGCCATGACAGATTCGGAATAGAATAAAATACTCTTTATTATGTGCACCATATAAATTGCAGATATGGGTAAATGTAGAAATTTTACATAGAGTGACACCCATGGGCGGTCTTATCGTTAAAAAACAACCTTTGTACCTATCCTATACATATAAGATTTAAATCATAGATTTGCCCTCATCGTACTAAATTGCGCGAAAAAGTGTCCATACTGATAAGAGTGAGCTCTCACAATAATAATTGCGTTTCCATGACAATCAAGTCAAGGGTCTGCGACATTGTGTCAGAGGTGTCAAAACGAAACAGAAACGCGACCGTCTTTTGAGGCGTCAGGGCCAATCTACGATTGAAATCTTTCCTTTGGATTAATTCAGCAGAAAAACTAACGTTTCCTTTCTCCCCAGGACGATGTATGGACATGGAATCAGAACACAAAGAGCTGCAACTCCGGAACGTGTGGTCCCAGGCTGAACGGGAGCTGTTCCGAGAGAAGTACCTCCAACACCCCAAGAACTTCGGCCAGATCGCGTCCTTCCTTCCCCGGAAGAGCGTAAGAGACTGCGTCAGGTATGCGTGCGTTATTTCTCTTTATATATCGGCTGTGGCGAGTTTGTTGGCAGCGCAGGGTCAGAGATGGTCAAGAAAAGTGATCAGAATTCAGAACCACCATAATGTGAAGTTTGTCAGTAAAATAATGAGTAGTACCTTCAGTACTTACACACAAATATTAAAGACAAGAATAAAATCGTATAAAATTCAAAAACATAATTAACATAAATAATTAACTAATATAAAATAAGAAATTATATCAATACTTTGTCTGTTAGAAGCTCGAAAATATTATAATAGCGTTTTGTACTAGCAATTTCTTTATTTAGATTTTTAATATTAAATTTTTGATAAAAGAAAGTCTAATAACTACAACACTGACCAATTTCTGACTGATAAATAAATCTGACTCGTGTGAAATATCTACATTTAATTCCTAATTACTTTAACATTTATTTCGCTAATTTCACTACGTTTGATGAGTTGATGACACTATTCTGTAGTATATTCGTTTGTCCAGTCTGAACTGACGCACCTCACTACCGCATTTTACATATAAGCTCCAGGCTCGGCGCTCCAGGGTCGGCGCCGTGTATGTAAAATGTGGTAGCGGGGTGCGTCATTTCAGAGTGGACAAGCTATACATTATAACTTTTAAGTTCTGATTTTGTTAATTGCTTTGAATAATGGATAAATTTATATTATTTGTATAATATTCAACTTATTTATATTTCTTCGCCGTTAAGGCAAAACATGACTGTGATATAATAGAATGTATCATCTTGCATGTCTCCTGTCTGTCTGTGTATACACATGTTTTGAACAAATCAATGATCTTATATTATCTCATCTTAACTTGGTAAATTAATCCGCCGAATGATTAATGCACTCCTTAATGATAAAACAATATTGTCAATATTTCATATTTTCGGATCCACAAAACACCCTGCACCCTAATTGCGTGACACACTTTTAATCACAAGCCGAGAGTTTTGAAAGGTGTTGCTAATCCATTGCCTACCTCATAGGTTTGAAAAATTCGTCTGCTCACCAACGTAAATAACGCAATGAACGTGCGTGAACTGTCAAAATTAAAACCCATTGCTATCAATTGTCAATTTATGTGTGTTACGTAATTATCCTGTTGGGCCCAGTAAGCGACCACGCAAATCACGGTATTAGTGGTGTAGTGTTGTTAAGATCGTCTAAAGTGTAGGTATACATTAACTTGGTGTTATTGTGTCCGCTGCACGGCAATTAATTGTTTATTAATAGAAAAGGCAAGAAAATAAAAACAAAAAGTTTATGTTTTGGTGTACTCTAAAGCTATTCAACTAAGTCGTACCTTATAAGACTAGAATATCTTGATTGAAATCTTTATGCAGTAATAGTAACCAGAGAATGAGATATAGGGATTAAAAAATAATCATAGCAATTTCAAAGTAGGTACGTATAGCTTTCAATTATAACAAAATTTGAAGAGGCTCCGTATCAAAATAGCGAGCGACTCTCTCAAGGCACTAACCATGATAACAAAAGGCTAAAAAACTCAAGCATTTATTTCAATTAACCATTTACAGGCACTTTTGAATTGTCAAAGAGTCCGTTAGTAGAAAGTTGAAGGAAGCTAGTTGCCTGTTTCAAAACATAGAACGTTTAAAAACACTTTTTTAAATCAAGTTATTATAAAATCATGGCTACAGATTCTAATAGGACATAAAGACTGTGATAAATGATAATGCTAGATGATATTTATTTATGTAAATTGGATAAAAAAAAATCAAATAATCAATTTTACACGTCTAAAATAAATTATGTTTTAAAACTAGATGAGTTCGGTGTTTTCTACCGATGGCTCTGAGAAGTAGACAATATAATCATCACTGACCCTTCGCCGACACCAAACAAGACCAACACAATCACTGCCAACGTCACACTACCTATTACTCTCCTCAACAGATTCTACTACCTATCCAAAAAGGCGGAGAATTACAAGCAGTTGCTCAGGAAGCCACGACAAAGGCGGTCGGCGCGGAATCCACCGCGGGCGCAGCCGGAACCGGAATTGCCGGCCGGAGTCACTACGAGGCTACAGCGAAGCCAGGGTTAGTGTTACAGGTTGATGAGTAATTGTAGGGGTTTATTGGTTACTTGGATTTCTATTGTTTGAAAGGAAGGAATAAAATATTTTTATTTGGCATATGTAACGCAATACGAGGAGCTCGTGGCTAAGTAATAACAGCCGCTCGGGTCGATCCATCAGGTTAAGCTACGCTTGCCGGGGTTGGTCCGTGGATGGATGACCATCTTTACATACCGAGACTCCTCCGTGCCTCGGAAAGCACGTTAAGCCGTTTGTCCCGGCTGTCATTTGTGGATCTTTGACAGTAGTTGCGGGTCGTCAGAAGCTCGAAAGTCTGACAACCAGTCTTACCAAGGGGTATCGTATTACCCAGTTACTGGGTTGTGGAGGTCAGATAGGCAGTCGCGCCATGTAAAAAACTGGTATTCAGCTGCATCCGGTTAGACTGGAAGCCGACCCCAACATAGTTGGGAAAAGGCCAGGCAGATGGCATGTAACGTAATATAAAACATTTGTATGCGCAAAAAACCCATACAATCTTCTGCGCTATGAAAGCCTGAAATTTACCAAGTTATGACTTTACAAAAAAGAAAGAAAGAAAATACGTGCGAAACGAAACAAAATGGGTGCTATCAATACAAGTGTAATATATCTAGTTGGTCCCTTAGGTACGACGGCGCGAGGAACGGAGAGCAAAGAACCGAACATGGATGAAAACATGCAGCAAGTCACTGATGCCGTCACCTGCATACCGATTCCGACAGCAGCGCCAGTGCAGCCGCCTAGGTGAGTACTGAGTCTTTGAATTTTTGACGGCAATGCTGGATCGAAATTAGTCTCATGTTTCTGAGGCTTGAACTGGACAGTAAATGTGCTGTCCTAAGATTCTTATTAGGTGGTTTTTGATTTCTTAAGCAGAAAAGCAACAGTCAGTCAATTACTTGACGACATATTGATTTGAAAAGGGTGTCAGACACTGTGTGGCAGTTTCAAGATAGGCTATGAGATGTTTATACCATAGTGACTGTGGCTACTCCAGAGTCATCGGTTTGTGTCATATCTTAGTGATTGGTGTGACTGCCATGTATACATATACCTGAAGGCTTATCAGATTCAAAGAGCATCCAAAATTGAGGGTGAGTTAGGACACATGTTTCTTTAACTGTTTAGGAGTATCTTAAAATGGCGTTAATTCATATGGTTTTGCTATTGTTTCTCCTTTCGTTTCTCCTCTTCAGGACTCTCCTAATATATTAAAGTTACATGTAGGTACAGCCACAACTTGCTGAGAATAGATCCACTGTGTTTCATTAGAGTATAAAATGAAGAATATGAAGGTGCAGATGAGTAGAGTTTATTCAAATGCTATCAACTTTGCAAAATTTTTAAACCGTAGTAAATTAGAATTTTGAACATTAGGTATTATAAAAACAGTCTGTTTGTTCAATAATTACAATAATTTCTATTATGCAACATTCGTTCATCATCGCATTTCTATTTTTTAACATGCTGATATATTATCCACTATTCTTAGTGGATAATATATCAGCATGTTATCATAGGTAAATAATAAATGACCCATCGTAACATCGTTATGATGTTAACGCCGCTTCCTAGAACGCATTAGCTCTAAATCTACAGCAAATATCAGTGCCGATAGGCCAGCAAGTGCTATTTGATCAATTCTCTTTGAAATCCCAAAATTCCACGAACAAATTTGATTATTCATTTCAAATTAGCATATTGACTTTACTTATAATTGAAATTCTGACATAATTTAACGATTGAATTAATATAAATTAACTTTATTTTTAAAGCTTATCGAGTTACCCAGTAACTAGGTTGTGAAGGTCAGATAGCCACGACTGCCTGCAGCGACCTCCTTGTAACTTACTGGTATTTAGTTGTATACGGTAAGACTAGAAACCCACCGTAACATAGTTGGGAAAAGGTTAGGCAGATGATGAACTGTATTTTAAAGAATCAAATAAAACGAGGCTGCGGTGTGTTCATATCCGGGCAAGTACCAATGTGACATTTTCAATTCAATGCAGGAACTTTCTGAGTTTATCTTGGCCATTATTGACATCGGTGAAGGAAAAACAACGTCCGGTATCCTGGACTTATAGTTTACATACTGACCGCCCCAGTCGGAATAATACGACAAATGTTTTCGAGCCCATGCCGCCTCTGTCGTATAAATACGACAAAAAACGAACATAGGTTCTCAGTCGTATAAATACGACTGAGAACCTATGTTCGTTTTTTTTTTTTATTCATTCATTGCACGACCTTCTTCGTCAAAATGTATTTATTTGTCGATTTATGAGTTGGGCGCTGGGGGCAAGGGAATTGATATCTATGGGGTTTAATATAAGTCTGAAATCGCCATCCCATCTTGGGCAAGCGTAGTGATCCATCTCTGTATCAGAAGCGGCGTTTACCCTGCAGTTGGAAAAAGAATGGCGGGTGTTGTTATTACTATTGATGGCAATAGGCTAGCCCCCTATTATACAACCTGTAACGGAATAAACGCAAGAGCTCATACACCCCAATTAGAATATTAAATTATAAGACTAAAATAATATCTGTAATTTAATTTAATTAAACGACACCTAGTTTTTTTTTACAAAATTGACTTCCTGACTAAACATGAAACATAGGATAGCTATGAGCGTATTACAAATTTGTTTATGCATTTGAATAGGCTTTATTCCTTTGAGATAAGGCTTAAATTTCCTTAAATAAAATATCTTATTACCTTGGTAAGACGCGGTGGTTCTAATTTCAGTTAAAGAAAAGATTTTTTTCATGAAAAATTAACACATATAAATAATGATGGAAATCGATTCAGAAGCCGATTCTGAGCAAACTACTTTCAGGTCTTGCGCTTATTCTGTTACACGTTGTATAGGACTTAAACATAGCTGGCGAAATGTGGATGTACCTACTTTAGGTACTCCTCTGACTAACCCTTCGGGGAAACCAGGCGTTATGTTATATTTTTATTTAATGACACTACGGCCATTTTGCGAACAGTCCATATTCATATACAAAAAACGGAAGCAACTACATTTGCAGAAAAAAAAAAACTCCCCGACCACGAACGAACCATCATAATTTTTCCTTCAATATCTATATAGAGATTTTATACGATTCCGTCGAGTCGGGGCGGGCTTTTTAATTACACAGTGTCAACATTGAGCGGCTGCCGTCCAATGAATTATTCACCAATAGCTGTGGAGATGGCGGCCGAGTTTTTTACCGCGCTCCTTGACTGGGAGTTTTTTCATTGTTTGTAATTCGCGGATGTAATGTGGTCCTGAGTGGATGAGTTAAGAGCTAAGGTCCATTGTCTTGAGAAGTGTTTGATATCTAGATAGATACCAGTTTATGGTTGAGCTGCATTTTGATGTGGTTTTTGTGGTTTTGGAACAGATGAACTGTTTGAAAGATGATAATTATGACTAGTAAGGGGGTGACTACCGAGATGACGACTAATCCTTACTAATATTATAAATTCAAAAGTAACTCTGTCTTTCTGTCTGTCTGTCGCGCTTTCACGCCAAAACTGCTGAACCGATTTAAATGAAATTTGGTACACAGATAGTCCAGAGCCTGAGAAAGGACATGGGTTACTTTTCATCGACATACCACGCGGGCGAAGTCGCGGGCGGCAGCTAGTTTAACATAAAAGCAATTCATAATTTGTGGACCATTTTACGAATCTTCATAAAAAACTGCCAAACATTTGAATTATTTCGTAATATGAATTACACGCAGATCATATTAATGAACTGTCAGTTTGTGACATTTTACGATGATTCATAATATTTTCATATTATGATTCTGATAAACTCTAAAGTGACCGTTTTAAGCCCCCTGTTTGAAAGATGATATGGCTAGAAAGGGGGTGACTACCGAGATGACGAATAGAGAAGTATGGAAGAAAAAGCAATACGAGCGCAGACCCCAAAACAAAAAAGAAATAAGGGTAAGAAAATGATGATGGTATTGAAAAGAATGAAGTTTGCAAATTGGAACTTCAAGAAACCTCTGAAGGCTCTATTTCGTAGGAATTGTTTGTTCTGATAATTATAGCTAACATTGTAATGCATTTGAAGAAGTTGAAAGAAACTTCTTATAACCGCTGTAGTCGATCTTGCAGTAAACGAAACGAGTACAACAAGCTACAGTGTGAAATAGCAGATCTTGCAGTAAACGAAACGAGTACAACAAGCTACAGTGTGAAATCGGATAGTATGTATGTAAATAGGTGACGAAGAATAGACAGGTTGCAATTTTAGTTAAAGTTAAGTGGAGTTAAGTGGAGTGACAATCGTGTAAATTCTGAAGTGACCATCATCTTAATTTCGTAACCCACAATCAATTACAATCTTTTTCATTTTGACATTTCAACAGCATTCATCGCGTTATTTACGTTGTGGAGCAGACAAATTTTTCGAGCATAATGTATGAAGCAATGGATTAGCAATATTCTTCAAAATGATTCAGATTATGATTGATCGTGTGTTACGCAATGAAGGTGCAGGAATCACAACACATTAAAATAATTAATGTTCTTAGCGAAAAATGTTTGCAGATGTTACACAATTCCTAGATTCTAAGTTAATCTATGTAGTATGTCTACTTTCTTCCAAGAAATAATATTATCATAATAGTAAATAACTTTCTGAAATAGAATTGTTGATGGTTAGGTACATCAAAAATTCAATTTCGTTGAGTTACCTACTTAATTCCCAAATCTAATTTTCATAAAATGGTTCAAAAATTCGTTCCAAAAAGACGTATCGTTTAAGCAAAGCTTCGCTTACTACCCTCCTCTCTACCCGAAGAACAGGACCGGAATGAGAAGAACGGACTTTATAATATGCTCAAACAAAAGTTCCACTTTTTGAAGTGAAAACTTCTTTTGGCGTGTTGAGCGATTTTTGATAGGCGATAAAGGTATGGATTCGCGTCACCGACATGCTCGCGCCGTAGCGCTGCTATAGAAGCTGGATGGCGCAAATACCAGTTTTGAGTTTTTCACTTATGTCGGCAGTCCCCATGACTGCCTATTTTTTTCTCATATTTAAAAACTCTGCGACAATCAATGTCAAATTTTCAACATCAATCAATGTATGATAGATTGACACTGAGATTGGAATGCAAACGTTTTTATAATTACGAGAATTGTCCCTCTGGTTTAATTGGAAAACATTATTGTAAGAAGCAATTTTTTTGCAAAATTTAAAACATCTTTCCCCTAAAGCTAGACAAAGTCTTAAGGATCAGACTTGAAGCTCTTAATCCGCTTAACAAGGATTCGAACATCTCAAACTAACTTCGAAACTCCATCATTAATAAGTGATCATCCTGTCTCACAACACGGGCCCCGCCAAGTTCGTCCCTGTGGACGTATGTTTGCAGGACCACTCACTTTTATGAGCTTCAGACAATGAGAATAAGTCAATTTTTCATCGACCAGATTAATCGTTTAAAATTCATGTATTTTTATTTCAATCGGTACGGGGAACTCGAGAGATTTATTTTATTGGCTCTCGGGTACTTGTGACCGTGAGTTAGAAGTTTTAAAGTGAGTTTATTAGTAGTTTGTAGGGTTTTATGGCACTTTGCGTACGTTTTTATTCAGGTCTTAGAGTTAAAGGCGAAGTTTAGGAAAAGGACTTTTAAATAACCGGTCTCAGGCTATTGACAATAAATCAGGTCGTTTTCAAAGTTTGAGGCTCTATATTATGATAAAGATATGTGAACTCGTAAGTTGGGGGAGGCCTATGTCGAGCAGTGGACGTCTTTCTGATGATGATGATGATGATATTGGCATTTGATGGTGTTGATATTTTGGGTTGATAAATTAAACTAACTCGGATAAAATGACGAGTCTATCAATGTGGAATGGATTATGGCCTGTACTGGACATTTTCGTAGTTTACTAAAAATTTTCTTATTGACAGCTATATGACTGAGCACGCACGCCGCTCCGGTTAGGTAACTCGAAAAACAAAATGGCAGACACGGAATAAATACGCCGGCCAGTTATTGTTAGTTATTTCTGCGTTACATATAAAACGATTTTAAGCAACCACGCTCTGCTACCATGTTGATATTTTGGGTTGATAAATTAAACTAACTCGGATAAAATGCACATAACGTATATTGAACTGCCACGAGTTCTGAACAACAAGATGGATGAGATGAGATGAAACAGGAAGGAAGTATTGCCAACATAATGCCAGTGAGGCAAACTTAAAAAAACAAATATAAATGCGTTCTCAATTCCTAACAGATGGTTGCTTATTTTTACCGATACTTGGACAAATTTATACTCAAGAAGATCAAAAGCCTCCCACATTTCAAACCAAAAATAATATTTTCATTTATTAACTTTTCTCCTCTTAGGGCGAATTTCACCAATAATACTGAACGCGATCAGCACATTTCAACCTCGTTTAAGAGCTGTCAGTGTCAAAATTGTTGACAGTGACAGCTTTTGAACGCGGTATAATAGCCTAAGCAGTTTCATTGGTGAAATCCGTACTAAATCTCAAACGGTTGATCCACCGAAGTAAAGAGAGGTTTTCTCAAAGTAATAAGAGAGAAATATGTAATAATAATGGGCGTGTGTTGTGCGTGTGTTGACAATCACTCCGGTGATTATTTGCACACGACTCCCGCGGGAATCATGGCGGAGCTCAATCAGTATACGAGGCGACTTGATTATCGATAAACTTTTTAAGTAGGTGATCGGTTGTTCGATTAAAGTTTATAGGTATACAAATTTTGGTCATTGTTCTGATTATGGGCCAAAGTGTTTATGTAAGCTGTGTTAATTAGTTACGCGTGCGTTTATACTGTAAAGTGTATTGTTTTACTTTGTCAGTCAGTACTAAAATCAAACTGCAAGGCCTTTGCGATATATTGGTAGCTTTCAGAATTAAATTTTCAATTTCAATTTTCAGTTTCACCTGTGTAAGTCTCGATCCCGTGAGAATATCGGGATAAAAAGTATCCTATGTCCTATTCCAGGTCATGGTCTACCCCTATGCCAAATTTCATCCAAATCCATTCAGCCGTTTTAGCGTGAATGATACTCACTTTCGCATTTATAATATTAATTAGGATACTCAAACTGCTGTCGTAAATCACCGTTATCGATAACCAACAGTACATCACTACCGCCACCGTTTCTCCCGACACGGTTTGTTTAGATTTTTACGCAAACACAGGGCCGACCCATCTTTCTAATTGCCTTAATTAAAAGCATCTACCAATCGAGAAAGCTAAATATGAGGGAAGGAGTGGAAAGCGGTGGAAAAAAAATCAGTCTATTTCGGCAATCGTTTGATTCTGTCATGTTTGCTCATTGATATGATGGATGCTACGAAATATTACGTAAATATTTCTGCGTTTGTTTCTTTTCGTGGTTTGATTTATCTATTTGATTGTAGAAAAGGCTAGTTTGAACGAAGACCCAAATTGGGGACGAAAAATGCAAAAAAGAGAGTTAAAATGTTTCCACGCCAAAACATAAATGTTAACTGGAATAAATCATTCAACTGTTGACGATTGGACATTTTTTTATTCAAAAATTTAATACATAGCTTTGCGTCCACTCTAGCGTTAAGCATGCATCATACAGCTTTCAACTGAAACCTAAAGGGAAAAAAAATAGTTAAGTAGATACCTACTAACATGGAAAATGGTCGCGCGCGAATTCGCGGTACGGTCAACCGCTTGCAGCACTAGAACTAGAACTACGAAAACCGACCTTACAGCTAAGAAATAAACGCGCTATCCATGTCAAATTGTATCCATTGACGTGCGGTTGACTGTACTGTACTATTCAGTAAAGGGATGAGATTAATTTGATTGTCAGGTTTCGCTACGTTCAGTCGTTGTTTGTCGAATGGGGTGCGCCGTCCGCCCGCGGATAATTACCACCCCTATAGCCGGTATTAATTGGGCAAATTTTAATGATGTTCAAATACCGACGAACCGTGTTAGTTAGTGTCGGAACGCGCTTGTTTTTCGCGGCTCCGGAATTTTTTGTTTAGGTTTCAATTTTTCGGTCAAAAGCTTTGAAACGTTGGCGTTTTCTGAGATACATTTTTTAACGGGTTCGTTCGGTTTTTGTATAGTCCGCGTCAATGTTGAACTTAGAGCTGTCTAGTATTTGTAACACACTTTACACTGAAGTTCCGGAAATATCCCAAGTGTGGACATACATAAAGACAAGTTTTGAAAAGAAAAGTATTTCTCAGAAGTTATCCTAAACGAAGATTTTCTTTTACATAACTTCTTCCGAAATCCTTTTTATGAATTGGTTTTCGTAGGATGTTACTGGGATGTTTAATTCGTGTCGCATTGACAAAAAAGCAACTGGTAGGTACTCTTGGGCTTGATATGTCCATAGAATGACATAGGTACAGGTAGATGTAAGATTGATTTCATAGATCTCAACTAGTAACCCGATAAAAAGGGCTCCAATCGTGACATGGCACCTGATCAGCCCGCAGTTTCGTAATAAGCTCATAGTAATCCTACACCGAATCGAAACCGATTAATTGAATTCTTCATCCCCTACGTCGGTCGGTCGTCACAATGCCCCCACCTCCCCTGCGCCGCGGGGTAACCGCTGGTAATTAAAAGAGAGGCGGAATTGAGCTAATTATGTTTGCCATAACTCCCCGATGCACCCGCCCGGCCTACGCGGCGCCCTGATTGTGTTTTGGTTATGTAATTAGCTATGGTAGTTTATTGAGATTTATAATTATAATTAATGCTGGCTTAATTTTGGGATTTGAGTTTCGAGTTTGGTAGGATTATAATGTTTCTGTACACTGTGGTTTTAACATTAATTAATTTTTGCAATGACTTTAGCTGGCGGTTTAAACTAACTTCAACTTGTTACGTGCTGTCGTTACTAGATACTAGATAACCTAGTAAATATACGGTATCTACGTTTATTCGTCCTTAATTTACCTTACGAACTATCTAGGAACTCGGCGTTTATTATTTCGTTAACCCTACGAACTGGTATTTAAAACTGGGATCACCATTCACCAATCTGACTTCCAATCGTGGTGCCGTAATCAGTTTAAACCTTCAAGATCCACCTTTTCTTGTCTCTACTGCCACCATTTTCACCACTCTTTCCCTTGTCACCAGGTTGGAGTTAACAAGAACACCGCCCCTACCACCGTCGCCACCACCAGGGTCGGCGCCGCCCGCGCCGGTCACGTCCACTCCCACGCCCATGTGTGTGGCGAACAGCCCGGCGGCAGCGCCCACGCCGCCCGCCGTCGACCTGCCGCTACCGCCGGCGACGTCAGCTGATGTCACGCTTACTATTACTCCAGTTTCGGTGAGTGACTTGGAAACTGTTTGGTCGTAGAGACTTCGTACTTGCCGAAGCAGTAAGATTTTTTAAGGCGAAAGCGTCCTTGTAGCCCGTGAAGATCAAATTTTCTCAAGTTTATTGCAATTTGCAGGTTAATATCAAGTTGTATGTTGATCTATAAACATACCTGCAAATTGCAATAAACGTTAAAAAAATTGAATATCGCGAGTCCCCTAAGCGCAAGGTGGGCGTTTTCCACTATGCTGTGGTCGAGATATTTAAATAACACAATACCAATACCAACAGAATTTAAAGAAGTCAGATGTCTAAGAACTGCTTAGACATTAGTAGAACTCAAAATATGATTCCAACTAAGATTCTTCCATTTTGTAAAGATTTGTTTCTGGGACCTGATCGCGAACTTTTCCACAGACACCAATAAGCGCACCAGCAAGTGTGGCACCGACATCTTCTCCCGTCACCTGCATAACGTCAACGGCGGCGGTGGCAGCAGCCACATTGACAGCGCCTGCCATGTCGACCGGCAGCGGCAGTAACAGCGCCAGCGGCAGTGGCAGCGGCAGCGCGCCGCCGACGCCGCAGCCGGCGCAACCACCCACGCCGACACAGCCGCCACCCACGCCGGAAGCTGGTAAGTTATATGTTTGGAGAAGTTTTTATGCTAGAAGGTCCGCTAATTGAGTGTTTGTAAGACCAAAAAGTCGTCTTGAGATGATTAAGGGAAGATTTTACCCAAGTCGGATATCTTTTGAATACAATCCTTGAATAAAATTGACGTCTGACAATTTTTGTATGGAATACTGTCAAAAAAAACACCTTAAGCCTTAAGGTTGATGGTCTATGTCATGGAAGATTTGGCTATGTCTATTTTTGTGTGGATAAGAATCTGCGATCGCCAATCTGTTTGCCAAGTTTCACTACAATGTTCCTACAACTGGTTGATAATAATAATAATGTCGCTCAGTAGTGGAAGTATGCATTGTGATAAAAGTCTATAAGAGCGCTTTTCAGATTTGTTATAGTTCTAAAGAAAATAAATTTCTTGTCACTGCGACACTCATTAAACTGATATTTCTAAGTGCGAAAATGTCGTAGTTTACTCACAGCTGAAACACAAGCTGTAAGACGTGTGTCCTTT
Organism: Lithophane socia; assembly: GCA_947522985.1. Taxonomy (NCBI): domain Eukaryota; kingdom Metazoa; phylum Arthropoda; class Insecta; order Lepidoptera; family Noctuidae; genus Lithophane; species Lithophane socia. Next base: position 7,518,306 of record OX383271.1, on the reverse strand, counting down.
AATTTGTAGCTCCGATCTAATCAAGACAAATGTGGTAGGAAAAGTTGCAGATGCTTATTTGTATTGAATCACTTTATACTGCAGCTCTGTAATGAAATGATGTTTATTTAATTCGATTTTAATTAATTAGGTTCGGACACATGAATGAAAACCTATTTGAATCTAAATCTCTTTCTAAAACTTTTATAGAAACGAGTAAATCTTGTATCATAGAAAATTATTTCGATATGTCACAGTTTCACATTCGTAATTACAAACTTTATCTTTTCAAAAACTTGAGTCCATTCGGGAAAATTGAATAAAACACGACGTACCTTTAAACATTTATTATAACAATAGTACATTTAAACCGAAACACGTTGTAACCAACATCGTAAGCTCGTTTGAGATCACTCAATAATACTGATATGTACGAATTCACTACGACACGGCTGATTCACTTGGCGGTAGAGGTGGAGGGCTCGGGTTCTGCTTCCCCCATGCTGGCTTCCTCAGCGTGGCAGCGTTTGCGATGCTTGTGCACGAAGTAGTACGAAGGGAACTTGCACCCGCAGGTTTTGCACGGGTAGTAGTGTAGCGTGGTCCGGGTTTGAGACTTGCGGTGCCGGCACGGCCAGGAGCGTTCGGGAGAGTTCTCCTGCCAGGCCACGTTGAGGACCCGGCTGAACTGGACCGGTCCATCGCACGAAGCTATGTCGAGAACTGTGTTGCTTTGACGTTTTGGCGGCTCAGGAGCCTCGATGCGCTCAACATCCAACTCGCTTGAAGTGGTAGATGATGGTGATGGTGGTGGTGGTGATGCGGGTGGGGATGGTACCCTTGCTCGGCGGGGTACCGGCCGGTGGGCCCCCGGGGGCGGCGCCGGACGCGCCACACAGGGGCTGGGCCCCAGCCACGCGCGGTACAGAGACAACATGCTCGCTCGCGGCCGCTCGACGACTGCCAGCCGCCGACTAGAGTGCCTCTTTATATACACCGCGATAGGGTTCAACTTAAAGTTTACAAGTTTGATTTTCAGGACGAAAGATTGAGAACTTTATTGGACAGTGCGATGCGATATTGTGATTTGACTTGTTATTGGTGGTTTCAAGGGGCTAAATATTACTTCAACAGTACAAAACGGTTGCAATACAAAGCTATGCTTTTGCTAAAATTTTGACTCGGATTTATTAAAAACAAAAAAAACATCTAAGAACAATACATGGATTCGTCTGCTTTTCCAATAATAATAATAGGATATCTTTAATCGGTTCTCAAATTAAATTAATGGAGGAAGAGCAAAAAGTTTCCTTTAGTAAATAACTACTGATCTTTTATTGTATGTGAAAATCTACATATATAATTCGATTCCGAATAGCATTTCCAGAAAAACGTAAAATTCGTAATTTCTTAGCTTCACCACATTCCAATCCCTTTCCCATCTTTTGGGAGTATTATTTACACAAAGTGAAATATGAAGCGTATTCTGCGACGTTCCCCGGGCAATAGCGACTATTCAGTCGAGTGTCTGTGACTTTACAAACAGTTAATCCATTTACAAGTCCCCGGATACCGCCATTGGCTTTGTAAAACGTCATCTTTTCAAAATATTAACTGACGAATATTCTTAACTTTTTAAATTGTCTCAATTTTCATATTTGCAAGAACTATGAGACAAAGTGATAGTCTTTGAAATGTAGGATAATATTTCTAAAGTCTTCATTCAGCTAGTATTTTGTCATTTTCTTTTTGATTTTCATCGACATACGATAAGTACTAAAAATATTGGCATTTTTTATTACGGGTTTGTACATATACTAGACATCTCAAGTCTCAAGCATATTTTTTTAGTTATTGCTATTTGATTTCTCATTCTAATATGAATATAGGATACACCTTTGCAATAACGATATACAACGCAAACTATTTTGAAATGATTTTCTGCCAGAAATCATATAAGTAACAAAATTTTCATACGATGTTTCTTCACACATAGAAGTTCAAAAGCGAAGAAAGTCGCGACCAAAAGCTTGTTTTCACACAATTTCTAAGAGTATTGTTTCATACATTATCATCCCTTGTCTTAACTCAGGGGGAGTCCGTTTAAAAATGCGCGATTCCCCAGTGATCGCCGTTGGGTTTAATTTCAATGATGCATTATCGCTTTGTGGACTATGACAAAAAACTTTTTATTAAGAACCTTTGTATTTGTCTGATAGTCTAGCGTAGAGTGGTACCAAAATATATTTAAAAAAAAACCGAATTATTACATACTTAAATCGGTTTTTTTGTAATGGATTTTCGTCAACATTTTATTTCATAATATGGACACTGCCAATTTAGTCAATTTTACGAATCAATAGCTCAAAGGACACCAAATCCGACAAGAAAAATAAAATCAATTAACTTATCAACCGTATGATATCTCATTACATTATTCTTAATCTCGCAATAACTCCCCATCGAAACATTATAAGTTAATCCACACAACATTAGTGGATGACAGCCATAATCCTCGGGTTGGTTGACAGCATAAACCCGACGAACTCACCACACACAGAATTGTAAATCGAGCATCGGGCATGCGGGACCGACGTGCCTTTTGTAAGATTAACAGATTAAACGGTCCATCCAGACCCGCTTTGTCTTCACACCAATCATTCTCCATAATTACTTGGCTTATTTACTAAGTAATCAAGTGAAAACTGATATAATTATCGCCCTACACGATATTAATTCTACTTAAATAATGTGTTATAAAATAATTTTCTGTGATTAATAAAATTAGATGAGAAATCGAAATATTTGTCGCGAATATAATTTACTATTAATATCAAGCGATTATAGATACTCAATAATATTAAAGGGAAACACGACGTGACAAATTGTATAATAAAATCAACACACGTTCAGCATACAGGAGGCATTTAATCTACAAAATGTCTGCGGCTGTTTGCGCGGTAAATAAACACAGATAGCCGGTCTCGTTAAATTCTCGCGCTTTGCTGAACATTGGTGCGCAAATAGAGGTGACATCCCGCTCCACGGCTTGCCCACCCGTGGGATTTGAAGTGTAGGGAAATTGTGTGTACACTCGTGTATTCGTTGTTTGATTATGTACTTGCGAATAGGGGTAGATTTATGATTTTATTGTGAGTCCCAGTTGGGCGCCAATTTCTTTTATTGATTCAGGTATTCGAAAACATTTCGATACAATATCCGTTTTATGTTTAAACTAACGATAGTCAATGAATAATCACTAACGATCTTCATAAATTCATTATCAAAGCTGATACATGTTAGATGAAACAGTTCATTTGGTTAGTACCATGTTGGGCGCCATTTCAACAAAACGCTGTATAAGCTTTGGAATTGAATAAAACGTTGAATCGTGATCCAATTAGCGTTTATGCAAATATCAGTAATTGGTGGGATTAATCGACAGTGCTCGGCACGGATAGCAAAACTTTAGAAAGGACTTTGAAGCAGCAAACTTTGATTTCCCAAAATGAGGGTACCTTTTTTAAATAAATCGACCGGATCCTATTTTTGAATTAATCGGTTTATTAGCATTTTCGATAATCGAATAATAATTTTAAACGACTTCATATAATTTAAATAAATCAATACTAATAAAAGACCTCATCTAATTTTAATAAATCAATAATATTATTAGTATGGATTTATTAGAGTAAACTAGATACTAGATGAGGTTGTATATCCAACCTCATCTAGTTTAAATTAAAAAATTGACGTGCACGTATGTTATTTTTAACCAATCTATAAAACAAATATGATTTATGAACTTAAGTAATAAACAAATTGCTGTTTTAAATACAGAAACATAATGTTTATATTTCTTAATAAACAATGTTTTCTTTCTACAAAAATCGACCAAGACCTAGTCCCATTTTATCATAGTCTTCAAACAAGTGGGGTCGTTTCCATCACACAGTAATCTGTGGCACGTCCTCTCGGTAATAGCCTGGGTATCTGTAAGACAAACGTCGTTGGTTTGCTCAGGGATTGCAGACGCTAATTAGCACTCAAAGGCATAGAGCTACAGATAGACGAAATGCTGACTATGTATGGAGTTATTCAGTAGACATTTTGATATGATGGTTTGATTCTGTTACGATTTTTGATTAGAGGGTATTAGTGCAGTATAAGTGTCCATAGGGACACTTATATATGCTGAAAAAGTAAAGAAAGTTCAATGCATCTTTGCTTATGACTTCAGTTGAGCTCGTATTATCCTTCGTCTCATACATCATCATTTTAGCTGAAAGACGTCCACTGCTGGACATAGGCCTCCCCCAAGCACCGCCACATGAGCCGTCCTTATAATTTAATTTTATCAAAAAATTGTCTTTAAAAAAAAATTGAGTGTTATCTTATTATTAAGTAAGTTGAGACACAATTTTTTTTAACAGACTTTTAATTAATCTGCTAGAAATAAAATCGCCTGCAAAGCGCATATCCAAGAATATCCAGTTCTATGATCTCAACCGAAGTTCATAAATCTAATTACACAGCAGTTGGAGAGTTATTAACTGCGAGCTCAAATCTGTTCGTATAATAGTTAATTATTTAACTTGCGCCGATGCAGTTTAGCACGCCTTTGCCTGGGTAACTCGCAAAACTAGTTATTTGATGTCTATGATCTGTTGGATTTGATGCAGTATTTTCACTAGTGGTGATTGCATTAGATTATAAAAGGGGTTAGAAGGTAAACACGGATTGGCGTTGAATGTAATAAATTGCTTTACACAAATATCGAACAACAAACTAAATAATAAATGCACAAACAACACGTATGTATGACTCGCAGTAATTCAATTTGTATAACAAACAGCGATAAATAATTAAACAAACATGGCATCGGTATCGGAACTAAATTGGCGCTAATCTGCTTTCGCAGTTTCGCTACAAATTGGCGCCCAACGTGGGCCCGCTGAATATTGCACGATTCGCCAGCCGGGTCGGCCGCGACGTGATTTACGGATCATCTCGCGCTGTTCTGAATAAACTTGTTAATATGCAACTAACGCTTGAATAATGAACTATATGGAAACTAGATTTTCGTTTTGTTGTTCTGTAAACTGTTTAGATGTTTGATTTTGGAGTTTATTTGATTTAGGAGGTTCATTTTGTAGATGAGTTTTTAACTTTTGGTAGATGTGATAGAGTGTTGTCTGAAGTATTGTTATGTAATACGTACTTCAGTTATTCTATCGTCAAATGTAGCATCCGCATTTAGACGTCCATTGTTGAAAGCTGGGTAAACAGATTCGTGATTGTAGTGAAGCGAAAAGCGTAAAGATAACCTAGATGACATTAAGATTTCTCAACTACTACCCTCACATACATCACTAATCACCTATTTCCCCAACAGCGGTAACAGAACGCATCGGTACGCCGTCATCAACAGCCACGCTAACAACAACAACGATTACAACAACGTCGTCCAACTGTGCCGTGTGCAACATGTCCGGGGCCACCCGGACTGTTTCCAGATCTCGCGCCATCCACTACGGGCTTAAAGAAGAGGCTGTAGGTGCGTGTGGTAGTAATTTTTTGTCTATTTTTTTAAATATTCATTATGTTAGTTATACGAGCTCAAATTAAATTCATTGGTGAAACTTCACAGACGTGTTGATGGGTATCGATTGCTTATGACGACAAAACAAAAAAAAAACAAATCAACGGCCGCTGTAGTATTAAGTAGAGTCACAGATATTATAATACTACGTACAGATACCCAATCCCATACAAAGAAATGACACCACCCTAAGTCTGGCTATTGAGCTGGCTATTTTTAGTTCTCCATTTTTTTTACAGATGGCAGCATCAGCGACTCACTAATTGCCAGAGACTGTAGTTTTTTTAACGCCATCTAGGAGTCTTGCCTAGATACTACGCAAGACTCCTAGATGTTTTTCTTCCTTTTTTACGTTTTTTCTTCCTAGGTGTTCAATTTTTATATTTCTACGTAAAGTACTAGATTAAAAAAAAAAAATTGTTTGATTTTCCTTAATGAAACGACATAAACGCAAGTTTAAAGTGACCCTGTCATCACTTGAGTAAAACGCCATCTATTGCAAAGAGCTCTCAACAAAATGATTAGAGGATAGCTACTTTATCATTCTAAGGGTTCGAATTGAAGTAAACGGCTTAATTTAAGTTTTTTGTTGAAAATCCGAGATTTATGAGTGTAAATACATAAATCAGCATTAAACAAAGATGTTTTGATTTTTACTAATATTACCTCAGCCAAAATTTGTCGTATAACGCTTTTTAGTGATTGTTAATTTCATAAATTGTTACTTATGCTGCCATCTATGATTTTTTTTCAAGACTAATTATAATTTGTTCGAGTTGAGACCCCATGGTAGAGTTTAGATTTTTTTCTGTTTTATAATTAGTAGTTATCGATACCCAGCGCGCCTGTAAAGTTTCGGCAATTCATTAAATTTTATCCTGTTTGTTGTTGTCACGCCGCAAACTCGACAGGAATTGTACGAATTAATGTGAGTTCATTCGTACAATTATTCCTGTCGATTATTGCGATAAAACTTTCCATTATTTCACTCTTATTTTATAACTAGCTTCCGCCCACGGCTTTGCCCGCGTGTTATGTCGATAAAAAGTAGCCTATGTCCCTCTCCGGGTCTGCCCATGTTCCAAATTTCATCCAAATCCATCAGTCGTTTTGGCGTGAAAGCGTAACAAACAAACAAACCGACATTCGCATTTATAATATTAGTTAGGATGTTTATATTTTTGGGTTTTCTTTTCTTCAGTTTGGTGTGCAAAAATGAGTTCTACCTAATACAAACAATTTTTTTTTTTTTGTATTGGGTGCCTTTTAGTCTCGCTTAGAGGAGCTCGTGGCTAAGTAATAACATGCGCTCGGGTCGATCCATCAGGTTAAGCTACGCTTGCCGGGGTTGGTCCGTGGATGGGTGACCATTTTCACATATCGAGACTCTTCCGCGCCTCGGAAAGCTCGTTAAGTCGTTGGTCCCGGCTGTCATTTGTGGATCTTTGATAGTCGTTACGAGTCGTCAGAAGCACGAAAGTCTGACAACCAGTCTAACCAAGGGGTATTGTATTACCCAGTTATTGGGTTGTGGAGGTCAGATAGGCAGTCGCTCCATGTAAAATACTGGTATTCAGCTGCATCCGGTTAGACTGGAAGCCGACCCCAACATAGTTGGGAAAAGGCTAGGCAGATGGATTGGTGCTTTTTAGTCTGTGACCAGTAAACATAGTTTCTTTCTTTCTACCTATCTAGGTGCGAGGGTATGTGAACCGTGTCACTGCAGGTGTGTTCGGTCGAGGTATACCAGCTGTCCGGTTCCTACGTGTCCGGGGCCCAGGGTGAGGGCGAAACGGCTGAGGCATCTGCCGCCACGGTGGCATGATCTGTCGTTAGAACTGAAAAGGCCGCTTATGGAAGAGTTTGGTGAGTTTTCACGATATACTTTACCGTTTTAAGATGAGATTATTATATCTTGAAGATCGTATTTCACTTAGGGTCAAGTGTAGTTAAAATTTTTCGTTGCGCCGTAAGTTTTAATAATCTGTCTTATGAAGGACGATACGAATTTTATCGTTTCGTAACACATTAAATTTTGATGAAATGTAAACATTTTAATGATTGCAATTTTATTGTGCTCAGTGTCCACACTGATTGCCTTCAGAAACAATTGGCGTTCAGAAGTAACGACGCTTTCTTGACTTTTTGTAAATCACATAAAAGAATCTTCTATCAAATTATGCCAATTTCAAGATATTTCTTTTAATTCTAATAATACTACATTTTAACACCCTCATCCATCCTTTCATAGAAATCCCCAGCGAGTTAAGCAAATGCTGTTTAGCTTGCTTCAAGAGAATAACCAGGAGGTTAGAAACCGTGGTGGAAGGTGGTCTCGCACCTGAACCCACGGAGGAGGAGGCTGCGAGGTTCAGGTCGCTGCTGCGAGAGCACGGGACTGCGTGGGACAGGATCGCAGCCGTCAGTGGCAGGACGCCGGCTAGCTTGAAGGCGTTCTACTTTACCTATAGGTAAGTAGTTTAGTAGAGTGGTAGTGGAGAAGTAAGATGCAATAGGTAACTCTTACATTTTATGGAAATATTGTTGATTAGGTGCATCCCGCGGTTTCACTTGCATAAGTCTCGATCCCGTGGGAATATCGGGATAAAAAGTATCCTATATAACATATAGGATAAAAAGTATCCTATCTCCTAATCCAGGTCTTGGTCTATTCATGTGCCAAATTTCATTCAAATCCGCTCAGCCGTTTTAGCGTGAAAGCGTAACAAACAAACTCAGTTTCGCATTTATAATGTTAGTTAGGATTCTCAGTCAATGAATGACATCTTTAAGTTTACATAAGAGCACTCTTTAGCAGTTTGATTTATATTTTGATGGTTATTTAATAGGCAATCTCCGGTTAACCATATTTTCATAACCACAATTCTATTCCACCAACAGAAAAAAGCTGCAACTGGACACGTCGGTCGCCGACCGGCCGTCCCTACCGCGCAGCACGTCGAGCGAGGACAGCGCGCTGTCGTCCGCGGACACGGACACGGCCAGCGGCGGCTCGCCCGCGCGCGCGCCGCCCGCGCCCGCGCCCGCGCCGCGCACCGACGCCGTGGCGCCGCGCCGCCCGCGCCGCGACGAGTACGACTCGTCCGCCACGGAGACGGCCGACGAGGAGAACGATGCGCCTAGTGCCAAGGTTTGTTTACATACAACTATCATTAATAGCTCTTCACCGTTGATTGCTATAGATACACACAAAGGCTTAAATTTTTGCGCATTGAGGGCCTATGTCAGTCTATACGGATAAGGACTAATCTACAAAAAATACGGCCGATATAACTTGGCAGTTTCGAACTTAGCGCAGAGGGTGGCGTAGTAACATTTTTAGGCACGAAATGGTGACATGAGACGAGTGTTAGAACATGCGCGAAAGTTCGTAATGTTTATGTTCAGACCTGCCAAATTGTCTCACCGATTCGAAAAAGCCAATTAGTCCTGCGAAATTGGGCCAGCAAGTAAGATATTGAATTTATTTCATGCCAATACCTCACCATCTTGTTAATTAATGACAAATACTGTTAAGTAATGTGCACCATTTCTTGAGAACTATATGATAATTATCTAACAAGGATCCTCTTCCCACAGATCGTCCCTCCAACCTCCCTCCCAACAGTAGTATCATCAGCATCGTCGTGCAGTCCCGTGGTCGCCGTGAGCGCAGTCCCGGCGTCGCCTGTGACGTCAGTGGGGCGCAGTACCGCGCCGCAGACCGTGCGCGACGTGGTGCTCAACCTCATAGAGATCAGCCTCACGAGAGACTCGCAGCCACAGCATCCCCCCATCAAGCCGCATCAGATCAAGGTAACAATAACATCTTCATTACGAGATTTAAAGAGTCGTGAATTATTTATTGGTAATAAATTATTGTTTTTAAGGGGTCTGGGATATTGTTAACACCTCTTATATTACTTTTTTATTATATTGCAGCTATATAATATTCCTAAATAAATAAAACCAGCATATTACACACAAACATGGGGAGGGACTCATGGTTAGCATACCGGGACCGTGCCCCGGAAAGCACGTTAAGCTGTTCGTCCCGGTTGTTATTCGTATATCTTTGAAAGTCGTTACGGTTCGTCAGACGCCCGAAAGTCTGACAACCAATCTTGCCAAGGGGTACCGTGTTACCCAATAACTGGGTTGTAGAGGTCAGATAGGCAGTCGCTCCATATAAAATACTGGTATCCAGCTGCATTCGATTAGTCTGGATGCCGACTCCAACATAGTTGGGAAAAGGCTAGGCAGATGGATATAACACAGAAACATCTTCCACAGGTCACGTCCTCCTGCGCAAGCGGCCGAGAAGCCCTCGCCACTCTATCAGTCGTCAACAGTTCCCACGTCGGCAACACAGGCGCTTCGAGCCCTCAACGTGCAGCCACTATCACCCCTCTCTCTCACTCCTCATCAAACGACAAGGACGTCATGGTTCTGCACATCGAGCCTCGCGCGGAAAGACCCGAGCGGCCCGAACGACCTGATAGACATGACAGGCATGAGAATCTGCTGTTGAGGCAGGAGAGACATGAACCACTGTTGGATCTCAGTGTGAAGAGGCCGAGGCATGATCAGCCGTTCCCGCATCCTAATAAGTCGGTTAGTATTGGACGATTGAAGAATTGGTAGGTACAGTTAACAAAAGCGGCCAGGCAGCTAAGTCAAACTTCTTTTTGACACACATTTTGAATAAAACAGTTCGTCTGAATGTGTCAAAATTATGACACAAAATAATAATAAATAATAGCTGCATAGTAAAAAAAAGATATTTATGTCTTGCTTGTACTATTTCTTTGTTGACTGTACTTCGCCAATAATGACAACTTTAATCTGCTCTTGTCTATTTGGTATTTTGGAATAGACAAGACCAGAATATATTTTAGGCATTAAGAATCTTCATAATTCCCAACATTTCTCTATGTCCCAACAGGTATATCGTAACTCGACAGACTACAGACCACAAGAACGGGAATCTCCTACCCAGTATAACTCGAAGCCCAAATCCGTGGGAGCACCTCCAAGACCGACCCTAAAGCCGGCACCTAATCCTAAAGGCTCTATAACCCTCGGGACCCCTGTGGAGTCGAGATTTGAGCCCCATAGGAACCCTCCGGAGCCTAAGACCGGGTCCATAACGGCTGGCACCCCGGTGCATGGGTCTCATCATATGCCTGATAAAAGGACGTTGGATTTCTATAAGAGAAGGAGTCCGGGAGGCCCTGCGGCGTACTATGCCGCGGCAGGCAGCCAACCTAGGCCGCAATCGCCGAGTTTTTCACCTGTGAGTAGAAACTTGTGATTGTTAAACTTTTTATGATTTTTTGTTATCTTGAAAGTTAATTATTTTAAATAGTTGTATTCGAACGTAAATCAAAAGTTATAACTATTCAAAATAAGAAGAAAAATGGAAGTAGTTTATTACCGAGGAGATGGTTTTTATTCATATCTATTGCCCAAACTTATTTCGTCATCTGAAAATCTGCCATATTCTATTTAAAATCCCACATTTCACTAAAGAAACGTATTTCGTCCGCAGACGGGCAGCTCGGGCTACACGCGCAACCCGTACGGGCTGGAGCAGCGGCAGATCATCATGGCGGACTTCATCACGTCGCAGCAGATGCACGGCGGCGCGCGGCGCGAGCGCGAGCGCGCCGCGTCGCCGCAGTTCCGGCGCGACGCCGTGTCCGTCATACAGCGCCACACGCCGCACGCCTACCCGCACCCGCCGCCCGGTCAGTCTTGCCTTGCTGCGCATTATATTGGTTAGTTAGGGGTAGCGGAACTCTGACCCAGCTCTGAAGAATTCATGTGGACAGTAGGAATAAGACAAGCTGATGAGGGCAGGTACTGACGAGGAACCGCCCTAGGTCCTTCTCATCAGACCTGCCGCTGTTCTTGTGAATACGACTTGCCTGGAGGAGTTTATCAAAGCGCGGTTGTCTCAGTTTGCTTTCTCATTTATATCGAAATACTAGCCAAGATTCAGATCTATGGAATCACTGGTAATCTGACTAGTTAGCGGGAGGATTCTGTAACTTACCGATACAGTTAGAATGCTACAAAATCAAAATGTTATCTCAATTTAGGTTATTTCACCAAATTAATATCATTTATATTTTATGTGTGTTTGTTTTCCTTTTATATTTTGTGTATAGCTGTACAAAATACTGACGTACACACAAATACGTGACGTCACTATTTTACTTAGATATAATTAGTGCTTTATAACTTGTCTTATTGATATCTCAGATGAGCGCGCCGCGTCGCCGCAATTCCGTCGGGATGCGCTGTCCGTCATTCAGAGGCACTCGCCGCAGCACGTGTATCAGCATCAACACCCACAACCTCCACCAGGTGAAAACTATCCCTTAATTATTCTAAAATAACGAAAAAAGGAAATGCTGTTCCATACAAAAGTGCTAACATTCAAACAAACATCGTTTACGATGAAAAATTTATGAAACAGCTGCCTTTTTTCGATACTTCTGTTTTTTTCCAAAGAAAAATTTAGAAATAAAATTATGAAAATATTCAAGTATTGTAGAATCTCGTAAATCGGTTTGGGTTTGGTACCAAATAATGCCTAATAGAGTTATTATTGAATTTCATATTTAACTTTTATATTAAAAAATAATATAAATGACACTTGGACAAAAATGTATGATTAGCTTGTCCTTCCAGACGTGTCATTCGTTATCTTTTGAAACCAAATGTGTAGTCTACATAAATAAAAAATAAAACACCGAAAAAACGTAGCATCTATATACAAAAGTTAAAATCTCTTTATACTAAACACCAAATTGTTCTCAGGTCACGAAGCGTTCACGTCATTAGTGGACGTGGCGTCCGCGGCGACGGCACTGCCAGTGCCGCGCGGCTCGCAGGCCGACGGCAAGCAGGACGCCAAGCAACAGCAACAGCAACATCATGACCTCAGGTATGTTACACACTACATAATCTTCCCTCTGACCTTGTTTGACTGCCTTTCTTATTTTAACTGGCTAAACTCTGTTTTTTAATTTCGTAGACTAATTTGACATTTCAAGTGGTTTGTTTCAATTTGGAGTTTGACAATTGCACCTGTCAAATTACTACAAGATTAAAAAACAGACTTTAGTTAGTTAGCAAATAAGTTGATTTTCATCTACACTAATAAGAATGCTAAAGTTTTTGTTTGTTTGTTTTAACGCGGTAACCTCTGGATATTAATATTCTGAATGATACCCCAATTCTTGAGGAAGGCTATAGGCTATGTAACATCACCCGAGCACCGTTAGGAGCCGAGTAAAAATTAAAGAGGCAGACAGAACGCTAACCGAAAACGAAGTAAGCGCGGGCAGACGATGCTATGCGACGGGGTGGGTCGGGGGAACAAGAAATTTCATGCAGACGAAGACGCGGCCACAAGCTAGTGGATTGATAAATTAATTCAGTGTCTTAAACGCACGTCATTGTAAACCACGATACAGGAAAAAAGTCTAGGTATTTGGCATCGTATACCCAGAATTTTTTACTGAGTCATATTTTAAAGAAATAAATTATTACATTAATTTTATCATAACATTGTTGAAACTGACCTGCAAGAGCTATGTAACGTCTACTGCGATAGTACAAGGAAAAGTCCGAATATATTATTGTATTAAACAGTGGTTATTATTTTCATTTCACAGATTCATGGCGCAGAAATTCCCGATCGGTTCTCAGTTCCCGGTAAGTATTTATTTATTTTGCTTTTCTGTTCACTTACTTCGTCCCACTGCTGGGCGGTCTATCAAAATTTAAATAGCCTACTTATTTAATCATTAAAACAGTACAATACGGCCGATATAACTTGGCAGTTCCGAACTTCGCGCAAAAGACTGCGCAGTAACATTTTTTAGGAACCAAACGGTGACATGAGGCGAGTGTGAGTAAGAGAACATGCGCGAAAGTTCGTAGTGCCTATGTTCAGACCTGCCAAGTTATATCGGACGTATTGTATAATATATTACAAGCAAGTCTGTGTACATTTTAAATTAATAATGTGTATTATTTCCAGCAAATGATGGACAGAAGAGTTCAGTCACAACCTCAATACATGGAGAGAGACAGACAGATACAAATACAGAGAAGAGACGCGTAAGTGAAATATAGTGTTACTATTTTCAGTAGTAAAGAACATTTATGACACCAATCGACATGGTCAACAACCATGTCGATTGGTGTCATAAATGTTCTTTTGTAGAAAGAACCACACAGATTGAGTGGACCTGTCCAGTCAGTGCACGCATTTGTCACGCTATCTTTGCTGTATATACCATAACCCCTCGACGGTCCAATTCGCTCCGAGTCTTTGCGCACGCGTGTCAAGGCCACTTCTGGGTAGTCTGTAACCCATACCCGAATGGGACCACTTGAGATTATAACTATGATACGTTTTAAGTTTGTATCGGAGATGTTTACATAACATATGTCGTTGGAATCGGAATCAGATAAGCTATGTTAATAAAGCTAGATAAATACAGTTTTAAAATGTGAAATAATGTAATTTTAATGTAAACTGAAGCGAAGGGGGTTTTTTTCAATATACCGTCAAATAAAAATACATAGGAATAAAATTCAAATTCAAATTCAAAATGTTTTCACCTATTTTACATAACGATACACTATTTAACACTAATAAATAAAAAAAACACAATGTTAACAACACTTTTGTTTGGATTGTATAATCTTACCATATGAGTCATCACGGCGCGCAGCCGGCACCGACGCGGCGGAGAAAAAAGACTTGTTTATAGTTGAAGTTTCGGTGTCGTCCCAAGGACAAAGCTTTTGTTTTACGACAGCTAATCCATTATTTAGCACTGGTACACAACACAAACAGGATTTCAATTGTTATTTTTTTCACACACACTTCACCAAGACGGCCCGCCGCGCCGCCGATATTCACTAACACCGTAAAAGTTTACGAACACTTTCAATCACGGCAATAATAATTTTACATATCTTTAAATTCTAAAGCTACATTCCACTGTAGGATATTATTTATTACTGGAATTACACAAGACACAAGTTAACAAACTACATTAACATTAACATTATCTAATTCAATAAAATGTAAATGTAAACACTCGCGGCCGCCATCTTTGTACGGCAATACGACCACACTAAATTAAATAAAACATTCCACCACGAATCACTGTCGGATGTTGAATGTTGAATGCATATACATCTCTCTCGTTCTTTCCTGTACAATTTGTAACACTTTGAGCATTAAAAATACAGATAAAAAATAAAATATCATAGAAACAACCGTCCAGTCGGAGGCACGCTCCAGGAGCGTGTTGACAGATATGGGACTTATTTGACAACGTTCGAGGAGCGCATTGGACCGTCAAGGGGATAACTAACGTCCGCCCGCGGCTTCGCGCGCGTTGTATGTCGATAAAAAGTAGCCTATGTCCTTCCAAAGGATGCCATCTATCTCCTTGCCAAATTTTATCAAAATCCGTTCAGTGGTTTAGGCGTGAAAAGGTAACATACAGACAGACAGACAGACAGAAAGACAGACAAACAGACAAAGTTACTTTCGTATTTATAATATTAGTATGGATTATGCTAACCGCATTGGCGTTAGCCAGCATTGGTTTAAAAATGAGTATTGTCCTTACAATACTCTACAATGTAAGTAATATTGTTGCAGTGAACGCGCCATCCACGCGATACATGAACGGCACGCGATGGAGCAACAACAACAACACCAGAACCAGCAACAACAACAGCATCAGGCGCAGATCATTCACGAGCGACATATGCAACACTCCATTGTAAGTGTTGTTACTATTTGAACGCAGTGTGACTAAATCAACTCCATACAGTGAATATAGGAGATACTACTAACCTATTATACACATAAATTTTCCGAAATAAATTCTCAAAATGATGGTGAAAACCTCATCACAATCTGTTGCGTCGTTTAGAAGAACAACGCGGACATACAGATAAACACGAAAATCGACTTTATTTATTTATTTTATAATATGTAATATGATATAACTTTAATTTATAATATGTATAAGATATGGGGACTTCTGTCCTGTCCTGTCCCCTACGAGAACAGTTTATGCCGTTGTGAAAATAATTATAAACATATTAGTTAGTCAGCAACGTTGTAAGTTTCGCAATTAGTGGAGGCTATTTCATTAATTTTTAATGCTTTTTACCGTTTCTCACATATTTTATAATCGTTTAATATTCATGGAGTTGGTATAGTTACACTGTGATTAAACTAATGTACTAGCCGATTGCTGAAAATTTCCTTAGATGCAGGCTTTCATATAATTATAAACGCTCAGCGATTTCATAGTACCATCATTTAGCTGAGATTAATACATAAGTCGTACGCACATATAGCACGCGATGCAGGAGCGACACGCCGAGCAACAACACCAGCAACAGCAGCAACAACAACAGCAACAACAGCAGCAGCAGCAACAACAACAACAACAACAACAACAGCAGCAACAACAGCACCAACAACAACAACAACAGCACCAACAACAACAACAACAGCACCAACAACAACAACAACAGCACCAACAACAGCTTCAACAACAGCATCAACAACAAATTATACAAGAGAGACATCATCAGCATCTTATGGTCAGTTGATACGTATACTGACTGTTGTCCTTAAAATAATCTGTTATTCTTCTCTCTTATCGGCTCATACCGTAGTAAAAATATTGGCCATTCAGCAAAGTAGTAATAGGGCTGACCAAGAGACCTGCAACTGGCTGCGAAATGGTTCAAGTTTCGAACGTTACCATTGCCCTATTGTGGTGAATTTGGTTTTATTATGCTAATTACGAAATGGTTCAAATTTCGAACCTTATATACGATCGATAGGGCCTTACAATAGGGCCTTGTGGTGAATCTATTTATGGATGTTATGTAGATTAGCTATTGGTTATAAAACATGTTTTTTTATGGATAATATTTTAAAACGGATAAAGAGAGTTACATAATGATGAAACCACCTACACTTGAAAAGGTGTAGGTGGTTTTAGGCTACGTAAGATGGTTTCAGCCTTTAATACTGATACATAAGTTTTTGTTCCCTCGTTGGATCATTTAAGAGACTGTTTTGCAAATTGTTCCTCTTAAAATAAGGATTCCTTTTTTGCAAAAATGCTTGTTTAACGGATGATAATGATCGAAACATTTTAAGTTTACGGGAATTTTGACACTCTTTGGTAGAAAGGGGTGGCTTTTAATTCGCTAGAACGTTCTTAAGAGTCCATAAATAATACCTTAGTTCAAATTCACTCGATATTCGTTGATCAATCGCACGATACTGCTCACGGACTGAGTGAGAGCGAGACTAAACGGCGGGAAGAAGTCTCTATGGCGCCAATATTTAGTGAAAATAATGGTAATAAAAATAACACATAGTATCTGCTTTATAGTTAGTTCAGTTATTACGCAAAGTTTCATGATCTAATTTGAAGTATTTTTGAATACGAATGGGTTATTGTTCAGTTTGGAGGTAACTTTGGATTTTTTTTCTATCGAGAAAATCTTATGGAATCGTGTTTTCGTCAAACATAGTACTAAACATTAATCCTCAACTTTAACATATATTTATTTTAAAATTAATGCTGCAGTATTTTTGATATAACGAGGATCATGCTAAGCAATTTAAAGTATTATAGACTCCTTAATTTCTCTATAATCAATTAATGTAAACCGTAGGTAGGTTGCAATAGTACATTATGTTATCATACCGTTTGTTTGTCCTACAGAGCGTGTCGTCACAGGATGGAGAGAGGCGCATGATTTCGTCCGTGACGTACAGCACGCCTGGCAAACCCAGGGCGCAGACGCCGCACCATCTCGATAGGAAAGACACGTATGTATTGCAGTTTGTACTTTACATAATGTTAATAAGCAAAGCTCGATTAGCAAGAATATCACATGTAAGAATTATGTCTATAGATGCATGATTGATGTCCGAGTTCTCTAGTTCTTTTGGTTTACCGTGTATGAGGCATTCCCACTCAGATTAGCCATAACCTTTTCTTTTAACCTAATCTTCCATGTCGCATGTCATGTATGGTAAGTTAGATAGCAAATGTCACAATTATTTAGACGTCACTATGGAGTGTTGTCGGCACTCTATCATTCACCGTCCATACATTTTTGGGCTAAAGAGGTGAAAGTGCTAAACAAAAAATAACAAAAAAAAAATATATAAATATTTTTCAAATTCGTGGTTTGGCCCAAAATAGTGAAAAGTGAAGAGAATAACATGTTCTAACGGTATATATCATTTTTTTATTTGGTCGGCACTTTTATAATTTAGCCCAAAATGAATGATCTCCTTTGCTTCTTAGATTGAGTACCATCTAAGATATAGATAGATAGTATAATTATATATGTAATATATTTTTTGATTGAGACATAATGCACAAATTACACAATTAGTTTATCATTGATAAATAATATGACCAAATTATCTGATTAAATTAACACTTAATTGATGGTGTTCTCGAGAGGAGGTTAGACTGCTATCTTATTAGTACAAGACATCAAACTTAATCGTCTTTGTATATTTTCTCTCCACAACATACTAATAAATTTTGTATCCCTTTCAGACGCACAGTAGTATCATCAGTATCAGTGGGTCCCGCCGTAGCGGCCGGCGTAGCAGGCGTAGCGGGCGTAGCGGCCGGCGTAGCGGGCGTAGCGGGCGCGCCGGGCGCAGACAATCGCCCGCGACCGGCCGAGGGCACGCTTACTGCTGCTTCGTTGATCGATGCTATTATCACTCATCAGATCAGTCAGAGCTCAGATCAGAGGTTCCCGGTAAGAATACTTTTGTTTATTACATACTTTTAAACTGAGAAGTTGTGGGAGATTAATTTTGTGATACTTAAATACAATTTTGTTAAAATAACAGACTCGGGTTTTATAATTCTGATACTGCCTATTTGTTATGAGCCCTATCCTTTCTTGGTAAACTTTGCATTCAGTAGTATAAACAGTTGCCACCTATTTTTAACGGCTCCGCACTTCCTCACGAATGATAAAGCAAATAAACGCTAGAGATCACCGAACTACATTTGATCAATCAACAGTTTGAGCTATCAATGTTATATACTGCATTTGCTAGACCGGATTTCGTCCGTTCATTAGATCTCGAGTAAGCATGGAGCTTATTAATTGTCATGACAATCTCTACTCTACTGACTGACCGTTCACTATAACTTGGTACCATTGCTTGTCAAGCCAGTTTGAACTCTATTAGTATTGGAACTAAGCTTCACAAGCAATGGTGCCAATGCCAACATGACGGCAAGGGACAAGTTATAGTGACCGGTCAGTAATAAAGTTCAAAATGGCGACTGAGAACAGAACCAATCGCGTCACCGGACAAGTTATAATGAATGCACTACACACAAGATAACGTGTTATCCTGTTATTAATTTCGACAGCTAGCTGTTACGTCATAACAAGTTCATACCTGTTACATAATAATGAGTAACAAATTGTTGATGTGTTCAGGAGCGCCCCGACCGCGGCGTGACGCCGGCCGAGCGCGAGGAGGCGGCGCAGGCGGCGGCGCAGGCCGCGCACACCACCAGCATCAAGCTGGGCGACCTCGCCTCCAACATCATCACCAGGGACTTCTGTAGCCCCACCACCTCCATCATGCACCACAAGTGAGTACCGGCAACATACCTATGTATATGCTACAGATGCCATTACACACTTTTAATATCAAAATCTAGGTGTAAGAAGAAGAAAATACCGTTTTCATTTCGTAGTTCTTTTATTAAACCTAAATTTGAATTCAGAATCTTAGGTAATTATCATGTTTTGTAACCACGAACTCGAAGTTATACATAACGAAGATAAAATCTATTGATAAAAAAGGTTTATTTGTATTATAAATAATCACTCACAAATCAGCTAAAAATTCGGAAAGTGAAGTAGATAGTTGAGTAAGTGGCAATGAAAGAAAATTTTCGATAGAAGGCAAATTGTTTATTCAGTGAAAGAATACGTAAAGCTGTACACCAAACCTTTGAAAAAGCTTCGGGACACATTGACCCTCTAAATAACGCCCCATTTTTTGTCCAGTAACAGGTTCAGTGTAGGCAACTCTGAGGGCTACGTGAGCGCCGGCGGCGAGGAGTGGAAGCGACGCGACGCGCCCAAACACGCGCCCTACCTCGAGCCGGTCAGCCCGCCCGACAACCATCCTGCCAACAGGTATGTTATTTCTAGTATTCATTATCTTATCAACAGAGTATTTCTACTCAATGCACTGTCGAACAGCTTCTTTACTATTACGTCATTTCAGTCCAATAAACGATCTATAATCTTCTTCCCGACTTCCCAATGATTGCCGAGATGTAATGGCTTGTTATTCACGCCAGGAATTTGTTGGAATACACACAGTGATTGAAGATTTTTGTAAAATGTTTGTAAAAGAAAGTTTGATGTCGCCACGATACGTCACAAGAACTTAGCGTTGTTTGCGTTGTCTTATCTGGTTTTGATATTAGGATGAACTGTTGATTAGCTTGGTTGTCAGTATAACCTAATAATATTCAGTAGTAATGAAGTTGTGTTGATGTTTATTTATTTGTATACCTGTTCCAGAAACAACAGCAACCGCCGCTACAGCTGCGTGGGCGCGGCGGGCGCGGGAGCGGGCGCGGGCGCGGGCGCGGGCGGCGTGCTCACGGCCTTCGACTACGTCACCAACCGCATCGTCGAGGTCATGCGCAGCGACGCCGACGAGCGCACCAAGCCGCTGGCCTTCCCCACCACGGCCTACGCCTACCCGTACTCGGCGCTCAACGTGGCCACGGCGCCCGGGGACTGTGAGTTTATACTTATTTGTTTATTTTTGGAATAATATTATGTTGAATAATTGTCATAGGCCAAGTCAAATAATTTATTTCAATTTAAACCATATAAAGGCAGTTTTGAAAGTTAAAAGAAAATAGTGGCACCACAGCTCATCAAGACGTGAAAGATGCGTTGTCAAGTGCAATTTCTTATGTTTTACTTATGAATATGTTTAACATTAGAGTAAGAGAAAGAGTAAGTGAACAGGTAGATCTAGTAGAATCTAAAATTGTGAATTATATACATTTGTCGTCAAAATTTTCGCACACACACACCCATGTCCACAATTTTGTATTTTTATTTTGACCGCATTTGTGGCATCAGCACTCTTAAAAATCAGGAAAATGTCCCCCATGCCTAACGTTCCATCCTCCTCCCCAGCGACCAACAACGCGGCCGCCAGCAACGCCGTGTCGGCCCCGTGCCCGCCGCCGCCCCCGGAGCCGGCGCCGCTCATGTCGGCGCAGTACGAGCCGCTGTCGGACGAGGACTGACGGGCCGCGCACAGCCACGCTAGCTTGATGGCATCGGGGTGAGGAGATCCACGGATGTCAACATACACCCAGGATGTAAGGTCGTGACGCTCCAACATGAAACATCATGCGTGACATTTGGAAAGATCAAGAATCAGGCCGTGATGATGTAGACTCTTCTAAAGATCAGCAATGCTTCAGGCTAAAATGCTTCAAGACTGGTGTCGAAACGGTCCATCAAAAAAAAAACATCGCTTGAAAATCATCTTTGAAGAGGGACAAAAACGAAAATTAAGATTCGGCTATAAATCGAATACCGAAGAAGTAATTGTCAGCTTAGAACTGTAAAACATACACCTGGACCATAGAAGCAGAAGTACCGGTTGGAATAAGCCCAGCAGTGGACTAAAACATGCAGAATGAAGATAAAATAGTGCCCCAAATCGCAGTGTACGTGCCCGATAGATAGCGGAGTGGCCAAGCTTGTGCGAACATTACCCTCCCCGGATACACGTCAAAGTGCGTAGATCTTCAGTTATTTTGACGTATTACTTTCATATACACACACTTTAACAGACTATGTAAATAAGTACGAGGTTTTTCGTTATAAAGTGACTCAGTAGTGACGTGTATCCAACATATAACGGATATAGCGGTGTACAAAAGACATTGAAATAAACTAGTAAGCAAGTATCGACATGTTATGGGTGCATTTCGTGTGATCTCGGTTATGTGTCTACTGACCTATTGGGTCTATTCGTGTTAAGTATAGACGATGGTACTAAAATTGTATATTTATAATGATGTTGTTTTGTAATGCAGGGATTAAATACCGTTCATGTGTTGTGGGAGAGCTTTAAGTGTCCGGTAGTAAGCGATAGTGTGCACTGTGACCCGGGCCCGACACTCGTCCGCCGCGCGTGGCACGATACGCTTATGAACATAATGCTGTCGATTAGTGAGAATACGATTATGAATTGTTATTTATTTAGTTATTCAACATGTTTCTTTTATTTTCTCGTCTAACTGTAGTTGATGAACAAACGTGATTAGTAGCACTGCCGCTGAGTGATGCCGAGTACCTCACTATATGTTAAGTGGCAGAATTACGAACGTTTCGGTGATTCAAACGATATAAAATAAATAAGAGATGTATTTTTAATCCAGTCTTCCATCAGCACTCCGACAGGGGACTCCCCACACTAGGCTAGGGCTCCGCGCGACTTCGTCCAATATTAGCTACACTTAGGAACTGTATATTTGTGAATAGACGCGTGACTAATGATCGACACTTGCCCCGGCATGCATTTCGCAGATTCCTCGTTATATTAAGCCGTCGACGTGAGTGCGCGCCGCTCTTAGTTTACATTTTTTTATGCTTCGCTTCGGATTTCGCTGTCGCCTCATCCATTAGGTTAGACTACGCGTAGTTCAATTTATCATTTGTTAATTTCGTATTGTAAATATCATTATGTCGTTCGTTTAATGTAAACTTTGTGTATATCGGCCCGCCACAGCGAAGTCCGGAACGGTCTCCGAGCTATTGAAATCGAAACTATACTCGACTCGGGAACTGTCTACACCCTTATTATACATATAGCGTTAACGTTAACGGAGTAGCGTAAGTAATATAAATTATATACATATGTAAAAGTGTATGGTTATTATGTATATGCATTTGTAATTATACAGGTTAGCTAAGAGTTGAATTAGAGATTTGATTTGGTTTTTTAGTTAGGAGGGTCTCGTGTGACCGATATAAATAGAGCGGGAGAGGAGGAGCGGCGCCGCCGCCGCGCACAGCTGCTGCGCGCTTATCTTATGTGCTACACTCACCCGCGCCGCTCTGCTCGCGCCACGCACCCACCCCTGTCTACACTCATACGTACATTAGTTGCTGATATAATCCCTGTAACTGTCAGTTTTATGACTTTCCTTATCCAATTGTAAAAATAAAACTCACCCAATTTAACTTAATCATCTCTTGAGGCGATACTAGAGCAGCGCGCGGTGTTTTTGTAAATGTTTTCGAGTTATGTGTAAAAAACGACTGATTAAATTTACTTTGAGCGAGTGTATGGGAGGCGCGGCGGCGGCGGCGCTCGCAAACACATTGTGATTTCTTTATAAAACGTTGTAATGTACTGTAAGTAGCCCAAGAAAAAAATAATCCTTGTAAGTCCGAACATAAGCA
This sequence comes from Lithophane socia, assembly GCA_947522985.1. Taxonomy (NCBI): domain Eukaryota; kingdom Metazoa; phylum Arthropoda; class Insecta; order Lepidoptera; family Noctuidae; genus Lithophane; species Lithophane socia. Next base: position 7,495,139 of record OX383271.1, on the reverse strand, counting down.
AAAAACAACTTCTGGGAGGACAAATCAATAAAATAAGATGCAAATCTAACGCCTGTGTTTTATTTATACCGTCCGATTTGATTCTTGTGGGATCTACATATCGACTCAAAAATATTTAAAGGCGTGTCCAAACATTGAGTGGCAAGAGCGTGGCAACAACATGCGGCGTTTGCAGGACACATTTCTGCAGCGCTCTAATAGGTAGCTAGGTGAAAAAAATTGGGCGCGGCAGGTAGATAGAAGCGTTCGCGCGCGGCAGTCGTCCAGTCACAGCGCGGCAGGCCGCGTGCGGCAGCGCCGCACTATTGCCGCCTTATGTTTGGACACACCTTTAGAGTAACTGCTAGTAACCAATCACTTTGCCTGATAAATATCTCAAAATAACTGCAGCCTTGCATATTCCGTACAATACATGCCTCGATCATCGATATGGAAATCTTTTAAGCTAAGTATTATTATTTACCCTATTATTATATTTAGACAGGGGTAGTTTGATGAACGGTGACGAATTGCTAAGTATACCTGCAGGCGTAGCATGGCGCTTTCTATCTCTACGAAGAATAGACATAGCTTTTTCTATACAAAGTGACAGTTCGTTTCTTCATTTTTGACATCCACCGTAGAAATCTTTCTACAATCTGTCATTTTGTCTTTCATTTCTAACGATCTTTGTCTAGGTCTTTTTATACGTAGACTATTTCGGAAGAAAGTTTTCTATCCTTACTGTCAAAATCAAACTGACAACCGATAAATCCTATGATAAAACAAAGAATTCTGAGTCGAATTATGTAAAGGAGTGAATTTCGTAAAAAGTGCAGTTGACTCTTTCTACTTTGCTGCCGTCTCGTACTGTCTACAGGAAACTTTATTTTTGTCTACTCTTCCGTCGACAAAACGGTGCTCATGCTACGCCTGCTGTTAGGTACTTATATCTTCATACCTACAATGATACTTTTAAAATAATAAAAAAAGATTTTTGTGTTTGTTACTATTTTATTACCTACTAAATCATAAGTGATTGAAGATTAAAAAATAACGCTTACTTATGTATTTAATCAACAAGGAACATAAGATAAAATTACATTACTTAAGGGGGATGCGCTAGGATAGCCCGCGCGAAGTGTATTGAATGACTATTTCATGAAATCATGACATTTGGCACTTTCATGAACGTAGAGAGTTGTATTGCTGATTCTAATGTTTATAATTCTGTAAATCCATATTTGTTACGAGCGCTAATAATATTTAGATCAACATACAACCTGATACTGACCTGCAAATTGCAAGAAACGTAAGAAAATTTGAATTTCGCGGGCTACATAGCGCATCAACCTTAAGTAACATTTTTTCAAATTACATAAATTCTATTCTAACAAGCGGTACAGATCGATTCAAACTTAATGGCGGCTCGGAAGTTAGCTTTTAGCTGCGCAGTACCCCACCCCTCACCCCCGCTGTCACATGAAATTGTTACTGCGCAGCGACTCGCCTCATGTTCCGAGCCGCCATTAAGTTTGAATCGAACTATACTAGGGCTGTAGCTAAAACATTAATTTTTTATCTACAAAGTAACACTTTCCTTGAAAAAGTTGAGAAGTAAGGTGAAGTATGACCACGCTGTCTTTATTATCTGCAAATAAACAATAGAGAATGTAGTCTATGAAACAATTCAGCTGGGGAAAAAGCTTGTAAAATCAACATTTACCGTGCTGTAGCTGGCCAGTGAAATAACTGAAAATCCATATGTCGTCACGTAAACTCCCTTTTGAGCTCTGAAAATGCAGAAATGACCTGTTTTATTAACCCGCTAAGGGCCTAAGCATATCTGCAACGCAGAAGCTTCGGGGTTCCAAAGAAAATCCTAGGGTGCCGTCGCAGATTTTTGCGATGGGACGTTGCAACGTTTTTATGTGGGCCGAATGACCGATGCACTTGATGCGTTGCGGCGACGGCGCGGCGCCGGAGCGGTGTCGCTGCGGCGTCTTACATACAAAATCCATATACCACACGGTGCTTTACGGCGTCGCACTGCACGCACTGTACGCGTTGCGACGCCGCCGCCGGAGCAGCACCGATCATTCTCACCGTGTCGGTCACGAGACTGATCGGTGCAGCTAATGCGGCGAAATCATTGCGGTACGGCACCGCAATGCAACGCATCGTGTATATCGATCCTAAGGCGACATCTCCACAAACGAGAGAATCGCGGCTATAGTCACACCGCTGTGAAAGAAAGTTGGCAACGTCAGAAATATTTGACAAGTGTTTCCGACGTTGCCAACTTTCTGAACACTACTTTCGATAACAGAATAGAAAGATGTTTGAGAAAATTAAAAATAGGTGAATATTGTGAAGTTCACCTGTGAAGCATGATCAGTACTGCGCTCCTGGCTCTCTTGGAGCCGTTGTACCAGCCACAGTCATACAGGGCATCCGCCAACCGCTTGCTCTGTCGCAAACAGATTTAATTGAATGTAGCTAACATAACATAACACCACGCCTATAATTCCCGAAGCGTCAGGCAGAGGTATACCTACTTATAGTGCCTATATATACCTACACCCACATTTCACTTGTTATGTTTAAGTCCCTTGTAATAAGACGCGTCTAGTGCCATCAACCGGACACGAATCCAGACTCCGGCCTACTACTGAGAATTTCTTGATGGAAAATATGAATTAACCTACGACCTCAAGTTCAAAAGAAGCGCTTGTGTCCAACGAGTCAGGAATGCAGCTATTTTCAAATTATTATGGTCATCTGTAGTCATGCAGGTTGTGTGGGTTCTAATACTTACAGAATCAATGAGTTTCTGTCCATACCAGCACAGCAGCCAGGTCTGCGTCAGCGCCGTTACTAAGAACGATTTGTACGCCACCTCGTTCCATTCCTCGATTAACTGGATAACAAATAGGATACCTGTTTGATAGAGAAAAAACCGGCTCGGCTGCGAGTCGGACTCGCGCACGAACGCACGTACCATTATCTATAAAAACAGCAAAAAATCATGTCTGTTGTATGGGAATCGAAAAATCATCAGTAAAAAAAATCAACTGTCTAACTTATAACTGTTCATGAGATACAGCCTGGTAACAGACGGACAGACAGACAGACAGACGGACGGACAGCGCAGCCTTAGTAATAGGGTCTGTTTTACCCTTTGGGTACGGAACCCTAAAAACTCCGAATGTTAACTAATGAATGGCCACTAACCACGCAACAAAATCCACAGAAGCAGATGATGATGGAGCTGTTCATGAAGTTGATCAGTAAAGCGAGACTGAACATCTTCTCCACGTCGCCAGTTAATCTGAAAAGTATTAAAGTATCTATAAAGTTTATTAATCGGGCGACGAATAGTTTGGGTTGCTTTTCAAATCGGCAGTCTATTACGAGTTTGTATTAAATATGAACACGTTTGTTATTTTTTATTATCTCTATTTTTTTAACTATGTATTCGTAAATAGAACACTACAAGTACCGGATCAACGCGTGATGTCTCAGCACAACTGCTATGATCTCCTTCTGATGCCTGGCGTCCCAGTAGTTGTCGCCAATAGACTTCACTCTTTCACCCTCAGTTCGAAGCATCTCCTCGCTCACTGTAGCTACGCAAAGTAGGTAGGTATGAAAATTATACAATAAACCATCATCATATACATCAAACTTAATGGCGGCTTGGAAGTTAGCTTTTCGCTGCGCAGTACCCCAAATTGCTGGCACACAAAACTGTTACTGCGCAGCGACTCGCCTCATGCTCCGAGCCACCATTAAGTTTGAATCGAACTGTAGCATTGTGCGATTACAGAACAAAAATATCCATAACATTTAGCGCCTATGTGCGGTGGGCGCCTAGGTGGAATCGGTATACAGGGCGTAGGCCACACGGAATCGACGTAAGACGAGGACAGGATGCAGACGCGGCACAGACGAGATGCCGACGCAATTTTTATAAAAAAGACGAGACGCTGACAAGGACCAAACGAGACGTCCAAAGAACAATTTAGAAACCTTTCTTCAATTATATTAGAGTTTAGGAGCTAGACGGTTTTTAATATAATATTGGGTTTTCACAAATAACAAGTACATTCAGAATCAGCAGAGTAGTACGCACGAAACTGTGTTAAAATAAGCAGGTATTAGGAACATGTGCTAAAATAGGCACTAACCCATCGGATAAGACCGGACGAGCTGCTGGTCGACCGTGACGTAGAACAAACGCCGCACACGTCTGGCTAGCAGGTCGAACTGCGTGGTGATGTGGCACAGGAACAGGCAGAACAACATGTCCCACGCCACGTTGAACCAGATCACCACCAGCGCTAGCAACCAACGTAACACCGTTTATTTAAGGAGTAACGTTGCTTAGTGTCTTATTTGTCAAGACATTACCGTTACATTATTCAGCCGAAAGATTGTCATATATATTGTGTTACTAGCTTCCGCACGCGGCTTCGCCCGCGTGGTATGTCGACAAAAAGTAGCCTATGTCCTTAAAACGGACGGACAGACGGATTTCGGTTTCGGTATGTCTAGGCGTAAAAAGGTAACAGACAGACAGACAGACAGAGTTACTTTCGAATTTAGAATATAAGTATGGATTATTATTCAGCCGAAAGAAGTCCACTTCTTGACATAGGCCTGCCTCAATCATTGCCAGCTACAACTACCTACCGGACGTGCGCATCACACATCCAGTGGATTCCCGCGTGACGTTCAAGATAGTCATTTGTCTTCGCTTCATCTTGTCGTTGTGATCATTGTATTGACGCATTGGTCAAAGACCTTAGTTTTTCGACACGCGCTTTTTGGGACGAAAAGATACTGCGTAACTTCCCGAACGCTGCCTTGCCGAAGCGGATTTGACGTTTGTCCTGTATCTCGAAATTGGTCCTCTAAGTTATACTCCTTCCGAATGAAGTTATATTTACTAACCGTGCCAGGTCTGCACAACGAGCGTGAGCTCGTAGTAGATAGGCTGGTAGGGGTCGAAGGGAAGCCAGTACAAGAAGTGCAGGCTCATCGGCGAGTCGTAACCGCAGTAGCGCGCGATGGTGATGAAGTATGGCGGCGAGAGGAAGCTGATCAGTAGCGCGTTGTTGCACCAGTAGTAACCTGGGAAGAAACCAGGAGTAGGCAAAAATAGCTTCGCTCGGCTTGGTTTTTCCGCAAATTAAGAGCGACAGCAGGGTGAATTTTAAAAGGAACTGCTATTAATGCTACTGGCCTACGGTTTAACAGAGACGATGCCTGAAGTGCGACCATTGACGGTTGTGCAGGAGGAGTATTGAAATCCGTCAGCGGGTGAATATTCACTCTCACGGCACTTCACCACGCGCACTGAAGCCAGTAGGTACACCGCACTGCACGCCCTATGATAACAATTTCTTTACAACTTCTTTACCTTTCACAATCAAGTTGAGCTGCCTGAGCGCTCCCTTGATGATCTCGTGCTCCTCATCAGACACCTCTCCTTCCGGCCACATGTCTCGCAGCTCGTTCGCCAAGTTCTCGTACACGGGACGATGGATCACCATCTTGATGGACTTGAAGATGGCTGCATTCAAATAATTTATTGTTGCCAAGCGTTACAAAAATTACCACATAAGAGGTACATTTGTGGATTTTATAAAATCAGCCTTTAGTAATAGGTAGGTAGACTGTCGCTAGCCGTCACTTAAAGTGGAGCTACCTACCGATGCAGATAAGTATTAGGTTGGTAGACGAGAAAGATGATGCCAAGGGTCCGCTACCTTCCGATAAAATCTTGTCGAGTACAGTCGAGTTCCGCCTTCATTATTCTCGACGAAGTAACATAATCACCTAACCGAGCCATGTTTAGTTTGTTTAGAGCCAAAATAATTAACAAATTACGAAGGTGGTACGCACAAAGCACGACGCAACCGAAGCAGGGCATCATACGGAACAACTTGATGGTGTCGCGGAACGTCTGCGCCTCGTACGCCGTCGTCACCATGCTGACCAGCTCCGAGGGGCCCGCCAGGAACAGGTTCATCAGCTCGAACCAGTAGAACATGTCCCACCATTTGCTGGTGTCGAAACGCACAAAAATGACGGATAATCTTATTAGATACCTGGATAATCTCAGTGAAAGTGCACGCAAGATCAGTGAAGGTTGTAATAGATCGTGGATATATAAGATGACATTGATCTGCACCTGCGTTATGTATGTACCTACCTAGGTACCTACGCATGGATCTGTGGTTTTCTAGTAGGATGTCTAACCTCTGCAGAGTGTATTTTATTCCTGATACGAAACTGCATTGATTGACATCATAAAAATAAAAGAAAGCTAGAAACACTTCCAATCAAGGAACATTCCTTGATTGGAAGTGTTTCTAGCTGCCTGTACCATTTTTTCAAAATCTGTGAATGTGAGTCAGCAATTATGTTCTCAAAAAGTGGACAGTCTCCTAAGAACGTATTCCTATAGCTACAACGGTTAAGATGTTTGCTCTTGCTGCTCGATCTCAAAAAGGGATTCGATCATAATATTATCAAGATGCTATCCGGATGCTATGCGTTGCTTAATGTACCTATTCTTTGCGGATAAGCGACAATCGAGCTTAATAGGTAGGTACATACGTGGTTTCCTCGGAGATTTTATGTGTCATGCGGATGGCCCCCCATCCCAGCACCTTCTTCGTTGGCGCATATGACTCGTCATAGTCGTTCTTGTCGTACACCTAGTTGGACAGTTGGAAAATTTATGATATTGTAAGATTAGTAAGCGATGAGAAGCATAAACTACTTCGCCAGAAACACATTAAATAAGTATACTACGTACGTCGGTATAAGTAGGTATTCCAAATACTAGTCTGTAAGTACCTACACCTACTTGACCGGTAGGTACCTACTTAGGTAGGTAATGTTGAATAATCATTAAACTATGGAAGCAGTGTTTGGACATAGGACTATGGAGGCAGTGTTTGGACATGTTTGTATATCGAATGCTATTGAAGGCAAATCAAGATTCGCGTAACTTGCAAGCCACGGCCTTTTTTTTTTTTTTTTTTTTTTTCTATTGAAGGCAAATCAAGATTCGCGTAACTTGCAAGCCACGGCCTGAGATGTGGTTTTGTGAAATTGCGATATTTTGGCACGGCTCGCCTCGAACCGAAGCTCCCTTTTTTTCGTAAAAAACCAGCAATCTATTCACCGCAGAAATTATTAGCAAAGTACCTACTTACAATTGTGTAAATAAATTAAATACTGCTTACCCTCTCATTAGCCCTTTGCTTTGATTTTCTCTTGAAGCATTTTCTTAGTAAAGACGTCATTCTGTCTCGGACCGTGATTTCCTATTGTTTCATATCGAAGCACCGCAATTTAGCGGTACCTACTAATAATTTTCTTAATTACTTACCCCACCGTGTGACTACGAACCTTATGAAAATTACATGCCTTTACTTTCCATATGATCGGCGCACACACGGCACACCACTGCTAGTTCTTCAGGCATTTCATAGTAGGAATACCTATAAGTCAGCTTAGCTTAGATAAAAGATTTCTATGATTCGACCTGAGTCTGACTAAAGTAATTACTTTTTGACACGAAGTTAGTCAAAGCTGCAGGTAAAGGCATTTTTACTTACATAAATTATTTTCCATAATTTCCCTTGGAGTAAAAGAAGTTCACATGACTCGCGATCAGTTCCTACAAAGGCAACTAGGTACCTCCCCGCAATGCCTTGAATCAGTGTGGTTATCTTCAACTACCCAATTTGCTAAATTGTATGTAGGTAACTAAGCCTAGAGAGAGTAGGTATCTCTACCATGTTCATTACGAAAGGGCCGATTTTGGACACCATGTGCAATATATATTGGTAAATGACTGGATGTGGTAGGTAATTTATTAAAATACTAACTGATGCCCGCGGCTTCGCCCGCGTGGATGTCGGTTATTATATACTTAAACCTTCCTCGAGAACCACTCTATCCATTGGTGAAAACAGCATGAAAATCGGTGCAGTAGTTTTTGAGTTTATCGCGAATCGCGAACAGACAGACGGACAGATAGACAGACGCAGCGGAGGACTTTGTTTTTTAATACGTAGTGATTAAGAAGTATACAGGGGGCCTAGTCTACTAATTTACAAACGTGTCAGTGATCTCACAATGATCAGTTTTTGACAGATTTTGTATGGCATATCTGTCAAAAACTCATCATTGTGAGACCACTGACACGTTTGTAAATTAGTAGACTTGGCCCCCTGGTATTCAGCTGCATTCGGTTAGACTGGAAGCCGACCCCAACATAGTTGGATAAAGGCTGAGCAGACGATGATGTTGTGGTAGGAAAAGAAACGTTACAATACAAACAAAAAAAAACTAAACTTATAATGCGCTTTGTATCAAGTGTACGTTTACTCTTAATAAAAAGAAGTCTGTGTTATTATTGTGTCACAGTTAATATTTAATTATGTTTTTATTTATCTCTCTGTATCATTAAACCCGTGCTAGCGTAATTAAAAAGAGTTTATTTTAATTACACAACCTTACCGCTTTATGGAAGCCATTTATAATTAAATATCCAGCAATTATTTAGACTTACCTAATAAAACAATGAAATAAGGACTGAATAAACACAATGTTAGAAAAACAATGTAACAGTCAGAAAAATGGAATGTAGGTATGTACTACGAATGTACCTACGTTCATTTGCCGTGTTATAGCCATTTCATACAACCTGTCATCATTTCAATGACTATCTATCATTTTGCAAAGTTTTATGTAGCTGAATGAACTTACAACAAGCTCCGTGCATTCTAAATCCAACAATAGATTAGATAAAGGTTATCACAGTCAAGGTACTAAAGGTCATCCATTCATCTGTAGACAAACCGTAAACTCTGATACAATAGGTAGACAAACCGTAAACTGTCAAAAAACTACAAAACTGTACTTTTCTAAAAACAAAACAAAGGTCGAATCAATTACAGAACTTACTGAACACGTGATTTTGTGGGTATATAAAGTCGAACCCTTTTTTTGTTGGTCTGAGAGTCGAACAATCTATTTTGGTATACAGGCAGATTAGCAGATAACTTTAAACAATTTCGTGAGTGTTTTCAGTAGTCAATAATCTTTTTACGTCACCCTCCTAAGCCATAAGCTCAAAAAGTTAAATTACACACACAATCAAAATGAATTTTGGCAGTGTTATGGAAAATGAATATATTTTGCTGGTATATCAAATAGCTTGTTCGACTGTACACACGGCTACACATCCAGCTATACATTTCCAGCATAAGCTGACCTCGCATTGTACGGAAATCCTATAAAATGTATTAACTGGAAATGTATAGGCTGATGTGAAGCAGTGTGTACCGTAGGTACTTTCATGCAACCGTTGTTGTTGTGTTGTGTCTCAACATGAACACAGAAAGAAAAATACGCGGTAGGTAGACAGTGGGGTACGGAATATCTCCCCCCGTATTATATTTATTTTATTCTTTGGAACACCCGCATAACGGCAGTCATGAGATAATCAGACAAGTCGCATGTATAATAAAGTTCAGTCATACTCTGGCTCGGGCAGCCCGAGCGAACCTAGGACCCCACGCTCAACAGTCGCGGTTGACTCCACTAGACCAATAAGGAGTTACGTAAACCGAATACTTACCTACTAATAATAGTTGTACCTCGCTAAAAATAAACAATCCCGTATTGATTCAGTGCCAAAACTGCAGTTTTTTTTCAAAACATAGGTTTTAAAAACGACTATGGACAAAAGTCCTAGGTTTTGTTATAGTAATCCTAAGGCTAGGACCTGGACTGGAGTGACTGTGTTCTCAGCATACCTAGTGCTTCTCATGGTGGAAATATACATAGAGATATATGAAAATGGCACGCATTTGCGCATTTACAATAATATTTTGGGTTTTTGGAAATAAGCAGCGTTCAAGAAGATTGTGATAATATAGTATAGAGATACTGTAAGTTTTTTGATTTAATAACCTGTTACATTTTTCTGTGAATCGGAGTTTGTATCTAATCTCGGCGGACCAGCCAGAGTTAATATAGTGCACAAGTGTGTGAGCAGACGCAGGTGCACTCTCTCTTGGTCTGATTGGACAGATCCGACACGACTGGAGAGAGATCAGGCGCAGGGCCAACGGCTTAACGTGCTCGAGGAAAACGGGGGTATCACACAGCACCAACTTCTAAACTCCGGGCTGTTACTGAGAAATTACCTACCTACTAATGAGATGGTAACATACGGATTTTTTGCATTTTATGTTCTCAGCGTGATGCTTTATTTTCTGACCTTTTTCTTTCTAGTTGGCCGACTTTCGTCTACTTAAGAACCGATGATCGTTAGAGCAGTCGATAGCGGACTAGCGTGGCTCTCAAACAGATGAACCGATGTTATAAAGATAAATTCACAGTTGGCGCTGACTGACACATGCACCGAATCCCTCAACAGTGCTACAGCGATGTAATCTACTGTTATGCCCCAGTGAAAAGAGTCCACCATTATATGTATTGAATAAAACACACGTATATCATACCGTAGTCATATAATAACCAACATCACACACAATTCATTATTTACACAGTACTTCCATTCTTCGGGATATCTTTGGGTGACAGTTTGTAGTTTAACAAATACTTTATGTTCCAAAGCTTTTAGGCCTGGCGCGCACTAGCGGCCAGGTCGCAGCGGCCAGGGAGATAGTCGGTGCGGCCAGCTGCGCGTGCTCCACGGCGATTTGATACTAATTTATCTATCTGGCTGGCCGCTACGACCTGACCGCTAGTGCGCTATTGCCCTGAACATTTGCAACTCTGTAACACAATGCAGCTTCTGAATATAACATGATTAAATACAAAATGCACTTTAAAAGTGATTTTTTGAACAACTTACAATAATGTATAGATCTAGGTTGAAATAAATATTATATACTTCAACATACACTTCAACATTCGATCGGGCCGTATACATCTTACTTTATGATACTGTTTGGTGCTGAAAAGTTTACTATTTCTACGAATAGCATAACTTTAGTTTATACAATGTGCAGCTATATTAGGTACTGATATTTTACGGACAAATTCACATTTAAATTTAAGAAGGAATTAAATATTCGACTACTCAAAAAGTACCAGTAATACTTATGTGAATGTACTAAAATAACCACATCTAATAATGATACAACTTGTATAATTATACTAGAGGTGAGAATGTTATGTGAGGACAACTAGCGACAATTTTCAACAAACATCAGCAACTATTCCAAATAATCATGATTACTACCGACTTCAAATAATAAATATACAATAATTACCTCTCCTTGAATCCTGACTGTCTAAAAGAGGTACTGATATTGTTTGGACCATTATACCAAGTATTTAATCCATTCCGCAGAAATTCATTTACATGGTACACAGTCACTACCACCAGTATCACCCCTGAAAAAAAAGGGTTTAGCAAGTTTCAAATACATTTCCCACATGGCGAGGTCCTGCAAACTCTTTTCGAATTGAAACATTCATTATTATTGGTAATTCGTAGCCGGGAAAACAACCCAAACATTGCCATTCTGCAACTGTACAATAAAACTCGTATCCCATTAGTTGCTTCACATAACCTGCTCGCTATCAACTTATTATTTAGGCCCGACCCTCTACAATGAGGTGTTTACTTGTTAATGAATTTCTCTCCGGTAGCGATGTTCTTCTTGAGTTCGGGGAGAGCTGCCTTGAGAAGACCCTCTTCGTATGCGTTCAGTTTGCCGTAGCCCAAGTTCTGGCTGATTCCATTCTTTCCGAACTGTAGAGGGTTGGCGAAGTAGGAGGCTTCTGTCAGGCTCGACTTGACGTAGGCGCATTCCACGACGTTGCTCTCGCCCTTTAAGACAAAAATTTAGTGTTAAGATGGTAAATAACCTCATCTCATTATAATGGGTAAAATACTGTCAGGTTGAAAGGAATAAATGCTCCCAACGCGTTCATAATCGCGCTATTTTCGCGTCAGAAATATTGTGAAAAGAATTAGCCCCGTGGAAGACTGGGCTAGTTCTTTTTTGACGTAAAAATGTCTTTCCGCTCAGTATGCTGCTAGTAAGTCTAATTTCTGACCTAGAAAATACTGTAAGGTTTGAATCGTTAATAATTTCGTGACTTTTGATTCTAGAGTAATGGCTGCCAAGGAAATATAGGCCATGTCTGAAAATCTTGAGGCAGAATTTAATTGGTTTATGACGCCACCTCGCGCGTGCAGACGTATGCGCGTGAGCCCCCATATTGTGTGACGCTGCCTCGTTCTGTTTTCACGTCACAGCTAAACTGGGAGGAACAAATTAATATAAATAGTGATACATACATTGAGTCCCCTGAGGATAGCGTTGGTGAGTCTTGCGCCCGCCCACGCCATCGAGAGGGTGGCTGAACCACCACCGGCCTTAGCCTTCACCACCTACGGAAACAAAAAGTTTATGAATGTTATTAAAGTTTACAAAGTTACCAATACAAAATACAAACACGAGTCAAAGGTTTATAAATCAACCATTTATCATCCGTGACTTTTTCAGAAAATAAGCGAGTTACTGGATAGTAACTACCTACATTAAAATTGATTTGGCTTTTGAAATTGTCACACTGTGTTACACAGTGACAAGGATCGTTTGGTGCTCGGATGATGTTCACAAGGGAGTAAACAGTTGTCTTGTGAAATGCATTGAAAAAAGTGCCGCGGTTCCGCACCACAGTACAATATTCAGCAAAAAAGGTCGAAAAAATCATGTTTTCTTGAATGGCGTTGATGTGTTAACTGATAACCACCTCAGTACCAGCTTCCTGGATCCTCTTAGTAAGAGCCTCAATCTTGGCCTGGTCGCTGATCTTGGGTGCAGGCTGGCACTGGGACAGCAAGGGGATGATGGTGACCCCCGAGTGACCCCCGATGACGGGGATGGTCACCGTGCGCGGGTCCACGCCGTTGATGACGCCGACGAAGGCACACGAGCGGACCACGTCGAGGGTTGTGACTCCGAGGACGCGGTTCGGGTCGTATACTCCGGCCTGTTGGAATAATTATACTTTACAATGATAATAATGCAGCGTGCCGCTTTAATGGCGACATTAACACACGTATATGGTTAGGCGTTTTCTTTTTATGAAGATTTTTAATTTTATTAAACCCTATTATATATAATCATTTTCAATTTTCTAAAATAGCATCTTGGAGCTACCTGTACTCGGATAATTGTAACACAGAGGTGATTAGATCTAGAACCATAACATTGCATCAATGAAATTAAAACGAATAGATTAGATTAGCCCTATGAGAAAAAATTGAAAATTATTTTTTCTATTTACGAATTCTTTTATCAAAATTTTTATCGTTTATTTATTTATTTCCTTATATAATTACATTTTTAAATATTTCTTAAATTAAAATGATAATATAAAAAAACATTTCAAAATATAAAAAAATAGATGTCCGTCGGTGTCGGGAGCAGGGTCCAAGCTACCGGTGGTTACGGCTGCAGAGACAGGAACCATAATGATGTCAACCATATCATTATAATTATTATAATTACTGGCCATTAGCCCCAATAGCCGTGTCGCTATTGTATCGGTCCGTTCTATGTATATATTTGCAAGAATACGAATACGAGAAGAAAATAAATACGCCTGTATTCCCAAAGAGTTGGATGATGAGAGGTGTACCGTACAGTATGTGCACCAATATTTACTGAGCAACATTTAAAAGTGATTTTCTCCTACTGTATATTAGGAATTTTATTTTGATTTTAGAACCTATACTATTATGAAATAGGTCTCACCTAAAAGTTGCAACCACGAGAAATTAGCTTTTGAATTATGAGAAGTACATACAAATTAGTGCTCACATTTCACCTGTTATGAGTTCTCTTCGCATGCAACGCGATCGCATTACAATAAAATTAGACCTACATGAGTATCCGTATCACGTGGCATTGTTTGCAAAGGATGTGGCAACTCGAGATCATATTTTGCACAGATTTGTGTACACATTTCAAATACCTTACAAACAAAAGTAAAAAAAAAAAACAAACGATAAGATACAAGAATGTATTACATTGATAAATAGGTACCTATGTATGCAACTGTGGCGTAATTATTATAGTTCATAGATGCTTGTTACGAACTTACGATCCAGGAAAACATTGAAGGTGTAATTGCACATTGCACTAAAGAAATATTATTAGCTCTTTGGCTTTTCCTACATTGGCCATGAATACCATTCAAGTATGAAAATAATTAATTCTTTTAATTCGTTTCAGGTTTTTATCGTCGTTATAAAGTTTCAAAGACAGATGCCGTTTATAGATATGTTGCAAATGGATTGTCGAATCGGAAACGTTGTTCAGCTGTTTTAAAAAACGGAGCTGTTGTGTAAAACAGCTAGCGGTTATGTAAAACAGCGGATTCAACAATCCATCTGCGACAGATGCATCAAGGTCTAATTCAGTCATTTGCGCAGGGTCGCATGCATCTCGCGCAATCTATTTTTGCTTTGATACCGAGTTGATCAGATCATAAGATACTTGCATTACACGTAGTTACAAGTAGGTATAGGTAGTCAAAGACATCACATTATACTTCAGTTCAATCTATATGGGAAGTCCAGGTACACCTATCATTGTCACGACGTTCAAAACGTCATCTAAAGCAAAATTGTACATTTCTCAACGAACAAATAAGTACTGTTTATTGCGCGTTATACAACAATATGACGTAGACCAAACGAGCGTAACTAATCATGAATTCATTGAGTAAAGTGACGTAATTATAGATAATACATTAGTAAATAAATTAACTATTTATATCTACACCTCGATAATAAGTTCCCCCATTCGTCTAGTTAAATATCTACATAAAACATAAAGACAATACGTGATCAATATTACGAACTGCAGTTTCTGTCAACACACTGCCCATTGTTATAATGAAACCTGAGATATTTGACAAGCTGGACGAGTATTATGACTGCTCAGGGTGTAAAATTACTAACAAGAATTTGCCTAGCCCCTTCCCATTTATTTCGGGGTCGGCTTCCAGTCTAACCGGATGCAGCTGAATACCAGTAGTTTACATGGAGCGACTGCCTATCTGATCTTCACAATCCCAGTTACTGGGCAACACGATACCCCTTCGTAAGACTGGTTGTGTTAGGTACTATGCCAGAAATTAGGAGATTTGTAGGAGAACTAAAACCAACATAGCCAGAAAAGGCTTTGTTGGAAGTGTTGGAACGGTTATTTTAGATTTTAATTAGATAACGGGCGAATTTTAATAAACTTTTATAATGAGTATAAGTCTTATCCTGCGAATAAATTTTGATTTTTTGTCAGTTTTTCCATACAAAAATTGTCCGACGACAATTTTAGTCCACGATACTGATAACTGAATTTGATAAAAATCAGCTCTAAGATAATCTAAAAAACCAGAGGGATTTAAAAAAGTTAAAATAATCTTATCATTAATAAACTTAACGCTTATTCAGTGATAATAAATTCGTTGTTGGGTAAGATAGTACTAGTCGGATATTTCCATTATAAGAGAATTTACCGACAAAAAATAACTGTAGAAAATAAAAGACTAAGCAGATGGTGATTGACTGATTAATTTTCTCTGTCACGTCGCTGTCATGTCTCGGGGCACGGCCTCGTGCACTAAGAACTTTATCTAGTAATTAGTAAGAATGGAGGTTAAAGATTACAATACACGCGCAGAAAGTAGTTTCTAATTAAAACGAAGCATAGCAAAATTTTAACGTAATTAAGTATAACGTGTAACTATAATACTGTGAAATAGTATGGAGCATTCCCAAATAACTGGTATGGGATTATGGAATTTATTGTCAAATGGAAATTATTATCTTGGCGAAAAAAAAATGTTTCATACATTTGATTGGGTAGGTATATTGCATTTTTGTACGATTGTCGATTGTTGAATGTCGTGAGGAAAGGTTTTGGTATGAATGTCGATATACGAATCTTTAGGAGTAGGGGAAGACCAAAGAAGCGACGGATGGACTGTGTGAAAGATGATATTTATGGCTAGAAAGAGGGTGACGACCGAGATGACGACTGATAGAGAAGTATGGAAGAAAGGGACATGTTGCGCCGACTGCAAATAAATTGTGATAAGGGCAGGAAAATTATGATGTATTAATATTATAATATTTTTTATAGATATTTATTTATTGATGTATTGTATTTATACATGTCATGTATTGGCCAGCTATTATCTCGTAGGAGATAACCAGACCCATAAGTCAAAGGAAGCCGTGTGCAATGAAAATAACAATTTCGTTATAATTGTATTGTAGGCATGACGTCAATAATTTATCGGTATTTAGTCAACTTTTTGGTGACCTCGATCATGAAGAAATTGCGTGATTCAATGTTAATTTTGATTGCATAGGTATTTTCAGTCACGCCGCGCGCGCGCATGCGAACGGTTGGATATTGTGCGTGACGGTGTGGTATTCGGGGAATTGAAAATGTCCTCTGTGGTTAAATGTGCAAATTGCAATGTAGTGATCAACGAAGTTCTGGCCTTCGTCCATAATAAAATATCTGTGATGGACGATGAAAGTATAAGCAGAATCTGTGCGAGCGCTTTCTCTGAAAGTGATATTGTAGCGGCGAAGAAGTTGTTGTTTGAATCGTTGCCGACAACAAAACGTAAGATAACGAGGAGGAAGGCGGGGAAAATTTTTCGAGACATAGACGACATCATCTGTCTTATTCGCGATACCGACTCCGAGGATATCCCAGTCTTCGTGGCCCGCGATCTTGAGAAGTTACCCCCGGTTCTGTTCGACCATGTCGACGTGACGAGGCTACTGAAAGACATTGTTAAGCTGCGGCAGGATCTCGACATGATGAAAGAAGATTATGCTACAGTTAAGCAGATGGACCAGTTGAGAAGTGAGGTGCAATATCTTTCATCAGGATGGCGCAATGTAAACACCAAAAGAGGTGCATATGTCGCAAGACTTGCAAGCTATGAGTGCGATAGTGGTCCCATGGGACTGCCGCTAGAGTGCAATGAAGGCAGTAGTGAATGTTATCAACAAAAATCTACGTTAAAATCCGTTATTAACAATAATCAAGTATCGGAGGGTAGTAGTGAAGCCTCGCTGCAAAGTATTCAATACGATTCGACCGTCGAACTTCGAGAAATGGTTACGATGACGCACGCCACGGGTCAGCTGATCGAGTCGCTCGCGGCTCCGCTCGCGCAGTCCGCACCCGTTCCCCCGCCGCCGCCGGCGCACGGTGCGACCGCTGGGGCATCGCCGCCGCCGCCGTCTCCCGCGACGACTGGCGGCCGCGGTCCCCTGTCCCCGGCCCCGCTGTCGATACTACCTAGCCCGGCCGTCTGTACTGCGCCGCTACCACCACCAGTCGATAGAAGTGGAGCCGGCCCTATCGCACCTAAATCGTTGGCGGAGATAGTTCGAGAAGGGAAATGGAAGACACAGGGCCCGAGTGACCAGTGGGTTCGTGTCCAAAACAAAAGAATACGAAACCGTTTCGTTGGGAAGCGAGGAAAAGCGGAACCTGAGCCTGGAAGTAATTTTATGGCAGCGGAAACTAAGGTTCCCATGTACATTTATAATGTGGCGAAGGGCGTGTCCGTGTGTGACATTCATACCTACATAACGAAGAAGACTAACATTGATGTTAAAATTGAAAAAATGGACATGAAGTTAGCGAAGGATTATGAATCATACAAACTATTCGTACCTAAACATTCGTTAAAAAATTTCTTAAGTGATGACTTCTGGCCAAAGGGGGTAGCCTATCGTCGATTTATAAACATTATAAAACGTGATAAGGGAAATGTCCGTGTGACTAGCGAGAATATTGGAAAATCTAATTTATGAATAACATCAACTTGATAAGTTTTAATTGCAAAAACGTAACGAGATCAGTGGAATGTGTGCGGCAGCTTTGTCGCTCGGCGGATGTTGTGGCGCTGCAGGAGACGTGGCTAATGCCGCACGACCTCGGATATCTGGCCGCGATAGACGACGCCTTCGCCTGCACGGGTACCTCTGCAGTGGATATATCGGCAGGGGTCTTACGCGGTAGGCCCTACGGCGGAGTTGCCCTACTGTGGAGAAAGGTTGCGTTTCCGACGGTAACCGTAGTGAAGTGCAATAGTGTGCGTCTCGCCGCGATAAAAATCGAGCTCAGTGATCGCTTCATTCTGATATTTTCTGTGTATATGCCTACCGAAGCCAATGAAAACTTAGTGGAATTTACAGAGTGTCTCAGTGAAATGACAGCCATAATTGATAGTCACAATGTGGAGTCGGTGTTTATGTTAGGGGACTACAATGCGCACCCCGGTGAGTCATTTGCTACCGAACTTTTAACTTTTTGTGCAGATCAATCGTGGTCCTGTGTAGACCTGGAACTTATGCCGTCGGACAGTCATACGTTTGTCAGTGATGCGCACGGCTGTCGGCGCTGGCTCGACCACTGTCTTGTGACAGGTGCCGCGCGGCACTCCGTGTCCGCGGCATGTGTGTTATATAATACTTATTGGTCTGATCATTACCCTATTTCTATACGATGTAATTTTAATTTGCTTAAGCCTAAGATTTGTATACCTACTGTTTGTATAAATAGAATAGTCTGGGGTGAACGTGACTCGACTCAGATATCGAAATTTAAAAGTTTATGTCACTCTAGACTTCGTGAAATTGATTTTCCTTCAGAATTAAGAAGCTGCTCAGATAATATGTGTTGTAACAAAAGTCATAAAATCCTGTTAGATAACATGTATGATGAGATTATTTGTATACTGTCGGAGGCCGCTTTAAGTAGTTATAATGTTACCGAAAAGCGTAGAGGTAAATACATTACTGGGTGGAATCGGCACGTCCGTGGCGCTCATGGGGTGGCTCGGCTATGTTTTCAGGCTTGGTTGGATGGGGGTAAGCCCGGGGCTGGCCGTCTTTATGATAATATGTGTGAAACTAGGCGCGCTTTTAAATCAAAATTAAAGTGGTGTCAGAATAATCAACAAAAAATAAAAATGGATATTATTGCTGAACTTCACTCAGACAAGAAATTCGGTCAGTTCTGGAAAAACACCAATAAAATGAATCATAAGCCGGGCCTCCCCGTCAGCGTGGCGGGAGTGCACGAGCCTAGTGAAATCGCCACTATGTTCTCCCACCATTTCAGGGTGGACTCGCCTCTGGGGCCAGCGCGGCAGGAGCCCGATGCTGAGGATGGTAGTGAGCGTAGTGTTTATTTTACTACGAAGGAAGTGCGTGCGGTGATCGGAGGCATGGTGAGGGGTAAATCCCCGGGTCACGACAGCCTTAGCATCGAGCACCTGCAGCACGCAGGTGTACACCTACCCAGAGTGCTTGCTATGTTTTTTACCCTGTGTCTAGGCCACTCCCATCTGCCTGATAATCTAATGCGCACTATAGTTGTACCAATTATTAAAAACAAAACTGGTGATACATCGGATGTAAACAACTATAGACCGATCTCACTAGCCACAGTGGTCGCCAAAGTGCTGGACGGTCTGCTTGGTCAGCACCTGGATAAGCACGTCTCGCTAAACGACGCGCAGTTTGGTTTCAGGCCCGGGCTTTCCACCGAGAGTGCTATCCTGTGCCTGAAGCAGACTGTACAGTATTACACGAGTAGAAAGACCCCAGTTTATGCATGCTACCTCGATTTATCGAAAGCATTCGATCTTGTATCGTACGATATTCTATGGGGTAAATTAAGGGATGAAACTTGTCTACCTAGGGAAGTTGTGTTGTTATTTATGCATTGGTATAACAATCAAAAGAATTTTGTAAGATGGGCAGGCTCTCTTTCGGGGGAGTATGGGCTGGAATGCGGGGTGAGGCAGGGGGGGCTGACCTCTCCCAAGCTTTTCAGCCTGTACGTCAACCAGCTGATCGATGAGCTCAGCAGCACCGGCATAGGATGTCATATAGATGGAGTGTGCGTGAATAACATCAGTTACGCAGACGATATGGTGCTGCTGAGCCCGTCGATTGGTGCCTTAAGAAGGCTCCTGAAAATTTGTGAGTCCTACGCGGTGGCTCATGGGCTGAAATACAACGCGAAAAAGAGTGAAATAATGATTTTCAGGCCGGACAACAAGCGATACTCATTCGTTCCGAATTTCACTCTAAGTGGTACAGCTCTAAACAAAGTCGAGCAATTTAAGTATTTGGGCCACTGGGTTACCGAGGACCTTAAGGACAGTGTGGATATAGAAAGAGAGCGCAGAGCGCTGTCTGTCCGATGCAACATGTTGGCCCGCAGGTTTTCACGGTGTACGGGGGCTGTCAAAGTTGCGCTTTTTAAAGCGTACTGTCAGTCCTTTTACACCTGTAGCCTGTGGGTTAACTATACACAGCGGACATACAGCGATCTGCGCGTTCAATACAATAACGCGTTCCGGGTGATGATGGGGCTGCCGCGCTACTGTAGCGCCTCCGCGATGTTCGCGGCGGCAGACACAGACGGCTTTGCGGCCATCATGCGCAAACGTTGTGCATCTATCATGCGCCGCACGCGCGACAGTCCCAACACCATCCTGCGCGCGCTGGCGGACCGGTGGGACTCGCCGATGCTGGCGCGTTGGATACGGCTGCACGCAGTCGTTTAGTTATTTACCGCCATCATCGGGAAGTCCAGCCGGACATGCCACTTAATTTTCAAATGTTTTAAATAACCATTATTTATACTAACACTAGTTTGTAAGCTCGTAATTTTACTAACAAATATGGATGTAATCATAGGATGAATCTGAAATAAATGATGATTTATTTATTTATTTATTATTATTTATTATTTTTAATTTTAGCTGTTTTATAAACATTTGGATAGTTACTCTATACAATATGTAAAAAAACCCTGTCCGATCCGTGAGGGTCTTATTAAATATCGCACTGTGAGTATATTTGTGAGAAAAAAAAAAAATATTTGGTTTAGGAATTTTACTGTGTACCTTAGTACACCCACATTTCACTTGGTCCCATGTAATAGGGGGCGAGCTTTTTGCCATCAACTGGGACCAAAACCAAATTGACGGCACATGCATAATAACAGATTGCCCGACCTGGGAGTCAAACCCAGGAATTCATGCTCAGCAGTAGTGTTTGCGACGAGGCCGTTAAAAATATGTCGGTGGAGAATAAAAGTAAAATATTAAGTACATGAATCATGAGTGAATGGTTATTTTCTGCTGGATATCTACTCGCGTTATCACTTCATTGTTTGTATTTTATCGCACCTCTCGACGACAGCTACATAACGAATCGTTTTTAATTTGATACACTTGTATTGCAAAACTACTGTTTTAAACTATTTACTATGCTTCAATATTCATTCTTATTTAAAGCTAAGTAAACGCGAGATTGTTTTCTTTTTTGACAATTTTTTTCTGATATAAATGTTTTTTTTTCGCGTAAGTAATGTTTTTTTACATAAATAATCGTGACTTCGTAGAATTATTTTTGTAAGAAAAAACGAAAATTCAATTAATGAAAAATAATTCGTATGACGGTTGATTCAAAATCAACAAATTAAATGGCATGCACACCAGATTTTAATATTCGTATCAAGTTATCAACATACCTTCTTGAGTACTTCGGACGCGATCGGCACCATTGAGTTAACGGGGTTGGTGATGATGGCCATGATGGCTTTGGGGGCGTTCTTCGCGACGCACTCGGCTAGGTCACGCACGATCGAGGCGTTGGTATTGAACAGGTCATCTCGGGTCATACCGGGCTTGCGGGGCACTCCAGCAGGGATCACCACCACATCCGCATCTGTAGATGGCGGTGAACTTCGTTAGGTTGATGTTAGTTGAAGCAGGTAGTGGCTACATGCTAATTATTTACAAATAGCTTCCGCCCGCGGCTTCGCCCGCGCGTATGTCGATAAAAAGTAGCCTAAAGTCCTTTCTCAGGCTCTAGACTATCTGTATACCAAATTTCATTTAAATCGGTTCAGTGGTTTTGGCGTGAAAGCGCAACAGACAGACTTACTTTCGCATTTATAATATTAGAAAGGATGTTAAAAACCCAGTTATTAAAATTGTGAATTTGAAGTTGAATACAACAAGTATTCAACTTCAAACTCTACTTTAGTATTACTTAAGTTAAGGTGATTCCTTCAATGTAGCCCGCTATGTCCACCTTCAGACATTTAAAATGTATTCTGGCTTAATTGGAATTTAAGATGTTGAAACAGTTGATTTTAGAGAAAAGAAACTGTAACTGGCAGTTATTTTATATATTTATTTTGATTTGTTTTCACAAGAAGACAAGAACCTTCTTGACTGTCAAGAAGGTTTACATGTTATAAAATTAAAATCGCTTTTCGTGTTTGTCTGTATGTCCGCATTATTCTTCTAAACAACGCAACAGATTTTAATGAGGTTTTCATTATTGTTTAGAGAATTTATTCGGGAAGGTTTATATGTATAATACGTTAATATTAAAGTTGCATATAACTTATAAATCTAGATATTTTGTCAAGTCGTAAAAACGGTGCGAAGCAGGAGCCGGTCGCTAGTCTATTATAAAACAAAGTCCCTCCGCCGCGTCTGTCTGTCTGTCATCAAATTCCACTTTTATAGATTAATTATTTTACGTACCATGATTGAATACAAACATTTAAGACCCAAATTATTTGGTTTTAATGTCAAGGTCGAGATATTTGGGCCTTATTACGAAACAGGTTTAGTCTCATACGAATAACCTTGAATAATCTAAATTTAGCACCAAACATCAATGAACTTGAAAAGTTTTAGGTTACATTATGTAATAGGCAAATATTTGAGGTATCACTTTTAGGCCCGTATTACAGAACCTCACTCAAGATTCAAGCATTACTTAAACAACCAATTAAAAGGCTTTAAACGAGTTTTAAGTAATGCTTGAGTTTTGAGTGAGGTTTTGTAAAACGGGCCTTAGGGGTGGCACATACTTGAAATCGCATTGGCCAGCTGGTCAGCGCCCTTGAAGCCCTCGACCTTGGCGGGGGTGTCCATGTGGGACAGGTCGACGGCAACGCCCGGGGTCACCGGCGCGAGGTCGTACAGCGCCAGGTTGCTTATCAACGGGTTCTGCTTCAGCAGCAGCGACAGCGGCTGGCCGATGCCGCCGGCTGCACCAGCAACCGCCACTTTGAATTGCAGCTGGAAAAAACAGATCGTTTACCCGAACTTTTGATTAACATTCTGCCGTCAAACAGTTTTTGAACACTGAATTACCTCTGAGCTGGTGGAAAAGTTTTTGGCGCCATTCTGGATTGCCACCGTGGCGACGGGTTTCAGTGCACGCGAGAACATTTTGTGTCGTCTGTTTTTTAGTAAAAGCCACTAATTTATGAAGACAATAGCAAGAAGTCCACCTGACCCCGCTGACCTTTTGAAGATAACTAGTGAAGTGAAGTGTCAAGTGAGTGAATAGTGATGTAACTACCTCTCAGTAGTGTCAGTCACTAAATTAGTTCACGTGTTAGCTGTCAAGATAAACACGTCAACAAATGCATAGAAAATCGATTTAGATAACAGTAAAATATTATAAACTAACATTATTGCAGCATATCACATGTTGGTCAACACGGTTGTGATCCAATACTCAGACAGCAATGTCCAAAGAAAATTTTAATTTCCCGGGCTTGTTTTGCATATGTGTTTTTTCCGGTTATTCATCGTCGGGCGTCGTAATCGTAACAGTACATCCCTCTGAATTTCACGTCACTTGACAGTTGACCAGAGATGTCCATGTCATTCGTCATTTCATTTCATGATGTGTGTTTCATTCATGTCATGCATGTGTAGTTCATGCATGAATATCTATTATAATTTGAGTATTAATGTTCTGTGGTTTCATGCATAGATAGTGCTGTGGTTTCATAAATAGTCTAGTTTACACCTAAGTTACAACCATCTATGTATACGACTGAAAGACTTGTATCTATGGTCATGAAAAAAAAAAATAAAAAAAAAAAAACATGAATTGAGTCTACTCTGTGATAACATGACATTGACAGTTTAATGCTATGGAAACAATTTCGTATTTTTTAGTGAATACTGTGAATAGCCAGAAAAACTTGTAGTTTGGATGTTGTTTACAGTTGTAGTTTACAGAAGGAATCAAAATGAACGTTATACAAGCTGTTAAACTGTATATAACCAGAATGACGGAAGAGAGTGGGCCGGGAATGAAAGTTATTCTCATGGATAAGGAGACCGTAAGTTGCCGCCCCATTGATTGTGATCAAAAACAAAGTCCTTGTTTATTTACTCTAATTCTATTGTATGTTACATCGGTTTAATGATATTTCTAAATGCTTGGTAAAATTTATAGAGTTAAATGTGATATCTGTAGGTGCGGGTGCAGGTACAGGTGTCTCTTGGCAGGCATAAGACACTTAATTGAGGCCTTCAGTAAATAAATGATATTTCTTTTGTAAATATGTGTTAAATACAATTTTTACACATCATCATCTGCCTAGCTAGTCTAACCGGATGCAGCTACATGGAGCGACTGTCTATCTTCAATGTTTACACATCAAATATTTTTAATCTAGTTGACGAAATCAATGTCCTTGTAATGTAATAAGTACATCACTTACTACGGATTTGGCAATTTTAAACAAAAAAACTGTTTCATAAGTTTATACATCTTGTTAGAGTTTGATGTGCCTCAATTAATGATTGTGGAATGCTGGCTTATAAAATAATGATATAACAATGAGCGTTATTGTTCCTTTTGTTTCTTCTGTTTTATAATATTTTAATAAGGTCTCTATTGATTCTAAGTCAAACCTATGCTAAGTTCTCTTTGATTTTTTATTTAGAGAGATAAGACTGCCTTTTGTACTGTTCCAATGTATTTGTTGTGTGCTGCTGTTAATTTTTTCAGTATACAGTAAAGAATTTCTATCTCTCAATATCTATTTTAGAGGCATGCCGTGTGGTATAAAGCTTATACAAAATTCAACACTTACGCAGCTGCACATTTTTGTATTTTTATTGTTTGCTTTATAGTTCTAAATCCTTTCTAACATATTCAGTTATTTGGTAAGAAACACATCTTTTTTTTATTGACACTAAAGAATAACAAATAAAATTAGTATCACAAGAAGTGATGAAGTGACAATGTCAAATATATATTTAAAGCATAGTTACCATTGTATTTAGCCAGTCTGAGATATTGCAAAAGGAGGTTTATTAAATTTATATTTTTAATTTCAGACAAGCATAGTTAGCATGGTATTCAGCCAGTCTGAGATATTGCAAAAGGAGGTTTATTTATTTGAGAGGATTGACAGTCATTCAAAGTGGGACAATATGAAGCACATGAAATGTATTGTTTTTGTGCGACCAACATCAGAGAATATTTCATTGTTATCTCGAGAACTGAGATACCCAAAATATGGAGTGTATTTTATATGTAAGTAGATTCAAAATGTAATCTTGAATAACATAATACTCATACTTTTGTTTTCTTTTTACTGATCATGGTGAGTTTGGTTGTGATGGATACACCATCCGTGACCGGGACGTCACAGCGATTGACAAACACCCTTACAATTAACTTTTATTTATTTTAGATTTCAGCAATGTGATTTCTAAGGCTGACATCAAGACGTTAGCAGAGTGTGATGAGCAGGAGACAGTGCGAGAGGTACAAGAAGTGTTTGCAGACTACCTTGCTGTAGACCGACATTTGTTCTCGTTCAATATTGTTGGATGCTTGCATGGTATGTATTGCAAGACATTTGACATAAAACTGACATTAAACACGCGTTGAACTCTCTAAGTTCATGAAAGTACCTAATGTCATGATTTCATGAAATAGTCATTCAATGCACTTACATGAGCTTAGAGAGTTGTATTGCTGATTGTAATGTTTTTAATTCTGTAAATCCATATTTGTTACGAGCGCTAATAATATTTAGATCAACATACAACCTGATACTGACCTGCAAATTGCAAAAAACGTAAGAAAATTTGAATCTCGCGGGCCACCCATGGCATCCCCCTTAAAATGGGGAATTGATTCATATTGGTTGCCCACCATTCATGTGGGTGTATTTCTTTAACTTCATTGTTTTTTTTTCTCATAATCTTAGTTTTTAGGGTTCCGTACCCAAATGGTAAAACGGGACCCTATTACTAAGACTCCGCTGTCCGTCCGTCTGTCTGTTGAAATTTTCACAGATGATGTATTTATGTTGCCGCTATAACAACAAATACTTGAAAAAAAACAATATAAATATATATTTTTTTATTACTTTTTTATGTCGACTATTATTCGACTATTCGCTATAACAACTATTCGCGGCATCTCTACAATACAGCTCAAACATTTTAAAGGGGATGCGCTAGGGTGGCCCGCGAAATTCAAATTTTCTTAGGTTTTTTGCAATTTGCAGGTCAGTATCAGGTTGTATTTTGATCTAAATATTATTAGCGCTCGTAACAAATATGGTTTTACGGAATTATAAACATTAGAATCAGCAATACAACTCTCCAAATTCATGAAAGTGCCAAATGTCATGATTTCATGAAATAGTCATTCAATGCACTTACATGAGCTTAGAGAGTTGTATTGCTGATTTTCCATATTTGTTACGAGCGCTAATAATATTTAGATCAATATACAACCTGATTTGACCTGCAAATTGCAAATAACGTAAGAAAATTTGAATTTCGCGGGCCACCCTAGCGCATCAACCTTAATGACTTTTTTGAAGTTTTTGTTTTGTAGAGAAGACATGTTCAGGGATTCTCAAAATCTTTAAAAAGTATAAACTCAAAGCATTATTTCAATTAAACCAATTATAGGCACTTTTAAATCGTCAAGGAGTCTGTCAGTCAGAAAGATGATACTAGCTGCCCATTTCAAAGCATAGTCGGTTCTTATGAAGAAGATCAGGCAAGAAATTCCATGGACACTCTTTTAAATCTAAATATTGTTACCAAATACCATAATCTTTCACCAGGTCGCTCCTGGAACCAGTATCACCTACAACGCTGTGCTCAAGGCCTGTTAGCCCTAATCCTCTCCGTGAAGAGGCGCGCCGTGGTTCGCTACGAGGCGGCCTCGGAGCCATGCGCGCGCCTCGCCGAACGAGTGCGAGACTTACTGCGCCGGGAGGCTGTGCTCATCGATAACAATATACCATTCAATGGAGAGATCCCAACTCCTCAGTTGCTGATTATTGACAGAAGGGATGATCCTGTTACACCGCTCTTGAGTCAGGTAATCCATACTTCCATACTTATATTATAAATTCGAAAGTAACTCTGTCTGACTGTCTGTCTGTATGTATGTTACCTTTTCACGCCTAAACCACTGAACAAATTTCGATAAAATTTGGCAAAGAGATAGATGGCATCTCGGGGAAGGACATAGGCTACTTTTTATCGACATACCACGCGGGCGAAGCCGCGGGCGGAAGCTAGTTTTTAATAAAATGAGATTTTAATAGTTGGTACGGGTCGTGAGACGCCCGAAAGCTCGGACTGGAAGCCGACCTCAACATAGCATAGGAGGCAGGTGGATGATAGTTATTTTAATTTTAATAAGTACATCATGGTGTAAAAATATTTGTGACTTTTAGAGAAACTGATACATTTTTGACTTTTTTTTAAAGTTAGTATTGGTACACGAATTTGTGTGGGGTGTCGCAAATAAATAGTTTCTTTTCTCAGTCGGTAAATTAAAAAAAAAAAAAAAAAAAAAAATTGCCACTATTTAAAACTTTTTGCCGTTTTTCATTTTCGTTTTTTAAGTTGGATATTTAAGTGTTTGGTCCATTGTTGAAAAACATTTGTATTTTGTTCGTAGTGGACATACCAGGCGATGGTGCACGAGCTGCTAACGATCAACAACAACCGCGTCAGTCTAGCGCACCTACCCGAAGTACACAAGGATTTCAAAGAGGTCGTGCTATCTTCAGAGCAGGACGAGTTTTATGCTAAGGTAAGGAACTAACTTTTGAGAGATAAATAAATAATTAAAAAAACTATACAGAGATCATTTGGCATGTGGCTAAAATCGGAACTAACGCCTCCATTTTGTTTTTTCAATACATTTCTCAAAACAATTGCACACAAATGTTTAAAGTACAGCGCGCCCCCATGTCAACGTCATTCGGGCGCACTATATTTATATAAGATCCTTGTAGCAGAGTACATAAGTATGATGTAGAACGGAACAAAAATATTTGTTTTCTGGATTCGCAAATATAATATCACGCCTGTAATCTCCGAAGGGTTAAGCAGAGGTGTAACACATCCATACCCACACCACCCACATTTCGCCAGTTATGTTCAAGTCCCATGTAATAGGGGGCGAGTCTATGCCATCAACCGGGCACTTATCCAGACTCAGGGCTGCTACTGAGACATTTCTGATGAAAAAACCTAATTACACTTTGCCCACCTGGGCATCGAACCCAGGACCTCATGCTTAGCAGTAGCGCTTGCGACCACTAGACCAACGCCGAAACCAGGAATGTATGGGCAAGTTGTCCTGGTCGAATCCATCAAAAATCTATATAACTTCTAGCTGCCCGTCCCGGCTTCGCACGGGTAGCACTAAGTACCTACCCTATCTATCACTTAGGCGTATGAAAAATAGATTACGACTGATTCTTAGACCTACCGCATATACATATAAAATTTCATAAAAATCGGTCAAGCCGTTCCGGAGGAGCATAGCAACTAACACTGTAACACGAGAATTTTATATATTAGGTGAATGTGCAATTTCAATAATGCAAATGTTTTGTGCTAAAATGTTTTCCAGAATCTGTACTCAAACTTCGGCGAGATCGGCCAGACCATGAAGTCGTTAATGGACGAGTTCCAGAAGAAAGCCAAGAGTCACCAGAAAGTGGAGAGTATTGCTGACATGAAGAACTTTGTCGAAACCTACCCATTGTTCAAGGTGAGGTGATTTTAGTCCATCCGAACATAGACCCACGCAGATGCAAAGATCATGTTAGAAGTTTTTTGTCTCTCTTCTTTAAATTAATTAGTGCGTTTCATCAAACAATTCCAATGCCGTAATGTTGGCTCCACTGTTAAATTAAAAAAAACGGATCTATTAGGTCGCACCGTAGTGGCGTAGCGTATTCGTCGTACAACAGTGGGGCCAACATTACGGCATAGGTAGTAGTTGATGGGTCGCACTCCATTCGTGTTCAGTAGCTTGACAGTTCGGAGCAAAATAATGTTACCATACTGAAACAAAAATAGAGTTGGGGAAAAAACATTTGAATTAAAAAAAAGCCCATAAAAAAGCTGGAAAAGTTGAAGTACTTACTAACGAAACAAAACTACTCGTATCTATAGTATCAGTTATATGAATTCGAGTATTCGACTTACTTTTTATCTAACTTTTTTTAACAATACAACATTATTACGATAGCACTCGTTTCCGTGCTATCGTAATAATGTTGTATTGTTATCACATTGCACTTTTGAATCAACTTTAGACTATTCAGTATTGATAGTCACTTTTACCACAGATGAATACAGATTCACTCCATCAAAATCATTTAAATAAAAAGCGACTCTTGCAACAATTAAGTGCAATTCAGTGCGCTGTGCGACCTAGAAGTTGCCTCTCTTTCTATCGCGTTACTCTTATATCTTCTGGACTACATTACACTCATTGAATTGGCCCAACAAGACGGGCCCGCCGTGTACTTGTAGCTTCATATTTAAAATGCGGAGTGCACCATCTGTATTCTGTTTTTACATCGATGTGGTCAAATTTTTCAGGAAGCATCGGTTTTTTCCTCTGCTTTGTATTAATTTTGCCCACTTACAGTTCGATTCAAACTTAATGGCGGCACGGAACATGAAGCGAGTCGCTATGCAGTAACAATTCCATGTGTCAGCGGGGGTGAGGGGTGGGGTACTGCGCAGCGAGTAGCTAACTTTCAAGCCGCCATTGAACTGTACATAATATGGTACTGTGTTTCAGAAAATGTCAGGCACAGTGACAAAGCACGTTACAGTGGTGGGGGAGCTGTCAGCGAGTGTGTCGCGACACAATCTGTTGGAGGTGTCGGAGTTGGAGCAGGAGATATCTTGCCAGAGCGACCACTCCAAGCATCTACAGGTAATGACAGAGACAAATACTGATAAAGAAGAGTTGTTGCTGAAACATGTGCCACATTGAAGGAGAAATACTAGCCGAAGGCAGAACAGCCGTCCTGCCTACGTATTATTATTGGCTGTAGTCTGTATTCAGCAGTTTAAAGCAAATTTGAGTACAGCAGAATCAGAATCTGACCAGAACAAAATAAAATCCTAACTAGTATTATAAGTGACTTCGTTAATTTGTTTGTTACACTTTCACGCTAAAACGGCTTAACGGATTTGGATGACATTTGGCACATGAGTAGACCATGACGGGTTAGGACATAGGATATTTTTTATCTCGATATTCCCACGGGATCGAGACTTATGCGGGTGAAACCGCGGGGCGCAGCTAGTAGTACAATATTACTGTAAATTAGTTTGAAATAGGCTTTAAAAACAACCTACTTTAACGCAAATTACTTAATTTTGATTCACAGCGCCTAAAGAACCTCCTCTCTAACGAAGCCATCCGTCACCACGACGCGGCCAAGCTGGTCGCTCTCTACGCCCTACGATACGAGAAGCATGCCAGCAACGCCTTACCCTCACTCATCGAGGCGCTGAAGACCAGGGGAGCTCCAGAACTGCTGGTCAAGAGTGTGGTCAATCTGCTGGAGTATGGCGGCGCCCATGCTCGACAGAGCGACCTGTTTGGGTTGCAGGATGCTGTTAAAATTACTAAGAGGCTGTTCAAGGTGGGTTGGCATTATATAAGAGAAAATATAAAACTATAAAGTTGAAGTAAAAAGTTAACAACAGTGTCACAAATCAGGCAAAAAAAAAATCATTTTTGCTGTTTCCGATATTTACCGAGTGACTGGGTTGTGGAGGTCAGATAGGCAGTCACTAAGTTTTTTATTTATTTTAGTGTATGATTCTGATGATAACGCTTCACTTGGCATTTCTATTGTTAAAAAGTTCCTTTTGTACTAGTGAAATAACGCGAATATTTGTACCAAAAAATACGCAACGTGAAATCAGAGCGTGAATAAAGAGATGACAATATTTCTAATAAGCTTGGATTATCTCATACTACGAGATGCGATGTGGATGCGGGGACAACCATTTCAAATCATTTATTCACAAACGTTTTATACAATAGAGACAGTTGCTCACCTTTTTTTTCTAATTACAGGGTCTTAACGGCGTAGAAAACATCTATACACAACACACGCCTCTTCTAAAAGACACTCTCGAAGACCTAATCAAAGGCAAACTTCGTGAGAACCTGTACCCAACCCTTGGTGGCGACGACGGAGCATACGGTAGGCGCCCTCAAGACATTTTCGTCTTCATCGTAGGTGGCGCCACCTATGAAGAGGCCCAGTGCGTGCATCAGATCAACCAGGCTTATCCAGGAGTCAGGATAGTCCTCGGAGGCACCACTGTCCACAACTCCACCTCATTCTTTGAAGAAGTGAAGGCAGCAATGCAAGGCGTTCATAGGACGCATACTAGGCATATTAGAAATGTTTGAGCAGTTGATGAATGTAATGAAATGATATCAAGATGTAAGAGCAAGTGGCAATCCACACATTACGTCACACGTTACGGGAAAGGAAGGAGTTAACGAAGTGTGACAAAGCGATGACGAGTAATAAACTAAAAAAAACTTTAAAATATTACCAACTTTATTAATATTATAATAAGGTTGGTGTTTCAAATTGCATCATATGTGACCTCACACAAATATCCTGAACAAAAATACCTGTGACAAGATCGGTGGGGAGGCTCCGGCTCCAAAAATATGAAATTTCTGTGACGTAATTTATGGATGGCCTCTAAGCTACCTGGCTTCCCGTTGCATTTAGATCGTGTTCTTCGAGATATGTAATTCGAGAAATTGTATATCAGTTCCTTATTTTAATCTAAATATAGTGAAATTATTGTAAGGTATGAAAGCAATACCCTGAAGCGTATTTCTATTTCCTTGTTCAATTCGAGACACCGGTTGCGTGGAATCATCTGACATCCAGTCTTACCAAGGGGTATCGTATTACCCAGTTACTGGGTTGTGGAGGTCAGATAGGCAGTCGCTCCATGTAAAATACTGGTATTCAGCTGCATCCGGTGAGACTGGAAGCCGACCCCAACATAGTTGGGAAAAGGCTAGGCAGATGATGGTTGCGTGGAATCATCATGCTTTTGTTGAACGGTATTAAACACAATGGTCACGGTCAAATAAAGCTCAATATTGACATCCATCTGTAGACAATACGATCCGTAAACTGTACACTGTTTTGTAAAAACTAAATAAGGTTATGCGATTACTAAGCAGTTTTTAATTGACGCAAACTGAACACTTTGCTGTGCTAAAATAGTGTTGTTATTTCACGCAACCGATGTCGAGAATTGAACACGGAAAGGGAAATACGCTGGTCGGAATGAGGTACGTATATTGGTCATTTTGGTTAAGCATGTTATTCTAATATGAAATTTATTAAGTTATTGTTTTTAGTATTATATCTAAACGTATTTGTATAATTAAATTATTATTCGAATTAATTAACAATTTTATTTTGTTTTTCATTCATGGCATCCCTTAGAGCGGTAGCACACGGCGCATTTTAAACGCGCAGTCGACTCGCGTTTCAAAGTTTTTCTTTGCCGTCTGAAGTCAAGTTCTTGAAACGCGCCTTAGGCCCTAGTTATAAAAGGCGCCCGTAGCGCGGCTTGTCCTGATGACGCGTAAGGGCCGAGTCACACCGGGATGGCAACGGCGCGGCGAGCACTTTCAGTGTGAAATAATTTAAATTTTATCTACATACTTAAAAGACCCGTATCGCTTGAAAAGGTCGCCAGGCCGCAAGCGGCGACGCGAGGCCGCCCGTGGCCGCTTGCCGAATGTAGAAACTAAACTAGTCAAGAGGAGACTTGGAGCTTGGGTTCTGGAGGAAGCGCGAGGCCACCGGCCGCTGCCATTCCGGTGTGAGTCGGCCCAAATTGATTTGTTCAAGTTTTGTTAGTCATAACCATTTAATCAACATAACATGTTTCGTTGTATTTTCAAACCCTCATAGCTGGCGCGGGTTGGGCGCAGACTATAGTGGATATCCATGGCATGGGGTCTCAACTCGAACAAATTATAATTAGTCTTGAAAAAAAATCATAGATGGCAGCATAAGTAACCATTTATGAAATAAACAATCACTAAAAAGCGTTATACGACAAATTTTGGCTGAGAAATATTAGTAAAAATCAAAACATCTTTGTTTAATGCTGATTTATGTATTTACACTCATAAATCTCGGATTTTCAACAAAAAACTTTAAGCCGTTTACTTCAATTCGAACCCTTAGAACGATAAAGTAGCCATCTGCTAATCATCAATAGATGGCGTTTTACTCAAGTGATGACAGGGTCACTTTAAACTTGCGTTTATGTCGTTTCAGTTTCATTAAGGAAAATCAAATTGTTTTTTTATTTTTTTAAGCTAGTACTTTACGTAGAAATATAAAAATTGAACACCTAGGAAGAAAAAACGTAAAAAACGAAGAAAAACATCTAGGAGTCTTGCGTAGTATCTAGGCAAGACTCCTAGATGGCGTTAAAAAAACTACAGTGTCTGGCAATTAGTGAGTCGCTGATGCTGCCACCTGTTAAAAAAATGTAGAACGAAAAATAGCCAGACTTAGGGTGGTGTCATTTCTTTGTATGGGATTGGGTATCTGTACGTAGTATTATAATATCTGTGTCCATGGGGAAATTATAATTAAAACACAGAACTGTTGTGTTTAAAACACATTTTTTTACTTTTTTATTGAAAAATATTCGTCGACACAGGTGTTGTGTGTCCAACAACGATTAACGATGCCATACCACTTTTGGCACATTCCTCTTCACACGCCCGTCATTGGGCTCACAAATAAAAAGCACTTTTTTCACAAATCAAATCTTTCATCAACAAGCGGAATAAAGCAGCAATTTCATACAATATTATATTTGAAGCGAATCGTTAGAATTTTTGTTAGGTATTTCAAAAATGAAGGACCTCATAGCGCCAAAGCAGTAGTTATAGTCAATCTTTACTATTTCACAGTAAATACCTCGGTTTATTTGGCAAAAGCGATGGCACTAAGTTGTTAATCCGTTAAATTCTACTGATTCGCATCAAGCAAATTACAATATACAATAAGAGAGTTTTTGGCTCTATATTTCACTCCTATAAAAACCAATTTCATTTTACAATTACCTCTGCTTACTTCCACAAAAATTATTTTCCTTCAGTCTTTACAAAATTTACACCATCTATACTGAAATGTTACCAAAATGCTACTTTAATTATCGAAAGAAACTTGTGGTTTGAATTATCTTTTTGAATAGTCATTAAATGAGCATTTTGTTAAAACCTCGAAGTACTAGGTCTACACGTTGGTAACATTCTTACATTATGCCCCGGCGAGGTACGCGGGGGCAACACACACATTTATAAGGCAGTTTCATAGAATTTTATCTATACATACGCAATGGGTTTTCGAATCGTCCGTGCCGACGGTGGAGTCGGTAACAAATATTTACATGTAAGAAAGTGCCTTATACGAGGTAAAAAATGTATGAGCTGCTCAGATTGGACCGAGTCTTCAATTATCATTTTTATAACGTGATCATTGTAAAAATGATATGTTTGAAGCTTCAATCATACTAAATAGCAAGTGGCAAATCGTTGGGCTGAGCTGTTGATCTCAGCTAGCTGCGGCGTGTTCTGAGCAGTATACAATTAAAGTCAACTTATGCAAATTAGAAAATCAGGGAAGAACATAAATACCATTGCCACTTGCTTCTAAAGCAACATTAGTAAATAGTAGTTGTTCAGACATCTCTTAGACTAAGGCTTACTGTACTTGATGCCGGAGTCGGCTCCGGCGACGGGCTTATTCCGGCAACGCAGCTCCGGCGTCATGTACAAGGAAGCCTTAAAAGGATCTAACTCTATTGTTCTGTATCTTAATAATAGACTAATCTATTTATTAGTATTATTAGAATTTTGAAGACAATATTTTTTTAAAGAATTGCTTTAGTAACTTAATTATAAACATCATCTAACTTACTTATCCTTGTCCAGAGGGGATAAAGTTAAGTGAAGTGAAGTATTAATTTCTGCCACGTCATCATTCAATCTAGCTTCAATTGACTCTTAGGTTAAATAACAATAAGGAATGTGATCTAAAGTATTGTCTCAACAACTTCCATTTACTCAAACTATTAATATCAGTACCGTTTACTTGGATACGTCATAGTTCAGTAGTCATTATTCGTGATCGAGTAGTCACATGTCACCATTGATAAAGGCACAATGGAGTTATCCCTTTATCCTAGTTTCGACGAGTTTTTGCCCGTCGTTTTACTGGTTGATCGTTTTTTAATACAAGGAGGGCAATTTAATCAGATTTCTGATTTGTCCCTCTTTTAGTAAATGCACCAACATGTGCGTTGAATAATATACTAATTAGTACATTACGGCGCTTTCATCGTTGCATTTAATATGGGAATCTTATAAAAAATGTATACCACAACCGTTATAATATAATGTGGCCAAAGGAACTCGAACGTCTTTCGTAAGCACGTACAAATTTTACGAGAAAAAGAAGTATCCCTAGCTAAAACATAAACATTTCCGCGCCAACAGTCGTGACACACAAAAAAATATATTGATACTTTATGGCGCATAACAGACAACCACGCACATACATCTTTATTACACACTCTCATTTACCAACACATACGCGGTGGAGTCACTCACGCGATAAAAATTTAATTTAAAACAAGAAAAAAAAAAGTGAAAAAAAAGAAAAATAAAACAGTACATGAGACTCCATACCATGTTCTCGAACACTACGAGTCACGAACGTGGTACGGGTCTATTAGGCCCTTTCCGCAAACTTTATTTTGTGATTTTTTTGAAATGTTAACATGGTCGAAAAAACTTTACACATCACAAAATTATAAGCCGTTTCATGGGAAAGGACACCAGTAACTCCCTTCTATATCACAATATTTACATTATATACATGTCAATGTTTATATCGCAATTTGTCTGTTTATTTATATAAATATGTCTATTTTAATAACTTTAAATCTACATAAATCATACATTCTGCTGCGGTGTATATCCTATATGTATCCAAACAGAGCAACTCATTGGGAGTGTTTCATTATGATGTTTATGTTATCCATAAAATTTTACAAAAGGAATGCGCTTATACATAATAGGAAGAACTCGAATGTGTTTTTAAGAAATCCTGCAGCACTCCATGGTTATTCATTTAGCAGATTGATTGTTATAAAAGAATGTGAATGTCATCGTCCACATTTGGCGCTACCCAGGGAGCACCGCGCGGAGGTCATGGACTTAGCTCCCCTTGATGCCACACTTTTATATTAAGCATTTTACGACCCTCGATTCAAGCTGAAACTTATTCATAAATACCTATACATCACTATGGGAGAAAATGGTTTTTGATTGTGCAAATCTTGTGAGCCTTACTTTTATTTAACGAAATATATCCGATGACGCAATTCTGTGACAATCCTGACGTTAATTTATGTGAACAGTGTCAGTTTCGTCGTAAATATGTATATGCATCCTAACTTCCTTACACCTACCTATCAAGTTTACATTTTTATTGTCAAACCTACTTGCGTCTGTAACGCATCCTGTTACAATTCCTTGAAACGCGAAGGGTAACTTATCAAATTTCTAAAAGCCTTGTTCCGCCGGGTAAACTTAGGCCTGTGCTCACCAACATTCAAACCACCCGTTAGGTATTTAAACAATTGGGTTATGTTAACTTTCCTAAGGAAATTTTAAATATAGAACTGATTCGATATTTAATCAATTGATTTAAAAGTTGGTGAACACAAGGCTAAGTATAACCCAGCGCTTGATTAACGAAACTAGGCTTTCAAAAATTTGTTAAGCACAGAAATGAAATAATATTCCATTCTAAATCATAGATGTAACTAAATTTTCATATAGGAATTATATCATAATTTTATATATTGAAAAATATCATGTAGATGATACAAAATAATAATATATTACAGTTATATCAGGTGCTGGCAGTAAAACTAAAGAGTTCATATCTGTTAGGCGCTTATAAGACTATTGCATGACCTCGCCTGTTCCAGAATTTCGCATAGAAAAAAAAAGTGAAAATAAGAACCTTCGATTCGCACAATATATCCGTTACGCTTGAATAAAGGGAACACAAAAATAAAATATTCATAACTTAAATTAGTATTGGTGGTGAATTTAAGAAGACTGGCCTCGTTTTCATGTGGCAAATAAAATATTGTGAGGCCGTAATAAATACTTTGTATTCTGCAACGCGAAAAACATGAGTCCACAGAATAGTAATTAGCGAAAAATAGTTGTTTCTATCCACCCCGTGACCTCTACAAGGACGATAGGAGCCTCGCAACGACTCGCGACAGGAATTATAATATTATGCAGTTCTTTACGATATCCTACACTTAAGGGCTGAGTTTCACTAATACATGCACCCTGAAAAGGCGCACTTACTACATTCCATATCAAAGGAACATATAAAATGTTTTACTAATAATTATCTTCTTTTAAAAAGAATAAATAGCACTTGGCTACAGGTGATATTTGTAGCGAATAAGCTAAGTAATGAGCGCAAGTGAATTGGCATTCTCAATAAGAAGTCGGCTACGACAGTGCGATACGTTAATTTCAGGAGTCCGTATCGTTTCGTAGTATACTAGTTACGTTGCCTTTTCAAAAGCTGCAAATGTATAAAATAAAATAGAACTAATGACTCGTGAGACAGTAACGTCATATCTCAGTTAACATTGAGCATCTAGGATGGTCCCGATACTTATTTTACTTTAACTGTCCAATGAAAGACGTTGCAATATCTTCCACATCGATCTGGCATCTAAAATATCGCCCATAATTTACATTACGAATTTAAATAGTAACTATTTGCCAATTTCATAAATTAATATTTTTAAAGTGCAATTGACACTTTGGAATTGGTAAAGAAATCGCGGAGGGTACCTTCACAATAATAAACCCTAAACCTAAATAAATACAGTTTAACGAACTGACCGCTCTCTCAGAATGGCGATAGTCGTTATAAACGAGGAAACAAAGATTACCGACCAAAACCGAGAGGAATTTGATAATTACTACTTTTAGTATAAAAGGATTTTTTTTTGCCGATAAATATCATGTATTTAATATAAAATTCTATTAATAATAGTTGTAAACTATGTTGTATCAAACTTTATTATGATATTTAGTTCGATTTATTTCGTAATTTTTATATAAAACTGGCATGCACCTTACTTTGCGAGGTGTGTGCCAGGCTCACAATACATATAATAAACTGACGAGTTGCTACCAAATTCCTCCCAGTTTGTATCGATAAGTATGATAGAGAGTGAATTATCTAATTATAATACATATGTCCGCCCCAGTTCCACGCGCGGGCGGACCACACTCCGTCCGTACAAGACGCACTATTTTCTTACACACATACACACAATCTTCCATCCATTCTTAAATATTTAATATTTTTTCCCCGCCGTGCTAAACTAAAGTATTTTAAACAGTGTTTTCATGTGAATGGCAACACTAACAAAACTTTCAAAAATTTGAAAGAATGGTCAGGTATTCATATTATTTCAAAGATAATACACATTTTCTGTTTTTTCACGTGACAACTTTAATTTTATACAAAATTGAACCCATTTTTTAAATAGTTCAATAAATTCTGGTTTTTCATTTATAATTGGCAACTACATGTTGTAAAAGATGTTTTCATATCTTTGGTATATATCACAATAATCAGCGTCATTTAAATAATGATGAGTGGAGAAAATGGTACATTTATATCCAAAATGGATAATTCCGTATTATTTTTATTTACTGTACTAGAGTTTATGTAATTCACTAAAGTTATTTATCAAACAATAACAATTAAAACTCGAAAATATTTTGCCACGTGAAAATACCGAGTAAAACTTTTAGAAAAACATTAAAAAACATCAATTATTGCGATGAACGTATCGATACGAAGAAGGCATACAAGTTATTACTTTACGTTGTATTTTAAAGTTAGAAACGTATTACAGCTGCGTCACCCCATGGGTTGTAAGACTACACACAATGACGACATCTTGTCACTCCTAATAAATACTTGAATATCGCCAAATATTTTGATGGCGTTAAAAGTATAATTATTTTTTCGTGACGATGATGACTTTTTTTATTAAAAAAACGAAGGCCTCCTCTCCTAGTCTACGTGCTAATTTTGATAAAAAATTAAAAAATCTCCGCTTACTAATTGTAACAATACACGTGGTGATAGAAGCGCCTTTTTAAGTAAACCTGCATAGACTTCCCGCGTCCTTCTACCGCCACAAAAAGTCTCTATGGACATTTGTAACAAATATTACATAAAAAAAGCTTTGCAAGTGCACTTTTTATACAAATTTTGATATTTCAAATTGTTTGAGTTAATTCAGGTCAGAATGAACAATTTTTGCGTGAATAATAATTGAAAATGTTTTTCGAACTAGCAGAACACTTTGTTCTTTTCTACGAGACCGCAAAACATATGTGATGCTGCCAGCAGCAAAATTAGGAAATTACTGTCCAGCAATACTTTCACAATGATCGAGTTGGCAGAGACCTCCAGGCTGTTCCACGTTACATTGTGTTATAATAACGTCGCTATTGATTCTACGTCCAATATCTATGTTATTGACCGGTGATCGTAACTCAGTACATCGCAACATAATGAAAGTTACATGATATATCGGATTGAAATTTAAATTACAACGAATAGCTTACTTCGACTATTTACATGTAAATCCGATATAAACTATTTCCTTTAATATAATTACATCGGTAGTAATATGAAAATAGAGTACAAGCAAGGAAATAATACGAGCACATCACTCTATGCGCTAAGTGTTCTGGCGGCGGCTCGCTCGCGGCGGAGTCACATCACTAGCACAGTGCACGCGCGACAGACGCGTCAGGCGCGGCCGTAGCGCGCGGCGTACTGCACGTACAGGCTGTAGTCGAGGCGCAGGCTGAGGCGCAGCTGCGCGCGCGGGCGCGGCGGAGCGGGCGCGCGGGCGCGCGGCGGGCGCGGCATGCGCGCGCGCACCGGCCCGCGCACTGGCCCGCGCGCGCGTTACGGGTGCGCCGCGCCCGCGCCCGCGCCCGGCGTCGTGGAGCCGCCCGACGAGCCGTGGCTGGGCGGCATCAGCACTCCCTGCGGGCCGACGGGGCACGTCATACTACCGCTCGACGATATCGTCGCGCAAACCCACACCACGAAATAGATAGCTACAGATAGCCGGCTCCATACGGTGAGCGAAAACAGGCGCACGCACATATAAGGTCCACACAAAATAATTAACTAGACAAACTTTTGTGAAGCACACGACAATTTTTCAATTCAGAAATAACAAAAAGAACAGAGAAGGTTCCTTTTAACAGTTATTATGTTTGCCCAAGTATCTTGTTTGGACCGTATGTCGACGCGTTCGCGATCTCTAATCATGTGAAACGAATGCCAGTCACAAGTGGGCGTGCACTCGCAATACGTAGACGCGTATAGTCTACATATTATTATGCGAGCGTGCGTCTGCGCTCGTTGTACGAAGCCGACCTTCTGTACCTATCTATTTCGTGTCACACACAATAATTAACAAAAGATGCGATGTTATTCAGTAGGGCTGTCAGTGTTGTCAGTACGCGTTATCGATTATCGAATCTACTCAAATACGGAATGAAACTCACATTGTACGAACGCGTGTATGAAATGCACAAAATCCAGCTTCGAATCATCAACCACGCCAGCTGGCGGTGCACATGCACTCACCGACGACGTTCTGACGAGACAAAGATTACCTGTAGTTGCACCGCACATGGTTTAAAATCGCTTGATACTTCCACATGACACCCGAATTTTTGTCAAATCTTGGCCTGATGTAAAAGTGCATGGTAACCTCCTGACACGGTACCTTGACACCTAGTGAGACTAGCCACTGATAAGTAGCATATGGACTTGTTAAAATACAAAATAAACGTGCCTAATGTCAGTCTAATATTCCTGAAAGACACAAGGCAGCTTAAATGATAGCTGACATAGGACACTAAAATAGGAGGAAACTCTAAAGGCAAACTCAGCAGCAGTTCGGTTGTTCGATGTTCCTGTGACAGGACATTTCAAGTCCATAAGATAATTGTCAGTGGGACTGATAAGTACAGTGCTACATGGATCTAAATGAACGTGGTGAGAGAGAACTAAAGTCTATTCATATCCTTGATTCCAATCGATGTTATTTCCAATACGAATACAAACTTTATACTAGTGTAAATTAAGTTGATTTTAGAATCACTAGCACTATAGAATAAGTCATAAAATGTTTCAAGTCGTAGTGCAAACTGTACTTTATGTGTGGGTATAAAAGTTATTTTTTCACAATCACATAGTATTTGTTTTCATGTTCGGAAACTAAATCGCGAACGCAGTATAACTGGATGAGACAGGTTGTTGAAATCTTCGTTCACAAGTAGCGCCATCCAGGTTCATTTAGATCCGTGCGCGGCGCGCGCTAGTTACCTGCAGCGAGTGCGGGTGCGGCTGCGGCGGCGACGCGGTGGGCGGCGCGTGGTTGAGGTAGGCCAGGTGGTGGTGGTGGTGGTGGTGCGCGCCGGAGCCGCCCGGGCCCATGAGCGGGCACAGCACCTGGTGGTACGCCTGCGGCGGGTACTGGATTAGCGATACGGTTTATTAACACTCAAATCGAAAGTAAAAAAATTCAAGTTTACTAGGTAAAATAGATTCGTACGTTTGAAAATTTCGATGTTTAACAAACACCATGCGTATTCTGAGTAAAAGGTTATGTTACACTACGCTTCGTACATAAGGGTGAGTGAGCAAAGATATAACCATTGTAGCATTGACGTACAAATGCAAAGTTCAGAGCAAAAACGATGTTAATCTGATTCTTACTCATTACGAACATTGTATCTTTTACTAAATCACGTTAAAATAGTTATATCGATACATGTCCTGGATTTTTTCTATAATACTTTTAAATAAGCATGAAGTTCTGCTGGGATGTGAGTAAAACCGCAGGCAACAGAAAGTATTATATTAATAGAACTGTATTTTACCTGGAAAGGTGGCTGCTGGAAGTGATGGTGCGGATGCGGGTGCTGGTGCTGGTGCGGGTGCGGCGTGTGCGCGGGCGACGGCGGCGGGTACAGCGCGGGCGACGCGGCCGCGGGCGACGGCGCGGGCGGCGGCGCGTAGCCCTGCACGCCCGGCACCACCTCGCCGCCGGGCGAGCCGCCCACCGAGCCGCCCACGCCGCCGTGGTACATGCGGACCTGGACGGAAACGGCACTTTTAGAAAAGAATTACATAACGAGTCTAGAGATATCTGCGATACTGGAAGCTTTGCAGATGCCTTGCTATTCCAGAGGCAAAACTGGAATGTCCTGTGGGAACCGGAATACATCAACGCTGATTCGCTGCAGAAACAGATACGCTGGTATAATTTCCCCAGACGAACTCCTTCACAAAGCTCTTCTTCTATTACTACTGAGAATACTGAATGATGAAAAAGCGAGAACGCAGACGTCACTTTTTCTCGGTAACCGATTTAAGATCGATTTTACTGCAAAACCAAATGTTCACTGGTCATTTTTTTAAGTTAAAGAGTAGTTGTACTCACCATGTGCTGATACTGCAACGCCGGCTGCGCGGGATGCTGCCCGGGGTGCGGGTGCGGGTAGGGCACGAACTGCTGCATGGGCGCGGGCGCCAGCAGCGGCTGGCCCGTCGCCGCCGCCACCTGCATGCCCGAACCTACGCCCACTACACAGTCAACGTATGTTAGGAGTATGGCCGAACCATGTGACCAAGTGGTCTTTCTTCATCATCATTTCATTACTGCTAATCTCATATATCACTGGTTCTAACATCTGGAATCCCGGAGTGTTTTTTTTTGTTAACTATGCCATCCTAACAATTATAAATGCGAAAGTATACGATACTTTTTATCCGGGTAGTACGTTCCCGTGGGATTCCTGGCATCCACGCGGGTAAAAGCTAAGTTAGTTTATTTATAGACTTAACAGTAGTCTAGTACTTAAAAATATGCTCCACAAAAAACATTTGCACGGTTCACAAACCGATTCCGGGACACTATGCGCAACGGTACTCTTATCCTATACCCTATTACTTACGTTCAGTTACTTGCGTAAATAAGAAATAAGTATGCAACATTTCAAAACCCCATGCCATAAGATGGCGTCATTATTTCAGGCTACTACTACTGACTGTCAAATGCGTGAATCAAGAGCACATTTTGCTACATCCTGCGTAATTATATAAATAAAAAGGTATTGCGATCACCAATTTGTTTATTACGCATTTGTACCCTTTCACTGCCACGAAATGACGTCATCCTTACCTTTCCTGAAGTTCCTCTGTTGCTGCGACTGCATGGGGGGCT
This sequence comes from Lithophane socia, assembly GCA_947522985.1. NCBI lineage: Eukaryota > Metazoa > Arthropoda > Insecta > Lepidoptera > Noctuidae > Lithophane > Lithophane socia. The sequence goes on along the minus strand of OX383271.1, from coordinate 7,451,429 downwards.
GTCCGCCTCCCCCTGACACCCCGCCAACTCCTCCGCCACCCCCCATGGCTCCATATGCCAGCTGTGGACACAACACATAATGATTAAGTTGAGATATTACAGTTGTTTTAGCATGCTTCCAGTCTTTTTTTGGAAATATTGAATGGCACTGTTCCTGTGATTGCATGAACGTGGCCACCTACTGTGTCCAAGTAATTTAACAGTACTATAGATTATGTCGCGACCGCGGCGCGTTCAGAGTGGGAACAGGCTTATATCAGGCACCTTTAAGTTGCTCATTGGCAATAATTTATATCATTTGTGTAAGTATGGGATGATTATGCTATTCTGAACTGTAAGCACGAAGCAGCAATGGAACGATTAATTTGTATGTATTGGTAGTCTTTGTTCGGTTCGGACACTGCACAGTAAGACTGGTATATTTTTTAGTACTTATACAGCCAAGAACAAGTGTTTATTATATTTTTTTTGATAACATAACGTTACGCCTGTAATCCCCGAAGGGGGTCTCCGACATATCGCCAAAATGGATTTTTAATATTTTCATGAAAATAAAATCAAATAATTTCGTATCACCATCGATCATCAACAGAGCCTTGTGCCTATAATACATTTCTTCCTCCTATATCCGTCGATAACCCGAGATTGTGAGCAAATACCTTGATAACCATATCCGTGTGTGAATCGATACCTACAAAATGGATGATTGTATGTTCTACACAAGAATATTTAGTTTACAAAGTTAACGAAGCGTAGGTTACGTAAATTGGTAATCCGCTTACCAGTAGGTATTCATTATCTTTGCTTGCACACGAACCATTTTTTATTTATTGTTTTTTTTTTAAGTGTAGTTTGCAAGGCAATTCTTACAGCTTGATAGCAGGACTGACTAATATACATACAAGTAAAGCCATGGAGAAAAGCAGATTAATCATTATTATAATTTATAATATGATACTTTGAGATTAAGCTGGCATAACTCGGTTATCAATTACGGGAACAAAGTCGCGAACTTTCATCTAACGCTGAGTTTCAACATCTGCGCTGAACTGAAATTTATGTAGGTATGTATATTTTCATTACCTTACATACCGTTTAATGCACGGACACATTTATATTTATAATATTTTTAATCATGGTTTTGCGTGCAACTATTTTATTTTGATAATATTTATCATATATTCCAAGATATTTGAAACAAGAGCTTGCAATCTAGCTTGGTAACTTTGCAAACGCTAAGCGAATACAACTACTGAGCCTCCGATGTCCGTTTGCCTGACAGCTATTTTTTCAGTTATGTATTTCTATTGCCGCTATAACAACAAAAAATAAAATACAACCATACAAGAAACGTGTTTTTTTTTTGGCGTTTTTTGCTAAATATCGTACAGTTGTACGGAACCCTTCGCGTACGAGTCCGACTCGCACTTGGTCGGTTTTTTTACTGAACTTTGAGCGTCCCGATATCGAAACATTATTATCGGTTAATCACCTTTAGATATTTTAGTAACACATTCATACTATGCTTGATATCTTAAACTACAGATAGTATAAAGGTAATAATCTTTTATATCATTGTTAGCAACCGATTGTGGAGAACGCAGCAATTTTTTTTAAATGATTAGTACAATCTAACTTTTTTTAAATTTAAAATTATAACTTCAGGCCGTTAGGGCCAATCAATAAAATAACAATATCTTTAACAAAAAATAAAATAATAGTCAATAAATAAAATTTATATTGATCAACTTTGAACCCAAAATGTGATTGGCCGATGCCGTACAGCCGGACAGACGCAAATTGTTTACAATATAGAATGGATAACGATTATTTGATAACAGCCACGCGGCCACAGCTGATAATTAGACCGTTCACATGATTTGACATTTATACAGATAAATCTTTCAGTGTCATTGCGAGAACGACGCGGTTAACACAACTTTAAACATTATTATTGAATAATATAGTGATTTCATCTGTGAAAACATTTTGCAAGTTTTTTAATTACTGTAAACAAAAAAGTGGAGAAATTATAAAATAACGGTGCCAAAATGTGGTTAGTGTGGCTGATTATAGGACTGATCCTAATAAAAACTTACAACAAAATAACAAATGGGAAGTGTTACTCCGACAATGTCATGAGTGGTAAAGTTGTGATCGTGACGGGAGGTAACAGCGGGATTGGTTACCAGACCGCCTTAGAACTGGCCAGAAGAGGCGCCAAAGTGATATTAGGCTGCCGAGACGAGAACAGGGGACAAAAAGCTGCAGAATCTATAATCAAGAAGACTGGAAACCGTAGGATCAGTTATATGCACTTAGACTTGAGTTCCTTCGCTTCTGTGAGAAAATTCGTCGAAGACTTCAAAAGTTCCGAAGCAAAACTAGACGTTTTGATCAACAATGCAGGCGCTAGCGGTGTCCATAGAGATAAGACTGAAGACGGTTTGATCAGGGACATGCAGGTCAATCATTTCGGACCTTTTCTACTGACTCTACTCTTAACACCTTTATTAAAAAAGTCTGCGCCAAGCAGAGTCATTATTGTGACTTCAACGTTGCATAGATTTGGTACTATTAGCGATTTGAACAATCCTCACTCATATATGAGAACTTACTGCGATAGTAAGCTATGCAACATATTATTCAGTAACGAGTTAGCAAGAAGGCTGGAAGACACAGATGTAATCGTGAACAGCCTACACCCTGGTCACGTGAACACGAGCTTTTATAAAGCAACCATATTGGAGAAATTGAGGACTATGGTTTTATACAGTTTCTTTAAAAATCCGGTGGAAGGTGCTCAGACTAGTTTGTTCCTAGCGATTTCCGATGACATCGACCAAACGTCTGGGGGGTACTTTGTCGATTGCAGAGAAGGGTATATGGGCGTGAAGGCTAGAAATGAAGACTTAGCTACGAAATTGTGGGAAATTTCCGAGCAGATGGTTGGCTTAAGGCCCGAGGAGAGGATTTAGTTTCAAATAGTGCATAAGTTAATTTTTATAAGTAATTTTTGCTGTTCTTTTTGGACGACCATAAAATAAATGAAGATAGTGTTTAATTAGATTTTTATATGTAAATTACTCTGTAAAAATAAAGCTATTTTATTTGAAAGACAAAGAATGAAATAAATCGTGGTATTTGTTATGTAATTAATACTGTTTAGTGCACTTAAAACAACAATCATATTGGTATTAACATAGAAAACCACTGCAAACAACATTAATGTTAGTATTTTTATAAATAAACTACTTAAAGACTAGGTACTTTCAAAACGAATAAATATTTTTTATATCTTGTACGCAATTATTTTTATATTTACAATCCTCAAAGACGTTACGTATGTATTTAATGATGTATATGAACGCTTATCGCTGTGATTAGTTCAGTAGGCAGTCTCAGATCACATCCTATTTACACGGCAACTGACTACATACATATACACAATATAAGTGAGTATTCCAATGCAAGTTTGCCTAGAGTTGAGTTGAATTTCAAGCTAAAAGAGCCTACAATTCAATAATGGCCATAGCAGTTGAAGGAAAACGAATGATCCAACACACGTGCCATCATCAGCAGACCTTAAAAGCGCTGATAAGAGGCAAATGTTCTGAGTAGACTTGTCTTAAATTGCCAAATTTATTACATATTTGTTCCGCTACTATAATCTTGAACATATTTCTCAGAAGACGGTTGTTATTATCTATACACGTTTTGAAAAAAATCTCGATACAAATTAACGGGAAATTAACCTTTTACCTTGAGTTCCAATCCAAAATATCGGTATTAAAATGTATCAACGTAACGTATCGTTTAATTAATAACAAGAACGTCTTATTTGAATGCAGTTCGATTTTTCAACTCACTGTTGAGTAAATAGATAATTGCTTCATATTTTGCAATAAATTACAAGCGTTGTGTCATCGCGCTTCTCTTTCTTTTCTATGCAGTCCGACAGTGACCACGGTTTAGCTATTGTCATAAGTGAACATGACTTCGGCATTTTCAGAGCCATTATACTGACGAGTATCAATTGGTTGTCTTGCCGGCCGATCCTCATAAACGTGCCTAATCTAACCCTATCAAGATATAAATCCCGAATTAAAACAGATCAATCATTTCATTGGATCACATCAAAAGACTGCTGACTGTGTACTATAAAAACACACATATTCCCACATTGAAAGCGATGTTGACACATAATAATTTCATCAGAAAGGAGTTTAGGGCTGTGTTTCGCAGTAAATTTTGTGTTGAAGTGTTTTTAACCATTCTCAAATGTGGAACATCATCAAAAGTGCTCAATCAAAAACACGTGATACTATCGAAAACAGACTATCACTTAACTTAATATTACATATTGTTGTTATTAAATAAAACGAAAATCACTCTCAAAGCGTTAGCGTTGGTTGGTAAGACGGTTAATGACCATGTGACCGTGTAACTTGGTGACGGATTGCATAGAAAATGGATACTTCACTTGTTATATAAATGTTGCTTGACGAACGAATACATACGTGGTGCGTTTGTACTGTAAATTTAATGATAGAGAAGAAAAGTGACACATCACACTCACAGATAAATACGGGAGGGCATGGAGTAAATATTTTTAAAGACCGCAAATACTTCAAAGGTAAAGCACCAAATAAAAGAAAAAACTAGAAATAGGGGTTTTTGAACTTGAAGTATATCTATAATGCAGAAAAATCTAACAATTGATTAGGCAAAATGTACACAAGATAGAATCGAGAGGTTCTTGCGTTCCTCGATAATTTAATACAAACAAGCACTACGTTTCTATCTGTTACCCAAGCTTCGTTATAAAGTATCCATTTAATACATAATCCGTGGTGGTGGGTTAGCCAGGCGGTTAGCGAGGCAAGCACCCGTTTGTACATGATGTTACGAAACGACACACTGCGGAAAAACTGAACACTGCACGCGGACGAGACGTGGGAGGAAGAACTTATTTGTGACAAGTGGTATAAAGACTTCATGAGGTAACCATCAATAGTGGTTTGATTGATGTAGATAATAAATAAGTATTTTGACAATTTTAATCGAATTTTTGAAACAGTCTTATTTGCAAAACAGCTGCGCAACAGAACAGTGCAACAGTGTTACAGCAACACACCATGTGTATGTGTTAAGGGTCACCTGCTAATATTCCGTATTCATGATAAAGAAAAGAAGCGCAACAACTACGGAGCAATTCCCTTATTTTTAAGAACGTTCATATTCGCATTTCATTCGAAATCTGTAAAAAAAAAACACCAATTTACCAACATTTTCGACAGATTGCGACTTGAATGTGAACGTTTTATCAAAGAGAATTGACCCTCTGATATTGAGCAACTGTTTTACAACTATGTTTTCAAGGATTACGCGGCTTTATTTGAAAAATAGACGTCACATATTCTACTCGTACGAAAGGGATATATACATAATATCAATAAATATATACTGGTCACAAATAGTTCCCCATCTCACGAATTCGATATTCGTGTGCTCACCGCATCTGGGCGGTCCCGTTTGTCGGGCACCATGAATATAGGCGGCGCGTACTGCCGGCAATCGCACCCCATCTCCATCTATCGCCGGCCGCCAACATATTAGCTCCATTAACCATGTTTATGTATACAAATAGGGAATGTTTCTATTGAAAGTTCTATAGGCTTTCGATTTTCCCAAGTTTATCAAAACATGAAGTGGTTCTGATAGCCATCAAAATCATAATATTGCAGCAGTAAATCTGATCACTTTGAATTCGACGTTACACACTGAAGTTTGAATTGAAGCTGAGACCAAACGAATTTATGTTGTATAAAGTTTCTGAACGCAGATGAGTCCGAATTCAAAATGATGTGTGTGATGTGAAGTGTGTGTGTGTGGGAGTGTGTGTGTGTGGGAGAGTGTGTGTGTGGGTGTGTGTGTGGGGGGGTGTGTGTGTGTGGGGGTGTGTGTGTGTACTCACGGCGGGGTGCGCGTGCTGCAGGTAGGCGGGCGGGGTGCGCGTGCTGCAGGTAGGCGGGCGGCTGCTGCGCGGCGGCGGCCGCCATCATGGCGTAGTGTGTGTGTGTGGGTGTGTGTGTGGGTGGGGGTGTGTGTGTGTGTGTACTCACGGCGGGTTGCGCGTGCTGCAGGTAGGCGGGCGGCTGCTGCGCGGCGGCGGCGGCGGCCGCCATCATGGCGTAGTGTGTGTGTGTGTGGGTGGGGGTGTGTGTGTGGGTGTGTGTGTGGGTGGGGGTGGGGGTGTGTGTGTGTGTGTGTACTCACGGCGGGGTGCGCGTGCTGCAGGTAGGCGGGCGGCTGCTGCGCGGCGGCGGCCGCCATCATGGCGTAGTGTGTGTGTGTGGGTGTGTGTGTGGGTGGGGGTGTGTGTGTGTGTGTACTCACGGCGGGTTGCGCGTGCTGCAGGTAGGCGGGCGGCTGCTGCGCGGCGGCGGCGGCGGCCGCCATCATGGCGTAGTGTGTGTGTGTGTGGGTGTGTGTGTGTGTGTGTGTGTACTCACGGCGGGGTGCGCGTGCTGCAGGTAGGCGGGCGGCTGCTGCGCGGCGGCGGCGGCGGCCGCCATCATGGCGTAGTGTGTGTGGGTGTGTGTGTGGGTGGGGGTGTGTGGGTGTGTGTGTGTGGGTGGGGGTGTGTGGGTGTGTGTGTGGGGGTGTACTCACGGCGGGTTGCGCGTGCTGCAGGTAGGCGGGCGGCTGCTGCGCGGCGGCGGCGGCGGCCGCCATCATGGCGTAGTGTGTGTGTGTGTGGGTGTGTGTGTGGGTGGGGGTGTGTGTGTGTGTGTACTCACGGCGGGGTGCGCGTGCTGCAGGTAGGCGGGCGGCTGCTGCGCGGCGGCGGCGGCGGCCGCCATCATGGCGTAGTGTGTGTGGGTGTGTGTGTGGGTGGGGGTGTGTGGGTGTGTGTGTGGGTGGGGGTGTGTGTGTGGGGGTGTGTGTGTGTGTGTGTACTCACGGCGGGGTGCGCGTGCTGCAGGTAGGCGGGCGGCTGCTGCGCGGCGGCGGCGGCGGCCGCCATCATGGCGTAGGGCACGGCTGCCACCTGCGGGTAACATTGCTGCGGACTGGGTTAGCGTGCACTAGCGGAACATTTTTATAAACGCCTCTCTCATTTATTTCAAAATCTATGGTAAAGTCCGGTCGCGAAGCAGAAAGAATTTCGTACAATGACCCCTCATTACTTATCTCTATCGCTCGCGCTCAAATGTATTGTCGTCGCGCTCACACATCCCTTATCGCGAGCACGACGGCAATACATTTGAGCGCGAGCAATAGAGATAAGTAATGAGGGTTCATTGTACGAAATTGTTTCTGCTTCGCGACCGGACTATAGTTATATTCAATGCTATTCAAGAAAGAGATTGGCAGATTATGGAATAAGATATAACGCAGACAATAGGCGTTTAGTGTCCGTACAGGTGCCGTATTTATGAAGTATTAATGCCACCACTTTCCATTTCCAGTGTGAGAGAGAGAGAGAGACGGATCAACTATACAAAGGCCGATAGCGCCATCCCGTTTTTGCAGTAGGTATAATGATGCCATTAGTACTTCATAATACTACCCCTGGCCACGACTTTGAACGGTATTTCATACAAAGAGTACTAATACTGTTGTATATAAACGGTTAACTTCACTGAATACTTTTAAATATACTGAAAGTTCGCATTATGCAATTTATAAGTAATTTGTGAACTAATTACATCATACTATACGTAATAATCATACGTGTAAATTAAGTCAGATGTACCTTCATTTCATAAAATACGTAATTTATGATTATGTATTTCCCTATATTTAGCTTGGTCGTCTACATATTTCTAGAACATTATAAAACATAGATACATACCATGGGAGGCGGAGGATGAGGCGCAGGCACATAGCTGACTCCGGGCCCCATGACGCTCACGCCGCCCAAGTTCACGCCCACGCCCACTCCTACGCCCACGCCCACTCCTGAAGGGGTTCCTGGCGTGTGTGGCCTGAGGAAAATATAGAATAGTGTCATTATGACGATTCTTTAGAGTTAAATGTGTACATTTGTATTCCCCGAAGGGTTGGGCAGAGGCCATTTAGTATATCCCACATTTTGGCTGGATTTGAGCCCAGTTTGATTGCAATAGGTTCTGGCGAAATGTGGTGGTAATGCATAAAATAGGGTCTCCAGCTCGACGGAACGGTTCCAAGGCAAAATCAGTGATCAAATTTGCAGGATACTCTCAAATATGACTGTTAATGCTTGGAAGTGGATGGTCGAAGGCGCATCCATGGTCACGATTTTCCTTGGCAGCGTCAACATGGTTGCACAAAACACGGTTTCCCAGAGTAAAAACTGCACACAACAACTACTTACAACAAAAAAGTTTGAACTAGTCACTCACCGACTGGGATTCGGAGTACTTGGACTCCTCGGTGTGAAGGGCTTGGCTGCGGGGTTGAACTCCTTGGCGTTGGGGTTGAGGGTCGATTTCTTGATGGCCGCCACGCGGTCCATGCCCGGCGACGCCGACGAGGGCGGGGACGCGGACGGAGCGGAGCGCTCTTCTACCGACATTGGGGAGTCTCCGCCCTTTGGGACCACGGGGGGCTGTTAAAATCAGTTCCGTGTGTCAAATATAGAAAATACATATTGGTTTCGCTGGTAATTTCGTTATTTATTATACTATAGACTCAAGGCACAGTATAAATTAGTTACAGTATTATAGCTTCATAGAAAATGGCCGAAACGACGCGCTTCGAAATCTCAGTGTATATTAGTACGCAACAGTATCAAGTGCGCAGCAGTTACGCACGGAAGCGGAAGGATTATCTACCGACGGCGTTCGAATTTGAAATCTAACGGTCACAACATCGGATATGGCCATGGCCTTGTCGAATGTAACAAAAACAGAAACGGGATTATTCGAACCGGCCGTGACATGCTGTTGACGAACGTGCGGTGGACACGCGGCCATAGTAAATGTATGTATCGCTACTTCGGCGCCGTTATCTCGTTCTTGTTGACGTCCCGTTGACGTGGCGGTGGACAAACGACTTTAAGGTGCTAAAGCAATGACGAGGTCGACTACACAACAGTGTGCAGTAGAGTACCTTGTGTTGTGTGGGCGGCGTGTGCTGCTTGGGCGGGCGGTCGCGCTTGGCGTGCGGCTCGCCCAACGCGCACACGTTGGCCGACACCTCGGGCGGGCTGGGCGCGGGCGGCGGCTGGCTCTGCGGAACATAATACTACTTTATTTAATTTCTATGAATCAGTGATTAGCCTACGAAGCCATAAAAAACATTAAAAATAGTAGTCCACCAGTATCGGGAACAAGGTCTAAGCTACCGGTGGTCAGTGCTCCTGAGAGGAACCTCTGAGCGTTAACCACCGTTTTACTTACCGGTGGCTGTGGATTGAGTATAGGTTGCGGCTGCACTTGCGGCGGTAAGGGCGGCAGCGCGGCCGGCGCGGGCGCGGGGGGGCCGCCTGACACTAACTTGAAATCCTGACCGAACTTGCGCAGCTCCTGGAACGGTAGAGTGACGTGGTGAATATACGTGTTAAGGTTTATTGTGTACTGTGAGAAGGACGATTCGATTTCGCGCTTTGCGGTCCGGAGCTACAAAAACGTTTTGGTACTAAGATACTCCACCCTTATTACTAAGAAGTCAGATTATTACACTGATGAGTAGATATCGATTGTAATATTTGCCCGTACAATCTTCTGTACGAAACCATCTGCCCCACAGGGGAGAATGCTGTTCAACTTCAAGTATCTAAAGAAGCCTCAAAGCGTAAATATTGTCTTTGGATCTGTCATTGGTCGCATGTATGGTCGATTCCAAAAGTAATTCTTACACAATCACTCACTTAACGGAATTAGTAATAATATCTCACTTCTCTCTCTCTCACTTTACTTTTGGAACGGATCATAATGTATTTTCGAATCAGTCACGCATACACGACGCAAACCTACTCCGAGTGCTCAGACCCTCACAGAGAGCTGCAGTACGCTACCTGCACGTCGTCCTGCCGCCGCGGCTCGGGCGGCGGCGCGTGGTGGCGCGGCGGGCGGCTGTGCACGTCGCCCGGCGGGGGAGGGTTCTGTGGGTACGTACACATGTTACTGACGTGTAATACAAATGTTTTCTTACAAAGAAAGAAAATACGTTTATTTGTGGCAAACGTGACGCTAAGAAAATACAAATACACTAAAAATAACAAATTGGGGGAAAATATGCCCACTTTTTTATATCCCACTTTTCTTGGTAAGAATAGCTTGTCAGGAAATTTAATATCGGAAGTAAGGTACCTTTTTTACATTCAAATCAAGATCACTTATAGCTAGATTCACAGGCTGCACTTTAACATTGCTACGTAAAGCAAATATGTTTAAAGTTCATATTCGCATAAACTAATGTGAGCAATCGTTTCATAAAACATTCATGTTAATAGTTACCGGAATACAGACGTGATGTTATGAATGTTACTTTACCCTCCTCTCTTCTTGGGAAGTCGGGTAAAATATAATGTATACCGGGTATCATGTTAGCCAGTAACTGGGTTATGGTGGTCAAATAAGAAGTCGCTCCATGTAAAATAATGGTATGTAGCTGCTTCCGGTTAGACTGGAAGCCGAAGCATAGTTGGGAAAAGGCAAGGCAGGTTGATTGACTTACGTGGTGATGATGAGGCGGGAACCCCTGCCGTGGGTGCATCGGTGCCCGAGGGTCACCATTCACCTTGTTCGCAGAGCTTGGGGGCCTGATTCACAAAAAAAATCTTTATCATATTGAATTCTTACACAAACAAATTAGTTAGAAATTAAACACAGACCAGTTTAAGAAAACGTTAAAAAAAATACTGACAGAAAAAACCTATTATGACGTTAATGAATTTTTAAATGATAAATCGCTCTGAAGATACTGACTGAATCTTTTCTATCTATTTTGAATCGCATGACTATTGACCTAATTTTTAATTTAATATTGATGTTAATTGCTGATTTATTTAAATGATTATTCTTTGTATTTTTATATTTTTTACTTTGAAAACGTAGTCTTTCGACTAAATTTGTACACCAGCAATGGTCAAACATGTTGAGCAAAAAATAACATTGTAACACCTATATTATGCATCATACCATGTATATTATCTACACATGTTTTCGCAAATAAATGAATCTGAATCTGAATCATCCTTTTTCCGGTGGTTAACATTTACAAATTCTGAGTCAGTGAGTTGAAGAAGAAGGCCAATGGACTTTAAGCAGTCTAGGCTTTTATGGTATTTCATAGGCTAAATAATGAATAGCAAATAAGTTTTTAATAAACAAATTTTTTTTTTGTTAACTTGGGATGTCCCACTGCAGGCCTCCCTACTCTCTTTCCACTATTCTCCATTTAAAGCTGCTGTGAACCAGTTCTTGTTGAAGGAGTCCAGCTTATCCCGCCATCTCCAACTGGGCATGCTGCGATGTCGCCTGCCATTAACAGGGACGGGTCGTGATCGTGAGTATGATTATGGATTTCTAATAGTATGCTACGTACTGATGCGCTTGGTGCGGCGGGAAGGGCGGCACGTGGTATCCTCCCTGTGCCGCCTGCGCCGCGTAACTCTTGCCACCAGCACTCGCGCCCACGCTCGGCATCGGCTGTGAACAAAATGACACTATGGAAGCTTGTTGACAGACACGTTTTATCTACAGCGCGGTTTATACGCTGCGCCGCGAGCCGTACCGAAAAACGGCCGTGTACAAAGGACCAGTTACTCCACCAACAAATAAACTTACAGAGTCTTCCTGGCGCCTATCAGCGGGCGGCGTGAGGTGCGGGCGCGGCGCGCGATGCTCCTTGTCCTTAGGGCCGGGCGGCGCGGCCGGGGGACCGGCGCGGCCCGCGGGCGACGGCGGGGACCCGCCGTTGTTGCCCGAGCCCCCTGGCTTGCCTACGAGCTTGCCCGTCTGGTAAAACAAAAATAAATACTCTTTATTGAAAATTAATAAAGACTATCCAGGATCTGTTACCAAAGGATTCTCGGTTACTTTGGTCACATTGCCCGTCGGGAACCAGATAACTTTGAAAAGTTGGTGGTGATGGGCAAGGTAGATGGGAAAAGACCTCGCGGCCGGTAACCTAACCGCTGGTCAGACCCAAGTAACCGCCCTCACTGGACTCTCTGTTACGACCGCCCTGAAAGAAGCGGAGAACCGAACGAAGTGGAAGAACATCACACATAAAGCCACGAAGGTCTTTCAGGGACACGACCTTCAGTAATGAAGTACGCGACCAAGAAGAAGATTGCAAATCAAAAAAGCATTTAGATTGGAAGCAGCTTAAAGCAGGTAAAATGCAGCTCTTTAAACAGATATATTTTTGATTTAAATTATTTCTAGTAATATTACTAATTTATTAATATTTTGGCATTCAAGCAAGCGAGCCTTATGAAAATAAAGTGGTTACCGCCGACTGTGGACGTATGCAAATCCAGAAGCATGGCCAACCCAGAAGAAAGGCTAAGATTTCATAAGCCTATAACTTACTGACACCCGAAACATTGAAATTGAAACACTGAGACTGTTTGGTTGCAGAAATAGATAGAAAGGTCAGACAAGCTCCTTCACAAAGGTGTCAGAGGCTATGGACAAAATCCCTTTTCTGTAAGCGTTAACGCCAACGGAAAGATCAAATTGTATGGAGGTGACAGCAGCAGTCACGTGACATCTCAAAAGCTAATGTCAACTCCATACAATTTGATCTTTCCGTTGGCGTTAACGCTTACAGAAAAGGGATTTTGACGGAAAGATCAAATTGTACGGAGTTGACATTAGCTTTAGAGATGTCATGTGACTGCGGCTGTCACCTCCATACAATTTGATCTTTCCGTTGGCAGAAAAGGGATTTTGTCTAGGCCCCCAGTACTACCAAAACTGATTCTCTAAAGATCTCAATCAATATTGTCATCACTGTGTCGAGTTTTCTTTTATTGTTTTTTAGATTGGCACCTTGTAGCTATTTATTAATGTAATTAGTTATTATTTAATTAACCGTGCTTTTGTATGTTGCGCTGTCTTTTGTGTGCACCAATTAAACGTTTTATCTTTCTATCTTAATAAATCCTAAGACGATTGTGCACCATGATATCAGCGGAATTGTCGTCAATGATACTATTTCAGAAAATTGATTAAATTATATCCAACTCACACTTTTATGGAGATGGTCTTACTGCGAAACTATGCGTTTACGCAGTTGATTCGTAATAGTACTAAAATTGATATACTTACTCAAAAGAAGAATAACGTATTGAAATACTCAATGCAAAGAAAAAAAAACTTCTAATCAATTCTAAATGTGTTGTCTGTCATGCAAATGTGATAAAATTTTATCTTTATGTAAATAACAAGGAAATATCAGCATTGCATCGACATATTTTGAATTAATTTACATAAATAAGTATAGTTTACATGTTTTAGTCATGTCTGCGTATCGTTGCTATAGGTAAAGAGAGAATTCATCATGATGTCTATAAAAATGGGGGAAACGTTTAAATATCTCGGGACCCTGGGGTCCCGGACCTTTGGACGGCGTGCGTTAAAGGGGCCGAAGCCAACTCGCAGAGGCCCCTTAGACAATTTAAAATGGAATGAGGCACCAACGGTCGATGTATTATTATAATAATAATATCAGCTTATCTCACTATCAGAAAATAGAACAGATTAGTAGCTAGGTCAACAAAGAAAGTGTTACTAAAACTGTTCCCTCGTTGGTCAGATAGGTAATGAACATAATTGGCATTAATACAAAAATGTGTTGCCATCCCGACACAAAGTATCACCCCAATTGCGTAACGCACTTTGAATTCAGCAGTTCAGTATGTTATGTGATAGACAAAATAAAACCGAATGGCGCCGGTGCGACGGCTGTGTGTGGACAAGATCAAACGTATTTTTTATTGCTGGCACATCGACCCGTTGCAATCTCGGCCCGACTTCTAGCGGTCGCGTCGCAAGCCGAACTATTCGAAACTTCGGCGGCCGGGATGATGGCGGTCTGGTGACGGACGTGCGGTGGACAAACGCACTTACGCTGCTTAGCGCCATAAATAGGTATGATGGTAGTACTACTTCCCTGTACGAGGTCCTTCAGAAACAGCTCTACTACTTTCCGTTTCGATAAATCCAAAACAGAACATTTAAATAAACTTCTGACCAGAATTAGCAGCCACACTGACAGCATTAGCAGTGTCCTCGCACAGAAGCGTTCCGAGTCCAGGTCGCATCGTTTGTCTCCATTTGGCTCCACGTTGACACTAGCTTCATAAGGTGGTCCGTAGCAGATACAACATAGTCAGATTGGGGTACTAATCTGACTATAATGTACCTGCTGCAGCCCTCCTAGCTTTGAAGTCGGTAAACACATACATTTCCAAGGGCCATGGCAGTTGGTGGCTCGTTGAGAGCTCTCTAATATTATATTAGCAATCCGTACTAATATTATAAATGAGAAAGTCACACGCCTTAACGGCTGAACGAATTTCGATGAAATTACACACAGGTAGACCATGATCTAGCATGAGGGAGATACTTTTTATCCCGGTAGTAAGTTCCCAGTAGTGGGATAATTTACGACCCCCACACGTGCTAAGCCACAGGGAAAAGTAGTACTGTCTGTTACAAACCTGCATATTCTTCCTCTTGTTTGGAATGACGTATTTGCCGGCAGTGGAGGCGCCGTCCTGTGGCCGAACGACTGCGGCGAACCGTTCCTCTTCGTCGCCGTTCTCGAGCTCAATGCGCGCCTTTGATGATGCAGCGTTCTCAATCTCCGCTGCGATCTCTTCAGCTTTCGCCTCTTGCTCCCTGGAGATATAATAATGATAATTAATACATATTATTGTCTACAAGCCATGAACGATAGCGTGACGGTTGACAGGGGAGAATGTAAGATGAAACCATGTTGCGCTGAGCCTAAGTAACGTGGGACAAGGGCAGGAAGATGGTGACAATGTACAAGTCATCGGCGCAGGTATAAAAACTATAGGAGAATAGGTCATGCCTTGGTATAAAGAGCGTCATCCTTTAGTATCGTCACTCGTATAGTCTCTATTAAGTGAGTGTGTGAGTGATAATTACCGTTAGCCTTACATGTACATCAATGAAATTCCTCTATGAATCTATTTTTGAAAGATATGGTCTCTTCGGCACTCTTTGTAAATAATGCAAGCAGAGTAATAATATTTGAATAAATAAAAGTAAAAGTAATTTATTTGTCAGAAACACGGTACATAGGATGTTCATAGATTACCAAAAAGGACTCCAATATTTCACCAGTAACTGGTATTCAAATATTATTAGATACAAGATTTCCAATAATTGAGTCAATAAGGATGAAATTAATGAATTAAAATTAATCGCCCGGATAGTCCTCCTCTGTTACTTTTCCCTTATTTGCCCATATAATTCTACTATCTACGTCACTCACCTATAATCCTGAGTGTCCTTCCTCTGCAGCGGCAGCGTATAACCAGCTAGCGAGTGATCATAGGTACTGTGAACTCCATACACTTCTTCGTTCTTTCGGAACATGTCGTTGGCGTCCCAGCCGTTGGCGCGGTGGTCGAGTTCCAACTCTTCGAGGAGAGCGTCTCCGTTGAGCTGTGGAGCTTCCCCAA
Source organism: Lithophane socia (assembly GCA_947522985.1). Taxonomy (NCBI): domain Eukaryota; kingdom Metazoa; phylum Arthropoda; class Insecta; order Lepidoptera; family Noctuidae; genus Lithophane; species Lithophane socia. Next base: position 7,435,768 of record OX383271.1, on the reverse strand, counting down.
TTTCGACGTCGCAGCCGTCCCACGGCTCTAGGTAACGTTCCTCGCCTGTCCTACCGTTCCCTGCGGCGACACCTAACGCAAGACCTGTTATTATTATTGTCAATGTTGTGGTAACATACAAAACGTACTGTGATTATTTTATTGGGAGTTAGGTTTGTTAAACCTTAGCCATAACTATTTAGAGAATTTATGTAGATGAAGCTAGCCGTTTAGTTTTATCTTAGCGTGTCGGTGACAACCTAACTTGTATCAGTTTAGAACTTAGCTGTAGCCACAGATGAATACAGATATTTCACTCCGCATTTTAGGTATTAATCTACAATGTAGGTACGCGGCGGGCTCGACTTGTCGAATTCAGCGGGCGTAACGTAATCAGAAGATAATATAAGAGTTACGCGATAGAAAGAGGCAACGTCTATACCCCATTTGAAATATGATTAGACATTGAAACAAACCTTTATACAGTCCGTTCAACCGATTTTGACTTCTATACCGTAGGCATAAGGATGGCATTAAAAGCAAAAAAGGTTACACAATACCAACTGTCTACTGCAGCTGCCATTTGTCATGCGACCAACGCAATAGAAGTCAAAATCTGTTGAACGGACTGTAAAAAAGGTTTATTTAAACGTCTAATCTTATTTCAAATGGAGTATAGGTGACTATTATTATAGGTAATTAGCGCTGTGCGACCTGAATTGCACTTTATTGTGTCGTAGGAAAAGTCGCTTTTTATTTAAATGATTTTACGAAGTGGACCATCTTGTGTTCATCTGTGCTGTAGCTGAATTCTATAATCAACATTCCTTAGCGCTTGACATGGGAGACTGTGTGAGTGTGGGATAATATTTTGGTGATTCTTCATTCATAAGATTGACTATTGGTAATGAATTACTGGTAAGTAATTCTTCCTAGCATGGCGGGCTGTGCTGGAGCTGCTGCTGCAGGTGCAGAAAACCGTAAACGGCGCAAATACTCCAATCTTATCGGGACGTACTTATATGTTCGAGCCGTTTGGGGTTGAAACCCTAGGGCCATGGGGTCCGTGTGCCTACTTGGTTACTTGTTACTTGGACATCGCCAATTGGTTGGCCGGCTCTTCACGTGACCAGAGGGCTGGCCTATTTTTTGGCCAAAGAATCAGCATTGCTATACAACGTGGCAAAGCTGCCAGTTGACAGCGATGCGGACGAATTTTTTTATGCCCTTTGATCATTTTCCCTTGTACATAATTATTATTATTAAGTAGATATTATAAGTCAGTAAGTACTGGTAAGTTACTTTTAGCTTCACACGTCAGCGTACCTTTCTTTACTTAATATTACTCACATTATACGGATGTAATTACCTACTATACACAAATTAACTGACGTTTGTGCAATTTCTAAGTAAACTCATTGATTACTCATAGGAAATGATAGTTAACCAACACCCATTCATTACAAAGTTGCCTAGCTAACTTTCTATTAAAAAAATATATATTATGTATTCTTAGTCACCTGCCTGCCTTGACCATACATGGTTATCTCAAATGGATTTACCCAACACTTCAAGTAACGTTTACAAGTTACTGTTAACTCTTAATTTATCGCAGTTATTATTAGTGGTTTTTTAAATTCAAATGCGAAATAGTCACGTTGGCGATGACGGTTGAAATATAATAAACTAGCTGTTGCCCGCGACTTAGTCTGCGATCCAGGATGATAAGTAGCCTATATCCTTCTCCAGGTCAAGGTCTACCCATGTGCATTCCATCCAAATCCGTACAGCCGTTTTAGCGTGAAAGCGTAACAAACCAACTCACTTTAGCATTTATATTATTAGTTAAATGGAACTTTAACTAAAACTAAACTCCATTTGAAATAAGATTATAAATTTAAACAAACCTTTTTACAGTCCGTTCAACCGATATTGACTTCTATAACGTAGGCATAAGAATGGTATTAAAAGCAAAAAACGTTACACAATACCAACTGTCTACTGCAGCTACCATTTGTCATGCCACCAACGCAATAGAAGTCAAAATCGGTTGAACGAACTGTAAAAAAGGCTTATTTAAATGTCTAATCTTATTTCAAATGGAGTAAGTATAGTTGTGTCTCACTGTCTCAGGGCACCAGTTCTGCGCTATTTGGGCCCACAGTTTGTCAGGCATGCGGCAGACATGTCCTGCCCAGTCCCATTTAAGTTGGGCAGCCTTTTGAGCCACGTCGGCTATCTTTGTTTTGGAGCGCGCAAATAGTTGTGTCATGTTTCCGCCCAGATACAATATTGTGCAGATACTTTGCATAAATCAATGATTAGTATAAATTGAGTCGTTTTTCTTGGTGGAAGTTTTTTCCACCATCATGCGGTTTTCACCATGATTTAGAGAATTCATTCCGGAAGGTTTATTTATATAATCCATACTCATATTATAAATTCGAAAGTAACTCAGTCTGTCTGTCTGTATGATACCTTTTCACGCCTAAACCACTGAACGGATTTCGATAAAATTTGGCAAGGAGATAGACGGCATCCCTAGGAAGGACATGGTCTTTTATCGACATACCACGCGGGCGAAGCCGGGGGCGGAAGCTACTACATTATAAGCTTAGATTGCACAGTCACAGAAATCTAGATGATTGACATGAGAGTAGGCTTTTGGCTACTTTGTATTTTACATTGTGCTTTTTATTTGTGCAAAATGAACAATTTTTCTTTCTGTGTCGCCATTGCACTCGTGCGAGAGGGTCGCTTTTTGGTACTTACCATTAAACTTGCTAGAAATAGCACTGTCCGTTTGGAACACATCATGGGTTGCGTACTCAAGGTCGGAATCCTTCGCCCTGATGGACACCACATCCTGCGGTTTGAAGATCAGCTTCTCGACTACTGAGTCAACCGCGACCACTCCCTCTTGGTCCACGCGGTGGGCCACTTCTAACACAACCTGGAAACAAAGAAAGAGAACACAATTATTACTGAATTCCTAAAGTAGATTTTTGTTTGGACTTTAGATCCTATTTTCCCCTACAAAATTCAACACCCCCTCGACTCCCTTTAAAAGTTAGTTTTTTTTTTTCCTAGCCTACGCTGTCCCACTCCTGGGCAAAGGCCTCACTCCACTCCTTCCACCTTTCGCGAGCCCGCGCGTCCTCTTTCCAGTTTTGATGGAACCTATCCAGCTCGTCCCGCCATCTCCTACGTGGTCTGCCGCGACCCCGTCTCACTGTCTCAGGGCACCAGTTCTGCGCTATTTGGGCCCACAGTTTGTCCGGCATGCGGCAGACATGTCCTGCCCAGTCCCATTTTTACGGAAATTTAAAAAAATACATTATAAGCTTAAAATTTAACCAAAACGCTTTACGCTAGAATTAAATGTAATGCAGCTTCTTCCCATTGAGGTACTAGAAAGCTGTACTTTTGGGGGCTGTCTCTCGTATACCAATCCAATTTTCGGTGGCTGACTGAATACAAGGAGTGTAAGCAGTGAGTATGATGAGTCGAAGACATTATTATCTCTAAACATATCAGAAAGACCTGAGGGCCTAGACAAAGTGACATTTTATCAGCAATAACGATGATGGAAAATGCAAAATAGGACTGACATAAGCTATCGAAAAGTTTACGTCAATCTTGTTGAAAGTCGTAGTAAAAATACGAAACACTTTGGAAGCGATTGTCACTGGCTTAAGACTCTCTGGACAGAATTGCTGCCGTAAAACATGATGGAGGGAGAGTGTTAAATGGAGGAGATAATGCAGTGAATTGAAAGGCTATCTATGGACATAGTTTACAGTTCAGTCAAAGAGGACAGACACACGATTAATTTCTATAGGTGTTGTGTATGGCGACAAAACCTTTGTTTACGTCTATCCACGTTCCTTTTGTCTTCAGGCACATGGTTAAACAAATAAATAGCATAGGATATGGTAAATCATGTCCTAAGCTGTGATGATTACTTGTAGGTAACTGCGTTTTCTTGCTGTCCATGTCAAAGAAAATATTACGATCAATTTTCAGTTTGCCTACTTATTTGTATCCATACTAATAAATATAATGAATTTGAAAGTGTCTGTCTGTCTGTTACCTTTTTACGCCTAAATCACTGAACCGATTATTATGAAATTCGACAGGTTTGATAGGTTAGACCTGGATCTACTTTTCATCCTCAATCTCAGGCAAAGTCGCAGGCATTAGCTAATGGAAATATACAACCTTTATAGCGGTGTTTTATATTCAGCAGTGGAAGTTTACCGCCAGATATAATAAGATGTCCATCAAGCTAGATTATCGTAGGCAACAGACAACAACGCCCGTCCATCTAGTTGAATACAAGAGACCGGGAGCGTTCGTTACGATGTCCGATGTGGGAGTTCTTTGTGCTCCTGTGCACGTCTTCCGGCTGATAGGATAACTGTATTTTGTCGAGATTGGATGCGATGACGGTGGATTATGAGTCATCTGACTCTGGATTTAAGATCTAAGCTTATCTATTTAGATGTAGAACTAATGCTGGTACAAAATTCAACGTTAAGGCAACGAAAACTTGAAATAAATGAATTGTTCCGGGTATCTTTTGGTCCCTAGATATATTATTATCTTCAATTGTCGTATGAATGACATACCTATTTTATAATCGCCTAGCGTTAAAAGGCGGATTCTTCATTACAGCAGTAGGTATGATGTTATCAATTACAAAATTCCATACAAACTTTCATCCCTTTTTGACCCCTTTAGGGGATTAATTTTCAAATATTCTTCCATATCGTTATAATATAATACATAAAAGGAACTATTATGCAAATTTTCATGCTTCTCACCCATTGGTTTAGCCTGTGCGTTGTCTGTCAATCAATAAATGAAAATGAAACAAAGGAGTAGACTGTTTGGACATTCACGTTTTTAACTTTTAGCTGATTTCAAGGAAGCTTACCTGATAGGGATACCTTTGTAAGCTTGGAAAAAACAATACATCAGACGGCGTTCTTTTAGTCATAATATAATGACCTTGCCACTGCACATACATTTCCCAACGGATATGACTAACGGCACTCATATACATATATTTTTCAATATCTCTAAATGACACAACAAAATACGCATAGAGATTCGTCTAGTATCATATATAATTTACAATTTGAGACACGGTTTTTCTCCGAATAAAGTATGGCACGAGTGTTTACAATAACCTATGTTGTTAATATAAACACGAATCGAGTTATGAATGCATTGTTCTGTGTGCCTCTATTGTCTGTAATTTATTGGGCTCTATATCTCAAAATATACTTTTAGAGCGGAGTTTTTTATAGGAGGCTGAAAACAGGCTATGATCAGTCCGACTATTCTGTAATAATCTCACCGTGAAAACATAAAGGTGAAGTGACTATGAAGTGAGCTGTCATTCCACCTGATGCTAGGGATTTACACTATTGACAGTTATGCTATTCTGTAACCATCTCACCGTGAAAACTTAGGTCAAATGAGCATGGACTGAACTGTCATTACCTTAGCATCATTAGGTATCGATGACAATGACAGCTCACTCCACGCTCAGTTCACCTAAGTTTTCATGGTGAGATGGTTACAGAATAGCAATGCTGTTCACTTGAAGCTCACTTCACCTAAGTTTTCACGGTGAGTTTTTTATAGAATTCATCGGAAGGTGTTCGGGTGAATAAACCTTTGACAGTAAAAAGATCTTTAGATCGAAATAGCTTCTTTTCCTGCTGCATGCTATTGATGAATGAGGAAAATGTCGTGAGGAAAGTTTTGGGTATGAATGTCGATGGCTATAAGAGTAGGGGAAGACCAAAGAAACGATGGATGGACTGTGTGAAAGATGATATGGCTAGAAAGGGCGTGACTACCGAGATCACGGGTAATAGAGAAGTATGGAAGAAAGAGACATGTTGCGCCGACCGCAAGTAAATTGGTATAATGACAGGAGAATGATGATATACTAGTGATGTATAGTCTAAAGAAAATATTCTGCTTGTAGCCAGTATAATCATCACGATAGGCAGGTTATTGACCTCGCCAGAGCTATCAAATGTGTGTTTTCACTAAACAAAATTTGCATCCATCCATTTTTGTTTATCCATACTAATATTAGAAATAATGTAACACTTTCACACCTAAAAAGCTGAACCGATCGTTATGATATTTGACAGATAGGCAGGTAGCCTGGGACTGGGACCTGGACAAGGCTACTTTTCATCCTGGAAATTTGATACAAAATACTCACGAACTGTGTCCAAATCAACGTTATTTTTTCTTTCTTTCTTACAGACGAAGCCGCGGAAAACAGCTAGTTATATCATATAGGAATTATTGATTTCTGACAAATCAAAAAATAATATTTAAGTACCACGGCCTGGATAAGGTGATTAATAAATAAGACTTTCAAGATAACCTGCAGTCACTCAATATTTGATGTGTTTTGCGTTAACTGTTTCCATATCGACAACATTTTTGTGAAGCTTGAGTGGACCACTTAGAATTATTAACATTTTGAGCTTATCAAATGACAAATAGTAATAAATTACACTTGATATAATTGAGTGTTATAATTTAAAAGTTCACCATCATCATAATATTATCATCTACCTCCCCTTATCCCACGTTACTCGGGGCCGTCGCAACACGTTTTTTCCTGCATTCTCGACTCGTCACCAGTCACTCTCATCATTTAGTTATTAAATTTTGTGCAAAATAAAGGTACAGTTGCGGACTTAATGCCTTAGGTATTCCATACTAGTCAACCATGGGTTGTAGATAAATAACATTCACTCCTTTTGATATCAGATCATCCCTCACACAATCCATGCATCTTTTCTTTGTTCTTCCTCTACCTCTCCATTCGACATCATTATTTACACAATTCACCAAAATAATGGTATATAGGTTTTGCAACGACAGGTACAAATCTATCAACCACAAGCAAGTCATATCATATGACTTTTATATCCTGCGGTGTCACCTTTTATCACCTTGTGAAAGTCAAGTAAACATGGCTAGTCATTCTATAACTTATAAGTCACGGATGAACCGGCCATAAAGAGAAAATTACCGATCATGCAATGAAAAGATGCTAAAAATATGGAAGCGTTGCCTTAAACTTTGCGTTGTGGATCGTAGAAAAGATTATGTCATACCCTAGCCTTCTTTATCTGATTCATGAAAAAAAATGGGTTTTTAAAGAGAATGGGTAACCGCATCATTTTGGTTGCTTAATTAAAAGAATACTCTCTATTACACCATGAAAATTACAGATATGTAAAAGTTCCAATCTATTTGCCTAAAGTAGTCAGACAGTAAGATCATGAACAATTTCTTTGTCAATCCTTTTTTTCCGCTGTCTTCATTTGCGCGTAAGATTCATTAACCAACGAAATAATTAGCATAATAAATATAACAATATACGATTTTTTATCAAACGTTGTTATAAAAGAACAATATAAACATGTAACCGTCAGTGGCCGATTACAGTAAGTAACACCGGTTATACAATAGTCAAAGGTGAACGATGAAACGTCTGTACGAATGGTTTTCGTGAATACAGTCATATCTTAATGTTTACATGTTCTAAGAATTAAAGAAAACGTCTCACGCATAGTGTGAAAGCCAGAAATGTAGCTGTTGTGGTCATCGCCCTAAGCGGGATTTCCTTTGTCGCGTCAAAGTGACTCTGAGATAATCAGTTGAAAATGATGTATTGGCGAATTTATGCACAAAAGGATTAAAAGGCTAATAAAACTAGGGGTTGACATATTGGAATCTTTGACGAAAAGATCGGTCATCAGTCTAGCCAGGTAATCTTATCAAAGTATGCGATTGGAATTCTAGATATGGCTTCCGAGGCAGATATAAATTTATTAATCATCAATCAATATATTTTTGATGAGCTCATCACTTTCTGTAGATCAGATTTGGCTCCTGTCTTTCTTGATAACTCTCTCAGAAGTCCGCAGGGTCACACTAAAGGAATTTCTGATCATGAATTCTAGATGTATACGGTCGACCTCATACATGTATCATTCCGATAGCAAGGAACCGTGTTACTACTAGTATTTATTCATTGACTCGCACGATGCGTTATTCATTTACGTTTCAAAGGCAAAATAGATGGATTTCCTATCCTCCTGTCATAAGCGGGGTGTCCCGTAATATCTACTCGTAATCAGCTTTCTGTTGTTGTTGAGTAGCTCGTGGCTAAGTAATAACAGCCGCTCGGGTCGATCCATCAGGTTAAGCTACGCTTGCCGGGGTTGGTCCGTGGATGGGTGACCATTTTCACATATCGAGACTCCTCCGTGCCTCAGAAAGCACGTTAAGCCGTTGGTCCCGGCTGTCATTTGTGGATCTTTGGCAGTCGTTACGAGTCGTCAGAAACACGAAAGTCTGACAACCAGTCTAACCAAAGGGTATCGTATTACCCAGTTACTGGATTGTGGAGGTCAGATAGGCAGTCGCTCCATGTAAAATACTGGTATTCAGCTGCATCCGGTTAGACTGGAAGCCGACCCCAACATAGTTGGGAAAAGGCTAGGCAGAAGAAGAATCAGCTTTCTGTTGAAGAAAACGTACAAAAACATTATTAGGTCCCGAGTTTTGGCGGGGAAACCCCATAATTCTAATAACACGACACTATCATGACGCCGCGCCTTTTGACATTATTTATTTCATTTGCGTTGTCATAATGTTGTATTGAGAAATTACTTTATCTTGCCGTTATCTCGACCTACCAACACAGGGTACGCTTTTGTTATTTTCTAACTCATAATTTCGAACTGTGGCACACCATCTTTCTTTTGTTTTTATCAAATTCAAATCATTTATTCGCATAGAATGTAGGTATTGTACAATAAAGTTATCGTGTAAATGATTCATTAAATAATCCTAACTAATATTATAAATGCGATGTGATAAATGAGTTTGTTTGTTTGTTACGCTTTCACGCTAAAGCGGCTGAACGGATTTGGATGAAATTTGCACAGGTATAGAACCATGACCTGGAATAAGACATAGGATACTTTTTATCCCGATATTCCCACGGGAGCGAGACTTACGCGGGTGAAACCGCGGGGCACAGCTAGTTTTTAATAATTAGCTGGCCCCCACTAATTCATTGGTTAATAAGTAAGTAGTAATTAGGAATATGTTTTAATTTTATAGTACAAAACTATTGCTGTCAACAGCAAATTCCATAAAAAATAAACTCACGCAGGGTTGTGATAGTAAAGATTTGTTATAAAAAAGCTAAGATTTCCAGAGATCCCTTAAACGAAGCAAGTGTTGTCCTAACATTAAGCTGTGGTTAGCAGCCATCTAATATTACGTCCTCTAGCTTTATCGTATCCTGGCCCATTGCCAGGCGGCTGTCCAACAAATTCTTCTTCCATTCAATCTTACAGTCGCTAATTTGTTTAGGATATCAAAACCAAACTCCCTTGAATCGCGTCTAGACGTAAAATCGATATGTAAATGTAAATATAAAACCGCAGACGTATTCGAAAGTGTATTGACATTTGCTGACTATATACATCTATTATTTTATAAGTGATGGTTAAAGAGCGTGGTCCAAATCTTTAATATATATATTGCGACTGTATAACGCTTTGAGGAGGACGTTGCGTTACGCGGAGATTTAATCGATATCGGAGCGAGGCAGCTACCGGCCGCCATGTGCAATATTTACGACTAGAGAGGTTAGGATTGCAATGTTTTGACTTTTAGTTACATAATGTAACTTTAGTGTGCAAATAGTGTGTGAGGAGTGCAAGAACTTCATAAGGAAGTAAGATTTGCACCCTGGACTGATGATAATTTAGATTGGAATTGATGTGGAGGACTCATAATCATGTATTGTGGTTGTGACATAACTCAGGAGAGGTTATGTACCTATGTACTGCAATCAGTAGAGCCTGATGTGATTGATTAACGCTTATTCCCATGTGACCAGTATTCTTGATTTACTAGTATTACAGCGTGGTATAGACAAACTGCATAATCATGATAATTGGTTGTAAGTGGCGAATTTTATAGAATGCTCGCTCATTGCATGTGAGTACTAATTAATGTGTAACATGAATAGTACTGGGTTTAGTACTTGAAGTCTTGTCATAGTATTGTTTGAATATGCTACTGGATCAACGCAGGATATCGAGAAGCAGTGATAGCCTAGTGGGGTGACGGTCGGACTGCCAAGTCATAGGTCTCGAGTTCGGACCCAAGATACGCACCTGACTCTTCGGATTCATGTGCGTTTTGTATAATGATCACTTGCTTTAATAACGGTGACGGAAAACATCGTGAGGAATCCGGTATGCCTGAGAGATATTTCTCGACGGCATGTGAAGCCAAGTCAGAGGCCCTTGGGCGGCTTGAAAACTCTAACACCAGGTTAGTCACACTAACCACACGAAAAGAAGAACAATAGAAAATATTAATGTATTTCTTCGGTCGTTGGAGAGACTGGATACGGGAATTGTGGTGAATTTGGCTGTGGTCTATGTCCAGCAGTGGACTGTTTAGCTGAGTTGATCGATTGAATGTATTACGGCCAGAAAATGTGTTCTATTGAACATTAGCCATCTAATGTCAGATTCAATAAACTAGGGAAATGACACAATCACTTTGTAAGAAAGATGTTGCATTTTTAACCGAGTTTTTCAAAAAGGAGGGGGCGTTCTCAATTCGTCAGTTTTTTTTTTTTGTATTTGTGTTACGCGATTGCTCCGCCAATTTTACGAATCGATTTTGATGATTCTTTTTTTATTTAGAAGGTCATGCTTGCGAGGTGGTCCCATATAAATTGTATTAACTTTGCTTGCTTAGTTTTTGAGTTACCTTCAATAATTACGTATTTTTCCCACTAAGTAGTCTATGTAGACGACATCTTAGTTCACTCCGTCACTGTTATTTACATAGCAGGTAGTGATATTCGAATTTGTGTGGGGTACGTACCACAACTCAAAAGGGAAAAATTTTTACAACAAAAAAACAACGGACTTTCTAAAAAATACAAAAAAATTGAAAACTAACGTTAATTTCGGAAGTCGGTGATGAAAAACGAAAATTGCAAAGCAAAGACTTCCGAAATTCAAGTTATTTTTCACTTTTTTTTTGTTGACGCGGTTTTCAATCGTCGAGGAGTGAAAAAGGCGGCTCTGTCTCTTCCCGACCCTCTCGGCAACTAATGAACAAAGCAGTAGTAACTGTCAATCAACGTCAATACAATCATTATCTTCAGACGGAAAATACGGATATTATCTTTGAGGAAACAAAAGAGTCACAAATCTCTTTGTCCCACACACCAGAGATAATTTTAACGGGCACTAGGCACAACCATAAAACAGCTAACCACAACTATACTGCTTATCTCAATTATTCCAGGAACATTCAACATGCTATTCATAATCTAAACTTTATTACTATGTAGCTAAAGTCTATTATTACATGGGAAGTTATTGATAATTACATGTGCGAGCGGTAGTGTTTCAGGAAATCTATAGCGATATTTATATTTTTGTCTTATGATGATTGGAAGGGGAGTTTGAGCTTTGTGTATGGAGATGGGAAAATGAGGTTTTATTGTTTTATTTGATTTGTGCACACCTTGATTTATGCAGACAAGTGTTTTTTTTTGTAGAATATTATTTAATGGTGTTAAAAAGTCAAGCGTAATTTTTATTTTTAATTTTTGGCATTTTTATAAGTAACATTTTACAATTTTGAGAATTTTAGATTTGAAATTTTAATTTATTTTATTTTATTGTTGACAATTTTTTATTATTTTTGTACAATGAAATTTTACTAATCACATTTTTATTTTGGGTTTTTATCTGTTTGAAATTTATAATAGTCTGAATTTTTGTAATCGTCTATGAGTTGTATATGTCTATGGACTAGAATGATGTATGAAATAAATAAATAAATAAAAATAATCTGACAAACGAGGTTTTTTTTTTTAGGTTTAGTGGTTCGTTGAAGGCAATATAGATTTAATAGCCCCAAAACCATCCGAATGTCAGCATCAATTAAAGCAAATAAACTCAACTTATCAATACAAGTGTAATTTTACCAGAATATCAGAGGTCACCGAATCTGTATACGTTTCCGTTATCGTTGTATAGGTTCCTGTGATAGCTATAAAATGTACGCGGAAACAGCTTCTGCCTCTGTTTTTGTAAGATAATTTTGAAACTAAGCTGTAAAATTAAGTAATATCTAATGTGCACTAATTGGATGAGCGTTGTATTTCGTTATTTAGAATTTCGAAGCTTCTAGGAAAGTGGAGTAATAGTGACTGCTTTATTAAATATGTATTTTCAATAATACTAAGTAATTCTATATCATTTCGCGATTTGTCCATCACAAGGTGTATCATAACTATCATATTACCCAGTAACTGGGTTATAGTAGCTCCATGTAAAATACTGGTATTCAGCTGCTTCCGGTTAGACTAGAAGCCAACCCGAACATGGGTGGGAAAAGGCTAGGCAGAAGATGATGACTTGACCGCTTCTAAGTCCTCATGAGTAAGGGTTTCGTTGGAGTACGAAACTATATTGAATAAATATGAAATACTTGAGAGTAATGTTCAAACATGAATGACAGAATGAAGACACATTTACGTTTATACATAAAAATACATAAATAATAGTGTCGTTAAGTAGTTTGTCATAGAAGTGAATGTACTCTAAACCCATGCGATGTCATTCTTTATCACAAATGGTTATTATAGATAGCGCAGATGTCACTCCCCAAAATATACATGTGCTAACAATTCGTACGACCGTTGACCTGAGCTAAACAACGGCAAAGACCTTGATTCGTACTATCGTTGAACGCACATACCTACTTTACATACATGCATCCTTCGTATTTATAGTAAATTTTTATCGAAAGTTATATGTACTCCCAAGATTTTGAAAGCATCATACAGTTACCGAGTGGTAGTCTTTTAATGTATATAGGACGCTAGATTTTCTAATCACACTAAATTTGGGAGCAGCGAGTCTAGGTCCCCAAGGTGGACCTAATACTAAATGAAGATCGCGGGAATCCGCTGGACGGAAAGTACTATTTGGTAATGTTTGGGAGAGGTGTATGTCCAGCAATGGACGTCTTTCGGCTGAATGATGTTGATGGTGAACCAAGTAATCCTTAAACCATAGAAAATAAACTTAGCGGTTAACGAAGCGATAAAAAAAAACAACAAAATCATTGCGTGCGCAGGTTCACGCGTTCATTCGCGAGTTCGCTGCCTTGCATTCATAAAGGCTGGATAAAGCGTAAAACAAGAGTCAATTAACATGTGTCATCGGCCAGGAATTTCCACCGTCTCGACGTGCGTTTCGTATGAAGGTCGAGCTGCGTCTGACTTGAGTTGAACGTTTTCGTTGCATTAACGGACATTAATGCTTTGAGGTCGACGTTTGTTTCCGCTGCATGTTTTGTTTTTCGTGCTATTTTTAGATGCTTGGAAATGGACGAGTAAGATTTTTAGTTTGAGTGTGTCTGACTATCATTAACTATTGTTTCGGTTTAGTAAAGTAGACAAAGGAAGCTTTTGTCGCATGGCAGTATCTTCGAATACAGCTGGTCACACGTGAAAATAATAAATCATAATATTATATGTGTTAAAACATTAATCGCACAAGACGACATCGCGGCAGGATAAGGCGAGGATGACGGGACAAACTTAACACAGGCACGGACACTAGCAAGACAGAATTGTGTGGAAAAGGGAGAGGGAGGCCTTTGCTCTGCAGCGGGACAATACAGGCTAGTTTTTAAAGATTAAATAAAACCTCAGACCAAATAAAAAACTAAGTCTGCTGCGAACAATACAGTGAAGTATGCCAAAACTACACCTCCGCTCTGTGCATACACGCTCACACGCACTCATTTACAACAATTTACAATCAAACTACACCTCACTAACTGCACACATGTTTAAGAAACCGGCCTCACGTCACTGTTAACAGCGCTCTGTCTTAGTTTTTTGTTTGGTCTGAGATTAAAACATTACTCTCTTACTAGTGGTCGGGTTAAAATGAACCTTTTTTGCTTTGATACAACACACTAGTGAACAATGTTAGTGTCCTCTTACAATAACACTGATTACGAGAAAAATGCACACCGGACAGACAAATTAATCCAGAAGCATCCCTTTCAAACTTCGCTATCATAATACACAATGAACATGACATCAATAGAGAGCATTAAATTAATTGCACTGTATTAACAATGGACGGACCCTCGATATTTAATCAACCCTTACCTGCACCCCATACAGACTTAGTGCATTGTCCCCTGTGTCCCTCCGTAATTAGCCATCTCAAATAAGAGGACTGGCGGCTCAAATCTAAGGTTTAGCGAGCCCTTTTATTCAATACTAGCTTAAAATTTTATTTAAGCATTAATGATTCTGATATACAAAAAGTTACTCTAACCATAATCGTATAGGACTTTAGATAAAATACACGTAATACATTAAAAATAAACTCGTATGCTGATGCTGAATTGCTGATGTTACAGACATTTTAATAATTAAAAAATCATTTAATAAATTACCGAGAAATACTTTATTTAGCACTAATTAAACATTTTGAAGACGACAATAATTTTAAACCGAGTATTAAAAAACCATATTATTCCATTATCTATGACTGTCCTAACTATACAGCATCATGGCTGCAACGAAGCTCTATTTATACAACTACAACACAATACATCAATCCAGTCTTACCTAGTGAACAAATAAATTAACAAAGGATGACACCAGGATGGACGGCTATATATTCTAAATAAACTGGTATTCCGACATTACAAAAACAAGTAGTTATTTATTGATCATTATTAAAGGAAATAGCAAAAATAACACTAAACGGGCCCTAACATGAATGCCCTGGGAGTCGAGACGGGCAGCGCCATCTATTCGTTTACGGAGGGCTATGAATCTCCGCCCGTGTGGCTCATGAGACAGACATCCATCAAGATGACTTGCTATACATTAAACGCCTACCTATGCCAGGAAATGAATGCCGTAAATAATAAATAGCTAAATTTTTGTAAAAAAATAATCTGAATGAAATATCTTCAAGACTAGACACTGTCATCTTCTGAGATAAATTGGTTATCAAGTTCATTGATATCCCAAATACATGCGGCGAATTTTCTACTCTTAATTCCAATAAAAAAGCACCCCTATAAATTTCTAAAGCTCAAAATGGAAGGCATAAAATCTGCTGGTTTACCGCGCATGTCCACTGACGGCGGGGTGAGAGCACTCCCAAATAAGCTGGTACCTAATCTGACTAACTCCACACTACATTGCACTTTTCACATATAACACCACACAGGTTCAAAGAACTGTGACTGTACAGAGCCGAAACATGTCCTTTGTGTAAAAAATCGAATGAGCCACTATACAGGATAGGAAATCGTCATTAACACAAAAACGTTAAGTATCTTTATATCCCACATGGGAAGCACAGCGTCACACTCGTCACTTCACACTCCACGCAGGTGATATCAACGTTAAAAACCTTTTTAAAATGTCCAAAAGCATGCTACAATGCGTTTATTGATTCGACCTACATTTCATAGTTTCGTGGGGGTCATGTACAGCGCAGATAACGCCAAACTGCTGCGTTACGGAGATGCATTTTATTTCGTACACAATAAATAAAGAATTTTGACAATAAAATGAATCTGTTATGTCATTACGTAATTCGTTAAATGTTAATGTATATCGCAATATGCAAAACAATCGCTAAAACATATGGTATGCAAGCTCGAAGTATTTAAAATAGGTTATCAGCACTGCATTGGTTAGAATGTTTAAGATCTGTGGTCGGACGTAAATTCCGTGGCCTTATCAGCCTTCGATTGGAACTTAGCCTATTTTCTATGCTTGCTAGCAATCTGACAATTTATATGAGTGCAAATATATCGATTACAGTCATAAATATTGATTATGTAATTGAAAATGGTAGCTTTTCTGCAGCGTTAAGCTCTGTTTCGACGTTTGCCGGCCGGCTGGCTGGCGATCGCGTAGAGGGCGCGGTGAGACTGAGTCGCAGGATGAATCTATGCACATTTACGTCAGCTGGCTGGGGTCGTTCCTACTGTATTATTTATGGTTATATAACAATATGACTGCGCCCCAGAGCTTGCAGGCGGCACTACAAGTGTGTTCCATTCATTTCGAAACTTACTAAAGATGGTAATGGTATCTAGAATGACTTTAGGCCTAACTCGTAATATATTTAATTTACGAATAATAAACCTGTTTGTAGCCGTCACTCATCAGATAATCCGTCACACGGAGGTAAGTAATTGCCCAGCAACAGCAACCGAAGAGAGTTACCAAAAAATTGTTCTTATGTACTAAAATAAACGTCAATTAGTCTGGTAAGTATATTTAAAATGGCTTGAACGAGTCGACAGTTCACACATACCATTCTCTAATCGTTACTGTTTCACTGCCGAATTGAGTAGAACACGCAATCTAAGACATTCGATCGTTTATCAATTTTACAAGTGGCATTTACATTGCGTTTTAAAATTATTATGCGTGTAATTTTTTAATGCACGCAGTACGAATGACAAAAAAGAAAACTGGCCCCAGTCAAGATTGGCTCATTTGTAAAACAGCTTTTTACTAAATGTATATGAAAGTATTTATGGTATTTGTAAAAAAAAATTACATTTTTTTAAATTTTAGTCTCTCTCTCTGTTTGTTCCGGCTAATCTCAGAATGTTAGACTAGACTGATTTTGACGGATCTTTCACTGCAGATGTTGTATGGAGTAACTTAGGCTACTTCTTATTTTAGAAAAAGAACGAGGGTCCACGCGAGCGATGCCGCTGGCGGAAGCTAGTTTTACATAAAAGCATCGAAATGCTACGTCATTAATCAATGAATGTTTATAACGCTAACCTAATTATTATGCCACTAAAAACAATATCATTATCATTTAAATAGTCTCTTTTAATGTAATTACTAATTACACACGCCTGATTTGTTATTCTTATAATCACTCGCTAGGGCAATGTTTATTTTAGTGCCATTTTTGAGTTTAGTACGAGGCCGAGGGGTTAAATAAAAACAGCCACACGGGTCGATCTTCAAGGTTAGGCAACGCTTGCCGAGGTCGATCCAAGGATGGATGACCATCCATACCATACAGAGACCTCTCCGTGTCTCGGAAAGCACGTTTAGCGTCGTCCCGGCTGTCATTCGTAGATCTTTGACACTCATTATGGGTAAGTCAGAAGCCCGAAAGTCTGACAACCAGTCTTGCCAAGGGGTATCGTGCTACCTACTAACTGGGTTGTAGAGGTCAGATAGGCAGTCGCTCTATGTAAAATATTGGTATCCAGCTGCATCTGGTTAGACTAGAAGCGACTCCAACATAGTTGGAAAAGTCTAGGCAGATTTATTTTATATTTTCCAAGTTTAAAATTCTCTTTGTCGACTTGAGAGCTTAATTACTATCTGACGTCTAATTTCAGGGTGCAATATGAATACTAGCTCAACAGCTAAAAGATGAGCTTAATCTAAGCTCAATAAAAAATACTGACGTGTCTTGTCAGTTTGTAAAAGACTTCCTCGTCTTGAGACATGACGCCTGTTGAGTGACAAAAATGACGACGATACGATATACAGTAGATACAATACAAGCTAATAATCTTGTCTACACAGTAAAGGTGACATAAACGGATACACTTTTGTTTTTATTGTGGCCTTAGCTCATTTGGTTTTCTCACTTTTTGCTTGCTTTGGCAGTCTTTCAAAGACCACACGTATTGTTAGGAAACGTCTCGTCTCCTTTTTACACATTAGTGGTCTATAATTTTCCTCATATTTAAACGAATAATCTTGGACGGCCATTACAATAATCACTTCACCACGTTTGGTGACTGAAGTACCATGTAAAAACATTTTGAGCCTCTCGACTCGACTCTTTTGAACCGACTTGAGCGAAAACTACTATTTCACACATGAACGAGCAAAAAACGGCGGATTATCGGTATCAGTCATTTCAAGATCATCAACCTTATCATGTGACATAGTGGAAAGATGATTACATTTTATTTTTATTTACAAATATTTTGTATGAACTTTGAAACTAGACCCCACAGACGACAACCGGCTTAACGTACTTTCTGAAGGACGAAGGGGTCTGTGTCAAAGTTTGTAGTTTGTACACAGTTGTTAAAACCTGATCTCAGTTACACACATTACTATATTGCAATTTCAATAACAGTACCAGTTTAAATTTACCTTGATGCATGTCTAACAGTCAATGGCTGTCGTGTCAATTGTCCGGATAACATAGCACGTGGCACTTAGTTATTACGTGACACGGAACCCTGACATCGCCATTTGTGCAATAATTATTCTATTTCAGGATTCTATTTTCGTCCGGATATTCAAATTACTCTATTTCGAGGTTCTATTTTCATCCGGATATTTTAATTATTCTTTTTCTGAGTTCCATTTTCCGTATGGATACATTTTGAGACAGTTTCTAAATGAATTTTCCCTATTACCAGCTGGCGGCAATTTTTTTTGTAAACTTTTGAGGTTTCTTTCCTCAAGTTTTACGGGATTAGCGGCGGTTCAAAAGGGTTTGTTTTTCGGGAAAACGACTTTTTGTTATCAACCGTGACTTAAAAGCTTACGACTTTTGTACTATGCGCTATGAAACAAACACAGTATGTATAAATAAATATCCGAAGAAAAACGTGTTATAAATTATTCTGAGTGAGTTAACACCTAGGCTTAGCAGCAGAAGCCTACTTCATTAATCAGACTTCGGTCTTAGAGAAATGTGCATCAAGTACAAAATGCGTAGCATGGCCTAGACCATTCTACAGAAAACTACAGCTTTTGGGTGTCCTCCTTCTATTTACGTCATTGGTTTGCTACGATATTATCAGAATGGAGTAATTTCGCCATTTCCATCGCTAGCCCCCGTCAGCAGGTCCAACTAACTCCTTCACCTCATCCGACAAGCCCTGCTTTTGCTGCCTTTTCTTGCTCTGCTGTCATAATGTATATTGTGATAGGTTTATGGACTTACCTCAAATTGAGCGCTGAAAGTCTTAAAGACGCCTTCCCAGAGGCTGCCTGACTGCGTGAGCACCTGCACGATGTCGCCTACGTGCGACGTCGCCGCATGCATGAAGTGCGCGTTGTTGTAGACGCCCTCTGGCACCACTCGGCCTCGTGGTGACCTGACAGAAAAGAAATGGTTAAAAACTGTAAGAGAGTTTCCTCCTGAGTTTTATGAGGAATCGGAATGGTAAACGAGGAGAAATCCACCAGTGGATTGTATCATTTTGAATATGAAGTAATTCTATTGGTCTATTTTCCCGCATTCAACGCTAAAATTCTTCGGACCGCAAGAATGCTACTCCTGTGTTTTAAAAACCTGTGGTAAAAACCCTTGGCTGTCTGGGATAAAGGCACTCTCATATCTTTTCCTTCCTTTTGCATAATGGCGTAGGGATAAGTTTAGATCTAAAAGAGAGAGCGATGTTGTGTGGTGCACTTCGGCGACTCAAGCTAAAGGCGATGTGATGCCAACGTCAGAACGTACATTCTACTGTCCGTCGTTGAAAAGGAAGTAATTATTTCCATGATGGATAATCGTACGCGATAACGGAACTGAGTTAAGATTTTGAACTGGTATTTATTTATCTAGGTTTAGTTGACTCTAAGGTGAATGAAGATTCTAAGGTGAATCTAATGTAAATACCTACAGTCAATTTATCTTTTTTTTAAGGCGATTGAACAAAGTATTGACCGTGCTGTGCTAATAATGTGATTTCAGTATTTACGTTCTCCGGTCACTGACCTACACTGAAAAGTGGCGCCCTTGAGTTTTTTCGGTACGCAGACTTTCCGCATCAGGCTCGTTACGTCTCTTAAAACGGTTACATCATCCCACTTCAGTTAAATTAACTAGGGAAAATTTGTTCTTCAGGTGTCCAAAAATAGGAACCACGTTGCATTGTCTAGAGTAGAGGTGATGGAACAATTTACAAAGTCATGCAGACATGCTCGTTCGCGAAAACTTTGGACTTAACTCTTAGGCTAATATCGCTTTAAACATGGTAAATCTCGTTTTAATTATACTTTTGTCATCGTCGCAACGATGAGAGCATCTTCAAGAACAGGTTCTCTTGATAAATCTACTTAATTGCAACGGTATTAACCAACACTAAGCAGTATGTGTATGGCTCAACAGGATTTTGTGGTCTCTGCGGTTTATAGATTTATCGATACTGTCTGAATCACATGAGGAAAAGCTTTTATACCTGGCTTAGGCCGAAATAATGCAACGATTCATTAGTTTCCTAGCAATGAATGCAATCTACACTACCAATACCACTGCATTGTAAACTTCCCAACAACTAACATGGAACAATTTATCGCTTTTGCGATGACTTTCACTGCTCAGCTGTGTCTTGATAGTGTTTACAAATACAACTTTCTCAAGAAACATTCTATGATGTGAATACCATGTTTAGTTATGTTGCCTTGTCGGTAAAACTATTAGCGTATTTTGAATATAAATAATTGATGCTATTAAGGCAATAGTGAGTTAGTGACACTGACGTTTCCCGTGAGGAAATTGTAATTTTCTGTCCATAATAGCGTCTAATCATCGTTCTAAACTCGTCTCCCAACACGAAACTTCATACTTTAATTACAAAACTGTCAAAGTATTGTTAAAAGCCTTTTACTAAAACTTTTGCGAATAGCAGGCGACACAGATGTGTGTACAACACAATACACAACAATGTTTTTGTCTCCCAAGCATGATTGATAGATATCAAGCGGTATTGATTATGATATCAAGTATTGGGTGCCGATCCGAGACAGGTACAGTGTACAGGTAAGGTTGGTGCTTTACAATTGCAATGGTAATGACAGTTTTGCGTCAAGACTGAAGAAATCTTTGCCTTGTGGATATTTTAATATTGAGAGCAGAGTCACTATGATTCCACCACGTATTTTGTCAATGGATGATTTGATATAAAATATGTTATTATATAAACATTAAAACTGTGTTTAGCATACCACCAAGCCATTAATTACAAGTTAATGTTAATAATATCCTACACATTATAGGTACATTTGACACGATTTAAACCCAAAAGGGGGACTTTAGAAATCTGATATGATGGATGTGAAAAACTAAAACCCGGTTTGGCATTGGCTAGTCGCTCAAATAAGGTTTTATTGTTGTCTGAAGGTCAAGGATGGTAGTTTGTGCAAAACTTTAGTTAGCGACATTTTACATTTCTGTTAATATACTGCACACGTGCGAAATTGTTTCCGGATTTTATTTTAGGTCTCAGAACAGCTTCAGTAACTTGGACTATTTTTTTGGTATCAAAACTCAATTTTATGTAGTTTACTTGATGCATGCGTATTTAGCCTGCATAAACTTAGTCACATAATGTAAGAACAATTAAATCATTTACAGGCACTTTTGAATTGTCAAAAATTGCCTGTAAATGGTTTAATCGAAATAAATGGTTTGAGTTTCTAACGTGTATCTTTATCTGTACGGTACAGGTTAAATTCTAATACCATAAAATTTATTGCGAAGATTTCACTAACAACTATCGGAAAGCTTAACGAGTCGTTAGGAGATATTGCAGAAAGTCAAGCAAAGAATGCACAACTAAATATTGATAATTCAGCCGCATTCTGGTTAGACTGGAAACTGATTAACATACTTTGGCGAAAGCTAGCATGATTAGGAACATAGCAATGCTAAGCGAAATGCAGTATTTTGATGTGATATTTTCTATACTGACCGGATGTTTTTTTTTGCTATTTTTCTTAACTAGACGTGGTCTAACGAAGATAGCGGGACGGCTTCCTGAAGAGTTGCTGAGAAATTGAGAGAAATAGGATGAATGACGGTTTTTAATTCTGTACTTTTTCTTTCCTGGGCAATTAATGGCCTTCCGTCATTCCTACTATTTCTCTTAATTTCTCAGCAACTCTTCAGGAAGCCGTCCCGCCATCTTCGTTAGACTAAAAATGCTGTTTTTCTAATTAAAAACTTATACTTGAGTAGTTTTTTGTTTAGTATCCTGCTTATAATTTATTGGAAACTAAATTCCATAAATGAGGTAATACAGTAGCTTTTAACCTAAATAGTCTACCATGATGTAACATAAGGACGTGAATATTAATGTATTATGACATTGTCATCAAACAGTGCTACTGCTCACCCCTGACCTATAACAAGTACGATGTCTATTCGTGATCTGCCATTGTTTTAACATAGTAGCAAATAGGTTGTAGTCATGCTGAAGATTCTAGTTTTGTATTTGCAAACTATTTGAGGAATTTTAAAACTGCTGAGTTGAAAAGTGTGGCTTTTACATTTGGCACTAATTATCCTATTGTGTCTTATTTAACTAACTAGGATGGGATGTCGTTAAGTCTATGTTGAAGGTAGAGAAATAAGTCATATGGTGCAACTTGGGAGCCTGTTCTTAGACGCAGGCTTCTCCCAGTTTTTTTTAAAGAATCAAGTTCACTGGAACGACTTAGAAGAGACTTCTGCCATACATCAAGAGTTGGTGACCAAGATGAAAGATGAGGTTATATGGATGATAAGAGGATATAGTACCTCCAAGAAGATCTATTGGGAATACAAATTCACTAACTTTTGATGTTCAAAAGTGGCTTTTTAAAGTCAAATAATGATCTATGGATAAATAGTTAATGCTGTGTATGTGTTTAGTTGCAAAGCCTTTATATCAATAAATAAATAAATCAAGGAACTGAAATACCAGATACATATTCCATTCAAGGATAAGCCTATTACTGTTGTCAATTAAAACACACATAATTGAAGGGCATGCTGTGTTTAAAGATGTAATTATCTCATGTAATCAAATGGACATAAAATTTGCATTAGTGAGTTACAGGTGCCTTCGATGACCTTAGAACTTATTCCTAGGATTGCAACCTATAATCATAGTAAGATCTTGCCGAGATTGAAGATCTATGTAGCAGAAATATTTCACATGCATTTGCTTCTTGACTCTATAAAAATTAAATGGTTGGTAACTACATCACTTGAAAACGCCTGGACCAATTTCATTTTTTTTTAATATTTGTATTGTTATTGTCCGAGTAAGGTTTTTAAGGAAATAAACAAAGAAAAAGGTAAGTAATTTGAAAAAAACTGAAAGTGGTTTATTCTATGGGATTTTTGTATTTATTGGGACAGAACAAAGTCTGTTGGGTCAGCCTGCACACAATAATAAAATACAGGGTGTCATTAATTCGGATACCCATGTTCTTGAATAATACTCCATCATTAACTCTTGAATTAAGGATAGGTAGTAACCTATCCTATGGATAGATTCCAGTAGGAATCTATCACTATCATTCTTTCTGTATTTCAGTTGAGATTCATCATCAGCAACATATCAACAACAACACAGTGCATTGAACCTAAACAAATAGATTTTAGCCTGTAACCTCTAGTAAGACATTTATAAATAAAAAAGCAAATTGAGAAATCCCATTTCAAATATGCCAAAAGGTTGACTTGATAGCTCGAAAAAGTTTCTGTAAGCAAACAAATGCTTCTAATGTAAAGTAAAAAAAAATTGTTGACAAAAACTCAAGTGGCTGATACACTTTCAATGGCTCAGCAACACTTGTGAATGACAGGTCATTAATAATCTACTTTATTAGCCTGATAAGAAAACAATTGTCACTTTCCAAACATTTTTTTGTGAAGCATTTGTTTGGTAATGTTATTGTAGCATTTTAATAAAGCAAAGTAGCATTAATGTTTTAAGTAATTAGGTAAGTAAGTAATAGGAATAGAAATAATAAGTCTCTCAAAATAGAAAGTAAATTGCTATTACATTAGTGCATTAATTGTACTTAGTTTTTTCATTATGCAACTTTCAGTAAAACTGGCATATTTTATTTTATGATGATACATAAGTACTTATGTAAAATACAGAAAATTATTCGATTCTTAAGTAGATACTTAATTATATTTTCACTATTCATATTTGCTGTCTAATTAGTTCACAATTCTTGACAATAGAATTTCATGTAAATTAGTAATAGCACTGTTATCATTTTAGTGTTATCAATGACTGAACTTTGTGTTTTTGTTTTTAAATTTTATAAAAAACTTTGGATTTAAAAAATTTCAACACAAATGATCAATAGCTACTCATATTTGAAATTAATCAATATTTTAAAAGCATTTAATTATCATTAACCTTACATTTATTGGTTACAAGCAGTAATTCCCAGACATTTTACACTCCTGCAATCCAATAATAACAATATTAAGAAAATGTTGTGCATTGAAATCAGTTTTATCTTATCAATCAAACATGACCACTACATCATGTTACATGTAACCTACTTCCTAACTTGTCTCCAATTGATAAGCTTCTTTCTACTACTAAGTTTGTGTACCTCACACTGGGGCACAAGTGTGAAATATTTTAGGACTGAAGCCAATAATACATACAGCACTGGGCCCGCGTGGTGGCTTATGGCCCATTACCTCTATCTTAGAGTAGGCCTGTGTCCTAGCAGTGGGAACATTATAGGCTGATTAAGTTATAGTTACTCACACCTGTTTCTGAATTGAGAATTAAAAATTGAGAACTTCTACTTAGGCATTACTTAAGCAAAGCAAACAATTTAAATTAAGGCCTACATTAAAGGAATCACTATAGTGTGGGCCTTAATTTAAATTGTTTTACATTTTCACACAAATTTATAATTTTGCGAGCTATCCTAAGTAATGCTAAAGAAGATATTTGATAATAATTCAGAAACCAGGTAGATAAATGCATGACTCAACATGCATTTATCAAAGAATGGCTAAGGCGAATATTGAGATGACAGCTGACATATGAAAGAAAAAGTTGTGCTTCCATGACCCTTTATAAATTTGGATAAGATCAGAAGGATGATAACATGATAGTCAACAACAACAGTTCAAAATAGAAAAAAAAACGTAGTCATACATTTTTAAAGCGGGATTCAAAAGTGAGCATTATTCTAGAATACAAGCTTGAATATTTCAACAACTGTTAACCTAATTAGAGTAATACTGTGTCAATAAATGTACCAAAAACTTTAGTATACACATAAAAATGTATGAGAACATGCTGACGCAGTACATCTGAATACCAGAATGTTGATAGTAAAAGCATGACAAAAAGGTTGATTACAATGTCCTAACTACAATCCTTTACCACAACTGTTAAAAAAAGCTATTCATCATAGACAGAAATCATATAGCACTCAAACAGTAGGAACTATCTTTATCATCATGATCTGCCTAGCCTTTTCTCAACTATGCGGGTCAGCTCCCAGTCTAACCGGATGCAGCTGAATACCAGTATTTTACATGGAGCAAGTGCATATCTATAGGAACTATCTTTATAAAAGCTTCAATATCATGACCAACACCAGGATGTGCATATTCAAAGAATACAAAAAATGTACACCATGTATGGAAAACTCATCTCATTTGTGTTGCAAATTATCATATTTTCTTAGAAAGTTAGAATTGCAATGCAAGCTGTAAAATAGCTACCATAGATAACAAGTAGTTTTGCTATACAGATAAAAAATAATAGTTTTCAGTAAAATATGTTTATGATTTGGAGGTTAATAAATTGCCCGAACAGTATGTAAGTACCAAATTATAATTAGATGATTGATGTGTGATAAAAAAGATTAATGTGATATTTTTTAGTAAAGAATTAATTTATTAGTATCTTTGCTTGCCTTTGGAGAAAATGAAGATCAAAAATAGACATCTAAAAATAATAATTCAAAGGTCTCTTGTAACTAACCTAATACTAAAACTTGTTTGATGTAAGTTTAACATTTTGCTGGCATTTATCAACTTACTCTGAGCAAAACTAAACTATCATCAATTGATTTCCTGTATATTGATTAGAGTGATAAAATCTTTTGGAGAAACTGCAGTTATACAATGTTCTTAACAAATTAAAATGTTATCAACAATGTTGCTAATTTGTTAACATATAAAACTCAATTTTATCTTAAAATGTTTCAAACATTACAACATAAATTGGTTAGTAATGAACTATCAATGTTGTGGAGTTTAAAAACACCATAAAATATTACTAATACTCATCACACTGATATTGACCATGCAATATAAGTTCTTTGAGAAAAGAAAAATGTCATGAATCACACATTTGACTTCCCACGTGAGACAATTGAAGGGATTTGTTATTGTGATGCTCGTAAGCAATGATCTAGCTAACACAACTGTGCGTACCTGAAAACAATCTTTTCATGACAATGAGCAGGAGCAACATGGACACATCAACTTCAAACTATAATGTTCAATATCGGAAAGAGCAACGGAACAAATGTACAGTGCAAATTAGAAAGTGTGTACTCATAACTAAATGTAAAGGTAATGGTAAACTCTGCTATAATCCCTAAATGTGCAACAAGATGTTATGGACAATAAACTTTTAACATTACCGCACAATTATATGAGTTAGCGGGTTAATCACCAAATAATAATCACTTCATGATAATTTATCAGTCACAGTTAAATTTCATATGGTATATCCAACATTAAACACAAATTAACAGCAATAACAGAATTCTAATTAAGAACTTTGGACTTTTGCCAGTAATTATATCCACCATCGTACAAACTAGTGAAAGTGATTGAAAATAAAAGCATTTACCTTACTTCCTATTACAGAATGTTATAGAACGGCGCTTCTAACGCGGCCTGCCGTCTCGTTATTGGTTGTATTTGCAGAATTTAGTATGAAAGTGACAGTTTGCAATATTGAGCTTAGATAGTAAATTACAGTTCATAATTAGTACGGTTTGCGACTAGCGTACTGGGATCGCCAACAGCTGATCAGACGGCTATATTAATCGTATCGAGTACGGAGCAAAAGTAGGCCAAACATCTAGACCAGAGCGCCGCGACGCGCCGCATCGCACGCGCCGATCTCACACCACACAACACCGCACAATCTCATTTTTGTTTACACTGTCAGCGTATCCATGCTTAACAACCTCCCAAAATCTGTCAACGTGACAACAAAATGATCGCTACTAAGCGGACACTAGCCCCAACAACAAAGACATGTCAGCTCGATGCTCAAAGATGATGGTAAATGGTAGTTACCTCGGTGGCCCTTGGCGGTTTTTACGCTTGTTATTCATGTCCGTTTCGCCTGCTTGCCCCGGCGGGTAGGCACCTTCTCGTCTGCGCGTAGGGACCGGAATTTTGGCTAATTATCACTTCTTTCTTTTACAACACAGTCCTTTCAACTTTCGCGGATGCACAAAAATGCAGTAGATATTAGGAATTAGCACTCAAAATGCGATGACAGGAATTCATCTATTCCACTAAAGTTGTTTGACATTTGCCAACAAATATAAATTAAAATATATTTGAGTACAAAATCGCAGTTCGATTTATTCTCGGGAACTAATCCCGGAAAATAAACGGGTTGGCAGATTTCTCGTGCCTGCAATCAGCGCAGGAATACAACATGGCGCTGTGACGTATTCATTAGGCGAATTGCAAATTTGTATAAACGCACTTTCCTATATTCAAACCACAACAAATAGTTTACTAAATGTGTAAGAAAATTTTAGGATAACTTTTTTAATAAATACCGTCATACAATAAATAGAAATAACTAATAGGGTCAGCGTTTGACCGACTTCCCACTTTAGAACTTTCAATATGGCGGATAGGTATTTGACTTTTAGTATTGCCAAGGTATAAATTAAAAAAACATAATAAAACAGGTCCACAAACAAAAAAATGACCATAGTTGAAAAGAATAATCGATTTTATTTAGAGAAAAACCGTAATATTTATGGAAACAGTAATTATGAGGCTTTTTGGTGGATAAAAATGTTTGTATGTTTTATGCGAAATGTATAAGTTAGAAAATCATCTAGATACTAAAAAACAATGTGTATAATATCTCGATTATTAATACTAAACTTTTACTGAGATGACTATTCATCTCATTCATATTTAAAAAAATGAAATCGCTATAGATTTCATTTTTTTTTTTAAAGGAGATTGACGTTTAGTCGATTTAAATGTTACTGTGTTATTGGCTTCTTTAGAACAGTACTGCAACATTAAAAATCTAATCGGGCTTTCCGCGCGCGCGCGAAATTTCATTCCTATCAATAAAACCGTCGAGTTTATTATTGATCGCCGCGGGACTAGGTCATCAAGATGAGTCTCAAAAACGGGGCAAAAATGTCTCAACGTGAAAAATTCGAGTTAATTAACTCTGAAGTGCGTTCTTTCTACGAATATTGTAAAGAAGCTGGCATGAGCGATGAAGAAATGGATTTGATTTGTCGGCCTTTGACGAATTCTGTGAGAAAAGCTACTATCAAGCGTTGGACAAGGGTGGTTCTGGTTTTGATTATGGGAATAGCGATTGGATACACTGTCAGCCAGACGGATACTTTCAAGTGGCATGCATCGGCGGTAGCCAGAATTGTCCTTATCAAATTGCTACCTGTTTGGGATTGGACCCCTTTGTATCACAATAAGTGTATGATCGCGCGACCAGCGGAACCTCCTAATGTGGACGGAGGCGCGTCAACAACGGATTGCATAGCATGTGAGGCAGTCAGTAAGTATCCAATTGTTATTGTAAATCTTATTGACTCGATATTGTTGGTGATTACGCTTGCCTCATACTACTATTCTGTCTAACTTGCGTTATTAGGGGAAGCACAGAGCATGTAACTTTAAGGGGAAGATATTTAGGTAGACGCACTTTTACTCGCACCTAATCGTTTCGAAAAATAGAAAAAGACGACTGCTCGGAAAGATCATTAAATAATTTTACAAGCGTAAATGCCATCAGAAATATATCTTTGTGCATTCGCTTGGATTTAAAACAATTTTTCTTTTCTTTTCCTCAGATGGCTAGGATGACGGAAAAAGATTGTTGAAAAAGTCTTGGATTTGCATACATAGCAGCACTAGCAGTATCTAGATCGCCTTTTAACTTTAATTTTTCATAGCACTATGTAGTGAGTGATATTTTAATGCTTTAATTATTTGTAAAATGTTCCTCTTACGTATGATCGGAAAAAAAATACGCTGTAGTTAGGGGTTTAAGTTGACCCATGAAGGCTCACTTGTAATGCTCTTGTACACAAAGGCATTATTATAAACTAAACTTTAACGCACAAGAAGAATAACAAAAGACAAAAATATATGTCATTGTGCACAAGAGCAATAATAGGTAATTTGAATGAAGTGTGGTTTTATATTTGAATATCTTTACAATAAATATTATAAAGTAGATGAAACCTAATCATTTTTTACTCGAACTTTTTTGGGCTAATTTAAATCCGCCTATAACAATTGACTGACCCCAGTTCAAAAGATAAATCAAGTGCCCAAGTCAATCTAATATAAAACACTCGCTAGAGGCGCAATAAAATCACTTGCGTAGACATCAATTTGCATCCGTGCGTGTCAAAACTTTCAATCATTGTACCACGTGGCGTTAGTCAGCAGAATTAGGCGTTTATGTAGCTACCCATGTGCCAAGTAGGATATGAAGGTCTGTCAAAATCTCAAGTCTGATCACAGCCCCCTGCTGGATGTAAAAGCCTCTAACGGCAAAAATAAATGAATTTCAAAAGAACTTAAAACTTAGGTACCTAATAATGCCAGTAAGATGCCTAATGTTCGTCGTAAACGTAATTAGTAGATGGTTAGCAGCTGGTAGCAAACGTGATTCTTCTTCAGGATTTCATAAAGTTGATGTCGACTGCAGTTGAAACAAACTTTTGGTAATGCAGTCTTTCAACCGTAATTTACACTTTTGTAATAACTCAGTAACGTTCAATAGAACGTTACTGAGAACTTTATTAAGTTAATTTCGCCAGTCAAGTTCAAGGTCTTCACCATAATATGCTTCTAGTAATTTATTGATTTTGTACTGAAACAACTTTTTTTTCCGCCACTTACTCCGAATGAAACCAATTTCCATTCAAATGAGATACTTAACTTCGTATTTGGTGTGCAGGCGTGTCCCATTTACATTTATCAAACATCTGTCGTCTCAAATTGAATTTATTCGATTGCATTGAATTGAACTGCTCAATTAGAAATCGATAGGAACCAGATAATCTTGTCCCTCTGAATTCAATTTTCAATATGATGTTGTCTTTTTTCCAGAAAACATTGCGCGTTTGTCTGACACCTCATACAACGAAGTTTTCAACCACCATCTCCTCCGCGGAGCGCCGGTCATTGTCGTGGATGCGCACTACGACTGGTCCTCACGCGATGAACTCAACCTGACCGGCTTGATCAGCGACGATGACCGACTCCGAGACTCAGTTCCTTGTAGGATCCTCACAAACATACGAATCGGTCGTCAGCCCATGGACTTGGAAGAAATAGTTTCTAGAATAACGAACACCGACATACCGAGTTGGTTTGTCCATTTTCAGAACTGCGATATTCGTGCGGTTAAATCCTTTAGGATCCTCGCACCTAGACCGTATTTCCTGTCCCCTCATATCCCTCCTTCCCATTTTAATTGGTTGTTACTGTCTAAGAACTATGATACTCATAGATTTAAGTATCTGGAGCTTGACATTGGGTTGATAATCATGTCCCAGTTGAAAGGCAAGACGTTCATGCAGTTGCGACCGCGCGCTCCCTGCGAAGATGACTGCTACACTCTAAACTTCGAGTTGTCAGAAGGGGAGACTCTCGTGTTGGCTAATTCCCTCTGGGAGTTCGATTACTTACCGGGCAAAGGGGAAAACGTGGCCATGATCACGGAAACCGATTGGAATGAATCCTAATGTACTTAGATAACTCGTGTGAATTGTCCTTCGTTAGTAGATAAATGAATGTGAGATGTGTACCGATTTGAATCGACAATTTAATTCCGAATTGCTATTTACCTATTGCAAAAATTAATTTACAAATGCATTCAATTCGTGTGCTCTTTGCAATCAATACGATCGGTACATATCCAGAATTAAGTATAGGGTGTTCAATAATCTAAGCTATGAGTATCTTTACAATACCAGAAATATAGAACGTTAAAAGAAATGAATCGAGATATGCTAGAAATTGGAGCTGTAATTATTGATCTACGTTTAAAAGAATACGAAAAGTCCTAAAAGATATTGTTTTGTCGCTCGTGAAATTGCTTAATACTGTGTTAAATTCCTTAGTTGGTTTTAAAAGATGGAATTAACAAAACTAAAGTTGGTTATGCTTTTCTCGGGCCAAATATTTTCTGAATGTAGGTATGCTTACATTATGTATATACCTCATTTGCATGCGGCGAGATAGACAGTTTATCATATACATAAATAGCTAATCGGTTAGTTATTGAAGGACGTGTCCACATATCAAGCATCGTTTACATTTCAAGTTCACTTCAATAGTCATTAAGTTAAATATGTACTGAAGGCGGACTTATTGCATGCTAATTTGCATATTATAAGTCCATAAAACAGTATGTTATGTGAGCATTATATGATGAATTTGTGATGTTGGTGACCTTTTTATAATTTGTCCAAAAGAAGTCTCATTTTTATGTGAAATAAATATTCAATAACGATTTATTAAGGGCCTGCTCAGTATCCAAATCTACCAGATAAATTATAAAAGAAACAGAATAGTATGTAGACCGTTATCTGCCACATAAGTTAACTGGAACTTATCTGCAGGTGGCGTAACAGGCCATTACTATTTTATGCAAAAAAATACATACGTAGTACTTAACGTAAATTATTTCTATTTTATTTTATAGGTACGTACGCTTGCGAACCGGTAGGCGAACAAATCCTCCACCTTTTACCGATAAGCCCGTCGTCAGTACATAGGCGTATAATTAGATTAAATTATAATTGAAACAACACACACAATGTATTTTCTGCACAATGATATCGTAATATAGTTAGTTAAGTAATGTTTTGATCGGATTCCGACTCTGATTAAGTACCTCAAGTATTAATAATGATACATTATATAATTGAAGCAACAATTTTGTTTTGTTTACCAATATCCTAACCAATTTTATAAATGCGAAAGTGAGTTTGTTTGTAACGTTTTCACGCTAAAACGGCTTTACAGTTTTGATGAAATTTGGCACATGTGTAGACCATGACCTAGAATAGGATACTTTTTATCCCGATATTCCCACGGGATCGAGACTTACGTGGGTGAAACTGCGGGGCGCAGCTAGTCAGAAATAACAAAAACAAAATAGGATTATCTATCTATATCACGATGAATACACTCGGCATTCTCGTGTCGGACAATTACAATTTAGGTACAATCACTCGGCTATGAACTGAACAGTGGAGTAGACAATGGTGCCGATTCTGTTGTTCACAAACCAATCTAAATTTAAGTTCAGTGCATCTTTTTCTTTCTATTTCATTAAGAAAAGGACAGAAGATAAATTTTAGTTTAAAAGTCCTGTCAAATTAATCAGCTTATACCTTAATCATAATCAATTAGAATGTCTTATGAACCAGCGACTGTTCATAGGAAAAATACACTCGAAACGACAATAAATATATAATCGTGGATACCGCTGAGCGCTTACATGCAAACGGCTTCTAGTAGGCGATCGTTTGACGAGTCGTTGAGAGAGACATTTAGTCTCTCTCTCTCCGCCTTTTGCATTTATATACTTACAATATATATACAAATAATAATGTATAAATATACAATATATAATTACGAAAATATGAGCTAAGCTCTTGTAGGTGTAGCATCTCCCAGACCTTGATATTGAGAGCCAACTTCATCAAAACCTTTTACACCGCGGACTTCACTTTTCATTTGAGCGTATTCTAATTATCCGGGTTCTTTCCTTCAATATTTCCCTCCAAAACGTGGAAACAAAAAAATACATTAAAAAAACTCCTGTTAAAATAACAATACTTTATTCACAGTACAATTATTATAAATTAATTAGTATTAATTATTATAAATTAATTAGTACTATTCTTTCAGTCCGTCTTCTCTTTATGAATGGGTTTGCCTCTGAACCAGAGAAGCAAGTTCTTCAGTGACAGAACAACCGGGAACATGATTGGTAGAAACAATGGAATGTAGATCGCGTACCTGGAAACGAAAATGACATTTTGGATGTTGCTTTTAACCTATAAATGAGTATACTGCTTCACGTAGGAAAGGTTCTGTTTCAAAAGTAAAAATATATAAAACATTACTACGAAACATTGAAATACAAAAGCAAAGGTACCTACACCATAAGCCACTTTACATCAAACGTGTTTTTTTAATGCGAAATTGACAACTTAATAGGTCCGTTTTTTTAAATTAAACGGTTGAGCCACCATTACGGCAATGGAAGGCAATGGAATACCAAGGGGTATCGTATTACACCCAGTTACTGGGTTGAGGAGGTCAGATATGCAGTCGCTCCAACTCCATGTCAAATACTAGTATTCAGCTGCATCCGGTTAGACTGGAAGCCGACCCCAACATAGTTGGTGAAAGGCTAGGCAGATTTTTTTTGTGAGCAGCAGTAAGACCTTTCAATCCATACTCACTTCTGATCATCAGGGAAGTACAGCAGAGCCAACAGACTGGGTTCCATGAAGGCTGTCTCGGCAGCTGAGAAGGCGCTCTGTGACATCTTGTAGGCCTCCACTAGCGCCCCCTTCTTCATCAGCTCACTGGCTTGTTGGATGCTGTCAACGGCTGAGTTGATTGAAGCGCCTACTTCATCGTTGATCACGATGTTTGAGATTTGACCTGGCAAGGGTTACAACAATTGTTGTTTTACTGCTGAGTGCTATTTGTATGAGACAATGATGGCTGTAACACGGTCCCTAGGAAGAAACGAATCACGGGTCCAGTGAAAAAATCAGTTCTTTACATAATCAGCCTATAATGTTCCCACTGCTGGGACACAGCCCTCCTCTCTATGAGAGGGAGTGGGCCGTAATCCACCACGCGGGCCCAGTGCGGGTTGGAAGATGTCACATGTCTTCGAATTTTTGGTTCTAGGACATGCCGGTTTCCTCACGATGTTTTCCTTCACTGTTTTGAGAGCAGTGGTGATGAAATTATTTACACAAAGTAAAGCGCCTGTCAGGGTTCGAACGTACGATCTACAGCTCGTAAGTCGCGGCCGTTACCACTGGGCCACCACTGCTCTTTCTCATATCTTAATAAAAGTTAATCCTTTTAGGCAAAAAGCAGTACAAAATCGTGACCGATGGAGAGTTAGCAGTCCTTTGCCCCAGTGCTGGGCAAAGGCTTTCCCCACGTCACGGTCACGGGTATATTTGTTGAGCAAGTATAATATCTCCTTACCGAGTAGTTGCGCTAAAGACTGCAGCGTCCTCTCTGCCGATGTGAGTTGCTCCAACGTCCTGATGCGGAGCAGGTTATCGATCTCCCACTGGCGAGGAGTTACTGAGCGCAGAGGTTCCAAGTGACCGCCTTCGATGTGTTCCTGAAACGAGAAATGGTGTATTTCTTTATTGAACTGCTTCTTTTAAATCCCTGAAAAAATTATCATGGGAACTGGACATCATAAAATTGCTGTAAGAAACCACGTCAATAAAGTAAAAAAAAAACGACTATGGTCCTATCATTATTCGTATCGCAAAGTGCAAAAAAAATTGTCACTGCAATTTAGCACTTGCAATTTTAATAATATTTTATTTAAAATAATTTCGCTTATTTTTATTCTCGTTGGTACTAGTAGTATGATAAAAGATAATACAATAGTTTCCATTAACCAGAACCAATTAACCAGAAAGCCAGGTTGGTGGAAATGAGGAAGCTTATTATCAAGTTCCTATATTGTATTTAAATCGGCCATCATCCAGTTACATCCTAAAATCTCTATTTGGTCGTCCACTCACCGCATCAGTGATCCCCAGCAGTTTCCTGAGCTGTGATATGAAGGCGCCCATCACGACTCTCACGTTGGGTCGCCAGGTGGCGCTAGTGTCGCGACAGTCGCCTTCACTGGGCCCGCCCAGCACCACGCCTCCCCATTTAGGAGACATGAAGGCTTGTACGTGGGATTGGACCTTTTGGTCTGTGGAATTATGGATGGAGTTTGTGAAAGAATGCAAAAGTATTTATTTAAATGTTTGTTTTTGTTTATTTTGGGTGGAAAAGGAAGGTTAAATGAATTAACATTATAGCAGTGTACATGAGTGTACCCCAATACCTACCCGACAGATTAATATCAATCATATAGTAAGTATTAAAAATTTAAAGAACTAGAAATAATAAATCGGGCGAGCGGTGGGTTAACCGTATGAGTTCCTTGTATGTGTCAATGTATAATGTGTATTATTTACTAGTAAATAATAATAAAAAAACAGCAGGATCCAATTATTAATTTTCTGACTGGAAATTTCCTGTAATTGATTGATTTCAGAAATAAACTCACCATTGCTATCATATATGACAAGTGGCGCCCTCTCGCACGGCACGGCGTACAGCGCAAGGTTTATCGTGGGTAGTTCTGACACGTGCGTGGCCATGCGTTCTTCTAGCTTCGTCAGTAGCAGGTGCAGGCGGTCTTGACGGACAGCGAAATGGCGGCCGAAATCACTGATGTCTTTTATCTGAAAGTACAACATTTTGAATTATCTGTAGCTGCGTATTGCCTTGAACGTGCTGGCATGTGAGTGTTGTAGGTTGGTTGGAATCTAGGATGTACTACCTATAGGTATAAATTACTAGCTGCGCCCCGCGGTTTCACCCGCGTAAGTCTCGATGCCGTGGGAGTATCGGGATAAAAAGTATTCTATGTCCTATTCCAGGTCATGGTCTACCCATGTAGCAAATTTCATCCACATCCGTTCAGCCGTTTTATCGTGAAAGCGTAACAAACAACCAAACAAACAAACTCACTTTCGCATTTATAATATTAGTTAGGATAGTTTGACCGGGTTGAAATGCAGTCAGTCCAGGTTGGAATTGCAGTCGCTGTGGTCTCGCAGGTTTATCCGAAGCTTTATTAAAACGTCGTGTTTTTAACAAAAAGTTGACAACTTTTGTCGTCAATATCAAAACGTAGATTCTACAAAATTATGTTCACTCACCTCCTTGGCTTGGAAATCGAAATCAATAAGATGTAGCCACTGCGATTTGAGCGTAAAGTTGTGGAGAACGCTCAGCTCATCCACGAACGATCCGATGTAGTCTGAAGACGAAGAACGTACCATAGTAAACAAATATACAGTCCAGTCGAGAGAATGCGTTCTCACACCTGTCAGTTTCATACTAACGAATATCCTTAATACCAAAAAACCGTGTCTAACAGTTGTTTAGCCTAAACACCTTTTACACATGACATTTCTCTAAGGAGTTTGACATAAAACTGACATTAGACACGCGTTGATGTTTTACGAATTTGATCCTTATTACTAAGTACTAGAAATTGTCCAACTGACAGGTGTCACGAACGACCAAGATAACATAATACATTATCCTCAAAGGGGTAGACAAAGGTTACCTAATTTTATACCAGTTATGTTTAAGCCCCATGTTAAGGGGCAAGTCCTATGCCTGTCCCTTACCTTGGATTAAACTGACTAACAATAGCATGAGCATAGGTCTCGCCTAACATTTGGTACATGTTGTATGCCTTAAACCCTTTACCAAATAAATGTAGTTCCTTTCTTCACATAGTCTTCATTCAGGCACATATTCAGACCGTGAGAAATCATTCTCCTGCCCTTATCCCAATTAGAGGACTAATAGAGAAGTATGGAAGAAAAACATTACCCTCCTTCTGGGGCAGTCGGGTAAAAAGACATGTTGCGCTGAGCGTATTTGCGCTTTTTTTCATAATTTTTTCTTCCGTAGTTCTCTATCAGTCGTCACTTACTTTCTAATCAAATCATCTCTCACAGTCCAGCCATCGTTTGCAGACTGTGGGAGAAAACATAATGGAAAAGCCCTAATAATAACACGTTGTCCAGCCTCGGGATCAAAACCAGGACCCACTTGCTCGGCAGCCGCGCTTGTCTCTACTAGACCAATGAGGCAGACAAATCAAGCATTCTTGCATAATATTTTTAATTAATACCTAGGTACCTAGATGCAAATAATAATGTAAATTACTTTTTTATTACGTCGCATATGTTAATCTTTGATCCAAAACCAGCGATGTCGACAAATAGATTAATATTCCTATTACGGAAGAGTTCAAATTAAATACATTATTTATTTAAAATCAGTGATATATTCACTGATTTAAGTTAATGTTTAAAGAATGTTGTTGTTTTACGCGGCTTTACGAATTCTTCCAATGTCAAAAGATTTATATTATCAGCATTTAGTTTTGCCACTGCTGGGACACAGGCCTCCTCTCGGTGAGAGGGCGTGGGCCGTAATCCAACAAGCGGGCCCGGTGCGGGTTGGTAGATGTCACATGTCTTCGAACTTTTGAAAGAAGAAGACAAAGCGTTGTGTAACTATACAGGCGCTATACAACGATTATTAGTAAGGCGGTTAAACACAATATAAGAGTACAATTATATAAATAAGTACATCAAATTACCTTCAACAGCCTCCCCAGTATCAAGTTCCACCATCAACGCATCAGGTCTAGGGTGTACCACAGACAGTACAATATGGTATCCGCCTCCGGGAGGGAACCTCGTCTGTCGGGCTGTATCGGCTGCTTCCGACTTGGCACCTTCCACCACGGAGGTTTGGTAGACTACTCGTTTGAGCGCTTCCACGACGGTTTTTGAGGCTGTCGGAATAAGCGAGTTTTTAAATGTTTTGGCTAGAATATCCAGTCGGTTATGTTCTTGTTCATAAAGTTAAATTAATAGTTGACCAAGGTTGACTGGTAGAAAATGCCTATGGCATTAAGTCCGTCTGTACATTTGTGTGCTTGAAGTATTAAATAAATAAATAAAAAATCGTTGTGAGGGGATTTTTATTAAATCTATGTGACGTTTGTAACTCCATTTTATAAATGTAGAAAAGCATGAATATAGATTTGAATAAGGATTCCTGCTAAGCATCGATTAACGGTTACCTCACACTGACATGAAAATTCTCGATACTGAACTAAATCACGACTGAAATAGAGTTGAAAATAGCATGCATGAACAAATGCAACAGGGAATTATCTCTTGCACGCTATTTTCAACTCTATTTTAGTTGAGGTTGAGTTTATAATCAATTTTTCAATGAAAACTGTTCAAACTCGCCGCTCAGTGTGCACTGACCGTTGAGGCACGATTCATAGAGTAGTCTTTGACTTTGCTAAGAAAAGTAAGCGTTTTATACAAATATAAACCTTATTTTTTAAGCAAATTCATTGCTTGCTGTTCATATTCGTATAAGCGAATGTGAGCAAGGGTCGCAAACGAATTTGAACGTTAACATAATAATACGTAGGATGTTCATATTCGTATGCGGTGCCTACTCTACTTAGCAAAGGCGCCATATTTATAGACGAGATAATCTCGACGATAAGGCTGCCTGTCCACTGGAGCGGAGAAGAGCGGAGACTCTCTTCTCTGCTCCAGTGGACGGGCAGCCTTAGTCATGCTGTGCCTTCAAATTATCGCCGCGATGATATCGCCGTGTGGAGATGATTCATAGAATAGATAGATAGATAGAATACTCTTTATTATGTACACCATAAAAATTACAGACATAAATTAGAAATTTTACATAGGGTGACACAATGGGCGGTCTTATCGCTAAAAGCGATCTTTTACAGACAACCTTTGGATGGATTAAAGTAAGAAGGAGAGACAATACTGCAGGTAGTCAGTGGTGTACCGTTTACATATACAATAAATACATACACACATAAAGCATTATCTTATCTATATAAATATATATAATATATACATAGTTAGATATATATATATATAACAATAAACATGTTTAAGGAGAGAGGAAGTGTTTTTTCACTAGAATTTTAAAAGTGGACAAAGATTGAGCACGCCTAATCGACACGGGCAAGGCATTCCATAACCGTACTGCTTGGACAGTAAAAGATTTGTCATAAAAACTGGTGGAATGCATCGGCATCTCTAGTCTCAAGTTTTCCGATGACCTCAGGTATCTATTATGTGTGTCATGAAGGAACTTGAAACGTTCTTTGAGATAAGAGGGGGTTGTAGGATTGAACAGAATACTGTAAAGCTGAAATAAGATATGGGCATTCCGGCGAAGACGTATGGGAAGCCACTTGAGTTTTGTACGAAAATCAGAAATGTGATCATATTTATCATATCATATCATAGAGTTTCTATTGAATTTGATGGCACGGCGTCTCTCACCCGTGGAGATGGCGCCATAGCCATAGTAAAGTAAAAGCGCGCTCTGTGAATCTTGCCCTTAGAATTCGGTCGATGGTCTAGAAGTAATTTTTTAATTCAAGTGTGCAAGCAGCTCAGCGCCAGTATGAAAAGCAATAAGACGTTAATATTCCTTGCATGCATTTTATAGCATATCAAGGGGGTCGAGAACGAACGCGTGGAATAAACGTAACGTAAATACGAACGATTTAAAATAGGTACTCATTTCGCACATAATATTTAATTAGTTTAAAGAATTTAATCCTATCTATGGCCTATGGGTGACATTTATTGTGCTTGGCACAAAAAATAAACCAAAATGTTATAGGATAGTTTTCGATTAATCATCATTCTCTTGTCTTTATCCCAATTTATTTGCCGTCGGCGCAACATGTCCCTTTCTTCCATACTTCTCTATTACCCGTGATCTCGGTAGTCACGCCCTTTCTAGCCATATCATCTTTCACACAGTCCATCCATCGTTTCTTTGGTCTTCTCCTACTCTTAAAGCCATCGTATCGACATTCATACCCAAAACTTTCCTCACATTTTCCTCATTCCTTCGCATCACATGCCCCCATGACAACAAATTACGCACAACTTTACAGTCACCGGTGCCACTTTCAGGCTTCCTCTTATGTACTCATTTCTTATTCTATCCATTCGTGTAACACCACACATCCCTCTATTTTCGATAGAAAACCGTACGAATTTACGTTACGTTTACGTCGCGCGTTCGGCTAGAACCTAGGTTCCTATATTACCTGTAGCATCTCTAAAGAACATGACCCTCTCTCCAGCCAGCCAGGTGTCCTGGAACAGCGGTTTTCTCTGCACCACATAGAAGCTATTGTGCTTGCTCAGGTCGTAGGCAGCCGCCACTTCTTCCACCGCCTCGTGCTCATCAGCTACGGAGTCCAGGGTTGAGTGCAGTTGTTTGGAGATGATGGATTTGGTTATCTTTAGTTTTATTACGTCTGGAAATAGAAACGATCATAGGTACAGTGCAAAGTGCAAGTCAAAGAGAGAGCGATAATTTATTTTGTAGAGAGTCTTCATCTTCTCGCTCATCTTCCAATATACTTATTTGTGGTCGCCCAGTATGTACCTACGTTATTTTTTCTATACTCATACATATCTATGAACCGAGAAACGATATATATTGATTCAGTGAAAATTCTAGGTATACAAAATGTATAGAAGCGACGATACGCCACCCCGGTAGCGTCTCGCCCGCGCCTCGCCAAATGTATTTTGTATGAAATATGAAAGGAGCGGCGCAACGCCCGTGCCGCACCGGTGTTGCCTCGCCCACGCCTCTCGCCTCTTGTATGTGTCCTGCGTCTTACATTTACTTAGGTAAGATAGATTTATTTATAACTCACCAGAATTTTCAAAGGCTCTCTCAATGAGTCCGACGATCTCCGCAGCAGTCGCTTCATCGTTAGCCAAAACCGTTAGTTCAGTTGTTATCGAATGCGACAACGTATCGAACGAGCTGATCTTGTCGTACGGTAGAGATACCCTGGAATGAGAAACGGTTTAAAACAAAATTTTGTTCTAGGCCAATGATTTAAATCGTTAGATTCGTCCTACCGCGTCAAAAAATGGCTGCGCTTTTGTTTCGTTTTGACACCTATGTCATGGATGGAAACGGTAATAATATTGTGTGAGCTCACTCATCTCAATATGGATACTTTTTCGGGCGACTTAGTACGGTGAGGGCAAATCTAACAATTTAAATCTTTGTTCTAGGCTAAAAGAGATACGATAGCAAATTCCTTAGAAGTACTTCTTTAGGTAAGGTTTTCCCACGGTCGGTGAGTGCATAAGTACTGATAAGTATTGCGCATTGTCTGGTTAATGGCGAAGCTTCGCGATACTAAAGCCATTCGAGGTGTCACATTCTTCTGAATTTAACCGAGTAGGCAGGTAGGTGTCACATGTTTTTAAGCCGATGCTGCATCCTATATGTTTGCGTCTCTTGTCTCGTCCGATAGTTTTGGTGTTTCTTCGATGTCACATATTTGTGCTGCCACTGTACCTATACGGCATTCACAAATGATCACATATATTTGCCGTCATCTTGACGAACATATCAGATATTATTGCTGATCTGTCTATGCTTGTGACTGTACCATAAAATCGCATGGAATTCTGGCATGAAAATTTTCTTTTCTGCCTTGGTGAAGGTTAACAGAAGCCGCATTCAATTATTA
Source organism: Lithophane socia (assembly GCA_947522985.1). NCBI lineage: Eukaryota > Metazoa > Arthropoda > Insecta > Lepidoptera > Noctuidae > Lithophane > Lithophane socia. The sequence goes on along the minus strand of OX383271.1, from coordinate 7,394,149 downwards.
AATGGCAAAACTTGCGTTTGATTATTTTATGCCATTTAATGGATATTGCACGCGTGACACTTGCATGCGATTCTTGAATGGCAATCATTGAACGTGCTTTATGGCATGCGGCGGCGCGAGTGTCAAAGATGAGGTGGCAAAGTGAAAATACACCAATTTTCAAAACTCCTGGAAAACTTTCCAGGTAAAACTACCAAATGACTGGACTGTAGCCAATTTTGAATTGAGAACTTTCTTTACCATGTTCTGAATAACGTTTATAATACAAGTAAGAGCTTGTTTGGGTTTGTACTGAGGTTAGAACTCGTTCGAACTCGACAGCGCTCTGTCTTGATTTTTTATTTGGTCTGAGCGAAAACATTTGATTTCTACTGTTTCATTAAGCTCCTACAAAAATCGGCTAGCGATTGTATGCACGAACGCATAAACGCGAAGGCAACGCATGCGAACGCTCGAAGCGTTACTTAGCAATTGCTTTAGCTTAAACGTAGTATTATAATATCTGTGGCTTAGACATGTTCCCGTCTCTATCTTGTTGCACTTGTAGGATAATACACGCTAACTTAAGTTTGTAGATCTCGACCTTAGTACCTACGTAGTTCATGACGATACGGGAGGAGTGAATAAGCTAAAATCGATTTCTCGAAGTAGTTTTGTAATTCAATCTGTGCACTTCCAAGTCAACCAATCACTTAGTTTTATTTATCCTATCACTCAGCTCGCTTGGCGGTAAAAAAAAAACCGTAAAATGAAGGACATTGAAGGTTGGCCATAAAATGCATTATCTAAAGTAAATAACGAATAAAAATGTGTCAAAAGGTTATCGGCGGTCATATAGCAATTTGGGTGATAAGGGAACGAATCATAAGAATCATATGTATGTCATAAAATTTTGGTTGGTATCAATAAAGAGTTTTTATCAGTTATCAGTAGTACCTGAAACCCTGAGATGGTACGTGAAGGTACGTGATCATGGTACGTGAAGCTCTCAGGGCGTGTCTGGCTAATAAGTATTTTTAGAGGTATGAGGAACAGGGTGTAAAGTTCACAGTTCACTCATTTTCTATAGAAAAAGGAGGATCCTCCGACCAGACGCGTGTCGTGTCTGGCGGGCAACTGCCCAACGATTGATGTCGGAATCTTGTATATTTATATGTCCATCGTGCGGTAAACTCTAATTGCGCGATGCAGGATTTATGTGACGTCATGTCTTTGATGCGTAGTTCGCATGTGGCGATGTAGATGCCGCCACATATTTATTAGTGAGACATGCGGCTCGCGGTCCTTGCATACCTACTCATTTTGCTTCATACACTATATCCCGTAATACCTACCTTTTTCCCAGAAATAGTTTACTTTGGCAGGGGTTTGGCTTTGGGGCGAGCCTATGAATTGCCATTGGAAAGACAAACTCAGTGCAGTGCTGCTATTGAGAATTTCCCGTATGAAAACCCCAATCGCACTGCGAATCGTAGATAGATAGATAGATAGAATACTCTTTATTATGTACACCATAAAAAAATACAGATACAAATGTAGAAATTTAACATAGGGTGACACAATGGGCGGTCTTATCGTACTTCCTGATCTCATATTTCTACTAAGATATACTTTGTTTGCTTAAATTTTGCTGATCAAGTACTGCTAGGTATCTTTTTGTATGCACGTGTGTCTGTGACAAATAAACCTATTTTTCTTTCTTTCTTTCTTTCATGGCCACAGCAGACGCACTATGGACCATAAGACCAAATTTACTAGCAGGTTGCATTGCATCCTGCCAGGGTTGCGGGAAAGTCCGAAAGGGCCGACCTTGGCAACAGGCAACTGAAGGAACACGGGTGGGTTTTAGTCAGTAAAAGTCTGACACGCCCTTTCGCTCAGCCCAAAGCGGGAGAAGTCAATTGATGATGGCCCACAAAAACAAAAAAAAAGTTTGCTTTGCATGTGGTTGTTGTGGCTCTAATGGACATGTCTTACCTGTAGACTTCCGTAGTCTTCCACCAGAGAGGCAGCCCGATGATTATGAGCACCCCCACGAAGGAAGCACTCGCCCACATCCGGTTGGACTCTGCAAGTAAACATCATTATAACATTATTAATTAATCTATCTATTTATGCATACAGTATGTTATCTACCGAAGGGCGTTCCCGTTAACCTGCAATAGTATAGCGTCTATACAGGGTTATTGGTACAAATATGAAATCGCGAAAAAAAAAAACAGCTGTTCCGTACATTTATACAACATGTAACAGAATAAGCGCAAGACCTGAAAGTAGTTTGCTCAGAATCGGCTTCTGAATCGATTTCCATCATTATTTATATGTGTTAATTTTTCAAGAAAAAAATCTTTTCTTTAACTGAAATTAGAACCACCGCGTCTTACCAAGGTAATAAGATATTTTATTTAAGGAAATTTAAGCCTTATCTCAAAGGAATAAAGCCTATTCAAATGCATAAACAAATTTGTAATACGCTCATAGCTATCCTATGTTTCATGTTTAGTCAGGAAGTCTATTTTGTAAAAAAAAACTAGGTGTCGTTTAATTAAATTAAATTACAGATATTATTTTAGTCTTATAATTTAATATTCTAATTGGGGTGTATGAGCTCTTGCGTTTATTCCGTTACAGGTTGTATTCGCATAACTCGTCAAAATGTACGGAAAAGCTTTTTTTTTCGCGATTTCATATTTGTTCCCATAGTAAAAGTTGTTCATAATGATGAGTACAATGACTCCTTAAGAGGTTGTTGGTGTTTTACCAATAACCCTGTTTAAGCTAAAAAAAAAATACCATAAAAAAGTTTTTTTTTATAGTAAAATATTCACAAAATATATTAAATTGATACGGAAAAGAAACACTCTGTACACGCACACGCGCATGTACAGAGTGTTTCTTTTTCTTTTTTGATATGTGCTTAGCGTCCACACTTTCCTCAAATTACAGTATTATCGTTTTCCTCGGAGTTGAAGATATCTGCCGGCGAATCCTGCAGTAGGACACGGTATTGTACACACGGCTACACATCAAGCTATACATTTCCAGTATAAGCTGACCTCGCATTGTACGGAAATCCTATACAATACGAGATCAGCTTATACTGGAAATTTTTATCTTGATGTGTAGCCGTGTGGGTACGTTACGATTTTACGAAGGACATGACTGTGTTCCGTGTTCATTATTAGTATTACACCGGTCAGTGGTTACCATTCGGCTCTTTTGATTTGTAAACATTAGCAGAATACAATGCGTGTCACCTAACAATGACATATGAAATACAACACACGCATGCCTGACACACGCGTAGGTATGTTTACTAAGAAACTATATGCCGGAGTATTACGGTTTAAGAAGAATTTATTTCGCTCAAAAAGAATACAATTATTCACTTCTATGAGGAAAAACATAATAATTAAGTTAAGCGACGGTTTCGCTAGGTTTAAACTAAAAATTAGGTTTTGAAAAATGTAAGAAATATGTTATTTAATTATAATGTGGATAAATGATAACAGCCACACCGGTCGATCGAAGGTTAAGCAACGCTTGCCGTGGTCCGTTTGTCCGTGGATAGGTGACCATCTATTAGGTACAGTCGAACAAGCTAGCTCGACTGTACATATTCCTACTAGGAATATGTACACAGGCTAGGAATTTCCTAGCCTTTTCTAAAATAAAATATGTTTGGGTCGGCTTCTACTCTAACCGGATGCAGCTGAATAGTATTATACATGAACCGATTGCATTTCTGACCTCCATTACCCAGAATTATGACTGGAAAAAAAAACAACCGATCACTAAAAAAAACACTGAGTATTGTGTGAAAAGTGAAAAAAAATTCTTTAATTTCGGAAGTCGGTGTCTTTGTTTTTAAATTTTAGTTTTTTGCCACTGTTGTGGTAGGTACGTACCCCACACAAATTCGTTTACCACTTCCTGCTATGTAAATAACAGTGATGGAGTCAACTAAGATATCGGCTACATACGCAAACTGGGAAAAATACGTAATTATTGAAGCTAACTCAAAAACTACGCAAGTAAAATTAATAAATTTTATATGGGACCACCTCTGAAGCATGACCTACCAAACAAAAAAAGAATCATCAAAATCGATTCACAATTGGCGGAGTAATCGCGTAACATACACATATTAAAAAAAAAACATACAGACGAATTGAGAACTCCTCCTTTTTGAAGAACTCGGTTAAAAAGAAAATACATACAGACTTATTGAGAACCTCCTCTTTTTTGAAGTCGGTTAAAAATAATACAAATATTCCATGGGTAATATACACTGACTAATTGTGTTAGCGACCTATTAAGTAAGCCTATATTTAGTTTTGCGGATATCACGATGATACGTCCTCAGACCAAATCAAAAACCAAGACAGAGCGTGCTGTGAACAATACAGTAAAGCATGCCAAAACTACACCTCGGCTCTGTGCATACACGCTCACACGCGCACATTCACAACCATTTACAATTAAACTGCGATCAAACTACACCTTACTAAAGTGCACACATGTTTACGAAACCGTCACTTTTGACAGCAGCGCTCTGTATTGGTTTTTATTTGGTCTGAGGATACGTCACAGTTTTAAGCAGCCTTGGCAAGTGCAGTAACCTTCGGGTGTCTTTTGTCATATGGGTTAAATTAAGTATTTGCGGAAGCTTTGTTACCCGACTACGGCGAAGAAAAAAGGAGGGTTATTCATATTTCTAACCGACGAAAAAACAAAGGAGGTTCTCAAGTCAACGCGTACCTAAAGGCTCCTGCAAACTGGCGCGATATCGCGCCTGTTTGAGGGAAAATGTATATATTTTTTTTATGATCATGCATCTTTTTACTGAATAGTCTGATTTCAACAATTTTTCTTTATACCTCGAAGTTGGTCCCATGTAAAATTGAAAACTAAAATCCACGCCTTAAGGGTACAAAAATTGGGGTTGATCGATTTTTCACCTACTGAATTTTCAACGGTGACCCGATTTTGTTGAAATTTCGCACACATACCTATTTAAGGTAGTTCTAATGACAAAACCAGTCATCATCAACTCCAGGTCTTCAACCTGGAGTTGATCTGATGATGGAGAAGGAAATCAGCCGCGAGAGCTCCTCTTCAAAACAATCGACGCAGAAATGGCGCGTGCGCATCTATTAAAAACTTCGTGTTAAATTGCCCTCAATTACCACTCATTCGCCTGCTTAACACCTGACCTTTGTTATTGATACCGTCACCACTAGGCATCATGAAATACCAGGATAACAGAACCCTGGACTCTTGAACTATTTAAAGAACCTGGCCGTGAAGATGGAACTTCTAATTTTAAAAAGGTTTGCTTTGTAGAGCGTCGTCTCCCTCACTCATACCCCTGTGACTGTCTCTTTCTAAACCTCTGGTCATATTTTCTGAGGGGTAATTGTAAGAAGTAAGGGGTCAATTTATACTGGAACCATTAATGTGCCACGCCTACAAATTGAATTGAAATAAATATGTTTGAAGTACTGAATTTAGATACTAATAAACTATAGCTGTTTGTTAGTTGATAGCTTCCATGCGTCTGGGTGAAAGATTTATCTCAATGTGAAAGTCAAATGAAAGAGATTGGTGCATCAATGGCTACTTTGAAACGTGATGCATCTTTTATCGCCTACCTTTATTTTGTTTCTGGATCAATTAAACCAGTTACGTGCCATCTATCACGAAAAGCAGTGTACTGAGTATTGCATCATAATTTAAACAATGTAATTGTAGGCCATTTGAAAAATATGTGTCATTAACGGCCTCATAAAATTCATATCTGTATGCGCAGGATACAATTCGGCCCGCCATTTTTCGTTCGAGTTAATAACTGCGGCGGTGATTAACATCGTGAGGAAACCGGCATGCCTGAGAGGTTTCTCGACAGCATGTGAAGCTAAGTCAGAGGCGAGAAGCCATAAGCGGCTTTAAAACTCTGACACCATTTTAGTCACTAACCTAGCGGGGAAGTCCGAAAGGGATACCGGGACCCTTGGCAACAGGCAACTGAAGGAACACGGGTGGGTTTTAGTCAGTAAAAGTCTGACACGCCCTCACGCTACGCCCAGAGCGGGGGAAGTCATTCATCAGAAGAAGATAAAAAGAAAAGGTTACTTACTAATCACACGAAAAGAAGAAGGCGGCGGCGGTAAATGGTCATAGACATATTATGATAATAATAAGTGACACACAGGAAAATATTAGATGCTACAAAAAATAAAAGTTAAAAATAGATACTTAAAAACTCTGAAATCGCCAAAAAATAATCAGCTGTTCCCTAGCTGCTGGACATAGGCCTCTCCCAGGTTGCGCCACAATACCCTGTCCTCCGCCTTCCGCATTCAGTCTGTCCTAGCTAACTTTATAAGGTCGTCATGCCACTACGCTAGTAATTGATTTAAATCTCTCTTGACAGAACACATAGACCTTCTATTTGATAACCGTATCAGCGTCACGGCTTATCATCACTCTATCGTCGCTATCATCCTTTACTTTAAAAGTAGGCCTTTCACTAACGGAAGTAACATTCATATCTGGTTATAACGAGTGTCTAAGTCATAGATAAATAGTTATGGTTACAAATGAGGGTAGAAAGACTGCATAATCTGTGCGACATCTATTTTAAGTGTCGACTCAGTCTTGTCAAGATTAGCTGCAGAGTAAAAGTGCAAACATTCAAAATCACGCGGCTTCTGAGAGAGTACAATAACCGCTGGGTTGTATGCCATATCTATTTTAGCCTTACATATTATAAAAGAAAGTCCGCCGCGTCTGTCTGTTCGCGATAAACTCAAAAACTAATGCACCGATTTTCATGCTGTTTTCATGGATAGAGTGGTTCTCGAGGAAGGTTTTAGTATATAATAAACGACATCCACGCGGGCGAAGCCGTGGGTATCAGCTAGTATATTATAAATTAACGTCGACGTTTGCCTTTATGTCCGCGTTGTTTTTGTAAACCACGCAACAGATTTTGATGAGGTTTTGACCATCGTATAGAGAATTTATTCCGGAAGGTTTATGTGTATAATTATTTAATATTAAAGTCGTAAAAACTGAGCAAAGCAGGAGCGGGTCGGTAGTTTGGATATAAAATTAACACGGGTTTGTTGAGTATGAGGGGAATGTTCCGTACATTGGTTCTCGTTCTCATAATCAAAGACTGACCAATCCATAACATCATTGAACTTTGTGTAAACGCAACGCGCACGCGTTTATGTTTCTGATAAATATTAAATATGTAGTTTGTTATTCAACATACAGACAGACACTGCAGACAGCTATCCATGATTATGATACCAGTACTGCTAACAAAAATGCTAACTTTGTAAGATAATAGAGACATTTCATTACATAGGTACCGCCCCACGATGTACCGCCCTCATTTTGCCAGGTTGAGGTATGGTAAACTATTTCCATCAACCGGACACTAATTCAGATTCGGGGCTGCTACTGTGAAATTCTAGATGGACCAAACCCAATAGATCAAATCAAATCATCAAATCATTTATTCCTTTGCAAACATGGGTAAATTTGTACATAGGTGTTGTTATAAGGTAAGTTCTCCATGTTTTACCGTCACATGGGCATGCAAATCTTAGAACTTTGCCTGACCAGGGAATAGAACCCAGGACCGCTCAGTAGTAACACTTGCGACCACTAGACCAACGAGGCAGTCTTAGACATATTTCCGTCCTGAAATAATTCAAAATACATAATGTTTTCCCTATTTACTACCTAGTACTGACACTCAAGCACGTGATGCGACATTGCAACCGCAACTTGTGACCGCAACATTCCTTTGTCAGGCACCTGTCCCACCGCAGCGGCGCGGGCGCCGGCGATCAACAAGGAGCGAATACCTAGAACTAGTAAATTAAAAGGAGTTGGCGTATGTATACCAAGTGTGATTCTCTCAGCGAGTGTTCTGCTCACCAAGCGAGGGTCACTGAGCGAGTGCCTGCCGCTGCGATAAACAAGTACTCGCTGGAGGTATAAACTAATATACAACGTGTAACAGAATAAGCGCAAGACCTGAAAGTAGTTTGCTCAGAATCGGCTTCTGAATCGATTTCCATCATTATTTATATGTGTTAATTTTTCATGAAAAAAATCTTTTCTTTAACTGAAATTAGAACCACCGCGTCTTACCAAGGTAATAAGATATTTTATTTAAGGAAATTTAAGCCTTATCTCAAAGGAATAAAGCCTATTCAAATGCATAAACAAATTTGTAATACGCTCATAGCTATCCTATGTTTCATGTTTAGTCAGGAAGTCTATTTTGTAAAAAAAACTAGGTGTCGTTTAATTAAATTAAATTACAGATATTATTTTAGTCTTATAATTTAATATTCTAATTGGGGTGTATGAGCTCTTGCGTTTATTCCGTTACAGGTTGTATACAATATTTTCTACGTTTCTTGAGCGAGCAATTCGTTGATAACTTGTCCTTTCCTCGTCAACGGTGGGACAGGTGCCTCAACGACTCCAAATGTTGATGACTTATTGACTATGATAGCTACGGAGCCATACTATGTATGAGGATCCTGTTCCTTTTCATGAATGGCAATTACGACTAATGGGATCTAGAGCACTAGCTAAATGCACTCACTGACAAAGAACGACCAGCCTAAACCGTTGGCTTTAGGAGGTTCCCTATGATGAACTTGAGCACTAAGGAAGGATTTTTGAAAATTCATCCCTTTTAGGGGTTGAATAGGGCATTTAAGTTTGTGTAGAAGTTGGTAATATTTGTCGATATGAAGTCCCATCGTGCAAGAGGTTGTAACCAAATAAGTTTTATTGAGAAACGAATCGTTGAGTAAGAGTTTTGCCTTTCCCTCGGCAGCATGGAGCATAATCCTGAAAAAGCTCTTTGGCCTTATTACATTCGTTACCCTTATTATTAAAGCCAGTACATTTTAATGAGAACTCGTATTCAGAGTAAGAATAAAGCTAGATTATGTATTCGACGTCAACTAGAAATTTTATTTCAAGATCTTATCACCTGTATCCGTTTTACTAAAAAAGATGAACCACCATCTAACATAATAAATGCAAACAGAACAATATTGAATGAAGCATTAAATTTTAAATTTATCGCGACAGGTGCGCACATACATTTGTTTGTCAAGCTAACAAGTGTTAGGATAGATATACGAAATGATGAGAAAATAAATAAACAAGAATTTGGAGCATCGCTCGTGGATGAAGTCGACTTTTTATCTGATAACAGTGCAGTGTCATTCACATACGGACTGGTTTTAATCGCTTCAACTGCCAAACTGTCTTAAAAATTAAATACACAGGGCAAACAATTTGTTTAAGCTTTTGGAGTCTTTGCGCAAACTATATAGGAGATTTCAGTCATGCTTTCGATCAGGTTAACTAAACTAACTCTAATACCCAGAGTGCTTTTATGTTCATATCAAAATGCTATCTGTCTTTGCTTCATGCATTGCACTTTGGTTCACCATCTTCTTTTAGTAAGGCCCAAAACTGCAAGGTTGCCACAGCAGTTTTTGCTGTTTGGTCTTCATCTTGATTTATAATCTAAGAAATCGTTCAGTGATTTGTTTCTATAGTTGGGACGATCAGTCAGTAGGATCCTACCAAATGTCTGTTGATGACGTCTTAAAACTTCCGTCAAATCGTCTAAAATATATGTTTAGAAAATAATCTGTCCTTCATTAATCATACCTTACTGCTTAAGCGGATTCTACTGAATCTGGATTAGATCATTATATTTACGTGCTAAGACTAGACGTTTCTTCTATTTATAATTTTGAAGATCCTTGGTTTCATCCAATCGACCTTTACAAAATTCGTTTACAAATCTGCTGTAACTTCATGATCATATTTGCTTAGTTTCAAGAATCGTGACGTGGTCTCATAAACGGTGTTAATGTTGACAGAATTTGTTTGTTTTAATTTGTCTAACAAGTGATACATGGCTATTCAGTTGTGAAAAAGTTTCGAACTGGCCTTATCTGGAGATATATTGCGTCTAACTTAGACGTTAGTGTTGTATGTTGTTGTGTATTAGTGTCTATTAGTTTCTTCTTTTCGTACTTTTGCTTCTCATCGAGTTCGGAGCATTTCTTTATCTTCTATCCGTTGAATCTCATTAAAAACATGCATTACAGCACTTTCGATTCATGGATTTATGTATAGTATACAGGGTGTTAGTGTAAACACCGTTATCCTTGCAACCAGTGGTTTGGTTTCATTTATAGAACGTAAAATCAATGGAAAATTACAACTTTATTTTTATTTTTTTTAGATCTAAATTTTACCAACGGCAACGCAACGAACTTGCGTCTCAACACGGGCGGGGGGTACGGGATGTGACCTGACCGGCAGGCCGGCAGCGAGCGCGATCCCTCCCTTAGTCAGACAGCTGTTTCGCTAGCAAGCACGGTGTCAGATAGAAACTTTTTAAAATCTTTTAATGAAAATAACGTTTTTTTTTGTAGTGTTAGGTCATTTGTTTTTATATTTAAGTCAACTACCCATGGTTTGAATGACAAGAGTGTTTACCCTTACATCCTGTATATTATGTACTTTAGCTTCTGTAAAATGGCCAACCTTAGTGCGGTTTGCCAGTAGTTTTCAGTAGACTGGAATAAAATAATTACAAAGCTTGTAAAACTTTTCGTAACCCAAATGAAAAATGTTTAGAATCAGAAGCTTAGGAAATGGTTTTCTGGGCGAGAAATCGTTCTCATTATCTTTTCGTGATTTCATTAGAATTAGAAGGATGGACAGAACCATCTGGGTGTGTCTGCATCTTGCTAGAAATTGTGATTTCGGCCACAGCCCCAATGATACGTAACAACATACGCAATCTGCCTTCTGATCTGACGCACATTTTAACACTTTTCACCTTCAAGTATTACCTTCATAAAAATATATGAAGATGTTTTCTATGCATGGGGCTCGTCAGATTTATTTCTGCGTTTGCATTGGTGCACAGAAAGCTTTCTGTTGACGTCATAATATGAGATATAACTTTGGATATAGTACTTTGTAAAACGATCCATCCGTCTGTGTTCAGTATTATTGTTTTGAAGTTATAACAATATGAAGTTATGGGATTGTTAACAATGGAAAAGAGGATGCTGTTGAGACGGTTTCATGTTAGGTATATCAGTTTATATCTATATTTATATTTCCGCTGCAGTCATTAATTTCAAAAGTGGTACCTACGAGCAAGATAGGCTGTAACTTGAAGGTTCTTCAAATGAACTGGGGGCCTAAACCGGCCACATAAGCAATTCCTCTAAAAACAGTTCATTTCCTGAATCCCAGCTGTCTTTAACAATTCCTCTAATTTGACACAAAAGCAATTCATAATTTGTGGACCATTTTACGAATCTTCATAGAAAACTGTCAAACAGATGAATTATTTCGTAATATGAATTGCACTGCACGCAGATCATATGAATTGTCAGTTAGTGACATTTTACGATGATTCATAATATTTACCTAATATGATTCTGCCAAAGTGGCCGTTTTAAGCCCCCAGAAAGTTAACGGGGTTCTTTTTCAATCTAGATCGTATCGCGTATTTATAAACGTTACATAGTCATTAGATTTTATCCTTACAAAACGCCACTTTGATACTAGGTCTGATAAGGAAGGTCTTATGCTGAGTACCTTCATGTGTCAATTATCGCTAAACTGTCGCTTTAACGGTAACTATAATAAGAATGATTACTACGTCTGTGACCTAGCGTAATAGCCTAGAATTATGAGCAAGCTTGACCCAATAAACCAAGGAAATGACTAGGTTTATGGCTAGCATAGAATGTTACTTGAAACTGCTTGCTAAATCCTATATTTAAAACTATAAATATGTGATAGGTGTGCTAGCATCGGAAGATAAGTTATTTTATATGTAGATGACCGAAATGTTAAGGAGAAACTTAATAAAAAAGCAAAAAGAAAGAACAACGTTTATTTGGACACTTCTCACTTTTAAAAACACACGTTCTAGGAAAACACACGTGCACACAAACAAAACACACGTTCGTGTACACACGGCTACACATCAAGCTATACATTTCCAGTATAAGCTAAACTCGCCTCGCATTGTTCGAAAATCCTATACAATGCGAGATCAGCATAAACTGGAAACGTATAGTTGATGTGTAGCCGTGTGTACCCATCGCGTTTGCGGCGTTTAGCTACCCAATTAAAAATAACCCTGTATGACAGACTTCGATCAATAATAGTTGACAGAGAACGGAAAATAATATACCCGCAGCAGTAGACAAATGCAAACGAACTAAAAAAAAGAATTGTCCAAGGGATCAACGACCTTGCTTCATTTAACACTTTTGAATTGATCCGTACCGAAAGCCTACAAGTTCTAACACTCAAGCAATCAATATCCGATCAAATTCGAAAAATGGCTGTGCAAGAGTGTTCCGCTTTGGGAATATTTGGCGTGGATAGAAGTATATTGGGAGATCCTATGCATTTTTTTGTATTAACATCGTAACTCAGTTCACCTCGGATATCTATGGTTCACCTATAAATACCATGGCATAAAGTTAGTATAACCTTCTGTGTCCTTGTGCTATTGATGTTCAAAGTCCAAGTGAACTCGATGCTCTTGCGTAAGCGCCGCTGGAAAATATTTGCGTAGGTAACGTGTTGAGTTTCTTTCAGCCTAGCAACCTAGCCTAGCATTTATGTTCCTCATTGTGAAGGGACAAAACCCGTTTCTATGGTGGTCATGCTACGTGTGAAGTCATTTTTACAAGCTTTGTATTAGCTTGCTCTGTTCGTATGTGTTTCCGGTTACTCAAATTGTCATCCATTTTTCAAGCACCTCTTGGCATCCTATCGAGCTGAAATTTGGCATACTTATATAACTACCGAGACATTTTGAAAAAATGATACCATGGAGCTGGTCTGATGATGGAGCCAGAAGTTAGCCATAGGAACTAGTCAATCAAACTAGATAGCACGATCGTGTTTGGACTCATTAGCTATGTATTAACAAGTGGTTTGACACTAGGTGGTGTTTAGGGTCTGATGATGAAGCCGGAAGGTGGCCCTGGGAAAACCGCATTTAGTTAATTAAAAGCTTGTTTTTAAAACATTTTTTTACAATTCAACAACATTCATTGCGTCGTTTCCGTTGCCGAACAGACGAATTTTTTAATCATAAGAAGTAATGGATTAACAATTTCCTTTAAAATTCTTCAGATTGTGATTGGAAGTACGCCATTGTGGTGCAGAAGTCCTCTCCTATAGACTCTTTGTTAGCCTGGCCATTAGTAGTTAAGTAAGACAACATGAGTACTCTTACATACTCTTTGCCCTTCATAGATTGATTAGTGCAACCTGAGGCCAGCATAGCTATTCACTAACATTCGATATTCTTCGATACCTTCCCATGCCTAATCGAACATCAATTAATGTTATATGATTTCGAATTTGAATCACAAATTCGAAACCTGAAAAGTTTGTGGCGCAACCATAGTCGCGCTGCCAGCAAAATATACACAGCTTTATGGCTGCCTTTCCACTGGAGCGGAGAAGAGACAAGAGGAGCGGAGCTGTGCCAATATTAACCAATACATCTAAACTCTGGAGCAGACAGGCAGCCTATAGGGGGTACCACAAGGCGTCCGATCGGTTGCGCAACCAATCATACATTGTTTGGCAGTGCAACCAAATAGACGACCGCTATTCTTCTATCAGCTATTTACTGTCGGAGACTAGGCAAATTAGCTAACCGAAAATGTATCTGTCGAATGGTTGTGAATAGCTATGCTGAGGGCCTAGACAAAGTGACATTCTATCAGCGACAACGATGATAGAAAAGGCAAAAATGTATAGGACTGACATAAGCTATCGAAAACCTTATGTCAATCCTTCAAAGTCGTTGCAGAAATACGAAACGCTTTCGAAGCGATTGTCACTTGTCTAGGCCCTCAGGTGCCATGAAATTAATCAAATTCAAGTAATTTGATTAGCTGTTTGTGTCGGTCAACAAGCTAGTATGTGACAGCAGTTTTGCTGATCAGTGAGAGCCTGGAAAAGGCTTTCTGTAAGCATGGGAATTGATGCTGCCTGAGTGCCTGCTCCAGATCATATGCTTGATACTACTTTAATTTTGTCAAGGATAATATGTGAGAGGTTAATACTGTTTTAATAAGGTTGAGTTAGCTAGAAACTAATAATGTACGTAGTGAGCGACTTCATTTAGTTCTCTTAAAACTCTAGGTGTTATAATAAACTTTATGACAAAAGTAACAAGAAATATAAGAGCTAAGTTAATGTGTATTAATTAAGTCGTAAAGATAGCTGTAGATAGAAGAGTAGGTAATGATGCTGCAGCTCGTGTAACGACATAAAAGATCATAATTTTATTATGATTGAGTAATGGAGTTTAGACGCACTACGCAGTAAGTGAGAAAAATTTCGAAATGGGGGACTGCCTTTTGTAATACTTGAGCCTAGATTATTTCAAAGTAAATGATTAGAAAATCATCATCTGGATAGTATTCCGACTATGTTGAGTATGGCTTCTAGGCTACCCGGATGCAGCTGAATACTAGTATTTTACCTGGAGCGACTGCCTATTAGACCTACAGAGTCCAGTGGAGGTCCATATGAAGGTCAGATAGGCGAATGCCTATGCAGCTGCATCCGGTTAGACTGGAATCTGACCCCAATATAGTTGAGAAAAAGGCTAGGCATGATGAGAGATTCGTGTAACCAACATAACATTTTCACAAATTAATTCTGACTCTGATAATGTTTTTATAACAGATCCGTCTTTTAACATTGAAAAAGCTTTGATAACAAAATATCAGCACTTTTTGGTGCGCCTGCGACGATCGCAGTGTTTCATTGGCAGACTGGTCAAGGACAAATCGTTGATTATGTGACCACACAAATTAAAATGCAGGAAGTATCAGCCGCGGCTGTTTATTAAATATTCCGCTGGGGGGCGCACGTTTCAATGTCAAGTAACGCGGCGAATGTTTCTATTTGACGTAATTATTATTATTCAATGTGTCATTCTGTTGAGAAAGAACTGCAATTTAACCTGAAAAATGCTTATTTCCTTGTACGCTTATGCTATTTCAAAAGTTAAAGTCCTTCTTATAAAACCAAAACCACGCAATATACAGTTACGGGCCGACTGGATTCACATTCATCGGTAGTTTTTCAGGGAGCGAAAGTTCCATATCTATATGAAAAACTTTTAGCATGGGTCTGTTAATTTTTGTATGACACAGGCAGCAGATAATACGGTCAAGTAGGTAATTTAGCTAGGTGTCACTGCACATTTGCAGCTTGAGGCAAGACGGAAGGCAAATCAATTTGAAATACTATGGCTTTTATCTCACTAGTAGGATGGTGTGGTGGACCATGGTGGCGCAACCATGGTCGCGCTACCAGCAAAATATACACAGCTTAAGGGTGCGTTTCCACTGAAGCAGAGACCAGTGAAGCTGAGCGGAGAAGTGCAGGAATCGTCCAATCAGATACGAGACGAGAGACGCGATGAGAATTATGACCATTGTGATTTGACGTAATTATTATTATTCAATGTGTCATTCTGTTGAGAAAGAACTGCAATTTAACCTGAAAAATGCTTATTTCCTTGTACGCTTATGCTATTTCAAAAGTTAAAGTCCTTCTTATAAAACCAAAACCACGCAATATACAGTTACGGGCCGACTGGATTCACATTCATCGGTAGTTTTTCAGGGAGCGAAAGTTCCATATCTATATGAAAAACTTTTAGCATGGGTCTGTTAATTTTTGTATGACACAGGCAGCAGATAATACGGTCAAGTAGGTAATTTAGCTAGGTGTCACTGCACATTTGCAGCTTGAGGCAAGACGGAAGGCAAATCAATTTGAAATACTATGGCTTTTATCTCACTAGTAGGATGGTGTGGTGGACCATGGTGGCGCAACCATGGTCGCGCTACCAGCAAAATATACACAGCTTAAGGGTGCGTTTCCACTGAAGCAGAGACCAGTGAAGCTGAGCGGAGAAGTGCAGGAATCGTCCAATCAGATACGAGACGAGAGACGCGATGAGAATTATGACCATTGTGATTGGTCGATTTCTACAGGTCTCCGCTTCAGTGGAAACGCACCCTTATGGTGGGTATACTGGGTAAGGGTATCTCTCCAGGCGTCCGATCGGCTGAGCCAACAAACATAAATTTTTTTGCGGTGCGATCATTGTTGCGCAGGTTTCGCCTGCGCGGCACTGGTGTCCTAGTGAGAGGGCCCTAAAAGGCAAATAGGTACAACGAAAGGAAAACTTTTAAAGTAGTGTCTATACTTAATTAAATTATTTACTCAGTAAATTAGTACCTAGTACTTACCTATTTACTAAGCAGTTTTGTTGTTAGTTTTGCAATAGTTATTTTCCTTGGTAGGTATGTTTATTTAGATGACGTCACTCAGCTAAGCATAATTATTATTTATGTAAGTGATGTAAATCTAAATATCCTGTATTAGCCCATTAAATACTTAATTAACTATGTACATAAATAAAGCTAGTTGTGAAAATACATCAGGATTCTTTCTCGTGTAGCTAAAAGTGGCGTGACGTATTAAAAAATCAGCAAAATTTTTAATTTTTACAAAACTTTTTTACAAAAATAGTCTTTTTAATTTGCTTTTTACAGTGAAAAATAACTTTTTTTCTCTTTTTAGTCGTGGTACCTACCCCACACATTCGAATACCACTACCTGCTATGTAAATAACAGTGACGGTAACTTAAAACATCGTCCATAAAGGCTAAGTGGGAAAAATAGGTAATATTGAAGCTAACTCAAAAACTACGCAAGCAAAGTTAATAAAATTTATATGGGTCCATCTCTGAAGCATGATCTACCTACCAAACAAAAAACAATCATCAATATAAAAAAATAAAATACAATGATATTCCTAATTTAAATTTCAAATTACGCCACAACTCGAACAGTAAACGTCAACATCACAAAGCACACATTCAAAACATTCTCTGCAATTCTAGAACATCCGATATGCAAGTGATAGTACGGCAGCCAAGCCCCCAGCTGTTGCCTAACCTGCCACCGGCGCCCGCTACTGATTCGCAGTCGAGCTGCGTAGCCGTGGGTGTGGTTGACCCGCCCTCGTTACGTCAGCATAATAGGTGAACGTGACCTTTGCCAGTACTCGGAATTACTGCGTTTGTATTTTTAGTCGCACAGATAGGGCTTGGGTTAATAAATTCTTTGTTTGAAAGCTGTTCGGATTGGAATTCCATTAGGAAAAATGTTTGGTAACGAACTTCCTTCACTATTTTATTTCAAAATTAGAATTGTGGCTTACCTCTTACGTAAAAATATTTGAGTTTCCAGCAGAGTCCAAAGGCAGCTCCCGGGCAGACGGGAAAAAACTGTCTTGCAATGTGCATATTACTACATTTTTTACTATGAACTGGCTTTGGAGTAAAAGAGCAACGGTTTAGTATTTAAAGCAATACTGAAAAAGTCCTAGCCCACGTTAAAAATAACAAAAAAAAATATTGGCTATGGTTTGTGGCACTGAGTCCTTATGTTCCACCATTGTGCATTAAAGTATAAATAAATTAAAAAAAAACAAAAACCTTATTTAATCGCAAATTGCAACATAATGGTACGTTTAACTAAAGAATCCTGCTAACACCTGCGTAAATGCATGTTTGTAGAATTACGTAGGTATTACTGTAAACATAGCGGTACATATAAAAAATATTAGTCTAAACTTTCTATTCCAATGCAGCAATGTAGGAAAAACATTATGATCCGTTTTTTTCCGTGAAAAAATCAGCTGTTCCCTACATTTATGTTCGCATAGCTCGGTCAAAGAGAATTATCATAGGTATTGACATAAAAATAGTTGACTAGCTGTCACTCTGAATCTCTTCCCGGTTCCCATTGAAAAACATTGGTTAAATATAAACTCCTGCGCATCGTTATACAATCGTTTGATATGACGCGAAAAAAATACGTCGCAACTCGCGTAAAACCATTTGTATTATTTCCTCAAGATTGTAGTGAACAAGGGGCCTCGGCTATATGGCCTTGCCAGGCTATGTGTTATGTCTAAAGACTTCATGGAGACACATACATACATACGATTCTGAGTTTCATTTCATATTTTAGTCTCTGCTGACTTAGTTGGCGATTTCATCTTCTATAGCTTCTACCTACGACTTCGTCTCCGTTTACTGGGACAAAAAATATCCTATGTCCTGTTCCAGGTCATGGTCTACCCATGTGCCCAGTTTAATCTAAATCCGTTCAGCCGTTTTAGCGTGAAAGCGTAACAAACAAACAAACTCATCGCATTTATATCGCCCGAAGCTTCGCGCGCGTGAATGTCGGATATCGTCCCCCGGGAACGTACTACCGGGATACTTAAGAAATCCTGGGTTTCTTATACAAACTTTCATCACCCCCTACAAGATTATTTTGGAAATAAAAAGTAGCCTGTCTTTCAGAGTAGAACAGGGTTACTTTCGAATTTATAACATTAGTATTAGTATGGATATAGTATGGATTAGTATCAAAGTATCATCCAGTTCACTCGAAATAAAAAAGTGCTCGAGAACAAATACTACATAGAGGGAGTGGAAGTAGGGAAACTGAGTACAATTCGTGACCTGGGTGTTCAACTCGATCAAGCGCTTAAGTTCGATGTGCACATCCTGAATATTGTATCTAGGTCTTTCAAGGTACTGGGATTTGTTTTGCGTAATAGCAAGGAATTTAAGAGACCCGCCACAAAGATAAAGCTTTTCAATACTTTAGTCCGTCCAATCCTAGAATATAGTTCCGTTGTATGGAATCCGCATTACGAGATTTACTCCAAGCGATTAGAGAGTGTCCAAAAGCGGTTCCTTTACCATCTGTGCTACGGAGATCACTTAGCTAAACAACTCACTAGCTACACTGACAGGCTGAAACACTATCACATGGATCCACTTGCCAGTCGTAGGAAGAAATTGGACTGCATCATTCTTCACAAAATATTGAGTGGAAAGATAGATTGCAGTGAACTTTTGAGCTCATTACATATTACAATTCCAACTCGGATTCCCCGGCATAACACATACAACTTATTTTACATCCCCGGCTCAAAAACAAACCTCGGTCATTACGCCGCTGTACCAAGACTTTGTAGGCATTATAACATGTTAGCAAAAAATACATGCTTAGACATCTGTGAGTCTCTCTCTAAATATAATAAGTGTTTGTTAGATCTAATTTAATTTAAGTGCCTATCTATAAATGTTTTATTTTCATACCTTTATATCCTTTAAAAAACATTTTTTTTCTCTCCAAATTTTACCTACTAAGTATTAATGTTTTAATTTTGTTACCTTAGTTTTTAACTTTATTGTGCATGCTGTGGTCTCCTTTAAGTGAAGGAGTACACCTACCTAATACCTGATGTTTCCCTTTATTTATGCGTCATGTATTGTGTATATCTTTTGTTGGAGATCCTAAATCAATAAATAAATAAATAAATGTTTGTAGTATTCGTAGGTCAAGTAATAAGCCGAAGGAGATAAAATAACACAGGTAAGCTGTTACGTATACGACACTAGTTGTACACTTGTGTGGCGTCTCACTCTAATTGTTTTACGTAAGTACATAATAGCCTAATTGTAATTATTAGAATTAACAATTTGGACGAAAAACTATGTGAATAAAATTTGGTAACAGGCTAACAGCTGAAGGCTCAACTCCTTGTAATTAATTGATATTATGCTGAATACCTAGATACCATTTCTCAGTACCAGCACCCTAACTGCGTAATGCACAAACAGGTTTGAAACAAAAGTCTAATCCATTGCTTCATACATAAGTTCGAAAAAAATCTAACAACGTAACTTACGAACATATGAAGCAATGAATTAGACATTGTTTCGACCGATTTCAATTCTGATTGATTGTGTATTACGCAATTAGGGTGCAGTCCGGAGTCTGGATTTGTGCCCGGTTGATGGCAATGCGCTCGCTCCTAACTTACTTAAACATAACCACCGAAGTGTGGGTGTACGTACTAATAGGTAGACCTCTGCATAACCTTTCGAGAAATACAGGCGTGATGTTATGTTCTTTTGGTTATATTTCAACAATATATTCCCTTTGGTATTTTGCTATCAGTGCGTACGTACCCATAACATTATTACGCACACGATTACGCATTAATGATGTTATTATTATAATAATATTTTTATAGCTTCTGGTTTTTAAATAAAACTAAACCGGTTACATAAGTGTGAATTACGCATCAAAATTAGACACACGTGAAAATAATATAATTTCGGAAAATGGAATGGATACCGGTTGTCATAGTATGGGCATGAAATGCGGAAGAGTGAGGTAAGTGTCGTAAGGAAAGTTTTGAGTATGAATTTGGATGGCTATAATAGTAGGGAAAGACCAAAGAAACGATGGATGGACTGTGTGAAAGATGATATAGATAAGCTAGCTAGAAAGGGCTAGAAAGGTAGAAAGGGCGTGACTACCGAAGTACCGAGATGACGGCTAATAGAGACGAAAAAGACACCACTTCCGTTGCACCGATCCCAAATAAATTGAGGGAAGGGCAGGAGAATAATGAAATGCATGATATAGTTTTATAGGGTTAAATAGAACCAAGTTCAAATTACATTTGAAAGTTCCGAAACTAGGTAAACTGTACACACGGCTACCCATCAAGCTATACATTTCCAGTTTATGCTTATCTCGCATTGGATTTCCGAACAATGCGAGGTTAGCTTATAGGTACTGGAAATGTATAGCTTGATGTGTAGCTGTGTGTACAGACGCCAGCAGGTCAAGCTACCCGAAACTGTCAGATTTTCCCAATCAACCTTGAACCTTAATGCTTTAGCGATAAAGTTGAAAATCTATTAAAGAAATTTGACAGATTGTAGTAGCTTGATGTGCTGGCGTCTGTACCTAGAACCAAAAAAAAAGAAAAGAAAAAAAAAAGATATGACTATGTCCATAGGTATTTTGATTAATAATGCTCAATGCTGTATAGATTGTAAGTTCTAAATGTTGGGAGTCGGGTGAAGATAGCGCTATATTTTTCATATCTTTGAAGATTGAAATCGTGCTTGTTGCATTTTAATGAACCCATTTTTATCGGCATGCGATCTGTCTCAAACAAGGTAAAATAATAAGCAATTAAAAATATCAATGTGAATAAAGAAAATTAATAGTAAGTAATTTCAGACATCTCTTTTAATTGCTGATTTCAAATTCAGTCACGGCCGCCATTTTAGAATTGATGTTTTAACTGTCACTAAAACGGGTCAAAGCGGTAGTAAGGCCGTTTGTCCACTGCACCTGGAACGGGAACGTCAACGAGAAACATGACGACGCTAAAGTAAATGTAGTCGCTTCTTAGGCGTCATCAACTGTTTCTCGTTGATGTTCCCGTTCTCGGTGCGGTGGACAAACAGTGTTATACATCGTTCTATTTAAAACTAGTTTTATCGTTCGGGCTCAATGCTCAAAATTACTTCCGTGCATAATATTTTGGATTAAAAAAGAATTTCCGTTATAGCTGTAATGAAGTGGATCTCATTTTAATTTCTAAGTATCTCCGCTCAAGTGACCTTGACCCCATAAGGCTTTATGTCATTTGCCAACAATGGCCCATGATGGAAGCCACGCAAGTGACGTATAGACATACTAATAAAGTAGTTAGTAATCTGTGAACGTTTGTCACTGCGTTTAAATCGGCCATTGTTTTTGAGAACCATAAACAAAATCGACCGATTTGAAATAGTTTAATACAGTACAAGCTATTTAATTTACATTTTTAATGATAACTGGTTTTCACGATGGATGATCAAAAACACGAAAAAGCTTGTTAGAGCCCTCGGGTACGCAGATATTTTTGATTTAAAATATTTCAATGCGTTGAATTGAAATATCTAATTTTGATAGTACACACGGCTACACATCAAGCTATACATTTCCAGTATAAGCTGCAGCAATTTATAGAAATGTATAGCTTGATGTGTAGCCGTGTGTAGGTACACGGAGGTTTCTTGTGCTTGAGGCACATGTGCTTGACCGCAGCTTAGGTGTTAATCTTCTGGGAGATAGTACTGTACCATAATGTTCTGTATATGGTGAAAAAATATGGGTTTTAACAGGAAAAAAAAAATGTATTTAAAGTTAACAGGAAAATGAACAGCTAATATCGTATGAAGGGAAACACCTACTCATGTAAATTTTTTCATTAATAATGTAAAATCGGGCCTAATCATGGGTTTGCCTTCGTGTTTCGAATTCCATCATGGCAACGGATGACCGTAATTTGCTCCCAAGAAAAATGTCGGTACTCAACTCAAATGCAGATTTCATAAAAAGCTCGGCCCTAACATTACTGCCAAGACTAGTTCCGTAATTATATGTGTCGGCTTCAATGAACGAAGACAGGTGCATAAATAATAGTAACAAATCGCAGACAATCTGGCAACACTGACAGTAACAGGTCGCAGGAATAGAAAATAAAGAGACCTCCGCAGGTTAACGCACCACCTGAAATTTTAACCTAAGACAAACATTCAAATGATAACAGTCTGGCAAAACATTTTTTTTCCGTATAATACTGACCTGCCATTTGTCACGTGCTTGAAGGTTCACACACTCCTTATTGAAATTAAAAATAAATAGGCTGAATACGACGCGTTCGCTTTGCCCGACACGGAGCACTGTCGAAGAAAAAAGCGCGGGAGCGTCCGGTGTTCAGTCAGTCTAACCAACGGGTCAGTGTGCGCCCGCGGTTCGTAGGGGATGCACGACTCTCCGTCGTATTTACGCGATTTAATAATATTTTCGTACTGTGAAAACTTTTCATAATAACTTATACGTGTGGTGTTAATTTTGTCTGCGACGCCTGGTGCCTGTTTCCCTGAGGATACAAAGGATTTTTCAATTCCGTATCGGTGAGACTGAATTTACATATTTTCTGATTTTACACATTCACGAGTATTTCAATGCAATTTTTTTATTATATTTTTATTAATACTATCAAAAGCTTCACTTAAAATCAAAATTCTATGTGTAAGTTCTAGTGACAAGTATTTAAATATGTAATTAATTTATAACAACATACTTTTTAGTATGTTGGGTTAAAATTAATTACATATTATAATAATTAATTGCATAATATATCGTATTGCTGTTATCATAACTCAGAGTAAGTAAAAATGTCGATGGAAACTATTATACGACTGGATAACAGTGAAATAAAATAAATAAAGAAGATAAAAACGCCATATTCTCCAATCAAGACCTCTTTATCAATGGTAAACGATATAATAAGTTAAAAAGTCAAAGAATATATCGTCCAAATTTCAAAACAAACTCCATCCAGTTGTAACTGCTACTCAAGTAGTTTTGTTAAACCCATTTAACAAAACTACTTGAGTGTGAAGAAAAACAAAAGAACGTACAAAATCACTTTACATACAATCAATCATGACTTCGACATTTTTTGTTCAAATTAACGTCAGACTCTATTTAATATTCAACAGGCAAAGACGTAAAAACTAGATAAATAATTCCACATACTATTTAAATATTTTGAATACGTAAATACATCAATATACGCTATGGCAATGGAATAAATATACCTATTTATTTGACTACAGCTTGGATTTTACCTTCAAAACCAAAGCCAGAACTTACCCTGATGAAAATTACTAAAACCACAAAATATCGGTTAGTATATCAGAACCAGAGTACACAACAAATGTTTCTATAGAGTAACTAACTAAACTAATCCTTGACGATGTTACGCATAAACGGACAACTCTGACATCAGGATAGTCACTAATCGCGCGAATAGTAGAAGTATTAGTAACGGAAAACTATTCAAATATCGAAACACGACAAGCAGCTGAATGAGGCAAACATTTTAATGTTATATGTTCACATATTAATGTTGATAATGAAGGCCCTGACATTGTACATCATATTATCCTTAAAGAGACTTTTACTACGTATTTACATGATACTAGTGAACCTTATCATGATGCCATTAATCTAGAGAACTTTGTATTAGTCGTTGCAATTATAATGTTGTTTTGAACAGAATATTTTCCAGATCAACACATTTTAATAGATATAGTTCAAACTTCATTAAAATTATTATCAACGTAGCGTAGGCGTATTAATTATGTGGGATTTGTAATCTCAAAGCTCTTGTCTGTTTCATATACATATAAATCAGAAATACTAAATCAGTAAAAAAAAAACATATTATATGTCCTAGCATTTGTATTTACTCTAAAGGGCAATGCCTGGCTCTTATCTGACATTGCACTTTTTGAGGAAGGTTAATATTTGGACTAAAAAAAAAATCTCGGAAATAATCTAATCTGATCAAAATTACATGTAAAGAAATCAGTTAATCATCAAGCATATCTTTATTTTCTTTATTGTCTACAGAAACAAAACACTCAAGACATTTCAAACCTTACAAATTTTCTGACATTTGCAGTAAGTGTCAAAAAATAACGTGAAATAAGTTTAGAAGAAGCCCTAAAAGCCGTAATCCTCGGGATTAGCAGTCTTCAAACTTCTGCAGTATTGATAAACAAATAAAATAAAATCTAGATCAAGTTTCAGCCAAGACTGCGTAAACATGCGTAGGAAATTTCCAAAGTTTTCAGCTAAATCTGAGGAAGATTCTGAAATATATAATAACAACCTGAATGATTAAGAAGATATTGTATACATATAGTAGAAACTCGTGGCTCGTGGATAAACAAAAACAGCCGCACGGGTCGATCGAAGGATTTTTAGGGATCCATTACATATTGGGATTGGGTTCCGTGACTGGGAAAGCAAGTTAAGCTTGGCCCTGGCTATCATTCGTAGATCTTTAATAGTAGTTACGGGCAGTCAGAAGCCCAAAAGTGTGACAACCAGTCTTACCAAGGAGTAGCGAGTTACCCAGTATCTGGTACAGTTCGATTACGAATTTACAGTAACGAATTTACGCTTTACAGTAACAATTTCATGTGTCAGCGGGGGTGAAGGGTGGGGTACTGCGTAGCGAGTAGCTACTCGTACCTTCCAAGCCACCATTAAGTTTGAATCGAACTGTATTCAGCTGCATCTGGTTAGACTGAAAGTCGACCCCAACATAGTTGGAAAAAGGTTAGGTAGATTGATTTTAGATTAATATAGTAGAAATCAAGCAATTTTCCATTGTTACGTTTCAAGTTTCAACTAAGTTATATCATAACAATGTAGAAATGGAAGTAAAAGGAATAACATTTATGTATAATGTTTTGGTTTGTGAGAAGTGTTGCGTGTTTAGAGATTATATCGAATGAAGTAGTTATCAACATTACATCGCATATTATTAAGATTTCACGAGTGTCCATCTTTTCACAATATGTTATTATATTTCGGATTCCAAGGCGCCTTCGCCAATACTTTTCCTTATAAGTAAGTACTAATCTTTTCAACTGATTACCTATACCAAATATTGTAAAACATTTTTTTTTAAAAGAGTAACGGTGGAGTTTCTTGCCCATTCTTCTCCATACGAAAACTACCTTTTGGAAGGGGCAACTAGAATCAGTTCTATTTCTATGTATTTTACTTGAAATAAATTATTTGACTTTGACTTTGACTTTGATTCAGATTTCAGACAATGTTATCTGTTGTTCAAATAGAATTTAACTCAAATCTGGATCCACCATCTTTACGAGTTTATTATACCACTACACAGAATGAAGGTTACAAGATAACTTGATTATAAAATAATTGTAAATTAGTAACTTTTATTTAAAGAAGTGAAAAACAGAGGTGCTTAGACTGAATGACACGCGTTGACCCAATAAGCAGACAATGACTGGATGCCCTGTTTTACCTTCCAAGTCGATATCATCTGAACAAATAATACGTATTTGTTGAAAACAATCAATACATTAACTGTGTGGCCAAAGAATGAGGCTTCTGATTTTGCTGTTGTAGTAACTGATTCAAATTAATTGCGGCAAATTTTTTAAATGAACCCACGTATCATCCTGCAT
The DNA here is from genome assembly GCA_947522985.1 of Lithophane socia. Classification (NCBI taxonomy): domain Eukaryota; kingdom Metazoa; phylum Arthropoda; class Insecta; order Lepidoptera; family Noctuidae; genus Lithophane; species Lithophane socia. The sequence continues at coordinate 7,368,041 of OX383271.1, read as the reverse complement.
TCTTCAAAAATACCAGACGATTCTTAATGGAGTCAATATTTCAAGTTAAGCAGTTTTATTTATTTCGTGTTCATGAGCGCATGACGTAAGCGGAAGACTTAAAGGCGTTGAAAGGAGGTGTGTCACAATGGCATTGAAAATACAATTCAAAGATATTATCATAAAACTTTATCTTACTGCTCAATAGTCTTTTAATTTAGCAGCCATCATACATATACATGTCATATAAAATTTATTTATTTAGCAAAAACTTGAAGACTACATAGCATTTGCTTACACTGCATTTGCTTTGCCATAAGTGTACTCAATTTTAAGGAATGCTAGAACAGTAGATAAATTCTTGACTATGGAGTGACTAAAGCATTTGCATCTATACCAAAGAGAAAAGCTAATGGAGAGTAGAACAAAATGAAATTAAGGGAAATAAAAGATCCTAATCACCAAACAAAGAACTCATCATGAATAATATGAACAACAATAAAATTGTCGGAAAGTAGGGTTAAAAAAAATGGATCGCATTTTATCCATACTTTTCATCAGTTGTTGAAACAGGAAAGAAACAAGATGTAGAGTAAGAAATATAATATTTTCAAAACACTTCCTTGCTATGGTGAATGAACACAGTGCGTGAAGGTGGTTTGGAAAAGGTCAATGCGATACGTTGCTCCCATTTTCAAGAAGTCTGCACTGATTTTAATGCATTAGCATGAAATGTTAGGGCAGAGTTACATTGTACGATCTACGATAGTTTGGCCGGCGACATTGATTCGAAACTTTGTAATAAATAGATTTGTTCCGCCTTAGTAGGAATATTTGTATGATTGTTTTTCAATGCAGTTTCAACTGATAAAGAAATGAAAACTTTCGAGATTAATAATCGGAACGTAAATTGTTAAACAAGGAATTACACCGTAAAATATACAAGCTGCAATAACTGCTTATCTCTAACAAATTCATAGACGGTGTGACCAATTATGAATATGAATGCTTTCGTCATACGAATACTGGTCGGCAACTGCATACGTTATGATCATATATTGTGTTGAAAGATATATTAAGTTTGGGCTAAATCTTCCGAAACTGACTCACAGGCAGACGGTGAGCATTTTGAGAAGTCAGATATTAATCAACCTTTTGTGCAATATAATTTGTATATTGATGGATATTGAGTTTACGAAGGTATTGAACTCTAAGGTGAAAAATAAAATTCTGAGAATTTATTTAAAACATTTGAAAGTATTGTACTTGTGAAGGTAAAATTCAATTCATAGTCGTTTCAAATACAGAAAGTCTGCCAATAGTTGAAGCCCTTAGCAATGTCTACTCAGCTTCCTTTGCACAAATTAAAGATACACAGTATAATCTGAATAAAACAGGTCATGCATTTACTGAAATGTTAAATTTAAAGTTGTGATTCACGAATGCAGAACAAAGAACTGGGCCCAGACCGCACAGCACATAAAGAGATGGCAGAGTAACCGCAGCTAAATTACTAAATCCAGCAACAATAGTAGTTATTTGAGAAGGAAACAAAGCAGGCAACGCAGTTATAAAACTACTAAATAGAAACAATATTAATATAATTGAGCCAAAAGCCCAGTGGTTGACGTAACTTTATTAGTAAGGAAAATAGTGCTACAGAAATATGGAAAGAGTAGAAATTCACATCTTAGTGCCATCTTTGTCGAAAATACAGTAGTTTTTATATAATACTCACATAGCTATCAGGCAATTACTTATGAATGCTATGTCGGGATACGAGCAACTTTGCGGAGATTCCTTGGGAACTAGAGATAAGAAATTCCAACAATTCAACCCAAGTGTCTTCACGAACTTGATCTATAAAGTATATCTTGGTACGAGAACCACGTATTGGCCCCAGGTCAAGTCTGCGGATACGCTCTCATTTGAAGCCCGTTATCTCTGACCTGATATCTGTTTGAGGATCAAAGTTTTATGATTCATCAAAATGTGATAATACTGTTATTCAAGGTTATCATGCGAGTCAAGTTATCAAGAGAGGGGGGCCTGTGTCCCAGCAGTGGGATCATTACAGGCTGATTATGGATGCGAGTCGAATGCAATAATTGCATGATAATTATATGCGAGGACATTTTTACCAAGTCTGGCCCTAATGAAAAAATGCATACACGTATGTGTTCGAACGATATATCATTATGATGTTTATTATGTGATCCGACGAGCGAAGAAACCTTGAAAAGAACGTTGCGTAAAATAAGTTGTATTAAATTAATAAATATAATTCTTATTAATATAATTGTAGCATGATAACAAGAAAAAAACTGTAATTATCAATAGCGGCGGATGATCGTACCACTATAGCTGCCGGTCTACAAAGGAAAGTGAAAGCCAAATATCACTGTCAAAGACATACTTGCATCTATAGTCATAATCTTAATTAAGATAACATTGAATCGTGATACCCCGGGCAACTGATAGTTACATAATAAATATGTCACATGATTAAATTACTGACCTTATGCATAATGAGAAGATATTGCAGGTTCATGCAATTAAGTGATTAATTTGGAACGCAATAAAATATAGTGTAGTTTGTTATAGATATGGAATAAAAGATGACCTTGCAATGAGTCGATATTATAATTATCCTAGGTACTACAGACAGACAGGCAATGGATTTACTTTAAGTTGCAGCATTAATGAAAAGATGATGCATCCCATCCCTAATGGAAAAAACCTATCCTTTTGTTTCCTCTAACTTAAGTAAAATGATCTCATTCTTGTCACAGGTGTAATCTATAATGTTCTCTACCTAATGATTTGTACTTTCTATTAGGGTTTACACGTGGCTTGCTTGCCCCTACACTTTACTATTCAAAGCACGGCTATTAAAAATTGTACGTGAGGTTTCCAGTTCTATCTATTATGACCAATAGTTTTGTTAATGATTGAGGAAGAGACTGTCCTATGGTTTTTTTAATTGGTTAGTCTTTATTCATATATCCAAAGTTTCTTCGTTTTTTTTTGTATTTTTGGGAATGTTTTTATTGTTTTTTTCTATATATTGTTGCTTAAAAAGTTCCAAGGTCATCTCCACCGACAGTTCCATTATTTTCTTGATATGCATTACTAATTTGTAATCTGACCCATTGACTTGCCTTTATCTGAATATCATGTCGCAGTCGTGATTTATCATTGTACGGTAAATGATATTCTATTAATATCTCAACAGCAACTTTATAATTTGTGGTGTCAAGAGGTGACATGTCCCCAAAAGGTGTGATTATCATGTGATCATATTAATAATTTGTTCAGAGGTTTTCGTAGTTAAGAATAGCAGTATCTAAGCAGTCCAGATATATAAAAAGGGGTTAGGTTACCTCTATTTTTGGTGAATGGATCCAGTACAGTAAGGAATTAAAGCGGACAAAGCCATCGATTTTGATCACTACGGTTTTATATTAGAGGTCCTTGCTCCGGAAAGTCTTGTTTCACAAAAAGACAACTACAAATCCAATCGGAATCCTTTAAATAAGGTGTCGAAACCGGTTGCATAATGGAGATAAATAATAAAAAGTTATTTTTGGGAGTCTGCGTGATACTTATAGTAAAAGGTAAAAGATACTTTGCTACAGAGTACACATTAATTAACGAATCAAAATAATATATCAGGAAGTTCAAAAGAAGAGGCAGGTATTTTGAAAATGTACTTATTATAGGAAAATAGGTAACAATGGCCATTATCTTGCTAGGATTTAGAACAATACAGATGGACAATAAATAGACGCAGTAAGATCTAGTTTCGATTTTACAATAAATAGTAACAGAAGACACAGACACGACCTTGGCATGGCTATGATTGAAGACAATAGGCATTGATATAGTAATCAATTTGCGCACACGTCCCAAACTTGACATCAGTTTGCGATGAAACGGAACAATTAAATATTGTGACGACAGTGTCTTGTAGACTCTTAAATTCATTGGTAGGACAGGCAGGGTTCAACTGGTTCAACTGACCTTGTACTGTACCTTTAACAACATGACACAAGCGAGAATTCACTTTAAATTCAATAAAGTAGGACAGAAAAGTTCTGAAGTCCATGTATAGAACATTAATGTAGCCAGAATTAAGTCTGACATAGTAATTGACAGAACTCTGACATAACGAGGACTTCTCTGACGAAATCTGCCTAATCATCTCGTTAATTCTATAGTAAACTAACCGAAACGAGTAGTTGTAGTGGTACGTTGTAAAACGACCTAGTAATTCTACTAATTATCTGTAACTACGATCTGCAACTTAGCCGGTTAATGCTGAACGTGACTTTACCTAACTCAAATAGTAGTTTACAGGTGTTGAAACATATTTAGTTATGACTTGAAAACTAGAATGACTAAGGACACATACCAAAAGCAGGGAGATGTAAAGATAAGGCTAACAAACCGAGAAAATCGTAAAAGTATTTAGAATTGATGACCGTAACCGTAGAAGGAGCAATAAATTGACTGCTGAAAGCATAGAAAAAAATTAAGAGAATCTATTTGAATAAAGAGCTTTTCAAAGTATTAATAAAAATCTGCCGTGAGGTAAATATTATAAGGCAAAGTGCAAGGTAGAATTATCGCACAATGCAAAACGTGATGTTTTCATGATTGAGGATCAAAGGTCGTCTCGCACGCGATATGATGACCCCAACAAAATTAGTACGATAAAAAATTAACTTAATTTTAATAGGTTAAATGGGAATGATAAGAAGACACGAATCTACTGAATTTATTAACGTAACATGACATCCAATCGCACCAGAGTTCGATTTAGCTAAGCTTTGATTAAAATGGGTTCTTTGAAAATTAACATCAAACACTTTATACATAAACATGACATTAACAGTCTACCAGTTCTCACCGGTCGAGTATTAAATATTTCCAAACTACGAGCAAGCAGAACACGTAATATTGCACTTTTGTAAACAGCGATAAGAATTTAAAGTACAGCTGCTTTCGATAAGAATTGTTTACCTTGACGATGCTTAAGAAAAAGTTAAAGGATAAAAGATTATATATAGTCAGTGAATAATATTAGAATATACAGGAAGTCAGGAAGTACTCGAATCAGAAACGTGGAAGCCTAATCAGAGGCAGGAAGTAAACAAAAATGACAAAACAAAATAAAAATATGATGGAATAGGCACTAAAGTGACCCTGTTCGGACTAGGTGATAGTAAAATCCGAGACCAGGAAAAGAGAGGCGGTAAAACTGAAGCAAGGACAACTACCTACCTGTTTTGAATGTTGCTAAACTGAATATATTGCAGTCATAAGGAAGTTTGGAGACTTATCATAAGGTGTGAAAGTACATTTTGTCACGTTCAGAAGTTGCAGAAGAAGATCTCATCCATAAGCTTAAACGGAACGACGAATAAATAAAAATCAGCAATAGCCTTGACAAGCTAAGACAATCGTTTCAATAAATAGCAGGTGTCAGATTCCTTCATGTACATAAATATTTATTTCAACTAGCCTGATAGCTAAATGCATTGCAATTTGACACTGCAATGACATTAACAATAGTACTACAAGGTCTCGTTTTAATCGGGATGTAGTTGTAGGTACAATTAAAAGATAAAATACGTTTTATTACCACTTGTATAAATAGTTGAACAATTTCGAGACGAGACGCAGCTGATGTAACCATGCGTTGGATGTCGTCATTACTTTTGTACGTTTCGAAATCACTTTAAAAACATATTGCACCTTTGAAGAACTGGAATTTCTTATTTTTTCCTGATGCCCTAAAAATCAGTAGACTTTAAATTAAAAGACAATACAATATCCTTGTAGTAAAATCTCAAGGAAAATAATAATTCTTGTAGAATTCATTCGTATTTTATGCATCCGCTGATGACAAGGTGATGACGAATGACGTAGGTATGACAATGCACCATAATGATAAATAATTGGAAAGCCGAAAGAGAGTATTAATGATTCGTTAAACAGATAAGTGCTAAATGGGTGGCAGCCATTTTGTAAGAGGTTAATATTGGAAATGTCCCAGATATGAGGAAGGCTAATTATTGAATGCATAATATTATGACGCGGTTATAAATTAGAGAAGTTGATTGACCCGCCCTGAGCGCGTGTAACAAAAAAGTTACTTGACGGGTGTCGACTGTGGAGTGTTAGTTGCATAATTTGATGATGGACTTACATTCAAGATGTTTGGGGGCTTGGCTTCAAAAGTTTCATCTGGCTTGAGAGTTCCATTGGAGTTAAGAGCAACGTCGTAAAATACTCCATTCAAAGTTTAGGACGTAGTTTTTATTATTTCACGTTCATTATTTTAAGGTCTTTGTTAATCCGTTGCATCAGGGTTTTTGACCTGCCAGCAATTTGTTGTTTACAGGTTGAAGAGTTCATGAGTGTTTTCAAGCTTTCCATTTTATTAAGATTCATCTATTTATACCAAAGTTTCGTATAAATTAATGGTAAGGTTTGCCTATATGTATTTGGATAGTCTTGCCACGTGTTGCGCATTTGCCAGACGTCCTGATTTCTGAATTAATTAATGTTGATTTTATTCTTGAACGTTTGGCGAACTTCGTCTGGTATTAACTTGTTTACTTATTATTCATCTATGCAAGTAAGCACCCGTCATCAGTTTGGTTACGACGTGATATCCGCCATTTTTTTGGTAATTTACTACAGGTGATCGTATGATAACTTGAATTTGCTTTCACAATCAAACACAATATTTTTGGCTATAATCGTGGCAATATGTTTATACACATTGAAACCAGCAATGTCATGTTTATGTAAAGGTGTTTCAATTTCTGTTGTTGTTTTGTTGTTTGTTTCCAAGGTTACTTAAATTACGATTGGAATTTAATATTAAGTCGTAAACAGAATAGTTACGAAGCCTCCGTATGCATTTATGTAATGATAACCAAATTCTATGGTATTGGCTAAGTACAGAAGACCTATTTCCTAAACTAAGCTGTAAACGTGTTCACATTTATTTTTGTGGATATAGTATTGAATACATACAATACCGCAACCAGGCTCTATTGCTATTTTAAATGCTTCGTCATCATTACCAAATGTACCACGAATCTCTATATCCTTATTGCTATAATGCTGACACATCTGATTTAGTCATCACAAAACCCTAATTAATATTAAACAAACGCACGATTCGTAAGCGTAACGTGCTAGCGCAAATGTAATCAGACGACGCCGCACCATATCGCCACACATTTTATTTGGCCAATCAGAAAGCAGCAGTTGCACGGTTGCAGCTAGGTGACTATGGAGGTGTGTTTCGGCGTAACTTTAAACCGAGTATGAATACTCGTATTGTGTTACATTGACGTCATTAATTTATTTCAGGAACGTGACATCAAATGACAAGTATCCTTATATCATTAACTAGTCACCCGCCCTTGCTTCGCACGGGTGTCATTATGTGTAATAAATTATGTAAGCGATGGTGAAAAAAACCTTATCAAATCCATTTTGAAGTTTGGAACTAAGTGGTCACAGGTCGCACAGATAGATACTAAAACCGACTTTGCTTTATACTAGTATGTATCCATAGATTTAGAGGTACACGTAGGCTTAATCTTTAAACATGTAAGAAACACCAAGATTCTTGGAAAACGGATTAATGATCCCAGTGAACACACAGTGAGAGATGACCTACTTGTGACAGAACATCATTTAGAATTTTACACAAAGGGAAAACGATTATATTTTCTCGGAAAAAATACGCAAGTCATCTAGCTATGGAAGTCATTCAAGGAAGTCATCTGCCCTTGACACATAATGCCTGAATTGCGTTGCAAACGCCCTGACGTCATGTTTACGATAAGGTAGTAGATCTGATGATAGATAAGATAGTAGGATTCAGTTGAATGTCTTGTTATTTTTACTGATTTGATGTGATTTGGGGACAACAGCTTTTTTAAGACAATGACTAACTACATGAGGCAATATTTGTGAAAATAGCGTCAGCTATAAAAAAATATCATAAAATAAACATATATGTAGATATGTTTTTATTAACTTAAGGTTCACTTCCGAATAGCTGTTGCATATAAACCTAGTTGAAGAACAAACACAACAGTAAATCGTCATGACAATCATGACAATGTCTTCTCATGTAAAAGAATAAATAAAATTAATGGCAGTAATAAAAAGCATAAAACCGCTTGATACTGAGGTCATTGCTAATGATGAAAAGGACGCCATTACATTATACAGAGCGAAACCTAGTAACAATTTAAGAATTGTACAGGAAAATTTAACAATTTAAATGAATGTTTTCTGACGATAACTGCTGTTTGCATGCCACGAATAATTCTACTTATATGCTTAAACGATAAGGTCTGTTTATTTGGATTATGTAATCTGGAAACTCCTCGATTCAACTTCGTTTCTAGTCTTTTCAAAGGTAAATTAACTTCTATTCCCAACATTACTCCTAGCAACGAAAAGCATGCAGTAGGAATTTTACAAAGAAGATCAGACTCTAATACAGATTCTCCCGTAAATTATTATGCTTTAGAGCAAAGCAAGTCATCCAGCTCGGTAACACAACTTCGAGAAAGAAGCCGACAGGAGGTTCCACTTGGGTTGGTTAGCGTTTGGAAAACTTCGTCAAGTCTATAAATATCTGGAAAAGAACCGGTGCTACCGACACAGAGCAAGCAAACTGAAATGGCAGTGGGCTGGCCGTGGCCATGTTTGTCGAAGGACCGATGGCCAGTGGAGCAAACGAGTCCTGAAGTGGAGACCACGTATTAGCAAGCGATGTGTGGGACGCGGCTAGCTAGATGGCCCGACGACCTCCAGAAGGTGGCTGGGACAGACTAGATGCGGAAGGCAGAGGACAGGGTGTTTTGGCGCAGCCTGGGAGAGGCTTATGTCCAGCAGTGCATTGAGATAGGCTGAGTTGAGTTGATTGATTGATATAGAACAAATCAGCGTTGGCTTGGAGATCTTTATTTTTAGTAAGATCCTGCATAGCGTGATCTGAGATTTCTATTACAAAATTCTCAGTTATAAGCTCCACTTGGAACTCTGCCAGCTGAAGTGCAATATACTCTTGTCACCTTGGAAAATTGATGACGTTCTTGTAAATCATTAAGGTCTCCATCGTCATTACCAATTTCACCATTATTTTCTTGGGGATTAAGAGCAGAATGATGTGCTATTTCATCCCAAGTTACGTCTTATTATTCCAAGGTTATCCCGTTTCAGTCTCTGTTTCTAGTATCATTTCGCATTTATTATTAAACTAGCGAGATTTCCTCGTGATGTTTTCTTTCACGTTCAAGTGCGTGATAAATATAAATGTTTTTTAATTTAAACACATGGTAATCGACTACCGGATTTTCATGGCCATTAATTTTCCTTCGTCAAGGATGAAACTGGAGCAATTTTGATGGCTTGTTCCTGATATGTCTTGTGTTTCGTTCGGGCCCACGTTTTCGGGTATGTGTTGTCAAAAAAATTGTTATTATAACGTTCGTACTGATTAGGATGCCTAGTAATAAAAATAAAACTGAATTTAAAACAGACATTTTAGAGTTTATCGTGAACCGACGCCCTTGAAAATTCGTTGATTATTTCAATTCATAGGTTACAGAGTTTATTGATATTTTATTGTTGACATTAAAAAAGCAATGTTATTTATTAAATACCAGATGAAGCGTAGATAAAACTCGTTTTTAACCAGTTACGACTGGTACATTGAATCAAGTTTATTATGCTGAACATGGTAGGAAAAGGCTCGATACAATGGTGACAGGTGATACTCAATTCTACAGAACGTTTAGCATTTACAAAGCATACTGTTCATAATTTGGATACAATGCGCATTGACATGGCTACTGGCAGTAACGATATTGCAGCAGACAAGACGATGGATAGCTTTTTATGGTTTTTAATCAACTTCTTAAACAAGGACGAGTTTCTCAATTCGTTTGTAACACTGAACATATATTTTTTATTTTCGTCAATTCTGGACCGATTTTGAAAATTCTTTTTTGTTAAATAAATAAGTGCTTTCTCAGACTATTTTAAAGAGTGATGTCCCATTATAGGTACGTTTCTCAATGAGGAAGTTCAGCCTCATTCAAACTGGGGCGTTCTCCTTTTCAAAACAAGAACCTTTGCCTACAGAGGCCTTAGTGCGAGTTTCTTTTAACTATCTTCACTTTACGCATCGATCGCGTTCGGCGCTCGATTGGCCCTTCACCAGTGAAGGCCAGTGAAGGGCCAATCGGAGCGCTGAACGCGGTCGATGCGTAAAGTAAAGATAGTTAAAAGAAACTCGCACTAAGGCCTCTGAAGTGACTACTGATAGTAAAAACTATCTGCTTAGATGCGGATGCTAAATTGAAACGTGATGCATCCAGATATCCACGTCTACATGACGTGGGAACCTTGATTTTGTCGGGTTATTTCGGGCCTCACGTCCAAACAGCCACCGATTTAGTACTATACCTCTGCCAGTTGTATTTATAAAGAGAGATTGGTGGCTCTTACCGCATTCTTTACGAGAAAATCTTTGCTGATGGCACGTTTTCCTGGTTTCCTTACCAACTAACGTTGACCAAGAAACTCCATGATTATTACCCTTCGTAAAGCGTGTTACACACGTGCGGGTCGGAATGATTCAGCACAGACGGGTGGCATTATACACATTCGATTTTTCCGCCTGACCTGTGTTGGTTTGTCGAAACATTTGTGTAGCAGCACCCCTTACATAGTGCAGTAGTGTCGACCGCACGTCAATGGTCACACTTTGACCTTGAGCTGGCCTAGCGTAGTACGGAGTTTCAATAGAATAAGAGGGTAGCTTAATACTGGTTTTGTTCATCATCTGCCTAGCCTTTTCTCAACTAAGTTGGGGTCGGCTTGTAATCTAAACGGATACAGTGGAATGCCAGTATTTTACATGGAGCGACTGCCTATCTGACCTCCACAACCCAGTTACTGGGAAACACGATACCCCTTGGTAAGACTGATTGTCAGACTTCCGGGCTTCGATGACCCGTAACGGCTGTCAAAGTTCCACGAATGACAGCCGGGACCAACGGCTTAACGTGTTTTCCGAGTCACGGAGAGGTCTTGGTATGTAAAGATCCACGGACTAGCGTAACTTAACCTGATCGATCGACCCGTGCGGCTGTTAATTACTTATTGTATGAGTACTTTCAATTGTCGAGGACGTTTGTTATCTCATCTCTAGTACTGTTCCTTCCGTTACTGATATAGGTCACATTCTATAGCAATATTTATGTGGTATGTATGAGTAATTCGTTCAAACGCAGTTATCTATTTGTTACAAATAATACCTAAGGTAGAGGCCCTCGGTCCACAAGTTTATAGGATTACTTAATGTTAAATAATTTGTCGATGTAAATATGGAACAGATAAAGTTATTTAATTATTATTTCGGAGTCTCGCAATACAGGCACTACTTGCTTAAAGGGAGGCTCCAATCACTTATGTTTTGAATAATTTATGTTGGAGAAATAAATGATTTTTTGATTTGATTTTTTTGATTTGCTTTCGCAAACATGGAAAACTATCAAATCATAACTCTTCCGTCGGTCGTGTCGTAGTCGGGTAAAAATGCCCTGTAGTGGGACAACACAGGCTGATTATTTATTCATTCAAATTATTATGTTGTTGATATTCGGTCCTGAGCTCTCAACTAGCAACACATCTACAATACATAAAATTCATCACTATGAATTATTTGATTCTTAGGGCATTGAAATTGAGGACATTGCCCGCACGATTTTGATACCACTCCATTGTAATAAAGGAATGCATAATAAGTAGGTAGGTATGCCTTGCCAAATATGTGATCATCACATTCACATCTTGTTTACACGTGCAACTAATACCAAAGACGAAGAAGGGCGAATTTCACCAATTAAAGTGTGTCAATATTGTGTCAAAATTGCACAACAGCGATTTCACTGACAGGTCTTGAATGCACTTTAGATGAGCTGATGGCGTTCAGCACCTTAATACACGAGCAATCTGAATTGGAATCAGTTTGAAACAAATGTCTAATTCATTGCTTCACTAGTTCGAAAAAAAAATCTGCTCAGCAACGTAAATAACGCAATGAATGTTGTTGAACTGTCAAAATGAAACAAATTAGTCTCAATCGGTTACGAAAATAAGTTACGCAATTAGATAGCAGTTTCAGTGGAAACGCTGCTTCAATATTGTCACAGAAATACGAACTTGCTTACCCGTATTATCCATAGTGACAAAAGCATATTTATGAGGAAAAAGGCCATTTTAATTAACGCCTCTACATGGACGCTGAAAACCGAATATAGGGGTATTCAATGATCGTCCTAACACTTGCGTCATTCGTGTGAATATATGTCTATTTGTACAAATGACACTACGATTTAAGTGTGTTTAATCTATCAGTACAATAAGTGGATGAGAATGGAATTCACCTCCGAAAATATGAGTTATGAAGAATTTATGACCCGTTTCTGAATTGTGAATTTGAAGTTTAATGCAGGTCTATACGAAATTACGAACCCAGTAATGTGACAGTACATGTAAGTCATTTCACCACTGACTTGCAACTGGGCTCGTGTAGGCACTAGTTTAAACCCAGTCCAGTGCTGACTTCGCGTCCTCAAGTTAGTCCAATCTAACCTACCCGTCTATTTTCGGGCCCAGTAGCTCTAGCTTCCCCGCCTGATTTACTGCCGATCTCGTCTACATGAACCCACTAACTGGTCCCGAAATTCCGAGTCACTGGGTGCAGTCACTGGCATCGTATAAACCAACCATGAGCATTAAAAACTTGTCAAACTCTACTTTGGCATTAGTAGTGGTGACGTTCGCGAAAGTTCAAAATCTCATTTCAGAAACCAACACCCTTGCGTAACACCTGAATGATTTTGAAGGATATTGCTAATCGAACAATGATGTAAACAAGATTGATAACCGGTAAACAGATATCGACCATAGACAACCACAAGTCGGCCTCAACCTCAACCTTGTCTCTGCTCTTGACCTTGCAAATTTACTGTCTTTACCGCCGTAGCTGTCCAGTAAATCTATTACGCCACTTGAGGGTTAGATAGCTAGTTTATAAAAAGGCACTTTATTGACTTGGCTTTAGGATTGCTTATTCTCTATTTAATGAGAAAGCAATATCTTCTTTTATAGGTAGACTAGTTTCTGCCCGCGAGTTCTTATGTGTGAAATTTCTTGTTTTAACATAAAATATATCCTTTACTTTGCCCCGTTACTTCGCTTAGCGTTCTAACTTTTTTCTTTTTCCTCGGCTCCTAAGGGTCCTGGCATGCCTGTAGCCTTCCTCAAGAATTGGGCTTTCAAATGCAATAAGATTTGTTCAAATCCGACTGGTAGTTCCAGAGATTAGCGCGTCCAAACAAACTCTTCAGCTTTATTATTAATAATAATATAGATAGATATAATAGTATAGATGAAGTAATAACAACTTGAATGAAAATCTACATGCTTCATCTATAAGTGTTAATTTTCCATTTAATTAATTTTCTCAGCCTTCATACTTAGGTATTCATTGAAAGACAAGGCCTATAAAAACATGTCCTTCACAACTTCCTACAATTACTAAGAAGTTGTTTGCGTATCAAGTTCTGCGCCGTTTCATTACGTACAATTGAGAGTGCAATTGATCGATAAACACTGTTTGACGCTACGGTCTTGCTGCGCAGGAGTTTTGAACGTCGCGGAATCAATTAGATGATCAACAATTATAGTGGTAATTACATAGGCAGGATGATCAGTCAATTAAGGACCATTATAAGGTGTATCGTACAGTTTCAGCCAAAATACGAACATCACAAAATGTTTCAGGATGTATGTCAACTTGTCATTGGTCAAAGGTGTAAGTATGCTGTTTTGATCTTTGTTATCAAGCTATTCAATAATATTTATACACATACATAATTATGTAGTTTTCTACGCAATAGTCTGATCAGTGCGGTAGCTTCAATAGGTATTATTACCTATGTGTCTGGAGAAGATAAAGAAAAGAATTTGACAACTGACGCAGGTAGAAAAGATTTGACTGTAAATACCAGAAATTAGAAGTAGTTTAAAGGTTCATGAACCAGAACTCCCGCACCTGGGAGCATTCGCCTGTGATGTTACAGACTCGAGCATAACACCAGGGGGCCAAGTCTACTAATTTAAAAACGTGTCAGTCGTCTCGCAATGATGAGTTTTGACAGATTTTGTATGGCATATCTGTCAAAAACTGATCATTGTGAGACCACTGACACGTTTGTAAATTAGTAGACCTGGCCCTCTGTGAGGGGGGATAACCGAGCATTACAGTGCGCAATGTCTGTAATATTTTGATACAACTTGCAAAATCAATGTTACATTACAAGCGAATGCTCGTCGGTTAGGGAGGCAGTATTGTAACGTAATGCTCAAAATCAAATCTGTAACGTTACAATACAGGTAAATGCTCCGGAAAAGAATCCGACGTATTTATTTAAGTTTCTGAGAAATTACTAATAAAATCGTAGTTTAGAGACTACAATGGCTATTATAAATTGAAAGGGTTTAAATGTCAACAATTTAAAAGCATTGCTGATCACTATTTTAAAAGTGAAATCACCAAAATAACTGATTACGACTTACATGCTGTGTATATTTTACTATAAATTACCATTAAGTAAGTACCTGTGAAGTTAGTTCTTCCTTGTAAGGTGTACCTACTGACAATTTTAGGAAAATAATTAAGTAATAAAATAACATTACGGCATTTACGGCTATAGGTTTCCCCGAAGGGGTTAGGCACGTGCACCGTACACCGACATCCACATTTCATCAGTTATGTTTAGTCCCATGTAATAGGGCGCGAGCTTACTGCCCTTTATTTAATCGTAAAAAAAAATAAAGTAATAAAAACTAAAACCCAACTACGACTTAAAAGGTATAAACACACGTGTTAGGGCATAAATCGAACAGATTACGTGTGACTCCGGATTTTTAATTTGTCTGTCTGTGGTGTCTTGTTTATACCTTTTAAGTCGTAGTTGGGTTTTAGTTTTTAATACTTGATTTTTTTTTTAATTGTTTTGGGTTTATAATATATATTTTTTTGAAATGTGCTCATTAAGCCCTTTCATTTGATACCCAACATGGTACGATTAAACCATATTTTTTTTTAAGTTCCTCACTTTATGTCCTATAAAGGGCGCCATTTTTAATTTAATGTGACTCCACATAGCCTATAACCAGCGGACAATCACGACGCTTCTAACGATACATCATTTGTCAAATTGTGATAAGTGGTTTGGACGATAGGAGGGAACAGATGAACATACATACATACACACATACATACATACATACCGGTCAAAATCATAACCCTCCTTTTTTCTTCGCCGTAGTCGGGTAATGAGCAAATCAGTGGCACCTTTCATCACAAGTCATTATCATTCTCCTCCCTGACTTATCCCAGTTTATTTAGTGTCGGCGCAACATATCTTTTTCTTCCATACTTCTCTATTAGTCGTCATCTCGGTAGTCCCAGTCACCCCCTTTCTACCCATATTATTATCATCTTTCATGCAGTCCATCCATCCATCTTTTCTTTGGTCTTTCCCTACTCTTATTCCTGCCGCACACTCGAGTCTGTTGCGAACTGATATACATATTTCAAAGCGCGTCGTTTCGTTTTGTTTGAAGACATAATACTGTTACAGCTTTATACTGTGCCGCAGCACCACGGGCTCTTTATACTGTGCCGCAGCACCACGGGCTTTGCAACATGCCACATGGAAGATACCCCGATGTTTGAAAACCTATCATATTGTAACCACCAACATCCCATCTTCAGAACAGAAAAACAAACGGTTTGACGTAGAAGGCACGCCTTCCGTTTTATTAATAAAATCCCAAAGGATTTACGTCACAGGGTAACGTGTAGGCGCTTAACCTTGGACTTTTAATCAGCTGATTCTATAGATAGGTATTCGTTAGCTGTCACAAATATAGACATTTCCTTTTCAATCAACTAGAATCAACTGAAAGCTATAGGAAACTTAACGAATGTATTTTAAAATAGATAAACTGTTCAATTCAGTAGCTTGTCATTATTATTAGCATTGATATTTTTTGGCTCCTTTTGGCATCCTATGTATACAGAGTAGCATCAGTTTAGTTAGTATAATCTTTTGCTTAAGCAAACTTAAGTAAAATTAAAGTATCTGTTTGTAATGTCAAAATAACAGCTTTTTATTAAATGCGTATTAAAGTATATACGGTATACCTACTTAAAACGAAAAAAAAAAAAAGCTTTTTTGTGTCTGTTAGATCCGGCTAATCTCCAAAACGGCTGGACCGATTTTGCCGGCACTTTCACTGTCAGATAGCTAATGTTATATGGATGTTATAACTTACTTTTATATTAGTTTAGAAAAAGAATTAGGGTCCTCGCGGGCGAAGCCGCGGCCAGCAGCTAGTTCGCAATAAAATAGATTTTTTTACTTGAAAGACTGAAAGTTAAACAAATCGTACATTTGCTAAACTTTTACATCAATGTAGGCAATAAAAACCTGAGAAAACACATCACGCGTTTGAAAACATGAATGACTCTAAATACTTATTTTATGCAAATTACGAAAACGCGGAAAATTTTCTCATGTAAACACATAATTTTCATTTCAATGTCGTTTTATTTTAAGATTAGAAATATTTTGTCCACATAAAAATACCAACATTTTGTAACACCGTGCAGCCTTATTACGTTATTATTACCTACTTACGTGAAAATTCGTAATTCTGAAACATTTTGAAGCTCACTGTATTTTTCTACACTACGTGCGAATTGGAAAATGTAATTTTTGGGAAGACGAAATCTTTTCGTCACGTTTTTCTTATTTGAGAGTGAGAGCCGTGACTAACAAATTAACATAACAATAATATTATATTGATGTGAAATATGGAAAACGTACATTTCGGAAATACTTCACAGATTTGTTGCAGATATGATTTTGTAATTATTAACAAATCCTCGCAAAGGTCTTTGACGGTGCAGCAAGCGTAGCATGACCATCGTAGAAGCGGGTTTTGTCTGCGGAAGAATAGACAAAATGACAGATAAACAATCACAATCTGTCATTTTGTCCATTCTTCCGTCGACAAAACCCGTTTCTATGGTGGTTGTTGACAGACAGCACGACATGAGAAAATTCCCTGACTATCAGACTTTACGCACGCCACAGCCTAAACATATAAGAAAAGATGTTTCCCAGAAGGTCAAGGCATGATCTTTTCGTCTAAGAAGGGATTTTCGAAAATACAGCCACAGGTGTAAGCGGATAAAACGAACGATACATTCACAAGAAAAATCTTGCTTAGATATTTATTATCCTTATGCCGAAATATTATTAGCAGTCTGATGCATAAAAGTGCTACGTGACTATGTGTACGTGTTCGTTTACATACAAGTAAAGTATTTCAGGTATTTCTTATTTTTTCCTTTTAAATTGCATTCTGTCATTGCCCTGCGCTTACTCAGCTCTAGATAATAGGTAGGTTATACGCATAATAACAGGAACAGTGGCAACGAATCAGTGAAGGGCAGTGGTTTTCTTTTTTTGGGAAATCAAGACTAAAGTCGTATAAAGATATTGGAAATTTGGAATGGATGGTTAATTGATTTCTTACAGGGTTTTTTATGACTCTTGAGGAATAGTTAAGAGGAATAGGTTACTAAATTTATCTATGTCTATTGCATTTTATTGGAATGGATGACAAAAGGGCAATTTGGTGAAAATATCTCGGATGGGAAGCTTCTGGCTCATAAAAAGTGATGTCATATGTTGAACATAGAGGCTCTCAAGCATTTGTCAGATTCTAAAAGGGACATTGACAGATACCCTCAAAGACCCCTCTTGTGCTGAATACACAAGACCACATACAAGAAAAACGTAACATAATTTAAAAAATATTGCTCAATTAATTTATATGGCAGAGTGCAAATGCACATAGCTTATTTTATTAGATTTTAAAATGGCATTTTTAAACATAGAATAAAGCAAAGCGCAACAGAGTAAAAGCTTTAGCAGTACAACAATGACGGAAACAATGGATCTGATAAGAACGATTGCGGTTAACGTGACAGGAAGACGGACCATGGACTGACTATAACATTGTTGCTAAACTATGTTACGTCAGATTCTTTCTATAATGTCTTCTAATGTTTATAAAATACTCGTTTTACGCATCATGCAATGAGGAAAACTACGATTTTGACCTAGAACAGAATTTCTTAATGGAATTTCAACGTGATTCACTGGAAGTGACAGTCCTATCTAATGATGAACGTTTAGGATGATATCATTATAGTATTTGGAATTGTTCCAAATCCATGATCTTCATTTAGTACAGAGCTTATAGCACCTTACTACTTCTCCGCCAAATAAGTTTTACTGTGTTCCGGTTAGACTTAAAAGGATAAAGGCTCAGGCTACAGGCAACTTTCAATTTTGTCTCTAATGTTGACATCGGCAAACAATCAGCGGTAGGTAAGGAACCACTTTCCATGAGTTTGGCCTTCAATTTGTTTTCCAACAAGTGCTCTCCCACCGAAAGCTTCTAACGAGATCATATCGCGTAGACATTGATGTCACTACATAATGATCAATGCCACATCTAAAATAAAAGCAATAAAGCTCTGACGTTAAACAGCCAAGAACAAATGAAATTGGGCGCAAAGTATTATCTGTCCTATTAAAACTTGACGATGACAGATGAATAAATTAATATACTGTTTCTTCCTAGTCTGTGACGCTATTCTGATCACGACTGTAGTGTGAATGTGGCATGCATATCTAAGATATCGGAAGGAATGTCTAGCATTAAGAAAGAGGGCAAGCATTTAGTTGCATTATATTCATTTCTTTGCATTATCAGCCTATAATGTTCCCACTGCTGGGACACAGGCCTCCTCTCTGTGAGGTAGGCCATAATCTACCACGCGCGCCCAGTGCGGGTTGGTGCATGACACATGACTTCGAATTGTGGTTCTAGGACATGCCGCTTTCTTCCCGATGTTTTCCTTGACCGTTTTGAGAGCAGTGGTGAAATTAAATACACACAAGTAAAGTAACAGCCTAAACTACTGAACGGATTTCGATAACATTTGGCAAGGAGATAGATGGCATCCTGGGGAAGGACATAGGGTACTTTTCATCGACATACCTAGCGGGCGAAGCCGCGGGCGGAAGGTAGTAACCTATATTTTACTATTTTTCTCCATAGGTTTCTAGACTTAGAGAAGAGGTGGAATGGAATTTTCTTTAGATAACATTTGCAGAACAACATATTGCGTAACATCATAAGAAAACAACATTACAAATAATTTATTATTACACTCAACGGCAGGTGTTAGACAAGATATTTTTTTCCTTTGGACTTTGTCTGATGGGAAACTTTATTAATACTCACTGGGCTGTCCCAGTGAGTCGACAATGTTAAAATAAACGAAGACGTACAAAGCTTTTGGCGGCAAATTATAACACCTACGCCTACTATGAGGTTGAATCATTTGTTACATCAAATTACGACTTTGTTTGAATAAGAGAAAAGTCACAATTATCATCGTTTCGACAGATTAGTCGGGTCGGGCCCCGACCTACGAGTTGTGCTCGTGAGTTCGAACCCAGACAGGCACTTTACTTTGTGTATTTCATTTCACCACCACTGCTCTCAAATTGGTTAAGGAAAACATCGTGAGGAAACCGACATCTAGAACCAAAAATTCTATGACATAATGTGACATCCAACCCGCACTGGGCCCGTGTGTTGGATTATGGCTCACTCTCTCTCACAGAGAGGAGGCCCAGCAGTGAGAAAATTAGGTACAGGCTAACTATGGTTATGCTACAGATTTGTTGGATTTTTCACGATCGACACGTGCTTCATTCCTTGACTCTGTCTAGGCTTGATACTGACTTAAGTTTGCAATGTAAACATTTTAAAGTAATAGTGGTACCTACTCATTGTTGAAACCGGTTAGTCCCCCTATGCTCTAGTCCCGCTATGCTCGACTCGAAAAATACCTACTAAAAAGTTTCGCTATGTACGAAATTCTTCGACTCTTCGTAAACAATGGAAGGTACAGTTGGAAAGAAAATTGTTTGAATTCAATTTCAATTTTTTTTTTATAGCGCTAGTCGTATATGTGTAAGCGTCTGTAAGTTGAAATTGGTTTTGTCTCGTTCTGACAATCAAAAAAGTCAAAATAACGGATATGGACAAACTAGTTTCAGAGCAATTCGAAGTTAAGAAATGTTTATGAATAGAGCTGTAAGTCATAGAAAGAATGTTTCTTACTCATTTAATACTAGCCCACAAGATTTAACGAAGTCTGTAGACTTCGTTACATATCCTATCTCACTAACTAATACTGTATGTATTACAAATATAAATGTAAGCAGAAAACTAGTAAAATATAAAAGACCGTAAATAAAAAATCCGTTCTCAAAGTCAAATCACCTGTATTCATAAAATTTCAGTCTTATTAATTACACAAATAAAATACAAATAATCAACTATTTAAAAATTTAAAAAGCTATGGTTTCTGTCAATAGATCTGTTAATCTACCAATCCAAGATTCAGCCAAGTTAGTTGTTCTGTGGTGCTTAAATGGTAATAAAATATTACACTGTAACAGTTTTCTTCATCACTGCCCGCGAATGTGATTTCGTGCATAGCGAAACTTTTTAGTAGGTATTTTACGAGTCGAGCATAGCGGAACTAGAGCATAGGGGGACTAACCGGTTGAAACGGTTGTTGAAACGCCTAATAATAAATAAATAAATATTGTAAATTACAAGTATTTTGCAAATGCTTATAATGCTGATAAGATAAGTACTGTGCTTAGTTCTAAGGAGTGGGTATGTATTGATAGATGTGTGATGTCATCAAAACCATGTAAACTTTAAACTTAGTTTAAAGTGTCCTGTAAACTGCTCCCTAATTCTTGTTTTTAAAATAGAATTATAATATGTATACATGTACCTTTCCCGGTAGTCGGTTGTCATGGTATGGGCACGTGATGCGAAGGAATGAGGAAAATGTTGTGAGGAAAGTTTTGGGTATGAATGTCGATGGCTATAAGAGTAGGGGAAGACCAAAGAAACGATGGGAGGACTGTGTGAAAGATGATATGGCTAGAAAGGGCGTGACTACCGAGATGACGGCTAATAGAGAAGTATGGAAGAAAGGGACATGTTGCGCCGATCCCAAATAAATTGTGATAAGGTCAGGAGAATGATGATAGTACATATACACCTCTGTCAACCCTTCGGGGGATACAGGCGTGATGTTATGTACATAGTAGCGTGTATTGTTAGGAGTTTCCTCTCTTCCAATACCAGTGAGCTCCTGCTTTTTACCCGACTACGGCGAAGAAAAAAGGAGGGTTATGATTTTGACCGGTATGTATGTACGTATGTATATATGTATGTATGTTCATCTGTTCCCTCCTATCTTCCAAACCACTTATCACAATTTGACAAATGAGGTATCGTTAGAAGCGTCGTGATTGTCCGCTGGTTATAGGCTATGTGAAGTCACATTAAAAATGGCGCCCTCTAGAGGACATAAAGTGAGGAACTTAAAAAAAAAAATGGTTTAATCGTACCATGTTGGGTATCAAATGAAAGGGCTCAATGAGCACATTTCAAAAATATATATATTATAACCCCAAAAGAAATTAAAAAAAATCAAGTAATAAAAACTAAAACCCAACTACGACTTCAAAGGTATAAACAAGACACCACAGACAGACAAATTAAAAATCCGGAGTCACACGTAATCTGTTCGATTTTTTGATTTATTTATATTTATGTAACACGTGTGACTCCGGATTTTTAATTTGTCTGTCTGTGGTGTCTTGTTTATACCTTTTAAATCGTAGTTGGGTTTTAGTTTTTATTACTTGATTTTTTTATTACTTAATTACTTGACTTTTTTATATGTATACAATACTTACACAACTAACTATGTACACTAGATACTTAATTAAATAACAACTATACAAATATGTACAGAAAAACAAATGACACTTAGGCTCTTCGTACAAACACGTTTTTTGTGTCATGAAAAACTATGGTTTATTTGCAGTGTGTAGGCACAGTCAGTGTTGTATGGATCACTATAGAAGCTTGTTGATAAATACGTTTTTTCTGCGGCGCGGTTTATACCGTACCGTAAAGAAACCGTGCCGTGTACAAAGGGTATTAGGCGCATTTAGGCGTCGAAGTACTCGTCCGCATCGCTGTCATCCGGAAACGTGCCCAAAAGACTGGCAGCATTACTACATTTAATGGCAATGTTAATTCTTTGACCAAAGAAAGAGCCAGCCCTTTTAACTCTTTCTGGTTTAGTGGTTAGTGTCATTAACCACCTCTTTCAGATTTTTTAAATTAAGATCCATGCCAGCTAGGAAACTAGCTTCCGCAAGCGACTTCGCCCGTGTGGTATGTAGATAAAAAGTAGCCTTTATCCTTCCCCAGGATGCCATCTATCTACTTGCCAAATTTTATCGAAATCCGTTCATTGGTTTAGGCGTAAAAAGGTAACATACAGACAGACAGACTTACTTTCGAAATTATAATATTAGTATGGATTGTGCTGTTTATGAACCACTTTGTGGTTTCTTACCTCAGTTAGGTATAGCATTACAAGTTGTTTACTTGTTACAATTTGCAATTATTTAATGATACTGAATATGGATGATGTTATTCAGTGTTGTTCTGATACACAATAACAGCAATTGGATTATAATATTGGATAAAAGATGGATGGACAGTGTGATGAAAGTTTAAAAAAAAAAAAATTATATGAAAGAGAAGTGAGTGAATGATAGCGTAACAGTTGACAGGGGTGAATGGAAGAAGAAAATGTGTTCTGTCGACTCCAAGAAGATGATGATTTTAATTTCTATGAAATGCAATGTACTTAATAGTTATAATTTAAAGAGTTTTTTGGACTATCAATGAAATATAGCTGAATATGCTTTACAAAGCTATATGGGTTCACAGAATCGTCTAGACCCGGGTGCTCAAATTAGAACAGTATGTATTGTATGACCATACATGGGGTGATTGACAAATAAAATAAGGCAATGCATACTGGGCTCCAATATTCTTAAAAGAATATCTCTATTGTCTTATGAGTGTTACTTTACTCTGAACGATACGTAACTATACAAATTGTCTCTTGTATTGTCACAACAAAAGCGTCTTTTAGTCATTAATAATTTTATATGAAACTGTTCCAGGAATAATGCATTACAGATTTAAGAGGTTATGTTGATAACATGGTGTTCGACTCTAAGATTATTACAGATTAACAGCATTTATTGCAGTTTTTGAGTAATATCAAGATTGGTCATACAATTATAACCTCAAATTGATAAGAGGAACCGATGTACAATAAAAACACAAACATAGACAACATGCCGAGGGACCGAATACTTAAGGTTTTACCGTAATGCTAGGTTAATTATTTTACATTACTATGACTAGTTTGGACTCGATAAAACAGCATACAGGGTACATACCTTCTACCTCGCCTTTAGTCTCGTGCTTCGTCATTGTAGACACTATATCACTAATACCACATTAAAAGACACCAAAGAATCGATTACAGTTCGATTTTAAGGTTTTAATTATAAATTATAAAACAGGCATTTGCGGAAGATAGATATTTTGAAATCTTGTTTTGGTTTCAATGACATTGACAATTTGAGTTTTGACAGATAATTGACATCTTGTTCTCGGTTTTCGTTTCGTTACGTTTCACGCATTTCTAATCATCATGACTGTGTGTGGCTTTCTAATGATCATCTGTGTTTAGGATGTTCACAATTTAAAAGATTAAAATAATAAATTGAATTATTTCAAGTACAAAATGAAACATAAATTAAATATTTTTTGTATGCCATTTACGAGATACATGAGTCACTAAAACAAGCAAGAGGTCTCTGCTTTCAGTATAATTATTAGATAATAATGTACTCTGTGGTCTCGGCGCGGCGACATGACAACATAACAATAACATGACATTATTAAAATTTTAGTTGTCATTTGGTTTGATTGGAGATGTGCGTTGAATCGTTGTCTAAATATTGACTTCACGATTTGTTTGAAATTTTGAATAATTTTAGCGGGTAATTTTAACTTTGCTAATTAATTATCATAATAAGTAGTCGACTGTGATTGTTATAGTAGCTAAATTCCGGCTTCTCTTTCAGATGGTGCCAAGAATGTGGAAATTGTGAAACACAAATAAACATAAAATATTTTTGGAGATTTTTAAAACAATAAATCACCATGTCGAACCCGATAATAGAAAACGGTGTCCCCGAGGAACGGTAAGTTGTTAATTTATTTAAAACACCCAAAATTCGAGAAATTAATCCAAATTCCTCGATAGCGTCACTTTACATTGCACCTCTAAAAAAAAGAACCTTTGGTGGAAATACATTTCAAATAAATTCAGTAGCCTAGCTAGGCATACATTACACTATTTCCCGCTACAACAGCTTTCGTTTATACTATAGTTGTTGGCGTGTTGCATCACTTCTATGTTTGTGTAAAAATAGATTGGAAGCATGGTATTCATATTTAAAAATAAAAATATCCAGCTAGACGGATTACATATTCCGAAGATTAGAAATAAATTTGGTGTTTCAAATTCAATGTATGTATGGAAAATAGCCAACATTTATATGGCAATAATAATAATTATTATTTACAAATGCCATGTGCTAAACTCCTTAAAATTTCATTCTTACTTACTTTTTTATTTACTGCTGTATGGGTTTGCCACAGCCTATTTATATTTGTTCAATTATATTGCAGTTCCACAACATATTACTTCCCAAAGACTGGTTCCAGTGCTACACTATGGCAGAGACTGAGTCTTTTTGTGTCCATATATTGGAAGGCACTCATTGTAGTGTTGACTCCACTGATACTGCTGCCTATACCTGTTTTGAACCACGATCCTGTAAGTAACATCTTTTTTCTCTTAACTGCTCATTAACAAATTGGTAACATAATATAACACAACTAAACAAAAAAAACTCTGTAGTATCTTAGAAACTATGTCCCAACAAAATAAATAAATAGGGATCTTGTTTTACTTATGGAAACCTTAAATAAATAAATAAAGCACCATGGCATAGGCTTGCAAATAATATTTGTGTTCTCCTGCCATTGATCCTGACAACCTCTGTCTTGCTACATAAACTGATCATGCTTCACCTTGGATCACAGCTGTACTCAACTCAAACTAAAGCACGGCACACTACTAATTATGAATCACTTGTAATCTTTAACTTAGCATAATAATCTTGAAATGGCACTCAAATTGAATACTTTTTACCACTTGACAAGGCAAGCTAGACACACTTCCTTTTCTGTATAAACACTACCTGTCCTTTTCATTTTATTTAATTTCTGTTTAATAAAGAGAGAAGTCAATAGTCTCTATCACAGCTACAACACTATTTTGTCTGTCCATACTAATATTATAAATTCGAAAGTAACTCTGTCTGTCTGTATGTTACCTTATCATGCTTAAACCACTGAACAGATTTCGACAAAATTTGGCAAGGAGATAGATGGCATCCTGGGGAAGGAAAAGGCTACTTTTTATCGACATACCACGCGGACAAAGCCGCGAGCATCAGCTATAGTTACTTATAAATGCGAAAATGAGTTTTTTTGTTTGTTTATTACACTTTCACTCTAAAATGGCTGAACAGATTTGGATGAAATTTGGCACAGGGGTAGATCATAACCTGGAATAGGACATAGGATACTTTTTATCCCGATATTCCCACGGGATCGTGACTTACGCGGGTGAAACCGCGGGGTACAGCTAGTTTTATATATAGCATGAACACAAACGCATGTGGTAAAAAGTCTATATCAAAATAATCAATAAAAACATTTACTTTCAGGCATACAGATGCATGTACGTAGTCCTAATAATGGCAATATACTGGGTGTTGGAGCTCCTTCCATTACCTGTCACGTCTATGCTGCCCATCGTCTTGTTCCCGACCATGGGTATCTTAGACTCGGACAAAACCTGTGCAGCATACATGAAGGAGACGAATATGATGTTCATGGGTGGTCTGATGATAGCCGCAGGAGTACAGCATTCGAAGTTACCAAAGAGAGTTGCATTATGGACTGTTCAAGTAGTTGGGTGCTCTCATAGAAGGTTCGTAACTATTTTTTAATCAGTTTTAAGCTGGAAATTGTGATATAAGTACTGACTCCGGTCAAGGACCTTAGTCTCGTGCCAATATAACAATATACTCATCTAACTTCTAACTAATATTATAAACGCGAAAGTTTGTAAGTATGGATGGATGGATGGATGTTTGTTTGTTACTCTTTCACATAAAAACTACAGAATGGATTTGGATGAAATTTGGCAAACAGATAGTTTATAACCTGGATTAACACATAGAATACTTTTCATCCCGATATTCCCACGGGATCGAGACTTACGCGGGTGAAACCGCGGGGCACAGCTATAACAATATACTCATCATTCATATGGACATGAAGTCATAAACCGTCTCTGCTTACTATGCATGTTACCCACGGCCACGTTAGTGTAACACATTTTTCAGCAATATGAGAAGTCTGCAATGGAGAAACCATGCACATCATTTTTTTTTTACTGGCTTCAAAAAATGGACGAGGTTCCCTCATTCCCATTGTTATAAATTAGTCAATATTCGTTTTTTCACGCCTTAATATTTTCTTTTTTTTTTTCAGACTGAATTTCGGCCTAACATTCGTGACTATGTTCATATCCATGTGGGTCTCCAATGCTGCTGCCACAACAATGATGGTTCCCATCGTTGAGGCCATTTTAGAAGTATTAGAACAGGTAAATATTTGTCAATAGCTTTATAGATTCTTAACCAGATTTACTGAAGCCATCCACGTCATTTGAAGGGCTAATCAAACTAGTGATCTATAAATCTTTTATCAAATCTCATATTAGCTCTTGTCAATGGTTGATCAAATTAAAAGCTACTAAAGAAGAGATGTGATTTGACAACATATAGCCTTTAAATCGAATACCTATGTAATGCTAGTAAAATAACAAAAAAAAACTGTCAAAGTTGTGTCTTTGTCAATTCTGGTAAAGATTGATTTTTATCAATTATCTACCTCATCTATTATTCATGAATCCATTGTAATCAGATAATTGATTTAATTTACAGCAAGGTCTTGGCGATGTCTTTATAAACAAGAAGAAAAACCCACCAGCTGAGAATGGCAAAGACACCAAGGCGATCGTTAAGACTGGTGAAGAAGAGTAAGTAAAAATTTTCGCGACACATTCAAACCGTTTTAGAAAGCTCTCTCACTGAGATAAAATCAAACACAATATTTTTTATTTTGCCTACACTTAATATTATAAAGAGAAAAGAAATATATTTTGGTTTGTAAAGAAGAAATCGAAAACTACGAGACCAATTTAAAAAATTCTTTCACCAGTGCAGTAGGATGCTATACAACTTGCCGCTACAATGGTGACATTAATTTAACACATGGGTAGGGCCAACATAAAAATTATAATAAAATAAAATAATTCGTAAATTGAAAAATTTAAGTTTTCAAGCAAACTAAATAATAAAACCATAACCAAAATTGAGATCACTCTGTGTAAAAGATTCATTCATGAAGCTACTTACCAGCTGGCTTACGTTCTATCGGTAAGATCCTTTGTCGGCATATTTTCTAAGAAATTACGCGGCTTTTCTTCTATTCGCTTACACATGATCCGTGACCCCGGCAAATGACCTCTTCGCTACAGTTCTTTATGTACAGGTTGCTCCAGGATGGTAATTTAGAAAATTGTAAATAAATCAATAATTAATAACGTTTAATGACATTCAAATATTTTCATAAAACGAATACGCGAAATCGTATACGTGTGTTAAATTCATGTCGCCATTGTAGCGGCACGTTGTATATCATCACTAAATAACATAGGCTATAATTTATAAAGATATCAAAAAGATATCAAGCGAGCGAAGCCGCTGGCGGAAGCTAGTTCCCAATAAAAAAGTCCCCTATCCATCTTGAGCCTGGATTTTAACAACTAGGTATGGTAGGCTATAATAATTATCATGTTGTTTCCTTGTCCCAGAGCCCCATTGCCGAGTGACATTACAATCTGCTACTACTTGAGTATAGCGTACGCTTCCACGCTGGGAGGATGCGGTACCCTCGTCGGAACTGCTACCAACTCCGCCTTCAAAGGCATCTTTGATTCGTAAGTATAATTTTCTACATAGCAATAGGCTCGCCCCCTTTTACATAGGACTTAAACATAACTTTGCCTCGTTGGTCTAGTGGTCGCTAGTGCTACTGCTGAGTATGAGGTCCTGGGTTCGATCCCCGGGTCGGGCAAAGTATTATTGGGTTTTCTATCTGGAATTTCTCAGTAGCAGCCTGGATGGCAATAGGCTCGCCCCCTATTACATGGGACTTAACTGGCGAAATGTGGGTGTACTATACGACTGCCCAGCTCTTTGGGTATTACGGGCGTAATGTTTTGCTGTGTTAAAGTTCTACATACAATATTTATAGTCTGTAATTTGTTGACTAATCATTCATAAGTCATATTCTCGTATCAGAGTTGCCTATTGCGTCTCCAATAAAGAAATAGTAATATTTAAAAGACAGCAAAATGGGAAGAATATTCTGAGGTTGCTCCTAAGGATGTTGGCTATAGTTTAGGATTGCCGCACAGCAGTAAAGTTCACCCAATATACATATATGAATACGTGTGTGTTCGATAAAAATAATAACGTTTTTACTATGACCACACGAACTTTAACTTGTTACTATACATAAAAAGCTATGGATTGTGTATAGATCCGCCCTATCCTTACTAATATTATAAATGCGAAAGTAACTCTGTCTGTCTGTCGCGCTTTCACACCAAAACTACTGAACCGATTTAAATGAAGTTTGGTACACAGATAGTCTAGAGCCTGAGAAAAGACACAGGCTATTTTTTATCGACATACCACACGGGCGAAGCCGCGGGCGGAAGCTAGTAAACTTACATATTACCACTTAAAAACTTAGTTGAAAGCCTAATAAATAAATGATGTAATGTTTTTCTTCCAGCGAATTCCCCGAATACGGAAGTTCAGTGAACTTCTTCTGGTTCATGGCGTACAGTACGCCCCCCATGCTGATTATGCAGATTCTTGTATGGGTAGCTCTCCAGGTCACCTTCATGGGCATGTTCAGGTATGTAACCCTCAATATTGTTGCACCACCTTATTACAATATCCTGCTAACCTGTCAGAGATCGAAGGAAGCTATACTGGGCTAGCGGTACTATTATATTATCTGTGACAGGGTCAAATTAAATTAATCAGTTCAACTTCACAGAAGTTTAGTAAATCCTGACGCACATGCCGCACCGCAAAGCTAAAACCGTCGTCGTAAATCTTTCGTACATTTTGTATGGACCATGGCACACTATGGGCGGGTCACACTGCGCTTTTTTGTATAGAAATGCGCATCGCATTTCTGCGGCCAGATGGGACAGTAACATTTTATTTAGCACTTTAAGCAAACAAATGCAAGTTGTTTTTTCCCTTCCCGTATTTCGGGTTGATATGATGTAAAATATCAGTGTTTTAACGCAAATCGGGCGCTGCCTTTTTTTTTTTTTGAGGGTGGGAAATCATCCAATGACTTCTCCCGCTCTGGGCGGAGCGGAAGGGCGTGTCAGACTTTTTCTGACTAAAACCCACCCGTGTTCCTTCAGTTGCCTGTTGCCAAGGTCCCGGTATCCCTTTCGGACGTTCCTTCCTGGCAGGGATCGGGCGCTGCCTGAAGGCAACTAACTTATATCTATGATAATTTCATTTCTGCAGACCAAACAGCCCAGCCGCTAAGAGAGTAAACATGGCGTCCTCAGGTTCATTGACGACAATGAAGGTCATCAAGGAACAGTACAGGAATCTTGGACCTATCACTTTCCACGAAAGGGTGAGTTTATGAAACAAAAGTTAATAATAATGCCTATCACTAAACTTAATACGATGAAGTACGAGAAATAAACCATTGCCTCGAACAGGCTATCCTAAAGGAGATCAAAATTATGTGTACTTACATTTGTTTTTTTTTTTTTGCGCTATCCCTCCTTGGACAATGGCCTCCATGCCATGATGCCAGTGTGGACGGGAGGCCTTTATATATATTTAAAAAAAATGCAAAATATTCGATTAAAAAAATGATGTCACAAAAAGTTCGAAAGGCGCGAGTCGGCGAGACGTTAGTCGCGAGGCGTTAGTCGAGTTTTTATTTCACCCTTGTAGTGGAAACATAAGTGCGATAATAGCCTGGCAAGACTCGCCTACGATACTTCGGTCGAGAAAGAGTCTTTCATAGCATAGCCCAGTAAAGTTAAACTAACATTCCATGTAATTAAAGAACCTATTTTATTTTTGTGATTGATGATATCTCTTGTATTTGTGTATCCTTTGTTGATCCCAAATAAATATATTTGAATGTATTTGGTCACAGGCTTCAGGTCTCCTGTTCATCTTAGCTGTGTTCCTGTACATCTTCCGTAGCCCTGGATTCATGCCCGGCTGGGCTAACGTACTTACCGACATGTAAGTTATTTATTTAGTAAAAACAATATCGATATCTCACAAGGTTGCCGAAATGTAGGTTGTTCATTGTTTGTCCCTGGAGCAAATTGCAAATAGATGGATAAACAAATGCTGATTGTTTTTCTATTCGTCCTACAATCATACTTTTTGTATTAGTGATGGGATAGTGCCCATTTTAGATAAGATACAATAGACAATAGTAGATATTTAGTTATCTATTTCGGTTAACTATTCTTCAAGAGTCATAAAAAACCCTGTATGAAATCAACACGTGTCTCTCTCTCAACGAGGCATCTTCAGGATGACGATTGACCAGTCGCAAACCAGAACACGACGTGTTGCCACACCGAGCGATGGATGCAGAGTATCTCTGCATCCACCACTTACAGGGTTTTTGTGACTCTTGAAGAATGGTTAAGCGGAATAGGTTGCTAAATATCTACACACGTCTATTGTATTTTATAATGGATTTCCGCAAAGTCACGCCTGATAAGGGCAACGGAATGATGATTGTACTCATTTTGCCATATATATATGTATGGCATTCTACAAGGTCAAATAAAATTAGCTAGCGGAACTCCAGAGACGTGATGGGTATTCCATATTCATTTCTAAACATGACCCCAAAAAAAATCATAAACTTTTGTTTTTTTTTATTCGATACCCTTTACGTTTGTGTAGTTTCCCTACCTAATTTAATTTGAACCTATAAAGAAATGTCCAATTTTTCTAAAATGCCTTTACCAGGCTCCTATTTTATCTATTTGGAATGGTTTCATTGATTGAAATCACAAACTTTTTTTATTTTATTGCAGGAAAGTAAAGGATGGTGTGACATCAATGTTTATCGTCATTCTGATGTTCATTCTGCCGATGTGCTGCGACTTCCTCAAGTTCTTCTCCGCTTCATCTTCATGTAAGTACCCACAGAGTTACTTTAATGATAGACCATTAAATTATAAACGATAACCAATGAAAATCATGAGATTGTGTAGCTTTTCTCTTCCTGACTAATTCGGCTTATTCCACTCGCACGCACCTAGAGAGGGGTTCGTGGCTAAATAATAGCAGCTGCAGGGTCGATCAAAGGTTATGCTACCTCTCCCGCGGTCGGTTCGTGGTTGGGTGATCATCCATTACATATCAAGCCCTCTCCGTGCCTCAGAAAGCACGTTCAGCCGTCGGTCCCGGCTGTCATTCGTAGATCTTTGTCAGTCGTTACGGGTAGTCAGAAGCCCAAAAGTCTGAAAAACAGTCTTACCGAGATTTATCGTGTTTCCCAGTAACTGGGTGTTGAGGTCAGATAGGCAGTCGCTCCTTGTAAAATACTGGTATTAAGCTGCATCTGGTAAGACCCGAAGCCGACTCGCAACATAGTTGGGAAATGGCTAGGCGGATTTTTCTACTCACACCTTGATTTTTTTTTAAGCAACTACTGAACGTGACTGGTTAGTTAATGATTTATTATATTGCTTACAGACGAAGAACTAAGAGCATCAAAGCCCTCGCCCAGCATCGTGACCTGGGGAATACTCAAGGAAAAGATCCCTTGGGGACTATTGTTCTTGCTTGGTAAGTACAACACGACAATCACGAATATCAATTCATTATGAATCTTATAACTTTGGAATAAGTACTATAAATAGATATCAAATTATCACAGGACAAGACACACGACTTTAATAAGACTTAAATATTTATTCTATAACAGTTAGGTACGAGCTTGAGATTTTTTAACTGTCGAGAGGGAAGTAAGTCCATGCGAGACTCATAGGCGAGAAATAAAAACTAACTCGAATACGATAATGTAATTTCGAGTTTTGATATGACATACGTATTTTTCTCACGAATGCTGTATTTTTTTTTAAATAAGACGTGATTCTCATTTGTCGTCTTTTGACTTGCGAGTACCGAATTGTTATAAGTCTCCACGCAATAGGGAATATGCATGTGATTCAAATAGGGGTCAAATATTTTTTTCTATAAACTATGTTACTTCAGAATTATGACTCCATCAATATTTTTGAATAAAATTTCTTTTTGAGCGAGAAATTAATTTTTAAAAAGTCCCAAAATACTGTGGGTAATTCAAATACTTGAAAAGGCTAAGAGCGGATGTAACGTAACAATCCGGAATAACAATCAAAATGTAAATGTCAAGTCAATCAACAAGTGTCAAGTCAATGTCAAACGCTCATAGAAAAAGGAGTTTTTGACGTTGACTTGACAGTTGCTTGTCTGTTTTCACGAACGTGTGACGTCACCACACCAAGCGCGCCAAATGGAGGGCGTTTAAATAGCCCGGATCGGTTGGATATTTTTAAACATTTTTTTAACTACTTTAAATTGCTTTTTTGCCGTCGAATTTTTTTTAACTATTATTTGACGATGTAAACTATCGAATAAAAATATTAAAAAAATACATGCATATTCCCTATTGGTTTAAAAAAAGTCATGCTGGCTGTCTTTGGGGATTGCCGATAGAAGTGAAAACTAAGCAACAATGCGTAACCTCAACGTAATTCAAACGGTAGACGGTAGATGGCACTAAAAACATTTCTTCAAGCTTGACGGTGACGATGACGCGAGTTCCATGATTTTTGTTCACCCAAAGAGTACTCAACGCGCCTAAAGAAGTTTTCTCTTCAAAAACACTTCAGGATAATTAAACCAGGAACGCACGAGACCCGTCCGCGACGATGGTTGAACATAGACAGAGCTGAATAAAAATGGCGTCTAACAAAAAAGGGGTTGATCAGTATCAACCCCTACAAAGTTAGGGTATCGAAAAACTCTCCTCCCGTTTATGATTTAAAGCGATGATGTTTCTAATTCATCTCTTTTCCAACAGGTGGCGGCTTCGCCCTAGCAGAAGGCAGCAAGGCCACCGGCCTGTCCGCTATGATCGGCTCCTCATTAGAAGGCCTGCAGGGTCTGAACCACGCCGTGGTGTTGCTGGTAGTGGTGTTAGTGACCCAGTTCATCACGGAGTTCACCTCTAATGTTGCCATCGCTAATCTTATACTGCCTGTGTTGGCTAATATGGTAAGTCATTCAAAGAAAAAAAAAAAAATTATCATGTTCTCAGCAACGCGCGCTTTGTCTACAGTTAATAATTGTTGCTTTTCACAAGCATCAGATGTGACGAGTGATTATGTGTAATTCTGGCGCCAAATATGTATGCCCGGGACAGACAATTCTACATTTAAAAACGTCAGTTTCCCTTTGCATGATAGCCGTATAGAGCCATGGATCATGCGACAA
The DNA here is from genome assembly GCA_947522985.1 of Lithophane socia. Lineage (NCBI taxonomy): Eukaryota > Metazoa > Arthropoda > Insecta > Lepidoptera > Noctuidae > Lithophane > Lithophane socia. The sequence continues at coordinate 7,334,040 of OX383271.1, read as the reverse complement.
GATACAATTAAAAATGCGGAGCAGTCTTTGGGAACTGCCGATAGAAGTGAAAACTAAGTAACATTCATTAATTTCTTCAAGCGTGACGATGGCGCGAGTTCCATGATTTTTGTTCACCCAAAAAGTGCTCAACGCGCCTAAAGAAGTTTTCACTTCAAAAAATCAATGACAGATAGTACAAAATTCAAATTTATTTATTAAAAAAAAAAAAAAGTATTGTACAGTCTTTTACAATAAATAAAGATTTACAATTAACGGATAGTTAAAATAAGATAAATTGCGCCCCCGTTCAAAGAAAAAATTGCCCACACCTCTTAAAAATACAATATTTCACTTCTATTGATAGCTATTTACGAAACAGTTTTCGTTCAAAATACTACATCTATATCTACTAATATCTTTGGCGACCTGATATTACTATGACAAAATCTTCAACCATTTTACTGTGTCCCCAGGCTCGAGTACTCCACATCGACCCTCGCTACCTGATGATACCCGCCACACTCGCATGCTCGATGGCGTTCCACATGCCAGTCGGCACTCCGCCCAACGCGATCGTCGCCGGTGTCGCGCATATACCTACTTCTAAGATGGTGAGTTGTTGACATAAATAAACCGTTCCTATAACATGATCAGTATTACAGACGGAGGCGATGAAAATGGTAGTCTGGGTTCCACACAAATAAAATACTATGACTGCTTCTTGTACTTTTTATATTGAGACTCGTAACCGACCTTTCTTTACAAAATCATCTCACAGATACATAAAATTGCCAACAACAAAAAACACTTATGGTGGGACCACACGCGCCCCGCAACATTGCCACATCGAGACGTGTGTGTGTCGTCCACAATCCGCCCCCTAGTGCTGAGCTGACATAAGCAAAAAATACAATTATCTAGTAGCTGAATACAGATCAAGAAACGAAATTAATAAATTTAACAAACAATAAATTCAGTTCAGCACTAACATTCTGCTGGAACGAGTAGGGCGACACGCGTCACCGGACGCCGAGTCACACCAGTACGTGTGCGCACATCGACCACTCTGATGCGACCATCATCGCCACCATGAGTCGCACACACCACCCCGTGGCGCCAAGAACCTCGCTCTAAATTTTGTTAAATTAAAAGAACATAGTCTCCATTTCGCAACGCTCTCTGCTCTTTATTCCACTTATATCTAGGTAGCAAAGTAGGTAAATATTCCTTTATCCACCGCCCCCAGAACGCATCAGTTAAACGTTGCGCTATGCGCCATTGCTTACGTAAACATAGGTCGTCATTATTATAAATACCGAAAGCGGGACCGTTAGACGATGTACCTATTAAAAAATGATTAGGTGTTAGGGCTTCAGGAAAGTCAGGCTCACAAGATACATAAGTTATAGGACGACTATTTACCAATGCTTCTACTTCCGCAAACAATGTAGCTAACGTCTCCGCACGTGGAGCGCGTTCCTTAAGTACGACCTTCAAAGCTGTCTTCACCGTCCGTATCATGCGTTCCCAGGCGCCTCCCATCTCAGGCGCACCCGGAGGAATAAATCTCCACTCTATACCTCTTACAGTGCCGTCTTCCTGAAGTTTACTCCGATTGAGCTCTAATAAACTACGTTTTAATTCATTATCGGCACCCCTCAGGTTTGTCCCGTTATCAGAGTAAATAACGCTGGGCGTACCGCGACGAGATATCATCCGCCTAAGCGCCATAATGGCCGAATCAGTAGTTAAGTTATCGGTTAACTCTAAATGAATTGCGCGTATCGTCAAACAAGTAAAAATTACACCGTATCGCTTTTCTCTCCTTCGACCTATTGTAACCTCCATGTGGCCGAAGAAGTCGACTCCCGTAAATGTAAAGGGTCTGCGGTGGTGTTGCAAGCGTGCGGCGGGAAGGTCAGCCATGCGCTGAGGCTGCGGCGCTGCGCGACGGTACCGGCAGAATAAACAACGCGAAGCTACGGCGCGTACGGTCGGGCGTATTTTTATGATCCAGTATCGTTGCCGTAGTTCATTTACGACCAGTTCGTGCGCTCCATGAAGCGCTTTCCTGTGGTAGTAATCCACCAACAGTCGTGTCAACCTATGCTGACCATCAAGTATGGCAGGTCTCATAGTTGACTGTACAACATCTTGAACTTTATCAATTCGACCTTGAACTCGCAAAATACCTTCCGAGTCAATATAGGGCGTCAGACATAACAAGCGACTAGAAGACAATAAGGGCTTATTTTGTTTAAGTAGTTCAATGTCTTGCGCGAACGAATCTTGTTGACACTTTTTAATTAAAAGCTTTTCCGCTTCACACAATAGTTCAACATTAAGTTGAGTGTCAATACGTCGACAGCGTTTTATAAATAATAATATTCGAGCAGTAACTCGAACGAGTCGCGTCCAAGACGAAAAATCGTCTTCATTAGGTAACGAATGTTGAATAACCTGTGACGTCATCACGTTAATGCTCCTAATCTCACATACCGCGTCATCTGATGACTTGGGAGACTTGAAATCCTTAGGCCATGTATTCTCTGGCTGCCGTAAGAATCCAGGTCCTTGAAACCAAACATTGTCGTACGTAAGTGGTGGCGCTTCTTCTTTGGTAGCTATATCAGCTACATTTAGTTTGGTCGGTACGTACCGCCATTCCGTTACCTTAGTCAATTCGTCAATTTCTCCTAGACGATGGGCAACGAAGGGTTTATAGTTCCGAGGGTCACTACGAATCCACTGGAGGACTGTTTGTGAATCAGTCCAAAAGAAGCGCTTATCGGTCTTTAAACTTGAATGTTCTCGCTGAACAGCATCAGCAAGACGTGAAGCTATTAGTGCGCCTTGTAATTCTAACCTAGGTATCGATATAGGACGGAGTGGGGTCACTCTGCTTTTTGCGGCCACAAAACATACGAGTACCTTCCCGTCTAGCCGTGTCAAACGCCAATAAATAACCGCGGCATAAGCTTTAATGGAAGCGTCACAAAATATATGCATCTGTGTATCTACAATCGTGTTGACGTCTTGTGTACCTACAGTAGATGAGTAGCACTGAGTCCACGTACCTGCATTAAAAAACCAACGCGGTATTCGTAGCAATTCTAATTGTTTTAATTCACCAAGCCATTTAACCCACTTGATCTGCTCGGCATGTTGAATCTGACACTTCCAGTCGACACTGGATCTATGTACGTCTTGTAAAATGATTTTACTTTTTATCAAAAACGGTGATAAAAATCCGTGAATATCATAAACTGACATAATAATGCTAAGCATTTTTGCTTTTGTAGGTGGTACGGTTCCGTCTAAAATATCTTTAGGTATGCGGTTCAAGTTAATCCTAAAACCGAACGAGTCATCCGCGTGATGCCATGTTAACCCTAAAGTGCGCTCAGTTGTGTTGTTTACACCATCTTTAAACTGTATAGCGCTGTGTGCTAACGCATCCGTAGGTATAGAATCTAAAACTCGTTTGCTATTACTCGACCAACCTCTAATCTCGAAACCACCCTTCCTATGAATGGACGTTATATCGTTCACTAATTTAATCGCGTTACTCTCGTCGCTAGTTGAGTGTAAACAATCATCCATGTAATGATCTTTTATTATTACGTCAGCGGCTTCCGAATTAATGTTTTTGTATTTCAGCGCGTTCTTATTCTTTATATGCTGTGCAATAAAAGGTGACATCGTTCCACCAAAGATAAGGCTTTGCATAACACAATGCTTAATCGCACTACCTGTAGACTCTTGCCATAAGAATCTAAATACATGTTGGTCTTCCGGCCGTATCTTGATTCGTAAAAACATATCGCGTATGTCGCCTACGATTACGAACTGATTTTCACGAAATCTAAGCATAATTCCGAACAAAGAATTGTACAAATCAGGTCCAGTCAATAAATAATCATTTAAACAAACATTATTAACCTTCGCGGCAGCATCCCATACTAGCCTCAGTTTTCCTGGTTTGTTTACATTTTGCACCCCGAAGTGCGGTAGATACCAAACGTGATTAGCGGAGAGTAATTCATCGTTCTGTAGTTCTCGTGCGTAACCACTGTCAAACAACTTAGTAATTTCCTGTTTATACCTACTCGCGTAGTCACTATCTTTATGAAATTTGCGTAACAACATTTGTTGACGTGATAGGGCATTACTGTACGAGTCGGGCATATCGAAATAGTCTTTTTTAAACGGTAGGCCTATTTCCCACTGAGTACCTACTTGACGTGCAGTTTTATCAACAATATCAATACATCTAACATGATCTTTATTCTCACGAGATAAAGTCGATATTCCAACGGATTCGAGATTAAATGAATTTTTTATCAGGTCATTAAGTTCCCTAATTACATGCATGTTATCACTATCAGAAGAGCGAGCGAGATGGAAGACATTAAGTTCACTTACCGGAGTGTGAGTACGACCTTTATGGTAACCATGAATGGTCCATCCCAGCCTGCAGCGTGATCCATACAGTGAGTTTCTCCCCCCGTCTACAATCTCGAGCGGAGCTATTATAAAATAATTGTCTTGTCCTAATAAGATACGTGGCACTACACTTTGTGCATTAATTATTAATGGCTTTATGTGATCTAAGTGGGCACATTCCACTTTTTTAATAAGTGACATATTTTGGGCACTTAACTTTAAATTAGCACATTTCCTTAAATTAATGTCATAGAAGGCATTGTCCTGACCAGAAATTTGTAGTTTCACTTTTGGCACTTCCGGTTGATAAAGTTCTAAGCCGAGCTCGTCAGTAAACTTTATAGGGCACGAATTTTCACTTTTTAAGCCTAAATTGTCCAACAGTTCGGAGTCGATTATTGACACTGCAGCTCCCTCGTCTAATAAAGCGTATGTACTCACTACACCGTTAGGTCCGCGTACTTTTACAGGAATTACTTTGAGCAGCGCGAAGTCGTCCGTCGTCGAGCTCGTCGTTGTAGGTGCGTGAATGACGTTGTCGTCGCGTGCGACATGCGTAATCGATGCGTCAGCGTCAGTAGTAGTAGGTAAATCTTGTTCCGAGCTATCTCGGGTTACCTGCGGTGCATCAGCTGGTTGTGACGTCGTTGCAGCTTTCGTCCAGTGCAGAAGGCGGTGATGAGCCAAACCACAGCTGTTGACATCACACACAGGCGCAGGGCACACTTTGCTACCGTGTTGTTTAGTTGATAAACAACAATAGCATAGTTTGTGTTTTTTGACGAATCTCCACCTGTCTCTTCTCATCGCACGTTTGAATATACGACATTCTGGTAGGGGGTGAACCTCCTTCTCACAAAACAAACATTTCGTGTCTTCAGCAGCAACAGAAGTCAACACAGAGCGGTGTCGAGTCTTGTCATCAGTTGTTCGAGCGGTGCCTGTGTCATTCACTTTCTTTATTTCTCGTGGCAGAGTGCATCCAACGATTGATAACATCTCTGCTTCAGTTTTCAAAAATGTAGCTAGCAATTCCAGCTTCGATGTGCCTTCTCTTAGATGATTATAAGCAAAATCTGTCCATTTACCTATCAGCGTGCTCGGCAATTTTGATACAACAGCTGCAACAAGCTCAGGGCTTCTTAGGTAGTCATGTTGGTCTAGGGCTCGTATTGTTGCCACACAATTGTTGACCTTCACAGCAAAGTTACTTATTTCATGCTGATAATAATTATGTAATGATGGTAACTTTTTCAGCTGAGTCGTTATATTGTACACAATGGTTTCAGCTCGACCAAATCTAAGTTCCAGTGCATTCAGTACTGCCAACGGTGGTGTATTGCCAATCAGCAGGTCAGTTACAGCTTCTTTTGCTTCGCCTCGTAGTGCTCGACGGAGTCTGCACAAGTTTTCAGAGTCACTGAAACGACATACACGGGTTGAGTCTTCATATGCATTTTTAAAATGTAGCCACTCTATGCAGTCACCACTAAAAATAGGCAGTTCGCGTGGTGTAGCGAGCCGGCTGAGCAGACGATCCTCATGCTGCGTAGCTGTCTGTTTCATCAAGTCTTTTAACGTGTGTGCCAGCTGTTGAATGCTGTCCTGAGGAGGCTGAGCAGGAGTACGGTCATGGTCCAGTCACTTCTCCACATCTTCATTTTTCTGTTGATCCAGCAGGGGTACAGAACAGTTCGTACCTTGGTCATCATTATGAATTTCCTCGATGTCGGCGTAGTTTTCATCATCGGCGTCGACAAGGGCAAGGTCGGCTTCTAACTTTTTGTCAATTAATTCCAATTGGATCTTCGCTTTTGCTTCAGCAGCCTGCAGTTCAAGCTGTTTACGCCGCGCTATAGAAGAAGCTGTTGATTTCTCAGAACGCACTGTAATTTTCGAAGAGCACGTAGATTGTGGTACGTTTGCGCGCGGTGACAGTTTTAATGGCGCCGGCGCCGGCGTCATCGAATACTTAAGTTCCCGTGGCATTATGGTACAATCGCTGCCATGGGGAAGAGTCCGTTCGTCAATCTTCATAGGTGCATTATCCAATTTAAGACATTCCATTTGTTCTTTGCGCATACGACGCGTCTGCATTTTCGGCGTTTGTGACCGGTCCGCCATTTTTTTCAACTCACAAGTTGAAGACATGACTATCACATCCGTGCTCGAAGACCATTTATTACAGACGGAGGCGATGAAAATGGTAGTCTGGGTTCCACACAAATAAAATACTATGACTGCTTCTTGTACTTTTTATATTGAGACTCGTAACCGACCTTTCTTTACAAAATCATCTCACAGATACATAAAATTGCCAACAACAAAAAACACTTATGGTGGGACCACACGCGCCCCGCAACATTGCCACATCGAGACGTGTGTGTGTCGTCCACAATCAGTAAAGGATTATAAGAAAGGAATACAAAAAAACATTTTTTGATGACACAAAACATGAACATACAAGTAAAACGAATAAGTAGCTAAGTTACCACGCTTGCATTCTGATTTGTGGTAGCGGTTTATTAGTATTACGCAGAGAGGTGCTTAATAGAATCCTCTGTGCTGCGAAACTAGCAACTGAAAACGAGTTGGCGAGTAGCGAGTGTGTACTTCCGATAGTTTTGTCGCTGGGCTATCAGCGAGTGTCCGAGTGCGACAGGCGATTACTCGCACCTCTTGCGGCGTGAGTTCTGACTGCCAAGCGAGCATTGCTGAGCAAGTATCGCTGAGCGAGTATTATCTTTGATAGCTCTTGTTGCTCAGTGATAAACTAGTGGAGCGAGTACTGGCTCGCGGTGTGAACAGTCAGCGATCAACTATTAATATATGCATCTCTTTTGTTTACACGGAATGTATATCTATTGTACATTTCTTGAGCGAGAAAATAGCCGATAGTTAATCGCTTCCTCGCCGGCTTTGGGACAATTGCCTTAGGCGAGACGGCAAAAAGAAAAATATTCTTAATTCAACTGTTTTTGTTTTTTCCAGGCTGTTGGCGGCATAGGCCCGAAAATCATCACCACCCTAATCGTATGGGGCGCCTACCCCACATGGGGCTCAATTATCTTCCCCTTCCTGGCCCCAGTGACCCACCTCACCAACACCACAGCATTATTAGCCAACAACAACGTCACTTTAGACTGCAATACGTCATACAACGCGCTGCCTACCCTACCGAACTTCAACTGTACACTACCCGCATTACTAAGCAATAATACGGGTAGTATTACATGCAATTATCTTCCTTTTAAAAGTTAAACCCAATTTTATTTAGGTAATTTAATCGGTAATTATGTATATGGATTTTAATGGCTATGTGCTAGCATTTTGTTAGAAGTATCTACAAAGATATAAAGATGTACAGGTATGTGCCATTTTATACCATTTTCAAACTAAGGAAAAGTCCTCAGTTTTATTTAATGCAATCTCAGTGTGAAAATATTTCTTCAAATATTTTTTTATTATTCTTGTTTTGTGACAAGAGGACCCAGTTTCGAAGGGTGTCAGTTGGCCTATATTATCTGTGTAAATTTTGCCAACGTAATTATATAATAATATAAATCATAGACAATTGGCGAGGTCGCTTAATATTTTTGGTCTGAATTTTGGGTACTTATTTACTTATTTTTGCGTACTTAAAATGATTGGTAAAATCGTAAAAAGGAAATGCCGAATTTCTTATTTCTATGCATTTTTGTAATCCTGCAGTGATTGCATTAGTATATTATGTAGATTGGGTTCCCTAAATTCGGCATAGTGCTTATTCGAAAAGGGTCTATTTTAAAATAAAACCTAATTTAACAACCTCGCGAATATGTCATTGATAAATTAAAATAATATTTTCGTATTTTCTACAGTATAAAAGCATTTTATATAATAAATAATATTAAAACAGCATTTATGTATGTATGTGGAGTATGACAGTCGCCCCACCGACTTAGTACATTGCCAAAATATATACATAATACATAAAATATATATTTTAAATACAGTTGGATATAATTTAAAATAACTAGCAAAGATAGAAAGAGACAGAGATAAAAGTATGTGGTGGAATATAAGAGATTTCTATACATGAAACGGTTTTTATACATTTGGCTTGATAACTATTTTAAGTAACTAATACAAGCTGGTGACTGGTGAAATGATCTAAGTCACCGTTTAAACAAAAACACCATCCTGTAGATTTCCTTGTTCATGTAGATTACACATTCATAAAAACAAGCTGTTACATTTTAAAATTATGTCCAATTGTAAACTAAATAACGAAATCGTGGCCAAAACTTAGTGCCTATAGAATCCAGCCTACTGGGACAATAATAATGCTTAAATATATTGTTATATTAGTACATAATTATATATTGTAACGGAATAAAGCGGGTGAGGATTTATATAAACTTGTGCTTTTTACACTTGCAACGGATTTTATGAGAAATGTAGCCGAAAAACTTTTGAATATAACGGTATGTCTTATGTCAATGTTATAAAGATTACTTTCGCTTGGCACATAGTAGGGGTAGAGCCAGGGTGAAAGCGGCAATTCAAGATATTAATCTCTTTCTAAATTATTAAAGAGATCTTTGGCTTAAAAAAATCTAAATGTGAGATGTGAAACGAAATTGTTGGTGCGATTTATTCAAAAGTACTAAACCAACCAAGAAATTAAGAATCTCAGTAGATTTTATACCAAAAACATTACCCTGCCTTTGGGCTTCGCCGCAGTCGGCAAAACTAGTGAGTCATTTCTCATAAAACGTTTACCAAATATACGTTTGCGAGTGCGTAAGCAACAAAAATATATTTTATATAGAAAGTGTTTATGTGAAGGTGTATTTCTAATATCTTTATTTAAAAATCCCTATGTAAAGGGTGTTCCTAGTTTTAATATCGTGTAAAATATGTTGTAAGGCGTGTGAATCGTATTTTGTGTGTGGACTTTGAAGAATGAACCCTATTAAGAGTAGAGGAAGTCTTTATTTAAAAAAATATTTATTTTTATGGACCCTTTCCTATGTAAAATATTCAATATAAAGGCTTCCTTAGTTAATCAAGCTTGAATAGGTGCCTTATTGTTAAGTCCATAAAGAACAAAGTGTGCTTTTTTTGTGAGATAAATAATATTGTGATGCATTTTATATGTGTGTGAAAAAGTGCAAATTAGTTATAATTATTATTAATAATGTGTGTGTGAATGTTTTATGCGTACATAGGAGCCCTTTTGAAAACAAATTCATTTATTATGGTCCAATTTCTATAAACTACGAACAGAATTATTGTTTTGTAGTAAATTTTTGTGATGTCACTGTTTGCCGTTTTTCTATGTGTTTATACATTTGTATCTTGAATCTAAAATTTAAATAACGGGTTGGTGTATGGTCATCAAAATACTCTGATAATTATTGTCATTGGCTTTTAAATCGATGTGTTCATATTATATCCTATGAATATAATTACAATGATATTATGTCCAATTTTGATATACAAATAATGCCTGTTTACGAAAAAAAAAAGCTTAATTGTACGTACCTACCACCACATATAAACAAGCTGTGGTAAGTAGTACCACAGATATTATAATACTACGGTAGTACCAAATATTTTTTTAAATTATATATTTACGATTTTTCTGTAAGTATTTTGAAAGCATGTATAGATACTGTAGCTTTTCGATATTTAAAAAATATAAGTAATATTGTTGAAATGCGCATTTACAGCATGTTAATGAAGCTTCTATATTACTTAAAGTTATCCATGTTATCTCAGTGACATAATAAAAAATATATTATCTAAAATGACCGTTTTCCATAATTTAAGTTGGTTGTGATCCTTAATTCTGTCACAAATGCTTTTTTAATTTTCATTACATAAAAGACGCTACTCCAAAAAAAACAAAAAAGGTCCGTAATGATATTTTCTCGTACGATTTCAGTATCTTGTGATGCAAAACTAAAATATAAATGTACGTACCTAATGTGCTCATTTTGTAAATAGTGAATCGGAGTGTGTTGTTAATAAATATGTTGCAAATAATTCACCGTGTTTGTTTTATACTTGAAAAACCTTACTTTATTACCTTGACTGATTCATGAATGGTGCCCAAAGCGGCAAAACCTACCGAAATGATAATACAGCCAAAAGAATTTATATACTGGGGGCCTAAAACGGCCACATTAGTAATTCCCCTAAAAGCAATTCATCTCCTGAATTCCCAGCTGTCATTAGTAATTCCACTAATTTGATACAAAAGGAATTCTTTGTGGATCATCTTACGAATCTCCATAGAAAACTGTCAAACGGATGAATTATTTCACGCATATTATATGAATTGTCAGTTTGTGACATTTTACGATTATTCAATATATTTTCCTATTTTTACCCGACTACGGCGAAGAAAAAATTAGGGTTATGATTTTGACCGGTATGTATGTAGGTATGTTCATCTGTTCCCTCCTATCTTCCAAACCACTTATCACAATTCGACAAATGAAGAAGTTGAAGTTGAAGTCGTTAGAAGCGTCGTGATTGTCCGCTGGTTATAGGCTATGTGAAGTCACATTAAATTAAAAATAGCGCCCTCTAGAGGACATATAGAGAGGAACTTAAAAAAAAAAATGGTTTAATCGTACCATGTTGGGTATCAAATGAAAGGGCTTAATGAGCACATTTCAAAAATATATATAACCCCAAAAGAATTAAAAAAAAAAAACAAGTAATAAAAACTAAAACCCAAATACGACTTAAAGGTATAAACAAGACACCACAGACAGACAAATTAAAAATCCGGAGTCACACGTGTTAGGGCATAAATCGAACAGATTACGTGTGACTCCGGATTTTTAATTTGTCTCTGTTTAAGTCGTAGTTGGGTTTTAGTTTTTATTACTTGCTTTTTTCGATTCTGCCAAAGTGGCCGTTTTAAGCCCCCCCCCTGATGCAATACGATCTATCTATACCTACCTGTGTTGCAGTCTTATTGTAACGCTCAAAATCCAACTTTATTTTGGCCAAGAACCTAATCTAGCACATTAGGTTCTTGGCCAAAATAGTTGGATTTTGACACCAATAATCGGAAAAGAAAAAACACATGCAATGAAAGCATTGCCTACTTACTTTATTAAACTACAAATACCTATTACCTAACTCCTTTTCCTAAATATCTTGAAGACGTTGACGTCCGCCCACTCCGGGTCGAGCGTGATGTCCGTCCATATGGCGGTGGACCACACGGTCACTGTGAACCAGACCACCACTATTGCTATCACTGATGGACCGATGCCCGCGTACATCTGTCAAGATTCAACAAGAACAGTTTCAATAAAATATATCTTGTACCTAATGTATGAAGGCTTCAGGCACTTGTCCGAACCGCCGGCGATTATCGAGAAGGGAGTAGAGCTAGCAACTAAAAACGAATTGGCGCGATGACGACGAGTAATACTCACTGATATGCGTATGTACTGTGTATGTACATACGGCTACATAATTATCAAGCTGCATTTCCAGTTTATGCTGATCTCGCATTGTATAGGATTTCCGTAAATTCGAGGTATTAATACTGGAAATGTATAGCTTGAAGTGTAGCTGAGTGTACCATACCAAGCTTGAATCTCTCATCGAGTGTTCTACCCGCCAAGTGAAGGTCGCTGACGGAGTACTCTCTTTGAAAACTTTTGTCTCTTTTACTTACACGGGACCTACAATCTTTTGTACGTTTCTTGAGCGAGAAAATCTTTGAAAGTTAGTCATTTCCTCGTCAGCGCCGTCGGCGGGGTGGGACAGCCTTACCATGAAAGGTCTTAGGCAAAATGCAGATTCTTTCTACGAAACAATACCTAGGTACTCTATAATCTATTCTATCTTGTTCATAGACTGAAAGATTGGCTTTGTTGTGGCATTAAATGAATGTGCTCGTTTTCTTATGATACAGGAGAAATTCTAGCAATTAACATAGTGAACCGAATTAGAGGGCGTGTGGACCGGTGTGCATTTTTCTTAGTCCAAACCCCTTTGGATAAAATATTATACGTTTTTTTTAGCATGAACATAATACCATAGTCAGTGAACTAACCATTCTCCAAGGCGGGATGTGCACATAAGCGCAGACCATCGCGTTTACCGGAGTTCCAGTGACCAAGTGAAACGGCAGAGAGCTGGCCAGGGTCGCCGCCATCATCAGGTAGTGAGGGTTTATGTTGCAGAACACACTCTAAACAACGAAAAAAAATCGTTTAGGTAGGTAACGTGCCTAGCTGTGTGCCCTGGAGCGACCTATGCTCGAACTTTTTGAAGGACTAGGTTCGTAAAAGAACCAATATAGGTACTTAAAATGCACAGTTAGCAAGCTGAATTAGCAGGGTGGTGGTCCGGTTACGTCTTCTCGAAGGGACGGTCGTCAGATGAGTCCTCGACTCGAGACCGCAAAACGGCACTTAATTTTTTTTTGAAGAAGTCGGTTAATTAATATTTATGACTGTTTAGAGTTAGAATAATAGGTATTATATTTGTCTAATTTAAATTAAATTTATTAAATGTCTACCAATGACATCCTCACCACTTTAGCAATGCTAGGCAACAGCGTATACACCACACAGAAGTTGGACGCGAACTCCGTAAGTGTTTTACAGAACATCACTACGGCGAAGACCACGGCGGACGTGTGCCATCCTTCGAAGTTCAACAGGAACTCCTCAAACTCCTCGGTCATTTTCGAATCTCTAAGGGACTCGAATAGAGTGCTGCTTCCGGCTGAAAAGTCGATGTCAACAAATGGCTGTTAATTAAATAGATGTATCTTTTCATACACGAAATCTCTTAAGGAGTAATTGTACTCATTATATTCATTAACCGACTTCTTCAAAAAGGAGGAGGTTCTCAATTCGTCTGTATGTTTTTTTTTTTTTTTTTTTTTTTTTTGTGTGTATGTTACCCGATTACTCCGCCAATTATGAATCGATTTTGATGATTCTTTTTTTGTTTGGTAGGTCATGCATCAGAGGTGGTCCCATATAAATTTTATTAGTTTTGCTTGCGTAGTTTTTGAGTTAGCTTCAATAATTACGTATTTTTCCCACTTTGCGTATGTTGATGACATGTTAATTGACTCAGTCACATAGCAGATAACGGTATACGAATTTGTGTGGGGTAGTTACCACAACTAAAAAGTGAAAAATAAAAACTTTTTACAAAAAAAAAACAACCGACTTCCAAAAAAAACACTAAAAAAGTGAAGTGGAAGTCGGTTGTTTTTTTTTTGTAAATAGTTTTTATTTATGAATAAGTTTCACTATGGGACCAACCCTTTTTTATTTTTTTAGGGTGGGAAATCATCAAATGACTACTCTCGCTCTGGGCGGAGCGGGAGGGCGTAAAGGAGTAGACTAAAACCCACCCGTGTTCCTTGCCGACTATGGATTTTGCCAACCTTTGACTAGCTATAGTGAATAAATCATTGAATATTTATTTAATTGTTTTTTTTTATACAGATTGGGAACGTCATTAGATTTACCTAAGCTGTTTAGTTTGTTATCGTATTGTCATCTCCACCTTATAGTACACCCACCTTTCGAAAACAGGGGCGAGGCGGTGGCCGTAGCTATTTGTGTTAATTTACCTATAATTAAAAGTATGCTCCAGTGAATATCCCGCCGCACCATGTTCCAACTCAGACATGATTTGGTTTGCGTCGTCGGCAGGGGCTCGCTGTTCCTCTCTAAAAATAGGTTATTACTATTGATTATTTGTTATTCCCGAGCGTCATTCATGTGAAACACGACGGGCGAAATAATAACATCGTCTAACCGACGATGGTGTTATATTTGGATCACCTGTCTGACTTCTACTAGGTACTGTCTTTCACGATATAAAACTACGAACTAAGTACTTATCTATTACATTCGCCAAAAATGTATGACCCTCTCCAAGTCACGAATATCTTTTATGTAGACCATACACAGACATATCGAAATGAGGGAATCTTAAATGCTTAATTTTAAATTCAATTCTTTTTTAAATTAATACTGTGGAATTAAAAAAAAATTGTTAGCTACTGTGAACAAAACGGTGACACTTTTAAACTAAATGATCTAAGTATCACGATGAAACAAAATCCTTAATGATGGAAAAAAAACTGCCTTCAATTGAAAATAAACATGTTTTTTTAGCAATATCGTTTTTTGTTACATTTTACGTTACACCGTTTTGTTTACACTGGGGTCAAAGAAGAGAACAAAATTTAAGAAAAATCCATAAAGCATTTAAAAAAAAAAACAGATTTTTTAAAATATTGTTGCCGTCTATAAAATTAAGCATAGATTCCCTCATTTCGATAAGTGCTCATTATAAAGAATCACACTGTATAATATGCGCGTTGAATTCAATAGGAAAAACGTTGTTTATTTCTGAATAATAAATATCCTTCCTAAAATAGGTTCAATAAAACTCTAGACTCGTATCTTATCTGAGGATAATAAGAAGTACCAAGGGGACAACATTGTCCTAACTGCTCAAAATACAGTCCGCAATACACAAAAAAAAACGAACTACCTACCTAATTATATGGGGAACTTTGATAGTTCTGCAAGTGACAGAAAAGTTGAAAGACAATCGTTTGTTTGGTATTGGCATGTGATTTGATGAGGCGAGTGGAACCGCATGTGACTAAAAGAATGATGAATATATATATTGATGGATGGACAGGCAGAGGAAGGCCAAAGAAAAGATGGATGGATTGTGTGAGGAATGATATAAAAGAATTGGGAGTGAGAGAACTTGGAGTGAATGATAGCGTGACGGTTCACAGGAGAAAATGGAAGAAGAAACGTGTTGCACGGACCCCAAGTAACTTGCAACGAAGCCAGGAAGATGATGATGAACCTCCTAAACAAACAGGAATATCGGATTAGTATGAATGTGAAACTATATGGAAGATATCAGGGGCCTAAACCGGCCACATTAGCAATTCCTCTAAAAGCAGTTCATTTGCAAAATCCCAGCTGTCATTAGCAATTCCTGTAATATGGCATAAAAGCAATTCATAATTTGTGGACCATTTTTCGAATCTCCATAGAAAACTGTCAAACAGATGAATTATTTCGTAAAATGAATTACCTACACGCCGGTAATATTATGAATTGTCAGGTAGTGAGTGACATTTACGATGATTCATAATAAAATGAATTACCTACACGCCGGTAATATTATGAATTGTCAGGTAGTGACATTTTACGATGATTCATAATAAGATTCTGAAGTGACCGTTGACCGCATATAGTAGGTACTTAATCTATGGTTACCGGCTGCCACGCGCACGCAGCTGGCGTAACAAAGTCTTGCGCCAAGCTAGAACTCAGGGTTGCATAGAGCTAACAATAAATTCACCTGTTCGTCTCTTGAAATATTTCATGAAATCCAGATTGACAGGCATCAGGAATAGAAGGATCACACACATGACACATGGCGATGAAACTCTGAAGTGACTGGAATGAAGAAAGATGATCTAAAAAAAAACCAAGGACTACTTAGGAATGTCTTCTATGTTATTGGGATTGATTTCCGAAAAAGTGAAAAATAACTTTAATTTTGGAAGTCGGTGTCTGCTTTCCAATTTTCGTTTTTTTGCCACCGACTTCCGAAATTTAAGTTATTTTTCACTTTTTTGTGTTTTTTTTTGTAAAAAGTTTTTATTTATCACTTTTTAGTTGTGGTACCTACCCCACACAAATTCGAATACCTGCTATGTAGGTAAATAACAGTGATACTTCAAATGTCGTCGAGATATAAAAATATTGGGAAAAATACGTAATATTGAAGCTAACTCAAAAACTACGCAAGCAAAGTTAATAAAATTTATATTCCCATATAAATTTTCACCACCTCGGAAGCATAACCTACCAAACAAAATAAGAATCATCAAAATCGATTCATAATTAGCGGAGTAATCGCGTAACAAGCATTAAAAAAAAATACATACAGATGAATTGACAACCTCTTCCTTTTTGAAAAAGTCGGTTAAAAATAAAAGTTGTGTCCCAGCAATTATTTTTTGCTATGTTACTTAATTTGATGCACAGAATGCTTAGTCGACGGCTATGTGATGGATCTTTTTACACCCTGTATTTATTTAAATTTATGCAATCGTAAAAAAAAATAGGTACTGTGAAAAGACGGATTTATTTAATGCCTGAGGCAAATTAATTCTACTAGTCAACCATAAGGCACATTCAATGACGCATACATTTATGTTTAGTAAATGGAAGTAGCTATATTTACTTGTGAAACTTTGGGCTGCCAGCAATGGTCTGGTCGATGTGCGCAGTGCTGATCGTAGCCTGCAGCAGACCAGTTAGCACCACTACAGCGCAAACCACCTGATGTTGGCAAAGTTTTGTTTTATAAACTTTCACGGTTTTGGACTACACTTTCATCATGATCACGGGGTGATATATGGAGATTTAAAGAATGCGGGTGGATGGTTAAAAATATGACGTACAGAAAGCGAATAAAATAATGACGTGTTATATCTTTGAAATCGTATATTTTTATGGGTCACCCTGTTAAATCTAGCCTATTTTTAAGATGTAGCTAGTGAAAAGATTATTTTTACTGTTGTACTAACAAACTCATGGAACCGAAGCTTTCCAAGCTGCTGATACTGCGTTGCTAACAGAGCGTCTATGTATTGAGCCTCTTCTTCCGTCATCCCAATCTCTATGTCGCTTCGGGATCTGTAATACTTTACTTTCAAGTAAATTTAATATTCGCGCCTAAAAGTTTTAAATTGTAAGTAGGTATACATAACTGATTAACTGATTTTAAATGAAAAAGTTTGCAAAAAAACCTTTTTATATTCAAACTTTTTTCACGTGCACAAAAAAGGACGGTACAAGCTGGTCATTCTTCATGAAAAAAACATAAAAAAGCCATTAAAGTTTTCTTTTTAATTTTTACTTTTCTTGTTTACTTACATGGCTTTCAATGTTTTTTTTTCGCTAAATCAGCCACTATTGTTTAGTAAATTGAAGGGTGAGAACCTTTTTGAAGATCGAAAGTTATTTATTTCGCATTATACTGCCTATGATCTTTTTATGCAGTTTTCTATAATTTAACAATACGTTTAATTGGTAGGTACTGATTCTAACTAACCTGAACATCCCCAAGAAGTTGAAGTTCATCCACAAATACAACAGTGTCTCCATGACCAGCACTCCTGGGAGATTCAATAGCATGAAGTGGGGAAACTCTATCTTTGGTCCAACGGGGAATATCCTTACAAATAATAATTTAACACATTATATCACGCCTGTATTGGCTGAAGGGTTAGGCAGACGTGGGCCTTTATTACACACATTTTGCCACATTTCGCCAATAATAATTTAATCATTATAGTATACTTTGTATAATAGAATTTTTCAGTAGTAGGAGTTTGGATTTCTACCCGGTTGATGGCTATAGGCTTAAGGGGGATGCGCTAGGGTGACCCGCGAAATTCAAATTTTCTTAAGTTTTTTGCAATTTGCAGGTCAGTATCAGGTTGTATGTTGATCTAAATATTATTAGCGCTCGTAACAAATTGCAAAAAACCTAAGAAAATTTGAATTTCGCGGGCTACCCTTTTTTTTTTTTGAGGGTGGGAAATCATCCAATGACTTCTCCCGCTCTGGGTGGAGCGGAAGGGCGTGTCAGACTTTTACTGACTAAAACCCACCCGTGTTCCTTCAGTTGCCTGTTGCCAAGGTCCTGGTATCCCTTTCGGACTAACCCGCAACCCTGGCAGGCATCGGTCCTAGCGGACCCCGCCAATTGTGCTGACATCTCTTTGAGGCGCGCGTGGAACACGACGCGCCATCGACCCGGGCCTGGTCCTGATCGGACGGCGGGCTACCCTAGCGCATCAATCTTAAACTGGCAAAATGGGTACTATAGGTACACCTCTGTCCAGCCCTTCGGGGAACAAGGCATGATGTTACGTTACGTTCTAAAAGAAACATACTTACTTACATGGTTGCTGTTAGGTTTTATAAATAGGTAACATAGGTTGTAGGTAGTTAGAAAACAATAGCGATCTTCACAAAAGGGGTCATTTCCTGGTTCTAACAAAGAGCCGAGACTCTTTTGTTAAGTCAAATAATGGTATTGGTGTTAGGTTGAGGAAAATTTTGCAGATTTTTGTAAAAATAAGCTGCAGAGTAATTGCGTAACATATTTACAATGGCAATGGTGCGGATTCCCTTGTGCACAAACTAAACTAAATTTAAGTTCAGTGCATCTTTTTCTTTCTATTTCATTAAGAAAAGGACAGAAGATAAATTTTAGTTTAGTCCTGTCCAATTAATCAGCGCCTATCATTATTCCAAACAAGTTTAGACGTGATTAAAAACTTGCCAACTACCGGACTAAACTAAAATTTATCTTCTGTCCTTTTCTTAATGAAATAGAAAGAAAAAGATGCACTCAACTTTAGTTTAGTTAATGAACAAGGGAATCGACACCAATGCCTTTTATTTTGATCGTTCAACAACATTCATTGCGTTGTTTACGTTGTCAAGCGGAAGAATTTTTCAAATATAAGAAGCTATGGATTAGAAATTTGTTTCAAAATCCCTCGGATTGTGATTAATAGTGTGTTGCACAATTGGGGTGCTGGTCTATCTGGAATTCTGGACTCAGGTCGAAACGTTCAGGCTAGTCTCAGAACTCTAAAGAACTAAAACTATCATTCAAAGATTCTGAGGGCCTAGACAAGTGACAATCGCTTCGAAAGCGTTTCGTATTTCTACAACGACTTTCAACAGAATTGACATAAGCTTTTCGATAGCATATGTCAGTCCTATACATTTTTGCATTTTCCATCATCGTTATCGCTCGCTGATAGAATGTCACTTTGTCTAGGGCCTCAGATAACTACTGAAAGTAAGCACGCGATTCAGCTGTATTTGAGAATACTACCGCCACTTGCATTCGTCAAATTTTAATTACCTACCTATAATTCATCAAAACTTACGTTTCACAGTAGATCTTGAATATTTGATTGGTCTGGCTTCCCATCATTGTCGCCATGTCACCTGGAACATAACATATCACGCCTGTATTCCCGTAGGGGTAGACAGTGTACCTTAGTAGTACAGAGGTATGAGGAAAAGGGTGTACAGAGTCTGTACACCAGCGAAGGATGCTAAGATTGAATCATTCGCTTCGCTCGTGGTTCAAATATAGAATCCTGAGTTCAGGGGCGTATTGGCTTTTGGGAAAAAAATTGTTACCAAAAACACCAAGTCAATGTAATTCAAGCGCCAAAATAATATTTTTTTATTCAACTTAAAGACTTATAATATCTATAATAATAATTATGTACAAGGGAAAATTATCAAAGGGCATCAAAAAATTCGTCCGCATCGCTGTCAACAGGAAAAGTGCCCAAAAGGCTGGCAGCATTGCCACGTTGTATGGCAATGCTGATTCTTTGCCCAAAAAATAGGCCAGCCCTCTGGTCACGTGAAGAGTCGACCAAGCGTTTGGCGATGTCTTGAAAAACCAAGTGGGCACTCGGACCCCATGGCCCTAGGGTTTCAACCCCAAACGGCTCGAACATATACGTCCCGATAAGATTGGAGTATTTGCGCCGTTTGAGGTTTTCTGCACCTGCAGCAGCAGCTCCAGCACAGCCCGCCGTGCTGGGAAGATGGGATGGCGCAAGGGTGTCGACACACGTTGCATCCCACACCAAAGGCCTACCTACCTTCCAAGGCATTATGGTCTTTCCGTCTGGTCTCTTCCCATTGTCGCGTGCCAAGCCATTGGGTTCTAGAACAGCTGGCACCCCGGCGGTGGCAAGAGCACGACGGATGATGTCATTGATGCTGGCGTGCCGTGCTATCCGACCTGCGCTTCTACTGCAGGATAGGCCATGGTGACCGAGGCAGTCGACACCTTCACCGCATTGGCAGCGATGCGGAGCCACGCAAGGAGCGCCCAGACGCAGACAGGTAGCGAGCCGGAAGGTGGTGGCCCCCAGCATAGTCCCTACGTAGCGCCAAAATATCCTTGTAGCACTCTAAAATAGGAAATAACGTTGGCCAGCTTTTCAGTGTCGGTTAGTAAAAGTTAGTTCACTTACCAATGGATGACGAATATGCAATTCCGAGAAAATAAAATACGGTAAAGTCTGAGGGCCTTGGCACACTGCAACAAATTAACATTGTTTTCATATTGTTAGTAAGTAAGTAGGTAGTTGATTGGTGAGCAAAAATTACTGAAGTCACTGCAGTTCACACTACGATGCGAAGCGATGCAGCTCGCACTTTTTAAGATAGTGATAGGTACAAAATATAACTTTTATTTACTACGCAAAAAGATATAGGTACTTATATATTTTATTGAGATAATTCAAAAAAACCCCGACACGCGTTGTCGCGCTATGCCGCGCTGCGCCTCGAGATGCCGCGAGGCGCTGCGCCGTCTGAAGTCCTGGCGACTTTTCTTTACTATTTTCCGTCTAGATTTCGTGTAGAGTTGATGCAGTTCAGTCTCGCTGCGCCGCGCGGCATCACGCTGCACCGCGCGGTGTCTTGTTGCGCAGCGAGGCGTCGCGCTGCCACCGAGTGCACTCACTCGAGTGACTTCACGATGCGCCTCGCGACATCACGATGCGTCTCGGGGCGGCGCGCGCTGCTGTGCGAAACCTGGCCACTTCAAGCATCGTCGCGTCGCGCGTCGCGTCGCATCTCGGTTTGAACTGACCCTAACGGCAAAACCTTCGAAGTAGTACCTAAGGAATGTTTATCTAAAGCTTTAGGTATAACACCTTAATTCTTACTTTTGTTCATGCCGAGTAGATTTCTGTTGAGCCTTTCCAATAGTTTGATAGATTTCCACGATTCCCATCTAAAATTAATACTTAAGTGAGTAAGTTCAACCATTTTCATGACTGCTACAACAGGATGTTGCTCGAAGATCGAAACAAGATTACCGTACTTACCTTCTCAAGTTCAGTAAGAATAGCTTTGACGACAGGCATCATGAGTCCACACGCCAGGATGTTAGATATCCACATTGAAATAAACATGCTCGAGAAGAATAAAAGAAAACTCAACCTGAAAACAAATTGATCAACAAGAATCTTGCGAAGAGATGATTCTAACAACCTCTCATGAATATACCTATCTATAGTCATACATACACTCACACACGACAAACTAACACACACACACTCACTCGCCCACTTTAGACATAACGCCACGCCACCTCTTCACAGTGCTCCAGGATTCCTCTCTATGAGAGGAACGACTGAACGAGTCGTAATCGTAAATCAAGCACGCGGGTCGGGTTGTCAGTTGTCACGGGCGCAAGGAATATATCTACTCTCTTACGAGCCTAATTTAGGGTTGGGGGGAAAGTGACAACCAGCATAGACATCCAGCAATCAATCACTACTTAAAATGTGACATCCAAGAAGTCACATCTTTTTTAAGTTAAGTTAATACCAATAGATCAGGAGGCATAGGCAGGGCTGTTTGGCTGACCCTTCAATTTGTTTACCTACTGTTCCAAAAGTTCGTTTAATTTAGGATCAAACTTTATAATTATTAGCTGTAACTTATTTTCTGTATGGCTTTACCTATAATGTGAGCACCCAAACACGAGTAAGACTTTGAGAGCGATTCTTCTATGCACATTGCAATTCTCTATAGCTATCGTGATCATCATCACTCCGATACAGTCCAGCAGGTCATTTCGAATGTACATCTGGAAACATTGCATAGATAGAGATACCTATAGTTTGACCAAGACCGCTGTCTGTCCCGCACCTGCGCGAATGCACGGCGAGGTCCGGGCAGCGTTGACGAATGAGCGTTGACTTGACGCCTCGCCGCGCACATACCTAAGGCGACTATAAGCGAGTTTACTGTTTAGCTAAAAGTTACCTAGTCCCTTGTAGACCTCGGATGGGAGCATGGAGAAAAATGCAGGTGGCTGAAGCTTTGGTTTCTAAAGAGGACGGTTCGGAAGGAGGATGGAGGATGGAGGATGCTAATGTGTCAAAAACGCTCTGTATTTGGACAACCGTTAATGTGTGACCGTTCACCGCTAAAGCCAAAGAGTAGAATAAGTACCTATATAATGGGGGGCTAAAGCATCACCAAAGCTTTCTATACTGAAAGCTCAAGGTTTTATAGATCATTAATGACATTTCGACAGTCACACGCTAAAGTGGGTGATAGACGTGCGTACCTTAGATTATACATACAGGATGTTAGGGTAAACACCGTTATCCTTGCAACCAGTGGTTTGGTTTCATTTATAGAACGTAAAATCAATGGAAAATTACAACTTTTTTTTTCTCTTTTTTAATTCTACGTTTTATTTTACCACAAGAGACGTAAGTTCGTTGTCCTATGCGCTAGGGCAACGAACTTGCGTCTCAACACGTGCGGGGGGTGCGGGATGTGACCTGACCGGCCGCGAGCGCGACCCCTCCCTCAGTGAGTCAGCTGTTTTGCTAGAGAGCACGGTGTCGGATAGAAACTTTTTAAAATCTTTTAATGAAAATGACGTTTTTTTTTTTGTTGTGTTCGGTCATTTATTTTTATATTTAAGTCAACTACCCGTGGTTTGAATGACAAGACTGTTTACCCTTACAGCCTGTATTATACTTGTCGTGCTTATAGCACTCGGTTTTTGAGTTCGCGACCTTACTCGGCTCGCCCTCGGTGACACACGTGAAGCTTGCTCAAAATTTCATTGTTGGATCGCCGCCGACGAACTCAGCAGTTTTAAAGTCCGCGTACTTAGCATTACACACGGGCGAGTAAGCTCGCCGAGCGTACGCGTACTTGCTCGTACTTCTATCACCCCTTTTAGGGTGACGGAGACAGAAATAATGCTCTCTATAAATAACCCCGAACTTTTTCATGAACGCGATTACGCGATGCGACATTGTCACTGTAGGTGGTCAAAAATAATGTCGTAAATTCGTAATATAAACACTTTTATATGATAATTTATGATACCTATAAAAATGCAATACAGTTTTGATAGCACCTGTGTCGTTTTACGATCTCTGCGTGTCGTATTGCTGGTTTAATTGTGGTTTAATTATTCCAGCAGACGTCATGTCATAATAAGTAAGTACCTACCTAGACTACTAGACTACCTACCTACCTGTGCTAAATGTGCTATCCACCTATAATAAATAGGGTGAAATTGAATTCATAGGCATTGTACTCATCAATAAATCGTCTTATGTAGGTACTTAATGGTAGGACTAGGGTTATCCGTCCGGATCTGTCCGGACATGTCTGGCTTTTTTTAAAGTAATGTCCGGACATTTTTGCAAAATGAAACTGATTTACATCCGACACCTCAAAGGGTCCTGTTGAAAATCAGCATCAGGCACTAGTTGTCTGTTGTCTGGCATTTTTGCTAAACTGCGTCTATTTGGCGCAGCCGTGAGGCAAACATTCCTGCTATTATTTTACAACGCACTTTACGCTTTTTATTTACAGACTATGTTGTGTGCCTTTGAGTATTGTATGTTGTGAGCTAGTGGTGGCTAAGTAATAACAGCCGCACGAGTCGATCCATCAGGTTAAGCTACGCTTGCCGGGGTTGGTCCGTGGATGGGTGACCATCTTTAAATACCGAGACTCCTCCGTGCTTCGGAAAGCACGTTACACCGTTGGTTCCGCCTGTCATTTGTGGATCTTTGACAGTAGTTACGGGTCGTCAGAAGCTCGAAAGACAACCAGTCTTACCAAGAGGTATCGTATTACCCAGTTACTGGGTTGTGGAGGTCAGATAGGCAGTCGCTACATGTAAAATACTGATACTAGTATTCAGCTGCATCCGGTAAGACTGGAAGCCGACCCCAACATAGTTGGGAAAAGGCTAGGCAGATGATGATAATGTTGTGTGCCTTTTAATATGTGGTAAATACCTACTTATCGAGAGTATGTTTTTCTTTCTTCTTTCAAATGTCCGGTTTTTTATCAGGACTTTTAAAATTTCGACATGGTAACCATTACTTATGGCTCGGCGAGCTTACTCGCCCGTCTATCATCGCCGCGAGCCGCGAGCCAATTTGACAATGAAATTTTGAGCAAGCTTTGATTGCTTTTGATTTTGTGTCACCGTCGGCAAGTGGAGTAAAGTCGCAAACTTAAAGACCGCGTACTTTAAGTATGCACGTCTATCACCCACTATATATAGACGTGCGAGCAGGTACGCGTACTTGTGGCTCGGCGATCTTACTCGCCCGTGTGTCATGCTCATGCTGAGTACGCGAACTTGAATACCGCTGAGTAAGTTCGTCGGCGATCCAACAATGTTTTGAGCAAGCTTCACGTGTGTCACGGACAGACGGCTAGCCGAGTAAGGTCGCGAACTTAAAAACCGCGTACTTTAAGTACGCACGTCTATCACCCACTTTACACACAGTACATTATACTATATTGAAAGACTTTAATTACCTCACTAATAAAACTCCTGCCGATCCCGCTCATGATGCACGAGAAGCCGATGGGCATTACTGCCAACACAGCAGGATGCTGCACATCCAAGGTCCAGAAAACGACCATCAGCAGAAACACATAAAAACTTTTGTAGGCCTGCAAAATATTGGAAAATAAAACTACTGAGAAATATTGAATTTCCTTTGGGCCAAAAAATATCCAAGTGTCACTTTTATTGGTCTTCCGTCTTGGACGTTTGTAACTAAAGCTCTTTTTGTGAAGGAGCTTTTAGGAAGTGTTACCGACAAGCCTTTTGATGCTGATGACTTCAATCACGGATGCACTAAAAGACCTAAACCATTAACAAGACTAAAAGCAAGTGATCGAAGGCAAACGAACACTGACCAACTTGCTAGTAATTTAAAACCTTTGTCTTTAGCAGGTAAGTAGGTACCCAGTCCTTAATATAAAGATCAGTTTGTTAAAATTTATTTTCGTAAAGGTAGAGTACGCGCCACGAAAGAAGGCCCGCGGAAACATGGGGAACTTATTTTTTGTATGCAATGTAATGTAATGACATAGACACTAGCGCCGCTTCAAATGGTTCAAACTCCTTCGGTGCTCATGTGGCCCATGAATATTGAATTTATCAATCAACCCACGCAGGTATATACTAACCATTTTATCACTGAAAAAAATAACCGGTGATAATATAATTGGAACAATCAAAATAACTAATGTTCTCCAATATGTCCTGCAGAATAATTTGTATCGATCCCTTCTGGTGATTATCACAAGGTTAGTTACTCTGTGAAAAAAATAACTTGATATTTTATGCACGAAATTCACGTTTAGTTTATGGTTCTGAAGTACAACTTACGACGATGCATCAGACTCCATGTTTATAATTATTTCGCTGAGAAAAGTGAGATAGTGATCATCTACTTATTTTAAGTATTACTCCTCTGACGTTCAAAATAAGTCGCGAAGGTTCCGATAATCACGATGGTCCAGCTACTAAAAGATCTTAAAGATCATAATTATGTAAACAAAATAGTAAATAATGATTTTACAGATTTGCGGGAAAAAAATCTACCAAGGTTGAACATTCTTGGTAGAAATTATTTTTTGAATAATGGCAACTTTTATATAGTCCTTTCTTTTTAATTATTTAATTTTTTCATTAGTTGTCAATTTATCGCGTTCGAGGTTGGGTGTATGTTGAACGTATACAAATTCGTATACCATTTACGATAAAAATAGACTCAAAAAGCGTAAAGATGCAAGTGGATTTAGAGTTCGATTATAATGAAGCAACAGCAGCCATGGATAAGTTTTCCCAGGAGGATATAAACGAGCTACGTTACTGGACGCAGAAATTGGATAAATCAAAATATGTGCCTAAGGATTTAACGGATAAACAATTAGTGTTGTTTTATAATGCATGTTACGGGGACATGGACAAGACGAAAGCGTGTATAGAAAAGTATTATTCATGCAGAAAAAATGGAACGGAACTGTTCGACAATCGGATCCTGAAGACTGAAGAGTTGAAACAAAGTGCGGATGTTCTGTGAGTAAAATTCTCTAATTAATAATACAATGCAAGCAGACTGATAAACTGATGATATTGATCTTTCCGATACTTACAACCTCTAAAATTGGCAGCTGTTTGGCAAACAGCAAATATTTTTAGTTATCTAACTTTGGCCAACATTGATCGATTTCTCTTTTACTTATCTTGCGAAAAACATAAATTAAAACAATCTAAAAATATAATAAAATTGTAGAAAATATCACACCAAATTCTGCATATTATTGTAAAATGCATGAATTAATTGTTTATTTTATCTCTCTACTTTTTATATTATAAAACAGAACAGAATATTATTGCTACATGTAAAAAAAAAGCTGTTCAAAATTGAAAAGCGTCTCTGCAAGATACTCTTAGTACTTGGATATTTATGTAATTCCATAACATAATATCCTCTCTATCCATATGCATTGGAAAAAAAAATCATTTGTTATGATGACCGACTTCACCAGTCACCTTTCACAATCTACTAAATTTATGTAACAAAAGTCAAAAGTAAATTATAATAATGTTATTCAACTACAAACACAGATTCATAAGTTTTACTCTACTAACATCTATGGATTTTACAGTCTGAATTAAAAAGTTTTTATGTTATTTATATTTATTAAAAGTGCACCAAGGCACAACATAATCTAAAACAGATAATCTAAGTTTTTTTTTCCAGTCTTACACACCTAAACATAGCTTTTTATAAATTCACTATAATTTCCATGCGGTTGCCTTTAGAAAATTACATGTTAAAGTTATCATTACTATCCCATTTGTCTACAATCATTTGTTAGACACAATGGAACTAGTTATGTTGTAATAAAATTATGTGAACTTAACCAGAGGCGTAGCTAGGTAACCAAAGGCCCTGGTGCAAAAAAAACTGGGGGCCTAAATAAACTGAGGTTTTATCAAGTCAAATTATAAATATTATTTATAAATAATTGAAAGGTGCAAAGCTACTTTATTATCAGCTCTTTACCGTGCACTGCATGCAGGCACAGCAAATAAACTTACTACATCTATGTGAACTAGTGTCTTGTGTGAGCTTTAGTGATCGCCTAGGTTCTACACATGGAAAGCTGAGGAAAAAGAAAAGAAAGAACGAATAACGTTTATTTGGAGACAGTTCGTGAAACATAAAATACAGATAACAAAATAAAAAGTATTCTTTCAAATGAGTTGCATGATTAAAGTCGTGTTGCACTTGCAACCTATTTTATTGATATTCCGAAGGTGAAAGAATTTTTTGCTAGTTCAATATGAGGTTTGCTGGTCTGGGTACGAGGGCCCCCTGAGCTTGGAGGCCTCGGGGCACAGCCCCGGCTAGCCCCAAGGTAGCTACGCCACTGAACATAACTCATATGTAAAGACTGCAGCTGTCATGAGTACTAGACTATTTTTGTCCCAATGCTGGGCAAAAGCCTCTTCTCGTTCAGAGAAGTTGTGGGCATTGATCACCACAACTTATATTATTTAGGTCCAGGTTTCCTCACAATGTTTTCCTTAATCAATGTCATTGATGTCTAAGATAAACTTAGAAAGTACTTACATAATTATGAAAGTAACTCTGTCTGTATGTTACCTTTTAAGGAAGAAGGATTATGTATATGTATAAAGATACAGGTAAGTACATACAAATATTGCTCATTTATTAAAAGTTATTATATTATAGTCTTATAAAACTACACCACAAAATCGTTTTCATGTACAGTTGCGTCTGATTTGCGACAGATGCGACCTTTCCCATAGATTTAATATACCAATGGTTGTTCCTGATACCTATTCGTTGGAAATATAGGAAGCTTTTGCCCGCGGCTTCGCCCACTTGGAGGTCGGAGAAATTATCCCACGGTCGGGAACCTACTACTGGGATAAAAAGTGGTATCCAATGTGCTAATCATGGTTATAAACTATCTGATAACAGATCAGGGGGCCAAAGTCTACTATTTTACAAACGTATCAGTGGTCTTACAGTGATCAGTTTTTGACTGATATGCTATACAAAATCTGTCAAAAACTCAAAATTGCGAGACCACTGACACGTTTGTAAATTAGTAGACTTGGCCCTGAGTTGGCCCCCTGTTCAGGCGTTTTGTGTGATTGAGTATAGCCTATACTGTATAGGTATAATACATAGGTCTACTACCTATGTATTATTATTCCAACGAAGACGCGCTACCTATCATACTTTTATAACCTATTGACCCCCGGATTTATGCAACAAATGTTTTCGTGCCCGTGCCGCCTCTGTCGTATTTACACGACTGAGAAGTTGAGAACCTATGTTCGATTTTGTGTATTTTTAAGAGATACAGCATTTTACTAAACTTTACAATGTTTTAAATTATGTAGCTTGTTACTGTTAGAAGTGTTGAAATTACGAAGTTCAAAAACGTGAAATTTAGTGATTTTAAGTTAAAAAAAAAACCGTGTCTTAACCCCGTGTCGTAAAAATTCGACACTGGGGGGAATGACACTGTAACAATTTATGAATCTAATAGAAATATAAACAGACATATTTAAATAAATATTGAGTGATTCCATTAAAAAACAAGTATGGTTATCGTCATAGATAAAGTTTAAGTAGCACATTTATTGCATTGCGTTTGTAATTATTTCTCGACACAAATAACCAATCGTTTATTTAGGATAGCCCTCGCATCCCTAGATGATTTCGTAATGAATCATAATTCTTCAGTGAGTCTGGTCTAGTTTATTGGTGATTCGAACGAATTTACTCCCCCGAAACGGGCGAATCAGCACATAATAATACTTAATTATTTTTTCTAGAGGCGATTCGCACGAAGTTAATTTATTTGTAGGCGAATTGACAGCTCCTGACATCGAATCGCCTCAAGGTTTCGGGCGAGTAAATTCGTGCGAATCACCAATAAGCCCTAGCGCCCGGTCAGATAAACAAGACCGCTTCTGACGTCAGAAGCGAATAAAACATACTTAGTGGCATTTTCCATTAGTGCTGTTACTGCATAATTTAAACTGTCGATAATTAAGTGAAGTGAGTCGATAACTACCTACAGCAGAAGAATTAATTAAGTACCTACCTATGAATTCTAATTCGAGGAGACGACGAAAATGATGTACTTACTTACCTATTTGAATCTGATGAAGAGATTATTGTAGTAGGTATTTTATTTGTAGGTAAAATACCTACATGTTTGTGTGAGTAGGTAATCGTTAAGAAATTATTGTGATATTATAAGTACCTACATGTATGTGTATGTATATCTCAGTCTATCAGTGAGTACCGGGCGGGACACATGGTAATGATTTTTGAGGTTTTGAAGTCTGAAATTGATCTAAGTAGGCCTTCAAGATTGTTAATAAATAATTGTGTTATAAGTACCTACATAATATACATATGGTGTAGATGTCAACATTTATTTTAAAATGTTGACTATATATAAATAAAAAGGTACTTTTTTTAATCCAAAAAATCGATATATTTCATTGCACGACCCTATTCGTCGTAGGTATTTATTTGGCGATTTATGAGCTGGTTGCTGAGGGCTCTGCTGCGATTGATATAAAACCAAGCGGTCACAAGGTTAATAAGCTGCATTGGTTCTTCGACATAGTAGGTAGTACCTATTTTCTTATCGCGCTCAATATGCATTTTACGACTGGTGAGTAAGTGCACTAAAACCACAGATTTAAATCTAGATTAGAGGGCTTATTTGGTATTGTTAACATGCATGCATAATACGTATATGTATACCTACTTTATAAAATTGTACACGAGTTACGATGATGGAAACATAATAAAGCTGAAAGCTAACCAACCAGAAACTTGTAAATTAATTAACCCTTTGAAAATAACGCTCAAGTTTCAATCAAATCTTGCCAACTTGAAACTTCCAATCATTGGCAACCATTCACAGAACTTGACACGGAAATATTCAATTAACATCTTCTCGAATTGGAAATTGAAATACAGGAGTCCATGGTCGCAGCTTCGCAATCGTGTCGTGGATGGTTGTTTCCGTAATATGTAGTGCTCTGTGGTTGTTTCAGAATGGGGTGATCTCTAAACGGGAAATATTTATCTGATCCTCGTAAAACTTATTGAACATCGAATGATGGACACTTTTTAATGAATCTCTAAAAGCTTTTTGCACAACTAATAATGCACGATTTTTTAAATGATTGAGCCTCTTTTTATCTTTCTGACCTTTTCTCACAGTTGGTCGCAGTGACAAAGCTGGGGTACCTACCCCGACTAAACAGGTTATTTATTAGGTTAGGTTGGAACTGTGATCAACAACGCGCGAGATGAGATGATGGTGAGACTTGGCGGGCTTTACATTGAAATCACCGCAATATGCATGTGATTCAAATATGGGTAAATTTTTTTTTTTATAAACTATTTTACTTCAGAATTATGCCTCCATCAATATTTTTGAATAAAATTTCTTTTTGAGCGAGAAATTAATTTGTAAAAAGGCCCAAAAAACTGTGGGTAATTCAAATACTTGAAAAGGCTAAGAGCGGATGTGACGTAACGATCTGGGATAACAATCAAAATGTCAATGTCAAGTCAATCAACAAGTGTCAAGTCAATGTCAAACGCTCATAGAAAAAGGAGTGTTTGACGTTGACTTGACAGTTGCTTGTCTGTTTTCACATACTGTGACGTCACCACGCCAAGCGCGCCAAATGGAGGGCGTTTAAATAGCCCGGATCGGTTGGATATTTTTAAACAGTTTTTTAACTACTTTAAATTGCTTTTTTGCCGTCGAATTTTGTTTTTACTATTATTTGACGATGTAAACTATCTAATAAAAATATTAAAAAAATACATGCATATTCCCTATTATTTTGATCTTCTCTGGAACGGGTTTTGTCGACGGAAGAATAGACAAAATGATAGATAAACAATTACAATCTGTCATTGTCTATTCTTCCATTGAAAAAACCTGTAGAAAACCCGTTTCTGTGGTTGTTATATGCTACGCGTGCAATAGATCTTTCTATCTCATTTAAGTCCTATGCCTTTTCTTCTGATCCCTTTTCTGTTCAGATTACCTGCTTTGATCCCTATACGGTCTGAATAAAAACAATGGAAAAATTTGCCATTCAAACTTCCGCCCATTTTAAATCAGCATGGTGTTTCAAATTACCCAACACTTTAGCGGCGACTTTCTTTACCCACACACGTCATTCGCCCTATAACTCCTATAGAAAAATACAATGCGCAATAAAATTATCCTTTCTTGAACAACCAATTATTTTTATAGGCTTCTGTTTGCTCTGACGTCAGAGATTCGCTTCGTGGGTACCTTATATCAATAGTCGGTTATTATTCTAAGTAACTCTAACTACTTATACTATCTTATGCTGCCAAAGAGGATTGTCAATCATTTTTGCTATATTGTGATTTTTGTTTGAAACCTTACAATCGATTTTGGTTTAATTTGTATAGAATGTGCTGACGCATTTAACCCTAGATACGGCCAATCAAAATGGTGAAGGAAAACATCGTGAGGAAACCGGCATGTCCTAAAACAGAAAATTCGACGACATGTGACATCCACCAACCCGCACTGGGAACATAGGCTGATTATGCTTATGCTATATGAGGCCAATCCTATTCTTATGTGAAGAAGAAGTAACATTCCTTCAGTATAAGTGAACAATATGCTCACCAGGCGTATAGTTGACATGCATAGCGGTCATAGACCCAAATGGCTGCCCAATTTGGGCTGAACTTTCGCGTTCCACTGGCAGCAACGTTTTAGGTATTCATAACTATAATCTGTTAGATATCCAACCAAATCTTCTCTCCTCTAAAGGCGCTCCTTCACCGAGAGTAGCCTATCAATCCAAGATTCCTCTGTAATGGCTAGAGTTTTGGAGGTAAACTGCGCAGACCGTCAACTGCTTGGTAGTGTAGATATATAATTTAAACTAGCAGGTTAGGTTACATAATTATAATTAAATAGGTAGAAGTAACACAGATAGGTCGCGGGTAAAGGTTACAGGTGAATGCGGTGAGGGAGCGCCTTTACTGTTCTGAGTTAAAAATCAAAGGGTTTCGCCAACTAGAAAGGCACGTTCGTCTGTTTATTTATTTTTTCGCAGTTCGTCTGTTTATTTCATTGGATGGCTGAAAATCAGGCTCCATACACATTCTTTGAACAGCGAAAACAAATTCATTTAATGAAATTCTTCGAATTTGCGAAAGCTGACATTATTCGTACCCGAATGAAATTCGCAAAAGGCTCTTGATATATTTGCTTAGTCCTTTTGATCTGAATCAACATTGATGTTGATATTTTCAGGAATATGTTTGTGTATTTTTCGTGTTATTAGACGGAGAATCTCATGCAAAGAAAGAAGCATATCTCGTACTTAGGACTGTTTTCTTTGTATTCTCTGAAGATATAGGCGGAAATGTCGCAAACCCCTCATGATATCGATATCATCCACCACTGTCCCGAGCCTGACCAGTCCTGTGCTCCTCGTATCCAGCGAATGCCTGCGGCCTTCATAAAGTCATCGGTCCGAACATGATGGAATAAACTCCCGTAAATTCAGCCTCTACTGCCATATTTCGGCCCATACCTGGTACTGAATGTTTTCATAGTAGACCGCAATAGATGAACAACTTTTCTTGAAATAGCAAATGATCTGTAGACTCCAATACCCCGGAGGCAGTTGAAAAACCAGTTACCAGTATAAATAACTGCTTAGTTTCATACAGTTGTTTAACTTTCATTAAGTTAGCGTAAACAATTTGTAGCAAAGTACAAAAACCTCTTTATAATATTTGAATACTGTACCTTCCTATTCGATTGTCATGTAAATTGTATTTATTTAAAGTAGACGACATTGTTTATCAGTTTTCCTTCTAAATAACTGTTTTTTGACATTAGTGAATTACCAAATGTAAGTGATTTATAGATTATATGAAGAATTGGGCGTTTAATTTTGAAAGGCATTGCAACAATCTGGATTGTTCGTGGAGCTATTGGCACAGTAAATGGACAGACGTTCTGGTATATATAAACGTGGTAAATGCCAGATTATTTTTAGCAAGATCAACTAAACGCTGGGCAGTTTTAGAAGTTTTGGAAAAGGCTCTTAATCAATCTACAGGGCGTCCCACGGATATGCCACATGGAGGGAAAGTACCTTGAATATTGTAGATGGAACATTTTACTAAAGGAAGACATTATTTTAATATTAAAAACAATTTAAACTGCATTCATAGATATTTAAATAATTACATTGTTGGACCGGGAATCGAACCCGTTACATGAGAAAAGTAATCACCCTGTAGCTTTAGCATACTGATCGAAAGGCTTCATCATAAGGATAATTATTTGCTAAATAACATAGTGTCACAAATAAAAGGAAGACCATGAATTTAAACATCTTTAATACAAAATTAATCAAATTATCAAATGCTCAATGAGTCCCCTCCTGTTAAATACAAAGTCGCACTCTTTTCTTTCACATCTAATGTTAAAATTCATGGTCTTCCTTTTATTTGTGACACTATGTTATTTAGCAAAAAATAATTCTTATGATGAAGCCTTTCGATCAGTATGATAAAGCTACAGGGTGATTACTTTTCTCATGTACCGGGTTCGATTCCAGGTTCAACCATGTAATTCTTTAAATATCTATGAATGCAGTTTAAATTGTTTTTTAAATTCAAATAATGTCTTATTTCAGTAAAATGTTCCATCTACAATATTCAAGGTACTTTCCCTCCATGTGGCATATCCGTGGGACGCCCTGTATATTTGTATCTTCCAAGGACCACCTTTGTTCTAGATGGCCGAAAGTCGCTGGAGAGTCCCATCATCTGTCAGTTGCCAATGTCTGGGTCAAAGCGAAGTTTAAATGTTAAAGCAAGCTTACAATCCGCAATTACACCCTGACTAAAGACCCGTCTGGCAACTTGAAAGGGTATCTATCGCCAATTTATTGTTCGTGCCAGACAAGAGCAAAATGCGTAGAATTGT
Source organism: Lithophane socia (assembly GCA_947522985.1). Lineage (NCBI taxonomy): Eukaryota > Metazoa > Arthropoda > Insecta > Lepidoptera > Noctuidae > Lithophane > Lithophane socia. Next base: position 7,299,586 of record OX383271.1, on the reverse strand, counting down.
TAAGAGGGTTCCCTAGGCAACGAGGGCTTGTCCTGTCTATTTTTTAACGCGTATTGATCTTGCTGTGAGACGAAAAACACGTAAACACGACCTCCATATCCTAGATACAGTGTAAACTAGTATATGGGTCGTGGAGGTCAGATAGCCAGTTGCTCCATTTAAAATACTGGTATTCAGCTGCATCAGGATAGAATGGGAGCCGACCCCGACATAGTTGGGGAAAACGCTAGGTAGAGAGTGTCCAAAAATATTATTATTATGAATTTCTTAATTGCTTGGTAATATAGTCATCAAACAACATTAAAAACTTTCACTTCCATGACTTTTAGCGTTACATAGTAGGAAATCAGTTGACATTTTGTGTTCTCCGATATTGAGGAAGTCCTCTTGATCTTAAGATGTTAATTAAATTGACATACTTATAAGACTTGACTGACTACCTTTTAGGTAGAATAATTTTATTGATCTACGCAGTCACAGTTGTCTCAGATAGATTTCTCCGAAACAGGCTAGCAAATGACTGATATCAGTTTACAATTGGTAAAAGTATTTAGAAATTCAGTAACCGCTGAGTATTTAGAAATTCAGTAACCGCTGAAATACCTCACTTTCATCTCCCGACCGTCCATGGACTTTCAAAAGAGCAAAGGTCGCGGCCATTGGTATACGATCTCTCATTGTGTTAAACTTTGTTTCGTCCCGAGAGATATTCATGAATATTTCGAACGATCTGCCACGAAGATACATTACAGGCACGTTCTTGAACTGGACTGCAGCAGGAATAGTTAGCCCCCTCGTACACAACTGCGCAAGTCCTTGAAGACTGAGGCATAGATTAATTAAAGTGTGCAAAAAGTCTCTAGGCGACTACCACAAAACATTTGTTCAGACTGGAGTTTCGAAGTTTAGACATGTGTCGAAATCCAAAGTCCAAATGTACTACTGCCAAGAGGAAGAGACTTTAAAGTTTGATCTCTGTTACAAAGGACCATTAAATTAATCCTAAATCTCTTCTAGAAAACAGGAGTGGATCAAAGGTCGCTTTTATATGCTCGTAAAGGATCAGGGACTGTGGGTCCAACCCTTCGTTATAGTAACTGTTCCTCATTGACCTCTAGACGAAAATTTAAATTAATTAACTTTATCACATCTGGACATTACTCCGAAGGCCACTTAAAACCGCCTGCCATCCCTCATCTCGTTTTAACGACCACGAGACGAGACAGAACTGACAGATTCTAGAAACCCTTTTAAAGCTCCAAATGTCCCCATTCAAGGCCCTTTCCATCGTTCTAAATTCGTATTGATGTCACAGCGATCGAGCATATCGAGTTTTATTTACACTGCGATTGGGAGAAATGTACACACACGCGGAAAGGCATCACCCTTCTTTCGTCACAATCGGTTACAAAAAGCATCGTAAACGTTTCGTCGCGATTACAATCTCTTTCTGACAAAAACCTCGCGTAAGCGTTGGAACACGTGAGTGTGATGTGGACAATGAAATCGCACGCTCGGATACAAATGTACACAAAAGATACCGAATCGATTTGACCCGTCAGCAGTTGTATATGCAAATATGCTAATACGTACCATTAGCACATGAATTCATGTGCCATTACATTGTGTTATCTTATAACTTTCACGAGTAAGTATATTTTCTTTGTTGTTTTGAAACTGCAACTTTTGGCTTGTGCTAGACTGCCTGATTGAAATTCTTGGGTTACTCGACTCCAATTATTGCTTTTCAATCCAATAAATTTAATTCCCTGCATCAATTCGTTCTTCATCGAGAGCTTTTCCATTCCCTACAAGCCTTGTAGAAGTTCTATTTGCTATGACATTCATCGTCAAGTCATCTTGGTCTATCAGTCATTTATCCAGCATGTTCTCAATTAAGATAGCTACTTCCACTACAACCTCTTCTAAACACATATCATAGAATAGAGCAATGACTATTTCGACCATAGTACCTTCTAACTCAGTCAGTGGTGGGGTGATATACCATGAAGACTATTGATCCATCAAAACTGTGCTGTGTAGTGGGAACCTAGTTAAACTGCGCGTTGTAATGACTCCTAATTAGGTCACTGGCGCATTGTCGGTGTATATTGCGTAACTAACCTTCTTGGTATCCCCGTGGGAATGGAGACACTTTTGTAACTTGTACCTCTACCTACTTGTGTGAGCACAAGCTCCATTATAAGTTTAGCGATTACAAGAGACAGTATTTCTTTAGGAACTAAGCAGTAGTGTAACAGCCGAGAGCTCAGTCTGTTAGGCGGGGGTGTCGGAAGGCTTTATTCACCAAAAAAACCACTTGTCAGCTTAATATGTATATTGCATCACACGTTACACGATAATCACAGTTATGTCACAAAAGTGTACATGAAAAACTTAACACTATAATTACTACTAATATAATAACAAACTACGATTTAAAACACGACTTTACAGAGAAAATAGAAATATAAGAAGCAAAACTATTAAATAGAACTAGATCTAGGGAAACTAGATGTCCTAATGGCTGAGCGCGATACGAAGCAGCAGAAACACGGAACGCGACAAAGGTGCTGCTACGTTGGAGATTCTGAGACGACTAACTCAATCTAGTGAAGATTGAAATATTTGTAAACTAGTTACATAGGTACAAGTAGCGTGTGAGTCACGTATCAATTTTAATTGCCTATCCAATAAATCTGGGCACCTCGATCAGGCAGGGGGTGTTGAAGGGGATCGGGTGTCTGCGGGGTACGGCTCAATTTTGTCGGCCAAGGGTGAAGGAGAGGCAAGGGGTATGTCGGTAAAGGGATTCCTTATCTTTACCTAACAGTGTTTACGTTTGCGTTACATAAGGAAACAATAGAATTGTTCGCAAACCGTACATCGCGCCCCATTTTCTTTATGTAAATTGACTAGGTCGATGTATTTTAATCAAACTAGTTGATTGTCAGTAATTACAATTATGTACCTGCTCTATATAAGAAGTTATTCACATTTTTGTTGATATATAGAGGTTTTACATACTTTTCTCATTTTTCCAAATCGGATTATTAATTGTACGAGGTTCACTGATAAGTATATAAAGCTAAAGTCATCTTTATTTAATTTAACCTCTATATATTTTGCATATAAGGTTTATACATAGCACTTTAAGTGATTTTACTTTCATTAACTCTACTTTATGAGGTACATTGTGCCTTTTACATGGCTCCTACATAGGGTTCGAACCTATGTATGTATTTACATGTTTCTTATTATTAGATTTCAGATTGTGTCATCGTGTTTCCCCAACATTCCACCCCCTGTAACAGGGTTCCACCGCATTACATCTTGGTCTGTGGGAAGCACGACAATCTTAGCTACGGGCCGACGCAGGACCCCACTTAGTGTCTTTACGTCGACGACACGGATGATGCCATCGTTGCCGGCGTACACTGCTTTTATAACACCTTTTGTCCACGCACTACGTTCTTTGTTGTTGTCCGCGATCACAACAACATCACCAACCCGCACATTTGGCACGTTATTGGCCCACTTTTCTCGTCGTTGCAGAGTCGGGAGATATTCCCGCAGCCAGCGCCGCCAGAACATGTCGGCTAGCGCGCTCACGCGCCGCCACTGCCGCCGGGAATCGACGTCCTCGCTGTCTGCTGGTGCGAACGGAGTGCTCCCGGACGCAGTGCCCAGGAGCAGATGATTGGGCGTCAGGACCATGGGCTGGTCGTGGTCGTCGTGGACGTAACTTAGAGGCCGGCTGTTGATGATTAGCTCGGCCTCTGCGAGGAGGGTGTAGAGGACCTCCTCACGAGGTGCACGCTCCTTGAGCGTGCTGCGTAGGGCGTTCTTAACCGAGCGCACGAGTCTTTCCCAGCAGCCACCCATGTGTGGGGCCGCCGGGGGATTGAAGTGCCACTCGATGCCGCGATTGATGGCTTCGGCCCTGACTTGACCCTGATTTAGGTCTTTCAGGGCCGCACGTAGTTCGGAATTTGCCCCGATGAAGTTCGTACCCTGGTCTGAGTACATGTGCGCCGGCTGCCCGCGGCGCGCAATGAGGCGCCGCAGGGCGAGTATCGCTGAGTCGGCGCTCAGCGAGGCAGCCAGCTCGAGGTGAACGGCTCGCGTCGTGAGGCAGGTGAACAGTGCACCCCACCTCTTCTCGCGACGCCGCCCGATCGACACCTCCATTGGGCCGAAGTAGTCCACGCCCACTCGGACGAAGGCTCGCCTGGACGTGGTCACCCTTGCGAGTGGTAGGTCACCCATTTTGGGTGGTGATGGTTTCGCTCTGCAATTTTTACATAATTGGCAATTAGATACAACTGTTTTAACGGAGGTCCTTGCTTTTATTACCCAGTACTTCTCTCTGAGATTATTAACGACGGTCTCATGGTTGGCGTGTAGGGCCGTCCCATGATAGAAGGCTATGAGTTTTCGGGTCAGAGGGTGTCGTCCATCTAAAATAATTGGGTGCCTCTCATCGAAAGAGAGCACCTCGCAGGCACTCAGGCGTCCCCTGACCCGTAGCAGCCCGTCGTCTGTTATCATTGGATCTAAAGCTTTAATACTGCTATCTTTGGGAACAGGCAGGCCTTTAAGGATGGCGGCCCGTTCGCCTTTAAAGCTGTCTTCTTGGCACAACCGCATTAAGTGGCCATGCGCTTCTTCATGGTCGCGCCGCTGTATCTCCGGAGAGGACCGACGCTTGCGACACAGGCCGATGAAGATGAGAACTTGAATCATGACGCGCTTCACGCGCACCCACGACGAGTAGCGCTCGTACTGGAGGAGTGGTGCCGCTGGCTCTGCTGTAGCGTGGACCCGTTGAATGCGCTCGAGGTCCGCCTCCGCTGCTTCTGCTTCGCGACACACCGGCCACCGCTCCTGTGGATCACGAAGAAACAAGGGGCCACGCAACCAAGCTGCGTGGTTATCGGGCCAAGACAATCGGGTCGCTACGTCTGCGGAGTTCTCCTCCGAAGGCACCCAGCGCCAATTGCCTCGGTCCGATAGTTTATCGATCTCCGCTAATCTATGAGACACAAACCGTTGGAATTCTTGGGCATCGGAATTTATCCATTTTAGAACCGTCTTACTGTCAGTCCAGTAAGTTTTTAATTTGATTGGTAGCCCTAGTTCTGTCTCCACCGTGTTTGCAAGTCGGCAGGCCAACAAGGCCGCTTGCAACTCGAGACGTGGGATTGACACCACTTTTTGTGGTGCAACCCGGGCTTTTCCGGCTAGCATGACAACCTCCCTATTCCCGATGGCGTCATACCCTACTAAATATGCTACGGCAGCGTAGGCTAGTTCGCTAGCGTCACCGAACACATGCAATTCAAGGTCAATGAGGTTGAGCCCATACCACCGTGGTATCTTTACCTCATTAAGCTTTTCCAAGTTATTAAGCCAGGCGAACCACACCTTGGCTTCTTTATCTTTCAGTGGCTCGTCCCATTGGATGCCTGACTTCCAAATAGCCTGCATTAGTATCCTTGACTGGATTACACACGGATATAAGAATCCTAAGGGGTCATATATCGACATAATAAAGCTTAAGAATTGCCGTTTAGTGGGCACTATGCTACCATTCTTTATCTCTTCGGGTAGTCTTTTAAAGGATAAATCAAATCCTAACTCATCCTCTCTAGGTGCCCAAATTAAACCTAGCGTTCTTTCCATAATGCCTAGACCCTTCTCGAGGGCCACCTTTTCTGGCATGTCTACTTTGAGCTTATTCATTAGTTCTGATGAGTTGGTGACCCACCCCCGTATATTAAATCCACCGGACGCGTGAATATGGGTCACTTCCTCTATAAGCTTATTAGCTTGCTGCTCTGTCCAAGCACTATCTAAATAATCGTCCATATAGTGTTTGGTTTTGATGGCCTCTACGGCCTCTGGAAACTTATCCTCGAACTCACTGGCATTTTTGTTCAATATGTAAATTGCCGTTGTCGGAGATGAGGTTGCTCCAAAAATCATCGAGTTCATTGCGAACACGCTCGGCTCTCGGGTCTGATCCGCGCCTCTCCATAAGAATAATTGTGCGCCTTGATCCTCGGCCCTTATTCTAATTCGCATAAACATGTCCGCAATGTCCCCTGTGAATCCTATTGGACCTATTCGGAATCTAATTAGAATGCCTGGAAGTGAGTTTAAAAGGTCCGGTCCGGTTAACAAATTGTCATTGAGACACGTACCGTGAGACGCAGCGGCCGCGTCGAAGACTAGGCGAAGTTTACCGGGTTTGTTTGGGTTTACCACACCAAAGTGTGGCAAGTACCAAATTGGTGTTTGATCCACTTCCCCTTCTAACTTCCTCGCATAGCCTTCCTCAAGGAGCCGGTCTATTTGCTTTGAGTAAGCTTCCGCGTAACCGGCATCCTTCCGCACGCGCCTCTCAATACCGTGTAACCGTTGCCGGGCCTGATGGTAGTTATCAGGTAGCTCTACTTGGTCGTGCTTCCATAGCAACCCAACTTCCCATTGACTACCGTTTGACACACGTTTACTGGTGTCATCTAATACCTTAAGTGCTCTTTCGTTATTTTTGTGTTTGCGAGCATTCTGCGATATACCGATCGCTTCTAGTTCAAATTGCGCTTTGACTAGATCATGCAGGTCAGGGAGGGAGACTGCCATACAATTAATGGATTGTTCACCATTATCATTATTACTATTATCAAATGGCCCATGAACCACCCAACCTAATTTGGTCAGTGAGGCAACCGGCTTACCGGATCGCCCTTGGCGGATGTCCTGGCTGACCAACAGCTGCCAGTTGTCCTGCCCCAGTAGCAGCAGCGGCTTAGCGCCCGTCATCTCTACGCAACCCAAGTCGCGAAGGTGGGCATTGTCGCTCAGCATGGCAGCGGACACCGTTTGTGTAGGTAGGTTCATATTATACATCGTTCGGCATTTGATTTTATGTTGCAGTCCGTTCGGCCCTCTAATGCTGACCTCTACGGCCTTTGAGGTCAAGTCGCTGACCCCGTAGCCACCCGCCGTCTTTAAAGTGAGCGGGATGCGCGGGCCTTCTAAGTTAGCAGCGATTGAGCTGTCTATAAGTGAGACTGTCGCGCCGTCGTCTAGTAATGCGTAACAATTACTTTCAATTTGTTTGTCATCAGTTATTGTTACTGGCACGATTTTCAGGAGAGCCGTCGCTCTCCATTCACCTATATTAGTGACGCTTTCGGTCTTTTCTTTGACCGGCTTGCTACTATTGTTTGAGCCCGATGCTTTATCAGCATGCAACAACGAGTGGTGGCTATATCCACACTTGTCGCAACGTTTTGCGCGGCAAAACCTCTTAGGGTGTTTTCTTATTAGACATTTGAAACACGTGTTCTTGGCTTTAATCGTAGCCCATCTATCTTGAACGCTAAGTTTACCGAATGTGTCGCAGTTTTCTATAGCATGCTCTTTATTGCATACTACACATTCGGCCGGTACCATTGATTCGTCACTCTGTATGTTGACTTTTTGAGCCGGCGGTGCTCTACTATTAAAGGGGCGCGCGACCGCTTTCTGTTGCCTTACAGGAGGCTTAGAAGGACCGGGTTCAAACATACTAGCTTGCACGTAATACGACGTTGCACGTGTCAAGTGATTTAGGAATTGCGATATGATATGTAAGTCTGGAGATACCCTTAAGTCCACCCCCTGCGCGCTTTCTAACCCCATTGCAAAGTCACCGTACTGTGCCCGCTGTATTGAAGTTAGCTTTTGCAATATCTCGCTAACAATTTGCGGGTTATTTAAATATCCGTCGGCTCTAATATTTTTAAATAGGGACACAACGTTCCTGACTGTTGATGCAAACTTTCTTAATTCGCGGCCGTTTTCCGTAACACGCGGTAGTTCCCGTATTTTCTTTAATGCGCCTTGTAATATCAAAGTCGGATGACCGTATTCCTCCTCTAAAGCACGCATTATTTCATTGGGATCCGTACCCGACCGCAATAGATCCTCCACCGATATCTTAGCCTCTCCATGCAACGAGGTTTTAAGCCGGGCTAGATTTTCAAAAGGTCTAAAATTATACATCTCAGTCGTGTCCCAATACATATTCTTATAAGATATCCAATCAGCTGGGTCACCATTAAAATTAGGTAATTCGTACGCCTGTCTAGGTACCGGCCGTGGTCGAGCCATGCTTGTAATTGCATCCGCCAGTCGGTCTATCTTACTGTCTCTGTCGCCAGACGCCCCCCTTCGTGACTCTCTTTCATCCGCACCGTATGTAGTCCGCCGTGCATCCGACTCCCGGGTCGAACCGGAAGGTGCACCTGCGGCCGGCGTGGTAGTCACTGGGTACGTGGCAGGCAGACGGAATGAAACTCTTTCACCGACTGGCGTGCGCGCCTGTGACATAGGTACCGTTACATTCGAAAACGGCCCCGACACAGGCGTCCCTAACACATGCGACACAATATTATTACGGTAATCGGTAAGCGTACTCACATTGTGGCGATTCCCAGCTATGTTGCGAGGCGCGGCCGCTTCAATAGGCCCGCGCCCCACGGACGGGGTACACAACACTGCATCCTTATCACTGGGCACTGCATCCTTATCACTGGGCACTGCATCCTTATCGCACAACACCGGGCTAGACACACGCACTGTTTCCTTATTGCCAGCTTGAGGCGTCGTGTCGATCCACTGCTCCACTCGTTGTGCTGTACCCACGTCCGAGGCTGAGTCGTCACTCTCAGCAGCTGCTTCAATCTCAGCGATGTCAGCTTCCATCCTCTTCTTCAAGAGGTTTTCCTTGAGCTGTACTAGCTCACGCTCAGCTTCGTACTCGATGCGCTTCTTAATGTGCTCGACGCTCTTGCGGCTATTCTTTGAAGACGCTCTGCTCCGTGGCGACGTATGGCGACCTCTTCCAGGCGCCTGTCCTCCCAGGGGTCCCTCTGACGTACTTCTAGCACTGTAGTCGATCACTCGACCACCCGTCAGAGGGATATTGAGGGCAGACGTCGACGCCATAGTCGGCGCGACGGATGGCGAACCCGGCACTCGTTCAGAATGCATACCGGAGTCCGACACAATTTCTTCACGTCGACGAGCACTTTGTTCCTCTGCCAACCTCCGTAGTTTGCTTCTAGTCGTGATGCTGCTCTTCTGACTCATGGTTACTACGACCTTATCCGGCGACTGAAGGACCAAAATGTAACAGCCGAGAGCTCAGTCTGTTAGGCGGGGGTGTCGGAAGGCTTTATTCACCAAAAAAACCACTTGTCAGCTTAATATGTATATTGCATCACACGTTACACGATAATCACAGTTATGTCACAAAAGTGTACATGAAAAACTTAACACTATAATTACTACTAATATAATAACAAACTACGATTTAAAACACGACTTTACAGAGAAAATAGAAATATAAGAAGCAAAACTATTAAATAGAACTAGATCTAGGGAAACTAGATGTCCTAATGGCTGAGCGCGATACGAAGCAGCAGAAACACGGAACGCGACAAAGGTGCTGCTACGTTGGAGATTCTGAGACGACTAACTCAATCTAGTGAAGATTGAAATATTTGTAAACTAGTTACATAGGTACAAGTAGCGTGTGAGTCACGTATCAATTTTAATTGCCTATCCAATAAATCTGGGCACCTCGATCAGGCAGGGGGTGTTGAAGGGGATCGGGTGTCTGCGGGGTACGGCTCAATTTTGTCGGCCAAGGGTGAAGGAGAGGCAAGGGGTATGTCGGTAAAGGGATTCCTTATCTTTACCTAACAGTGTTTACGTTTGCGTTACATAAGGAAACAATAGAATTGTTCGCAAACCGTACATCGCGCCCCATTTTCTTTATGTAAATTGACTAGGTCGATGTATTTTAATCAAACTAGTTGATTGTCAGTAATTACAATTATGTACCTGCTCTATATAAGAAGTTATTCACATTTTTGTTGATATATAGAGGTTTTACATACTTTTCTCATTTTTCCAAATCGGATTATTAATTGTACGAGGTTCACTGATAAGTATATAAAGCTAAAGTCATCTTTATTTAATTTAACCTCTATATATTTTGCATATAAGGTTTATACATAGCACTTTAAGTGATTTTACTTTCATTAACTCTACTTTATGAGGTACATTGTGCCTTTTACATGGCTCCTACATAGGGTTCGAACCTATGTATGTATTTACATGTTTCTTATTATTAGATTTCAGATTGTGTCATCGTGTTTCCCCAACAAGTAGAGATAGGTAGGTCTCAGACCATTCTTCTTCGGTGTTCCTATCCGAAGAAGAATCGTCTGAGACCTACCTAAAAATAAAAAAAACAAAGAAATACTGTCTCTTGTAATCGCTAAACTTATAATGGAGCTTGTCAGCGTGTGTTCTTTTATCGCGAGTGTCTTCATGAAATATTATCTACCCTGAAAACCTTCCGCTGAAAATAGGTTACTGGGTTCTTAGACGTTCATACCAGGCTATGCTACTGGTAAAAGAAGTTTTCTGAATTTATCCTATACAATTAAATGAAAAATATTTGTAAATACATATTACTAGGCGCGCCCCGCGGTTTCATCCACGTAAGTCTTGATGCCGTGGGAATTTCGGGTTAAAAAGTATCCTTGTCCTTTTCCAGGTCATGGTCTACCCCTGTGCCAAATTTCATCCAAATCCGTTCAGCCGTTTTAGAGTGAAAGCGTAACAAACAAACTCACTTTCGCATTTATAATATTAGTTGGGATTAGGATATTCACTTTTTCGAGCTTTAACGATTTCGATGAAAGTTACAATATAGGGGTTTACGGGGGCGAAAACTCTATCTAGCTACTCTAGCTAGGTCTTATATCTGGGAAAATTCGTTTTCTCTATTTTCACCCGAGGAGAGCTCGGTCACCCAGGTGAACTGAGTGAGATCGAGTCTGAGTGGCGAGCGGAGAAGGCTCCAAGGCGCCGCCGATAGTTTACGTAATTTCTTTTTACGTTGAAACCGTTATTATGCAAAGTTAGTATAATTTGAATTATTTTTTAACACTAGCGGTTTATTACACATAAACCTTCCGCAATAAATTCTCTAAACGATGGTGGAAACTGAAAACCTCATTAAAAATCTGTTGCGTGGTTTAGAAGAACAACGCGGATATACTTACAGACAAACACGAAGAGCGACTTTAATTTATAATATGTATATGTCACAGGAAAATAAGAAGACAGCCAATTTATAAATTTTCTAGCAAATTTATAAACTTTCGTAGGATTCTAAACGAGAGATAAATTGTATTATTTTACGGCCACATTTTCACAAATTGATAAACTTACCAAAGTCACGCGTAAAATAATAAGTAAGCTATAACCAAACGCCATGTGCGCTCTGATTGGTTGAAAAAGTCACGTGTTCCTTCTCCTTAGTAAGGAGAAGGAATACGTCCTTACTCTCCACCGCCAGTTTTCGCCATGGAACGTAAACAAACGTGTTTATATATGTATTATAGGTACCTACCTAGTTTTAAACTAAAATACTGTTAGGTAGGTAATCGAAACTGATAAATTTATAGTTTGGCAAGTCTGATTGTACCCAAATCTATGGACACAAGCATTGCCACTGTCAACATCGACCAATCAGAGAGCAGTGTGTTATTTGCCGTAGTTTAAGGTTGATGCGCTAGGGTGGCCCGCGAAATTCAAATTTTCTTACGTTTTTTACAATTTGCAGGTCAGTATCAAGTTGTATGTTGATCTAAATATTATTAGCGCTCGTAACAAATATGGATTTACGGAATTATAAACATTAGAATCAGCAATACAACTCTCTAAGTGCATGAAAGTGCCAAATGTCATGATTTCATGAAATAGTCATTCAATACACTTTCATGAGCAACAATTTCATCAGAACTGTATTCCATTATCCCACAGAATTCATATTCCTGAGGATGAATGTGATTCATTTTTGTGCCATAATTGTTACAGAGAAAGTAACACTTCATCTGATGATGATGACGATGTAGATAACTTATTTAAACTCAACCAAAATAAATAAAAACGGTTCTAAGTTCCTCGTCCCTATAGATTTAACAAACAAACTGTGGTATACTGATCTCTTTTAAGCTAAGATGTTGATTTTATTAACGCCTTAAGAACAATATTGTTAGAATTTTCTTTATTAAGTGTTTACGACACAAAATATCACAAAATTTAATAAAGACCTAGAGCGTTAAGTGACAATTGTATGGCCAGCTCCTGACGGAATATTTCCCGAAATGTCGTTAAAAAAACGCCAATACTCCAAAGAGGCAATAAGAGGCTATCAATTCGGTGTGTTGTATAGATGGTAAGTGATCCTTTTTAAAAGTTTTATTGTATTGACACAATTGTAAACCGAGATTGGGAGGGTGGCTAGGTAGTATTTGATCGACATTTTTGCATATTTTCAATTATTGGCCACCCCCGGCCAGTTACTGGGATAAAACCAAATATTTGAATTTTATGAAAAATGAAACGTATTAATTAAGCGCATAAGGTGTTCTATATCATACAAAAAAAAAACAAAAAAAAATACACACATTTATTAGTAACTGGCCGGGGGTGGCCAATAATTGAAAATATGCAAAAATGTCGATCAAATACTAGCCACCCTCCCAATCTCGGTTTACAATTGTGCCAATACAATAAAACTTTTAAAAAGGATCAGTTACCATCTATACAACACACCAAATACAATCGACTCATGTTTACGACACAAAATATCACAAAATTCAATAAAGACCTACAGCGTTACGTTAAGATTTTTGTAAGAAATAACCATTCATGTCAGAACATGAACACCGACTGTCCAAAATGGTCGTTATTTTTGGCGCTAATAACATAGTGGAAAAAAATGTTACTAGAATGAAATCTATTTGAGTAAGTAATGTCAAAGACAAATCATAGATGGCTTACTGTAAGGATAACTCTTAATTTATGCAGTTGAAGTGGTTAGTGGCCAATTAATGAAAGCGGCCAGTTATACTCGTACCTATGTTTACCCTATATATATATACTTATGATGAGTAAAAATACCTTGTTTAGTGCACACTGGTTTTTATTAAGTTGCGTACGTAGGTTTATTAATTAATTAATAGTGATTTGGGTACGTTGCAACCACTACAAAAAATAACTTAGGTAGGTACGGTTTTCATACAAAAATATGATCTTAATTGTAATGTAAATAAATTAATGGATGCACAGAACCTTGATATTAAATTTGCATTTAAAATGAATAAACATAAATTTTGTCTCAAAGAGGTTAGACGAGATAATGTACGTATACATAGTCTATGACGTATGTTTTTTTCATTTAATGTCAACAAACAGGCCTGCTGGGTAGTTGCGCAATACACTAAAGCCTGTGGCATACCATAAAATTAAAGCAACAATTGACTGGCAGCGTCTAAACAACACGTACAATTGTTGCACGATATGGGTAAATTCGTTCAAAACTGGTATAGGTGTAAAAAGCACGTACAATAAAATTGCACTCAATTTTGACATGAAAAGTGTTCAAATATGAGCGAACGAAACAAGTTAGAAAAATTCTAAAGAAACCTTCAAAAAAAAATAATGCGATTTTTGGCAGGAAATACGTGCAATAGGTACGTACTTGAATCAATTGTAGGTACAAGGACGTGGAACTGTGCCGCAAAACCTGTATATTGCCTTAAAAGGCACATGGTCTTTTCTAAGAACCTGTGCTATAGGTATAATATAGATTTCAATCGGATTAATATATTGCGATGAAGCCACAAAGTGTTTACTTAGAAAAATGTGCAATGGAAAAAGAACGAAGCGAAGGAAAAAACCGATCAATCATTAGTACGTACTTAGAATAGTTAGAATCACACATACTTGCGAAATTCTTGAATATCTAGAGATGCTAAATAAGACAAAATTACCTCATTATTATTTGCGACCGAAATGAAGTAGATTTAGCCCATACTAACCTTTTTTCTAGCCATTCTTATCAGTAGACGAAAATTCGAGAATCCCAAAGTAAGCCCCTATAAAAGGCCTAAACTAATAAAACTTTCCCTGTATATTTTTCAATTATAATAATCCTGGTGATACCAAAAAGGGTTCTCTCAATAGCTTTTTAACGGGCGCTAGAGAAAACCCTGAAAATTCAACTTTTAATTTGACACAAAAGCATTTTCCTTGATTTGTAAACGCCAACCCCTGCGAATTCTAGGAAATTCAATTTTCATTTTTAGGGTTTCGTACCCAGAGGATGCCAACGGGACCTTATTACTAAGGCTCCGCTGTCCGTCCGTCTGTCACAGGGTTGTATCTTTTGAACCATAAAAGGTAGACACTGGTACAATTTTCACAGAGTAGGAAGGTATGTACTATGTAATAGAAAAAAAGTAAAAAAATTAAAGGGTCTCCATACAAGAAATATATACTTGCGTTTATACATACATTTTATTGGTTTTTTATAGAATAGTATTATATATTTAAATAAACGTTTACTTAACACTACATATTTTAGATATTTTGTTGTACTGTGGTACCGAACCCTTCGTGTGCGAACCCAACTTGTATTTGGCCGCTTTTTATTTTCACTTAAGTAATTTCCCCATTTTTCGTCAGCCAAGCCTTGTGGGCTATAACTTTCGCGGAGGTTGCACCTGCTTGCTTTTGGCACCAGTTTAGACCTTGTTTTAAGTGCTTCTACAGACAACTCTTGTTCTGAAAGCTTTTTACGGACGATGGCAATTTTATTGGTCGACAGTGTTTTGTAACTAAGGCTATAGAAGAAAGTATTCTTATAAGCGTAAATGTGTTTCGAAACTTGTTCTTTATACAGGAAAAGAATTATGAAACAAAAAGATATGTTGCGCTTGTGCCGACCCCAAATAAACTGGAATAATTATGATGGAATGGAACTGGAATAATGATGATGAGATTGGACAAGTCGAATTTGGGGAAATAAAGATTAGATCCAATTCCATACCAATGATTCTTCTGGTCTTATTCATTTTCACGGCTCACCGACGGAATTTATTACTTTTTCGCCGGCAGAACCATAGGCACAGCTAGTCTAGCCATAAATTGAGTTTCATAACACAGATATCAAGACAGATACAAGGATTCATCTCTACGTTATTGGCATTCCACTATACCGACAAAGCAGTTCGCTTTACCATATTATGAGGATAGCTTGGTAATGGAATTTATTTCGAGCGTTTATATTGCCAAAACAATAAAGGAGTAGGTAAGTAGATATTCAAAGCAAAGATGGTATTGGGGATTTAATTTCAGCTTACCATAGCTCATGAATTCATCATGAATGAAGCAAAAATAATGAAACGCCTTAGAACTAAAAATGTATTGTTTTCATATATTATTTAGATTCTTAATTATTTTGTAAATGTGGAGTTTCTTGCCGGATCTTCTACATAGGAACCGACCAATTGGTACCGTGCACCTAGCTTCTGACGTTTCATAAGTTTATCCTTCCGTACATATTATAAAACAAAGTCCTCCGCCACGTCTGTCTGTCGTCCTGGGGGCCAAGTCTACTAATTTACAAACGTGTCAGTGTTCTCGAATGATGAGTTTTTGACAGATTTTGTATGGCATATCTGTCAAAAACTGATCATTGTGATGTGAGACCACTGACACGTTTGTACATTAGTAGACTTGGCCCTCTGGTCGCGATAAACTCAAAAACTACTGCATCGATTTTCGTGCTGTTTTCACCAATGGATAGAGTGGTTCTCGAGGAAGGTTTGAGTATATAATAACCGACATCCACGCGGGCGAAGCCGCGGGCATCAGCTAGTATGAAATAAAATATTTTGATTTTAATTTTGACGTAATAGATTCCTCAATTCATCACTCATGTCATTCTGTTAATGTTTTCACCTGAAGAGACCATATTGAACTGTTAACGTTGTAACCACGACTATAACTGAAACGATGCTGATTGTAAATATGTAAAGATATGAGCAAAAACCGCTCTAAAAAAAATACACCAACTTACTCTCGATAATAACGTTTCAGTGACGTCATTCGCCACCATCTTCATAGCTTACTACCTACTCAGTAAAGTACAAAAATATTTAGTGATGTTTGTATATAGCTTTAGCTTTAGCAGCAGCCCACGAGTATGTTTCGTTGGACACACGACCTCATGTCATGATCAGCTTACGAGCTGCATATACCTACTCTTGTGATTAAAGTAAACTGAGATAAACTGTACTTATACAATCTACCATAAACACAGATGTGTCTAGAAAGTTACAATGTAGGTATAAAATGGATTAAGTCTTCGCAAGTTGCCAGAAGTTTTCGACCAAAGATTTACTTATGTATCTGTTTTATTTGCAGGGAGTTCTCCGTTCTGCCGGGCAAGTCATGTGAAGGCTTCGACATCATCTACCATCGGCTCCACGAGACTGAACCCTCGAGGTACAACCTGGAAGCTGGATGCAAACTGCTCTTCATGACTGTCGGTGAGTTAGTTGGCCTGCTTTCTACCGACTACTGCGAAGCGAAAAGGAGGGGTATGATTTTGACCTGTATGTATTTATGTATGTTCATGTGTTCCCTCATATCTTCTAAACTCCTCATCAAAATTTGACATATGAGGTATCGTTGGAAGTGTCTTAATCGTCCGCTGGTGGCTACGTGTAGTGAATATGGCGCCCTCTAGGGGACACAAAGTCATTAACAAAAAAACATTTTAGCGGCCATGTTTAATATCAAATGAAAGGGCTTAATTAGCATATTTCAAAAATATATAAATTATAACCCCAAAAATAACTAATAATAAAAGTTATAAAACTTAAACCCAAATACGACAAAAAAGTCAACTAAAAAAATAGGAAAAATCCGGAGACGTAATCTGTTTGATTTATCCCTAACATAGGTACGTGTGACTCCGGATTTTTAATTTGTCTGTCTGTGATGTCTTGTTTATATCTTTTTAGTTGACTTTTTTGTCGTAGTTGAGTTTTAGTTTAGTTAGACAGTTGCATAAAATGTCAAACTCCATACTTTGACAGTTGCAAATGTCAAACTCCAAATTGAAAAAACGAATACTATCAATCACTTGAAATGTCAAATTAGTATGCGAGATTAAAAAACAGACTTTAAATAAGTTTATTACATAACATAACATCACGCCTTATTTCTCCGAAGGGTTGGGCAGAGGTGTGCCAAAAAAGTGGTGGTCTAAATAAGTATCTGGCTAAAATAAGCTTAATAATGAATTAAGTATCTCATTTAATCTTTTAAGACCACCAGCCACACAATGTCCCCATTGATGATAATTTTGGCTCAGACCATCTTCACTCAGGAACAACAGTGCATCCACAGAGCATTGTCAATAGGTCAGGTCAATTATCATTTCGATACCAGTTAAACAAGTCATTCATCAAGATGAAACTTATCCATTCATAATCCTTATGATAACCGTTTATTGTTAATAAAAAGCCTTGTGATGCGGTTCATCATCTGCCTGGCATTTTCCCAACTATGTTGGGTTCGACTTCCAGTCTAACCGGATGCAGCAGAATACCGGTGTTTTACATGGAGCGACTACCTATCTGACTCATACCTCTTGGTAAGACTGGTTGTCAGAATTTCGGGCTTCTGACGACGCGTAACGACTGTCAAAGATCCAAGAATGACAGCCATGACCAACGGCTTAACATGCCAGGCATGGAGGGTTTTGGTATCTAAAGATGGTCACTGGTCACCCATCCAAGGATCGCCCGCGGCAAGCGTAGGTTAACCTGACCGATCGATTCTGTTATGCTGGGGCTACACTTCGCGTTATCGCGAACTTTTCTTCGTGCGCTCTCTCTCACACACCCCTCGATGTCTCGCTGAGCAACAGAGGTCGCACGAAGAAAAGTTCGCGATAACGCTAAGTGTAGCCCCAGCATTATGATCATGTGTGTTGTGTTAATGTGTTGCCTTGTGCTGCAGTTACGAAATTAATATATTTTCGATGCGTTTCGTAACGCCCTCTGTGGCATAATTTTTTATTGGGACATTAACATTGATCTTTGTGTGAATCATTGACTTTCGTGTTGTTGAGACTTGTTTAATACATACGAATGAATGTGGTAATAATAGATATACAAGGTTTATGGGACATCGACGCGTAATCTGTTACCAAGACTTCTGAGGGCCTAGACAAGTGACAATCGCTTCGAAAGCGTTTCGTATTTCTACAACGACTTTCAATTCAACAGGATTCACATAAGCTTTTCAATAGCTTAAATATGTCAGTCCTATACATTTTTACCTTTTCCATGATCGTAATCGCTGATAGAAAGTCACTGGTATGTACAATAAATGCAGTTAACTAACTCCTTGTGGAATGCAATTGATTGAATAATTGTTTTTCACATTATGGCCGAGATTAATAATGTTTTTTTTTTATTATCTGTGGTTTATTACTTGTTTAATATCATCATTTGTTGCCGAATTTTGTAAAACGACCTCCGTTTTACAAAATTCGGCCTGTATATTGCGCCAGTTTGCACGAGGCTTAATGTATTCCTACAGATGATGTGCTCTTATTTTTGACGATCAACTGTGATCAAACAAAATCTTTTTAAAATTTTATCTTTATGCCAATGATATTTCGGTATAATGTAGTATCTGATACGTAGCTATCTACTTATCAGGTGACATTAAATATTACGACATTAAAAAAAAAGTGAGACCGGTTCTACATAAAATAAAGTATTGTTTATTTATATAAATTATAAATATAGGTTGTTCACTTTTCTGTCTTTTATCGTAGCCGTAGGTAAACAAAATTCCGAAACCGTGAACCGGTCGAAATAACAAGGTTAGTGAAGATTATGTAGGTTCACGTACATGCATACGATGCTGTTGTTTAATTAGCCAATATTTATTACTTACTTACATTAAAAGCGCCGATCGGTTATGTCCCGCGTATGACCTTCATTTTTTATGCAAACATTAGGATTTTAAAAAGATCCTTTAAAAGCAAAACATATTACCCTCCTTTTACGCTTGGCTGCACTGGAGTAAAAACTGATGTACAGAGTTCAAATATTTTTTAATGTCCCTCGGGAATCAGCGCATTTACGAATACAAACGAAATGCTAATTTCCATGTCCATCAATTTTATTATTACTTAGATTTATTGTGTATAATAATTTGAATTCAGAACGAAGTACTTTATTGTTCTTTTGTTTGGATTTCCTTGTAAACTATATTAGAGCTGTAAAACAAAAACGAGTTCCTCCCATTTAAAAAATAAATGACATAAGTTAAAATAGTATTAAGTAACAACTCTAATGTATACTTCCAAGTCGATTGTCAGCGTCCGGTCTGCACCAAGTGCTGCCAAGTGCAAAGGCAACTGAAAGAAATTCGACGACTTACGAGACACGAAGTTTGCCGAGGGACATTAAGAAAAAAGTTGAACTGTAAAAGATAACCCACTTGAATAAAATAAAATGACGGCGGCAATAGAGTTCACCACTCATCACGCTGAGTCTCGCAGAAAAGCAGCGAAAAGTGCCCTGAGGATAGTATTTCTGTTAATCTACAGTCTCTGCCTACTCCTATGAGATTATGGGCGTGAGTATATGTATGTATTTATATCGTCGAGTACCTATACCCAAAACGAATATATCTTTAAGAATGAAAAAAACACTCCTTATGAAAAACAAATAGCAATAATTATCACACATTTAGCCATGGAATCTTATAGTGAAATATTTACAGAATGATTTCACTAAATATCACTAAAATTCTAAGCTACACGACAACGACAACGACTCTAGGTGTTTTTTATTTCATAAAAAAGAAAAAAAATACCTACTATAGAAATAATATTACAACAAATCATAATGATGTATGTTAATACCTATACACGTGATCATTAACAGTGTTATTTATAAAAAACTCGCTAATCACTCATTAGCGACTGTTTAGCTAAGCATATGATTAGCTCTTAATCAATGATTATCTTTTCTTTATTTATAAACACTACTTAGCAAATGATTAGTTGCGAAACGAAATAGAGGTAACAATATGCGTTCGGCACAGATAATAATCAAAATAGTCGACTATAAAACAGAATTTTAAGAAAAAAGTTGTCAAAACCACCCTTTTTGTATCTGTCGTGACTTTGACAGACAAAAGTCAACAATTTCATCGGAAAATTACGAAAATAAGAATCTCAATTGCCAAGAAGGGAAAAAAAAAAAAAAAAAAGAATTTGAATAAAATCGTATAATAAGTTTATATAATTGTGTTTGCGTATTTGTGTATATCAATGAAAATAATAAGCGTCAATAAATTGGAGTTATCTGGAAAAGGTATTTATCTCTGAATATATCTACTTACTTATGTAAACCAATGTAATCTGACCAAATGAATGTGAAAGCAGTAGCTATGTATTTTCATGCTACAAGCCTGTTAAAACGAATATTACTATTTTGGAAATGTATGCAGATACTTGACTTGTGTCTGTTTTATATGACTTTTTGCTTTTTGCTTTTCAGGGTTTCAGTATCTTTTATTAACAGTTCATGTACCTACTTATTTACAGGTACAAGTTTGACTGCTGCTATGAAAGCCCCTAGCACCTAGCACAAATACTATTCAACCTCGTAAAGATGAGGGAGGAGACCATGCTACGTGAAAAAGATGAGGAATACGAGTGGCATGAGAAAAGAATGGCACCCATGTCTTTGGAGGAAGAGTTTTGGAAATCAATAATAATTAATTTATAACAAAAAAATTGTTTTATTATGTATCAAAATAAATTATTTTCTATAAAATGTCTCTTGTTATTTGTGTGACTGCCACAACATAACTTTTCTTTAGTTCTGGGCCTTAGAGCTGGCTCAATAAGATGAGGGGCACAACATTGGATAATAACTTCCGATGAGCTTCCTCACTTCGCCGTAGGTGAGCATATGTTCCTTGTTCCTCACGAACTCGATTCTCTTCAAATCTCCTAAACACCTACTGAGCTTTCTCCTAACTGAAGTTTCTAGAAATCCTTTCATCATGATTGTGTAATTCGAATGAAGAATATTATTTATTAGGTAATCATCCTCATAGTGGATTTAAATGAGATTTGTAGGTGTAGTTCCCGCCGGGCGGCGCGGCGTTTCAAAATTATGTAATCTTCATCAAAATTACGAAATCTTTCTATGTCGTTCTGAAATCCCGTAAAAGATTGTCGAAATCCATATTCACTAAGGCACAACTCGTTATTACGATCAAAATTACCTCGAAGCACACAATATACCTATGGGATCAATCAGCTGATTCAAATAAAATCCGCCATCTTGCCACTTAGCATCCTCTTAACAGTGGACCGGTGGTGTTTAATTTTGACAGCTACTAATCATTTGCTTAGCGACCTCTTAGCGCTAAATAGCGTTTATAAATAAAGATTTCGCTAATCAATTGCTTAGCAATTGATTAAAATTTAAGTAGTGTTTATAAATAACACTGTAATTGTTTATTTTAATTCTTGATCATTATAGGTAATCTGTGGTCTCACATAAAACTCCAAAAAACAAACAAAATTGAAATCTATAAATAACTCGGTGTATATTGCAAATTATTACAAAAAGTACGAGAAAAACCATATTGTTAAAAAAAAACATAATTTATTTATTTATTTATTTATTTAATAAACAACCAACTTATATTTACAGTTGCACCACACATATAAGTTAATGGTCGAATAATTACATAAATGTTTCCTGAATGGCCGCAGATGTTCAACGACCCATAAAATGTGATGAGCAAACAAATACAATTATATTGGGATTACTGTTCGAAGTTATGATTAGATTTCTGATAATTCGTTGTTGATTTTACAGTCGGGGATAGGGCTAGTTGACAGTTTTTGGGAACCAATTAGTAATGTTCTTCAAAATATAAATATTTTAGCGAAATAATAACATCAGCCGAACCCAATTAATCAGCCTAACGTTCTCTGGCTTCCAGTCTAACCGGATGCAGCTGAATACCAGTATTCTATTTTACATGGAGCGACTGCCTATCGGACTTCCAAAACCCAGTAACCTGGGTAATATTATACCCCTTCGTAAGACTGGTTGTCATACTTACGGGCTCTTGACGACCCGTAACGACTGACAAAGATCCACGAATGATAGCTGGAACTTTCCGAGCCACGGAGGAGTCTCGGTAAAAATTATGTAAAGATCACTGTAGTGTTTGATCAATGTAGTGGTCACTCATCCACGGACCAACCCCAGCAAGCGTAGCTTAACCTCATGGTTCGTACCGTGTTACGGTTATTTGTTACTTAGCTACGATCTAAAGAACTAAATTTTCATTTAGGTAATTACTGATTAAATAATGGTATGGTATTGGAAAAGGTAATTACGCAATTTAATTTTGATTGTCAAAACGGGACAGGCCGTCGTGGCGGCTCGAGTGACATCGAGGAGTCTTTTTTTACAGCAGAGAACCAAACTAGAACTAGGATAGTCAAGCTGAAGCGGCGATGGGCCGGCTATGTCCGCCGCAGAACCGCTGACCGCTACGTAAACAACGTTAACGTCTCAGGTTTAATGTTCTGGATTTTCGCTTGTAAAGCGTGGTTATTACATTATGAAACTAGTGTCGTTTAACAATAGCTTGACTGTTCAGTATCGGGCTATCGCTAACTAACACCCACCCGCATTTTGAAAATCTGATAAATTCCACTAACCGACTGTCTTATCCTTAATCGTATCGTATCGTATCGTAGAGAAATAATCACAATTATTTCAGCCAGCTAATCTCGGCAGCCATTTTTGAACCCAAAAATTAAAAGGGAAAATCTTGATATTCCTATTTAGTAGCAGAGCAGGTACCTGCTCAGTTTTCAGTCGCCTCGCAATTTACGAACAAGAAACTCATCACGTCTCAAATTAGCGAAATGGCCGCAAACTGCAGAGTGCTAATGAGAAAGCGCGCAGTTTCTCCAAGTATAGGTCACGAATAAGTCGGGAAAATGCACTCAAAAGTCTAGAATGGTTTGGAAATTCACGACGACCCATTTACATGCTTGTAAAAAACAAAATGGGATGGTGGTATTTTTGCAAGTGTACAGTCACGAGCACTAATATGTATACACTTAGCAACTTTTAAAAGTGATTTTCTCCTACTGTACTGATTGTAACTTTATTATATAACGAACATAGTATTTTGGAACCCCTATTATTATGAAATAGGTATCATTTCAAAGTTACAATCGTAATTCCACGAGAAAATCGTTATTGCATTATGCTGAGTGTATACATATTTTTGCTCGTGACTGCTGTACAGTAAAAATATGTATACGGTACTCCCAGCAAAATTCAATAACGATTTTCTCGTGGAATAACGATTGCAACTTTGAGATGATACCTATTTCATAATTATATAGATTCCAAAATACAATATTCCTTAAAACATAAAATTACAATCAAAACAGTAGGAGAAAATCGTGTTTAAAAGTTGCAAAGTGTATACATATTGGTGCTCGTGACTGTACTTTCTCCGCGTTACGTTACGGTGCGACGCGATTCTCGTCAAAACAATAACCATGAAGTTTTCATAGAAATTGTTCTACTAGAGTCGCGTCTCGTGTCTGCGGGAGCCATTAGGGGTAGTCTACCAGTCACACACAACTTTGCACGACGATTCTTATCTGGCTGGTACTAAAAGTGTAGGTATTTCACGGCAATAATTACTCGTTACTATCTTGTTACTAATTATCAAACATATGGAACAGATTACATTAATCTGTAGTAGGGACACAATGTTATCGGTCCAAATATGTTGTTCTGTATCTGCACGTATGGTTTTCTGCGATGTTTCAGGCGTCAAAGAAAACAATAAAGGTAATTAGGTAAGACATTTCTAATTACTGCATGCCTTTATAACGTACACATAATCAGCCTATAATGTTCCCTCTGCTGGGACACAGGCGTCCTCTCTGTGAGAGTGTTAGGCTGCATAGGCCTAGACAAAGTGACATTCTATCAGCAATAACGATGATGGAAGAGACAAAAATTTATAGGACTGACATAAGCTATCGAAAAGCTTATGTCAATCCTGTTGAACGTCGTTGTAGAAAAACGAATCGCTTTGGAAGCGATTGTTACTTGTCTAGGCCCTCAGGTTAGACTGGAAACCGACCCCAACAAAGTTGGGAAAAGACTAGCTTGGATTTGTGATGGATGACAGATTGATAAATATTTAGTTAGATAATATTAATGCTCTTGTTATGAAAACATCGCCTTGTAACCGCCTGCCACGCGCAAACTTGCCAACACCTGGATATTTGTTATGGAAATATATTTTCATCACATTACTGCCTCGTTGGTCTAGTGGACGCAAGCACTACTGCTGAGCATGAGGCCCTGGGTTTGATTCCCAGGTCAGGCAAAGTGTTATTCAGTTTCTAAGCAGCAGTCCTGAGTCTGTATATGTGCCCGGTTGCTGGCAATAGGCTTGCCCCCTATTACATGGGACTCAAACATAATTGGCGAAATGCGGGTGTACTTTTGGTTCAACTCTGCCTAACCATTCGGGGATTACAAGCGTGATATTATATTATGTGTAGGTATACATTTTTAATTTTGTTTCTGCAAGACACAGGAGATGAAAGGGTTGCTACTGGGTTATTTTAAGCCGGAGCCAACAGACCTCTATGAAGGACATTGAAGGACATAATTAGATAATCATGGTTCGGTTTAGTTGACATCTCGTTAATTTCTTCGTCATGATAAAGTTGGCATTCGACTTGCATTGCAGAAACATCTCAGGAGACCATCCCTATTTAGGGGTATGAGGAACAGGGTGTAAAGTTCGCTTATTCACCATAGAAAAAGGAGGATCCTCCGACCAGGCGGGTGTTGTATCTGGCGAGCAACTGCCCAATTAAAAAAAAAAATTAAAATTCATGATATCAATAATAATAATTCATGATATTCATTCCAAAGATTGATGTTGGAAAAAAAAGTTGAAAAAAAAAAACAGCTGTTCCGTACATTTATGTTCGCATAACTCGTCAAAATGCACGGAACAGCTGTTTTTTTTTCGCGATTTCATATTTTTTTCCCATAGTTAAAGTTGTTCATAATGATGAGTACAATGACTCCTTAAGAGGTTGTTGGTGTTTTACCAATAACCCTGTATATGTCCATCGCGCGGTAAACTCTAATTGCGCGATGCAGGATTTATGTGACATCAGGATTTTTGTGTGACGTCAGGTCGTTGATGCGTAGTTCGCATGGCGATGTAGATACCGCCACACCTACAGTCAAATTCAAAACTTATTCAGTGAAATGCAGGCTGAGCATCATCGCTTTTCTCACGAAACAAATCACAAGAGACAGTTCCAAAATCAAAAAGTCCACCCTTCACACAGTTTCCTTGAAGTAAATCGTCACTCTAATTTACTACGACCTTTGTTTACCCCGTAAAAAGTATCTAGCAAACGACGCGACCTACATATCCTTCACGGAGTCTTGCGAAATGATCCCTTCTCGCAAATATCTGAACAGTCAAGGTCGACGAGTTCCGCTACCTTATTAGTATAACGTACTGCATATTATATTGTTGAATATATCCATACTTTATAGTGTAGTTCGTCACTACTCACTCAAAGCACGTGACGGTTTTTTATTCATGCGGTCAAAGTGTGGATATGTGATTCGAATATTTCTTAACGGAGAAACGACGTCATTTCCATAACTATAATTATACAGAATTCTATCTTCTTAAACCAAAAAAAATATTCTTGACATAGGTTGGTGGACCAACAGCCATATTTGATCATGATTAATCATGGCTAAAAACTGCATGAGATTCAATCTAACTAAATAATAATATTATAAACGCGAAAGTTTGTAAGTATGGATGGATGAATGGATGGATGTTTGTTACTCTTTCACGTAAAAACGGCTGAATGGATTTAGATGAAATTTGGCAAACAGATAGTTTATAACCTGGATTAACACATAGGATACTTTTCATCCCGATATTTCCACGGGATCGAGATTTATGCGGGTGAAACCGCGGGGCGCAGCTAGTGGCATATAAAGCAGGCAGAAAAATCAATATTACTAGACGAACTCTTGCGTGAAGCGAGCCCGAGATTTCACGGTCGGGAGACACTGAAAAGATACGGTACCTATAGTAGTAGGTAGGGACGCAGGTGCTTATTTTCGCCCCCGTCCTGTTAAGGCTCTTACATACTGGCGCGATTCGCCGCGCGACGCGAATTTTAACAAAACCATTTCTGAGAAAACTTCACGGCGAACAATGCAGCGGCGTCGCGTCGCGCGGCGAATCGCGCCAGTATGTAAGAGCCTTCACAGTGTTGACATTGTAGAGGGTCTAGAGGGCTGATAAGATTATGTGTAAGTTATCCAATTGATATGAAAGCCTACAATATTAAAATGCGCGCGGCAATCGGTTACGGCAATGAAAGGTATAGAATTATAGATACTTAATAATAACCTTATCTACCTATAGAAAAATAAAATTATCGAACCACAATTTTAAAGCTTATCCTAGACCGTGTCGTGTTTTCAGCGTTTTTACTGAGGTATGTACAAGCTGTGTGCCCGATGGTATTTTCAATCGACAAAACTGACGAACTTCCACACAGACTTTCATCCCCTATTCAACCCCTTTAGGGCATGAATTTTGGAAAATCCTTCCTCAGTGCTCACTTTCCTTATTTATGAAACTCTTTTGCAAAATTTCATGCTTCCAGACCCAGTGGTTTAGGCTGTGTTGTCTGAAAGTGAATGAATTAAAGATTTTTACAAAGTAGATGGATTGCATATTATAGTTACGAACTCAGTACACCGACAAAGGCCTACCAATGACCACAAGCTTTCCACACAGTCCACTATAATAATAAGTACCACAATGCAGTATTTACTTAAATCACTGCATTTCGACGATGCCACAGTGTAAACACTCAAACTTTCTACAGTTGACCAACGCGATACCGCGGTGATACGTCTGGGAGTGCTGGGAACAATGTGCCGAATTGCCAGTTTCTAAAGCCCATATAGCTGCCGGGAAATACGAGTACTTAGCCCTCTTTCCTCCAACAGATGTTGTAGCTTGTTTGTGGAGAGACGTAGACGTAGTTTGTTTCTTATAGTTGTGGCGGTAACGCCCGCTGAGCCATTGCCACGAAATAAAAGCATGGACCATCATATAAAATGAAGGCCGTAAGTAAACATCTAGTACTGTGACTAAGGATGTGTACTTACGGTTGTCGTGGTCATTATACCTACCTCTAGATAGCTGCTTTGAAAGGTCAAGCAAAACTCTGCCCTTCAAAAATTCACCGTCAATTCAATGTCGAGAGTCATTGCACCACTGCTTGTATGGAGTGAGTTGTTTCACTGTGGTTACATAGTACTATCATTTACACTGAGGTATCGTGTATGTAATCTGTGCCGCGGTATCAACATTAAGTATAGCCGCCGGGCGCCGCCGGGGAAATTGCCATAATAACCACGCATTGCAGTCGCTGTATTAGTTAGCAATTTTGTATTTATAGATACATCTACTATTATTGATTGGCTCATGTGTCCAGTACTTGAACTGCACATAATCAAGGCTACTGATGACCTTCCTATGAGAAATCCTATCATAAGTCAGGCAGTGTAGAAAAGTTCGATACAGAAAACGAACGTTTCAACAACTCTTACCTTTTTCTCACGAGTGTGGTAAGCAGTAAGAAACGCTACGTGCTTCAATCTTTTACTCAAAAATGCTTGAAATGTGGTCATTATTTTGACAACCTTCTTTGAGCAAAGTTGACCTTTCCGCGCTAGGTACTTGAATATGCGCCAGGAAAGTTGTACCTGTGGTTTTTCATGCAAGCAGTTTTCTTTCAAAACCCAAGATAATTAATTGATTCAGGCGTGACTTTGCGGAAATTCCATTATAAAATACAATAGACGTAGATATATTTAGTAACCTATTCCGCTTAACTATTCTTCAAGAGTCATAAAAAACCCTGTAAGAAATCCACACGTGTTTCACCTCTCAACGAGGCATCCTCAGGATGACGATTGATCAGTTGCTAACCAGAACACGACGTGAAGAATAGTTAAGCGGAATAGGTTACTAAGATATCTACTCTATTGTATTTTTTGAAAATCCTTTTACTGCCGAGTTTTGTTTAAAAAATAGTCAGGTACAAAAATATTTTATTCAGAATTTGGCTGGTACAGAATTCTTACTATAAATAAGCTAG
The DNA here is from genome assembly GCA_947522985.1 of Lithophane socia. Lineage (NCBI taxonomy): Eukaryota > Metazoa > Arthropoda > Insecta > Lepidoptera > Noctuidae > Lithophane > Lithophane socia. Next base: position 7,271,328 of record OX383271.1, on the reverse strand, counting down.
TATTATTTAAACTACTCGCATTGTTTGAGTAAAGCACTATACAAGTCTTGTTCCGCAGACTGGGTTGTTGGCCCCGACCTCGAGCTTAGCTTAGCTACGCTCGGGGCCTTCAAGCTGGGTCATCATCTCTCCGCGTGATAAAGGCCTCGACCTTCGTTCTCGACCTTAATTCCAGCTTGTCCACCAAGGGCTGGAATGCTGACCGCGCTGTATTGGCCTGGAGTTCCGCTACGCTGCGGTTGGCCATCATCAGCGCTGCCAGCAACGCAGTCATTACAGACCGCGGCAGTAACGTACTATTACATTACCTCTAACCAGATAGGGTTCAAAATTATCTAGGTGGCTCCAGCTGAATACCAAACATAAGCATTCTTTGCCTCGGTGCCTACAACCCTGTCAACAGGTGCAGATCAACTACATTTAATTGACAACCTGTACAATAAAATTGCTATCAAGCCATTATTAACCCCGAACTGTTTCCACTCTGATATCATTGTAAACAATGATCCAACATAATTATACTAACTAACTTAGCACATTAGTAGTATGTAACCGGTAGTATGTGAAAATAGTAAATGCTAAAAAAAGCGTTTGCCTGAGACTTCTGCGACCCAGGATGAAAAGGAGCCTATGTCCTCTTCCAGGTTACTACGTACTACTACCTCACAATGTTTTTCTATGTCTAAACCATAAATTATTATAATATTTCGTTAGTATTAAGATTGCTTAATTGTTTCTACCCATGTGCCATTATGCCCATGGTATTGCAGGCGGGACAAACCAATTAAGTACCTGAAAATGGTGTAACTTTTGTTTTTTTATTTTCAGCTTTTTAGTTTTTTATCATTTCTCATTCCAAATTACATTTGAACATATAATTTGTATAAGTATAATTTTGTAATCACGTTTGAAAACTATTCATTTAGATAACTCGATAGGGAAGGACGATTTTTTTTTTTACTTTCTTTTGGCTTTTTTATTTATATATAAATCCAGTGACAAAAAGACAAATCTAACGAAATATAATTCATCATAATCGGTTCAGCCGTTTAGTAGTTACGAGGGAACATAGAGATGGACACACATACATTTATATACATACAGGTCAAACACATAACCCTCCTTTTTTGGCTTCGCTGAAGTCGGGTACAAATAGATCCTATGGTTGTACCTATGACGTGCAAACGATTTTGACAGACCCTCCCTTCCTCGTAGGTACAGTCTGAAGGCAACGAGATGACCTATCTGTTTGAATCTTTGATGTCTTTCTGTTTTTTTGAATGTCCGCTTCCATAAAATTAAATAATGTTTGGAAGTATTTTTTATGGAAGAATTTTTTCAGGTACCTACCTACTTATGAGTATGAGGCTTGAGGCAATTTTCGTTTTCATCTTAACCCAGTAGGAACCGGAAAAAGAACTAAATTCATTTGGAAGTCAAATCCTTAATCCAGTTGTGCTATTCTGTAAAATTCTCACCGTGAAACTTAGGTGAAGTGAGCTTGGAGTGAACTGTCACTGCCTTAGCATCAGTAGGTATTGATGACAATGACAGCTCACTCCACGCTCACTTCATCTAAGTTTTCACGGTGAGATGTTTACAGAATAGCAATACAGGCATTTAAAAGATCAATAGGTACATACAAATTCAAATCTAAGTAGGTACTTAAATTTATCTAGTCCAGTAAAATGTTCTATACATTCATCGAGATATAAGTACTAACGTACTAGAGAAGACACCGTAAATTCCTACTTTGTCTCGTTCAACTGCGGCGATCGCGCCGCAGTTTGTCGAAGAAAACGCGTAATTGCCGTGATTTACATGGCGCTTAAGACCTTTTTGCCGAGAATAAATACACTTCCGCAGCAAATCTAGCACTGTGGTAAATTAGGTACGGTTTAGACGAATTGTTATTATTTTAGCGCTGCAGCGAACTAAAGATTAAATACGAAGAATAGGACAATTCAGTTATTTGACGTAGCTTCTCTAATACATTATTAATTATATCTTTGCACAGCTCTAGGCAGAATAAAAAGCTGTGCTACACGTGTAGACAGTAAAATGGTAAAAGGTTACGAACATTTACATAATTATAATAATTCGAGTTTATCATACGTTTAATTATTTAATGATGTAATTAATGGGTGAATTATAAACAGGTCAAGTTCTGCTAATTTCGGTATTTTTCCCAAAGAAGACAAATCATCTTGAACTTCTCGGTATTCCCTTGGAGTACCTAAGTCATGTCTACAAATATCTGTAGGTACTCTTAGACACGTAAAGATACGTAAACATCGTAAAAAAAAATCTTGAATAGTCCGCTATAAAAATTTCCTTAGCCTTGAAATGAAAGAAGCCCGCGAAAAATCAATGATCCCGCCAATGCAAAAGCTACCATTTTAGTAGTATTTCTGTTTCCATAAGAACTTTTTACCTACTCCACCATTTCTTAATTTTCTCATTTCTTTTTTTCAGACTTATGTCTCACCAAGCGGGGTCCACAGCCAGGTTATATGTTTCTTTTTGACATGCGCGGAGTAAAATTCGGACATCTCACAAGAGTTAGCTTATCGTAAGTATCAAGTTATGTTTGAATTCGCACGGTGGATCCATTATACTTTGGCCATACATTTTCTATAAGAAGTTGTACTGACCTATTGCTGTGATTAGCAAGAAATGATAAAAATACTGTGTTTTTTTTCTGAAATAACCTATAATAACATCACAATCCTATCTATGGTGTAAGTAATCTCTGTTACCCAACATAATGGATTCACAGCTGCAAAACAATGAAAGAATATAAAGTTTTCAATATAAATATTATGATAGTATACGTATTTATATTTTCATAGCTTTCAAAAGGATAGACAAAGGTAAAAAACGTTCACATCAATGTTGTTCTTTCACTTATTTGTTTATTTATCTATTAAGCAAGGTACACCAACGACATATTTACAAGGATATAGTAACATTTGGTAAACACGTATCTTCAATACTTTGTAAATACATCACCTAAAGGCATACTTACACAACATTTTTATTGAAAGGTGAACAATTATTCGATAAATTCTTAAATCATTAAAATATTAGGTAGGTACCTACTTATAACATATTTGATACTTTTTAAAATTGCGAAATAAAATTAAATTGCAAAATAAAAATGTATATGTACATTTTGTTTCATTGTCTGAGAACGATATAACCATAATACAAAATCACAATAAAATATTCGCACACAAGGTACCAAAACTAATTACTTATGAAATAAAATAAAATAAATAAGTCATAACAAAAAAGTTAAGATTTAAACAAAAATATTTAAAACATATCGTAAGATTATATTATTAAATTAAAATAACATAAATAAAATATAATAATATCTATAAACTCACTTGTCCAAAGTAATATCTTCATTTATCATGACAGTTTCTAAATACATTAATTATTAAATGATTTAGGTATTTAAAATGTAGTGTTCAATTAGTATAATAAACACAAATAACCACTTCACCGTCGTCATAAGATTGGTTAGTTTCTAATATTTAAGTACTTATTTCATATTTTAGTAGGCTATTCATGTATTTGTAAGATATTTAGGGGTCATTTGTTATTTTTCTTCTCATAAAATACAATATACTACCGAACGAAAAAATCGATGAGTCTTCAAAGCTTCTAACTAACTAACTAACTTAAATCTCATGAAATGAATGTTAATCTTATTGCTAATTACACCATAGAAACCTGTTCTTAACTAGTTTTTATGTTCTAAAGCCCATGTTTGCACATGCATACAGTACTTACCAATTGATTTACGCAATGAAATGACCTTGAAAGTTGCTACGTCACTAAATCAAGAGTACCATTGTGAGTTCTTAGTTACAGCCTAGCCACACTTCATACAAAATGTTAATGATATTCTCAAAAATTCAAATATTTTCAGGACCCTCCGCAAATTCTTCCAGTATGTGCAGGAAGCAATGCCAGTACGCATGCGCGCGATACATGTACTGAACACAGAACCAGTTTTAGACAAATTAATGTTGCTCATTAGGCCGTTTATGGACAAGAAGTTCTTTGATATGGTAAGTTTTCCTTCGTTTTTTTATTAACTTACCATGTGAAAGCCATCATCTACAGTCACAAAATAACAGTAATGCACTGCTAGTAATGCATTTTGTAAATTCGTTAGTAAACATTTGAAAAAAAAAAAACTTAGTAAGAAATTGTAGGTGTTATTTATAAAGCCCGTTTCTGCGTTAGCATTATAAAGGGTAAAGGTCGTGTTATCTGTCCAATTTATCTTTGATTGCCTACATTTATTGTAGTCTTTAATGAAGGTTAAAACAGACGTCATGACGTGCCAAAAACAAATTATGAACGTTATAATTTTTTTACTTGCTCTATAAAAATCCTATGATTGTGGTTTAAGTAACAAGTTTTTTTTTAATGTGCTAGGAGCAAGTCACAGTTTTTAACTTGTCATAAAATAGGTAATTTTATGGAACTGCGCACAATGTGCCTATAAGTACTACTATGTACATATTATGTTGGTAATATTTGTTTGATCTGACACTACTTTATGTAAGTGTTTACTTCTAATTATTAACTTGCAAATGGGTAATTTGGCCTTGGTTTACATCAGATTCAATTTTGAGCCTTATAACTAGCAGGAAAAGGTAGACAAGACCGACAGAAAATTCAGCTATTTCCACATATATTTTGGAAAACACTTCGAATCGATCAATCGAACAATCGAAATGGTTTCTTGGATACAATTATGTGTGCCTAAGGATGTCTGGAAAATTTTAAAGGGTATTATTATTAAATTCACTGAATTGAAAACAACCACTTCCTCAAACTAAAGACTAATTAAATATGAATGAGTTTTAATTATTATTGCGATGCTTGGTCGGTTTTGTATAAAAACATAAGTGCAAACTCTAAACCCAAAGCCACCAAAACATAAATAAAATACTTAATTCCAAAGTTTAAAAATATCGTGAAAAATTTGCATCACTTGATTTTGGAATGAACTGTTATTTTAATTAAATAAGTATTACAGCCTAATTATGGATCCTATCCTATAATTATGGATTAATATCCAGAAATTGTTATATCAAATCTATTTTGAAACCGAACCGAACTTTTTATTGCTATTTTAAAATATTGTTGAGTAAAAAAAGCGGGAAAACGCAGTTCTAAATGTTAAACATCTTGTATACCTCTGAAGTGCGATAATCTTAATGGGTTTTCAGCACAAAATGCTAAAGGTTTTTTTATCGTTTTTTCCGCAGTCCATGAAAAATGCATAAAATCAATTATCTATCTATTTCTCGTTACTATCTACTCTATCTATCGTATGTCATGCTATGAATTAGAGCTTGGTTTTAAAGTCAAGTACCTAACGTCGAATTCTTTTGTAAAAAATTCTGGCATTGTATGTTAATATTTTCAATTGGTCAGTCATTCCCAAGGTAGAAGAGTTTACAAAAATGAATAATTCATCTTTGTAAATTGGACCCTAATCTTGACCTTCAGCAAATAATCTTAAAAAAAAATGTGGTTTAGCTGTTTATAATGCGTAAAATAAAACATGACAAAGGGCGTCATCAATTTTTTTTAGGGGTATTAAGTAGGTACTTGTCCAATAGGTTCTGCTTACCTCTGACATTTTTATGGCCTCGTCATTTTAAAGGAGCGCGTTAAACAAGTTTTACGAATTAATTATATGCCTTTTAGTCGATGATGCTTTAATTTCGTGGGTCAAGGGAATACGGTAGTATAATTTGCTAAAAGGATAAGTAGGCATAGGTACAGTCGAGTCTTTTACTAATTTCCTTTATCAATTCAATACAAAAGTTATTTTTGAAGCTACGGCACTGAGCAGACTATTGTTTAGAAAACTATATTTATGTTTGAAAACAAAGGTCAAAATAGCATATACAAAAGTTCATATTAATGACCTGGCAATTTAAATCATTTCTTTTTTAAATTTAATAGTCTGCGTCTGTCAGTGTCGCAAATTTAATTCAAAATGTGACACTGCCAGACGCTGACATTTAAAAGTAAAGAAAATGGCTGAACGTCATTCTGCGGTATTGATATAACACTTAAATAACAATAACATCAAGCCTGTATAACCCGAATGGTTAGGCAGATACTAAAAAACGAAATACTTAAGTATATAATGTTGAGTTGGTAAATGAGATTTTATTGTGCAATTAGCAGTTTTGGATTTAATTATCATATTCAGTATGGAATAATGGAATTATCATATCATATTCAGATTTTACCGTAATTGGTGAAATCTGAATCCATTTTTGAGCGGCTTACCTATTCCTAAAAGAATAGATCTGAGGTCGATTACGAAATAGTGACTGTGATGTTTCCTAATAAGGATCGTTGCAAAATATTTATTATAATAGCAAATGGCACCATTTATATTTCATTTATGCACTAGTTTGTTTGCCAAACTTTATAACTATCATATTTTGCGATATAACTCAAATTCCTACCTAATCTTTTCAGCTTAAATTCCACAACAAGAACGAAGACTTGGAGAAGTTCTACGAGACTGTGGTGCCACGGTCGGCCTTACCTCCAGACTACGGCGGTACCCTCCCTGACACCCAAACTCTACACAAGAAGTGCATGCAACAGCTCCAAGTTATGGAGCCCTACTTCAAAGCTGAGGAGGAACAGAGGATCGCGGCTTTACCAGACAAGAAGCGAGAGAAGGCAATGGAAAGGGCCTTCAAGAACTTGGATATCGACTAACTCTTCAAATCAATGTTATACTGCGGGGTAATTGGGTAACACACTAACAGAAGCAATAGCTTTTATTTTGACAATCCAACAACATTCATTGCATTCTTGAGCAGATACATTTTTTGAAACATATTATTATGAAGCAATGGATTAGAAGTATCCTTCGAAATCATTCAGATTGTGATCGAAAGTGTGTTACGCAATTAGGGTGCTGGTACTATAATGAACAAATGAAAGGTAACCGCAGTTTCTTTAAAAAAAATAGTGTTGTTGGCGATGGATACACCGCTTGTTTCCTAATAACCTGTATTTAAATGTAATTCTTTCTGTTTTTAAACGTTCTTTAAGTATTTAGAATGAAGAGATGTTTAACAGCGCTGGTTTCCGTTTTCATTATATTGCCAGTTCAGTCCTTGAAGGAGTTTTTATATTTAGTACAATATGCATTTCAGCGTAACTTAAAGTTGGAAGTAATAAAATTAAATGGTAGTGTTGTTGAGTAAGTTACGTTCATAGGATCGTAACTATTTTGGGTTATATAATATTTTCACGTGATCTTAGCAATGTGTACCTACTGCAAATATTGTCAATTAAGAATCTATAATTACAATAGATAGGGATTGAGATAGTACTGATTCGGCTATAGGGGGTGTAAAAAGACTTATCGCCAAAATCTCCAAAGCCAGTCTGTTCCACTACAAAAAAACACAAAATGACGCGAAAAATATGTGTCTTGGTGATGGGTGTTTTTACACCCTTTATAATAACTAGCACACAATAATGTAGTAAATATGAGAAAATAAAAAGCAGATCAGTTATTGGTGTAAATAAAAAGTTTTATTTTTGTTAAAACAGATTAGAATATTATTATTTTGTTATAAAAATTGACTATATGTTAGGAAGTCAATGTTAGGAGGTGACAGAAGTTTTCTTCAGAGTTAGCTTTAAGCTATAAAAATATACATGACGCCAAACCATGGCATAATATTTATAATTAAATTGTTAAGTGTTCAACAGTCTATACAGCGTGCCGCTTTAATGGTGACATTAATTTAACACAGGTATACGATTTCGCGTATTATTTTTATAAAAATATTTTAATTTCATTAAACGTTATTATTTATTGATTTATTTACAATTTTCTAAATTAGCATCTTGGAGCAACCTGTACTTAAAGAACTGTAGCGCATAAGTCATTTGCCGGGGTCACGGATCATAAGTAGGTGAATTGAAGGAATGCCGCGCAATTTCTTAGAAATTATGTCGTCAAAGGGCCGGACCGATAGAACATAAGCCAGCTGGGTAGCTTTATGAATGAATCTATTATACAGAGTCATCTCAATGTTGGTTATGTTTTTATTATTTAGTTTGTTTGAAAAAAATTTTTTTTTTCAATTTACGAATTACTTTATTTTATTATAATTTTTATGATTACTGGCCACTAGCCTTACCTGTGTGTTAAATTAATGTCGCCATTGTTGCGGCACGTTGTATATCTATAATTGCCTCATATGTATTTTAAAAAGAAGTATCATAACTAATCTTTAAAATAAAATGTCTATGTTATCTCTTATCTACGTGCTTAAGGTATAAAAAATATATAAGATCATGATTTTCAAAATTTGATAACTGTTGAAGGGTTTGTTAAAGTTAGATAAGTACTTACTACTATTTGGCATCCTATTTTGCGTGCTCTTTCATAAATATGTACTAATTATACCTACACGAAGTGATTACCACTGTTGCTAAGCATGGTAAAGAAAAATGTAAATTAGAAATGATACATATTTAAAGGATTAGCTTATGCTTCCCAACTGTTATCATCTGATACAAAATAACTTTGCAAGTAATCAGTTGTTAATTTGCGATATTAAATAATTAATCTTATTAGCCGTGAAAGAAACGCATAATAATCGTCCATTTTTACTCACCGCATTTGATTACTGTACTATTTTATTGACCTAAAATTAGAAAAAAAAGTATTTTGATTGTTTCTGTGAAAGATATGATTAATTGAATGTAAAATTAAGATACCGGTGAACAATTGTGTTCTTCTAAGACATTTTAATAAGTAGATGGCTAGTAGTTCTATCGTTGCAAATCTTTAACTTCGTTAGTTTGAATGTACTATTTACTACTTATATAATGTAACATTTCCGTAGTTCTAAGTACATGCTGCCTCATACATACACGATACACACTCTACTATTTATTATGTAACGGTTGTATATAAAAAAAAAACAAAACTATCATCTTATCGACATAATGATGTGATACAAAAGTGAGAAAATGGTAAAAGACAAATGAATTTGTATTTGAATTATTGAAATACCTAAAACGATAGTACTCAAAAAGAACTTAAAAAAATTATACTAAAGTTGGAAAATATAAATAAAAATAGTTTTTGACGGAATCGATAAGATAAACAGGTGAATAGATTAATGTAATTAAATATTTGAAAATCCGATAAGAATGATTTTGTTCAAGTATGTTCTGCATAATATTCCATTTTAGTCAATATTCCATAAAAATTATATATTGTACCTATTATTTATCTCTGTGTTGAATCTTGCTAAATTGTCTTTTAAATGTATTAGGTAAATCTGAACAGATTTGTGTAATTATAAGTAGTACTTAAGTCATTGTAAAATCAATGTCTGACGATATTTAACACAATTGACGCTCAATTATGGATTAAAAATTTAAATGAGCTAGGGTCATGTTCATTGAAGGTTAATTTAAGCCCAATTTACATTACGAAACTAGTTGCGCAAACTTAGTTATTCATTGATAGTTTCACGTGTAAATAATTATCTATTTATACGTGAAACTTTCAATTAATGTAATGTAAATTCGCTTACAGTACATGTTACTAAATGGAAAATATTTCTGTAGTGATTGATTCCTACGTTATTATTTTTCATGTACTTACAAAAACATTTTACGGTAATTCTACCACAAATCTAGAATGGTGTCATTTTTGACGAAAATAAATAAGGTGCGCTATAGTTAAATGAGATACTTAGTATGAGAAAAATGAATTGGGACCTGACTTGTAAAGCGCGTATTCCTTGTTCAATTCTATATCTAATTTTTAACAAGTTCTCTTGTAAAATTAGCGTCATTGTATGGTGGCGGTAGCGTAGGTAGGTACTTATTAAGGTTTTGTATTTATGTGCACAGTAGTTTAGTTTTAGTTGAAAATTCCACATAATTCCTTATCAAAGTTTGTGATATTATGCTTGTGTTACTTTACTGAAAAAATGTGTTATGTTGATTCCAAGAATCGGAAATTGTGATTTGAATTAGAAATATATTTTTATGCAATAAAATTGTATTTTTATTGATCGAAATGACGGGTTTGTAACAGAAAAGTTTGATGATGTTTTGTTTTCCTAATATTTAATAGTAAATGGCTAGAAATTTCACAGTCGTAAAAGTCTATTGTTTTTTAACGAGAACCAAAGTTCTCATTAATAAAATCAATAAATGCAATCAAAATGCGGCAAAGAAATCTTGCTTACACCAATGAACGCCATCTGTCGTATTTGTCGTAAAAACGAAAATATAAATTGGTAGAAAATATTTTTTGACGCGTGGCAACTGTATGTAACTGTCAAATAATAACGGTTGCTCAACACCTGCCGATTTTTTTGTTTACAATCTATAAACGGAAACTTATGAATGAAACTTATTGTTCTGTTAATAAATTATTGATTTAAACTCAAGATAATTGTGTTTTTTCCGTGTATATATTTGTTTTCTTGATGTTTGCAGCAGCATTTTGGATTTCTCAAGGTATGAATGTTAATATACTAATACTATTCATAGTGACATGTATATTCTAATCATTATCTATTTTATACGTGAAACCGATGAAACTATCAATGAATAAAGTTTGCGCAACCAGTTTCGTAATTTAAATCCGAATTTATAGAACCACTCAGTGAAATTACCGAAAATATCTGTAAAAAATAAATGAATACTATTTATTAGCTGCGACTCTGTTTTGCAGTCCATAAATAAAAAATAAAAATAACTTTCAACCAGTCAGATGTAATATGCCATCAAAAATGTTTAACGAAATAAGACTAGTTTCAAAATACCTGTTGTTGCTGTAAGGATAGAAAGTGTGATGATGTTTTATAACTTTTTATGTCAGTAGACAAAAAAAAAATTCATGGATACCTACATTAATCTGTACTTATAAGCTATTTATTTTATTTTCAGCTTGCAATGGATTCAGTGGACAACAACCAATTTGAAATAAAACCTGCAAAGAGTAAGCGGAAGATTGCAACTCCTTGCTCCAACGCATACCTCAACCCTGCCCTGGACATCCTTGCCAACGAAGATCCTATGTGCAACACCGCTATGGAGATACCAATCAAGAAGAGGAAACGGACCAGAAGCTGTGGTGACACTGCTACTTTTGACAACTCCGCTTTAGACTTAGGCGTTAACAAGGCAACGGTCAACAAATTACTAGCAAGAGAACTTGAAAATGTACAGAAGAACGTCAGATATGATACCACAGATGATACAGGTATGGACTCCAGTGAACCAATTTACGCTAATTTATCTGAGGTACCGCAGCTCCTAAAGCGGCAAGATAATTCTTTGAATTTAACAGATATAACACAAAACAGTTTTAATTCACAAACAGTTGTGCATAATAATGATATCATGGAAGTGTCAGTTCCTAATGAAGATATAGATTCTGGCATTTCAGTATTAGAACAGAAATCTTTAAGCACAATGACAAATGATGACACCAAAGTATTCTCTCCTGTAACTAATATACAAACCAATGTCACAAATCAAGTTTTTATCAACAATTCAAGCAATTTAAACCTCAGTTTCATAGACAGACTTGCGCTCAACTCACCGAATTTGTCAAATCAATCGTTATTCTATGATGATGATTTGAATGAGAGCAATATTATGGAGATCAAGACTATTACAATTATAACTAAGAAAAAAAGGATTAACACTAAGAATACGAATCCTTTCTTAGATCCAAACATAGGTAATGTTAATGTTCCTATTGTTGCACCTAGTCAAAATCCATTTTTAAACCTGGATGCTACAAAACCAGAATTGGAATATAATGAAGATGTTCTGAACAGGCCTGTAGAAGTACCAAATCAATCTGAAAAGGTACTTGAACCTCGCAGATTATTTGGAGATACCAACAGCACAATATCAACTGTAAATGAATCTTTGGATGGTCAACATGAATATGAAAATATTGATAACTACAGATCTGAAAGCCCTGTCTATGAAAATATAGATGAAGCTAACGAATTTAATAAACAAAGCAGAATTTTAGGTTATGATGTATCACAGTTTAGCGCTGTAGACATTATAAACTTGAACAAAAACGCACACCAAGATTCTTCTAACGAATCTAATGACAGCAAGAAAGCCAAGAACCCTTTTATGAAAGTTGGCAACAGATTATCCAAACGAGTTTTCAAGACTTTACGAAAAACATTCAAAGGAGAGAAAAGTGAAAATAATATTACAATAAATCCTTATGAAGTGCCGCGAAAACTGCCGAAACAGAAGACTGAAACAAAGGAATCAGGGATTGAAAACCCAGGATTAAACTTGGATAATTCAGATGAAATCGAAATAGAAGAGATTGATGATCATGAACATGAATATGAAACGGTAAAAACTTTAAGAAATACACACCTTAACATGAATATTACTCCTTTAAAAGAAAGAAGTGAAAATGATGTATCCCATAACAAAACAAATACGCCTGGTAAGAAAGTACGGTTTGATTCGACTTTGAATCGAGAGAAAGTTATTACAGGGAATAGTTTTGATTATGATATCCAGAGCCCTGGGTTTGACGCTAAAATTGATAAGTATCATGATGAGTTGGAGAACTGCATAAATGAGAGGAAATTTTTGCAGCAAAATATGTAAAATAATGTACTTGGTAGGTCATGATTTTTTTTCATGAATCTACCTACATGTGCGTAGATTTTAAGAACTAATTATGTACTTACTTACTGTATACCAGTTGTGATTTTTATACATTGTCATTTATTTATTATGATGTAATTTATTTATTTTATTATTTATGCACACACAGTAAAATACAAAATAGATACGACAAACGACAACACGACATTTATTAAGTTTATAAATTAAGATATTTTCCTATGTGGTCCAAAGCATAATACATATTCCAAAGTAATAGTTATAGGATTTCTTAGTAGCATGTAACCTATTAGAAATTTTAATTTTTTTGACTGAAATCTAAACTTAAGTTTTAAATATAGTGGTACGTAATTGGGAGCAGTGGTGGGGTGGCCCTGTGGTAACGGCCCGGACTTACCGTTTGTAGGTCATGGGTTCGAACCCAGGAGGGCGCTTTACTTTGTGTAAATAATTTTATCACCACTGGGTACCTACTGCTCTCAAAACGATGAAGAAAAACATCGTCAGGAAACCGGCATATCCTAGTATCAAAAATTCGAAGGCATGACATCTACCAACCCGCACGAGGCCCGCGTGGTAGATCACTTCCTCTTCATCTTCGTGGTAGATCACGCCCACTTCCTCTCGAAGAGAGGAGGCATGTGTCCAAGCAGTGGGAACATTATAGGCTGATTATGCTATAACCCCCCCCGACTGTACTTAATTGTTTTTTTATTTTGTTAAACTAGGACGAAAATAATAAAATGCATTTCAGTGATTGCTTGCCACATTTATGAACATAGTTTTATGCTACTTCATTAGGTTTAAGCTTTCTTATTTATTATGTTACTCTTATTTATTACGATTAATTTATATTTTAGTTGAACTAAACATAGACTTTAATTTAAACTTGCCTAAATAAAATGCAGTTTTTCTAACTCGATGTTTTTTGCTTTTACTTCTCTGAATACTTCTTATTATTTACTCCATTTTCGGGTTTTTCTCTAGCTTTGAAACAATGCTTCTAACGAGCTGTATTCCTGTTGCAAAGATTATGGATATCAGCTGGTTTTAGTAAAGTTGGAAAGGTTTGAGCCCAGATAATCGCCTGCATTACGATACTAATGTATAGCTGCATTTGCCGTTTGCGGTGGTCAATAAAATATCCCATCCCACCTGCCATCAATTAGAAAATAAAAGTAAAAATCTTTTTAAAAACAAGCTTTTAATGAACTAAAAAGTACTAAATCTAGACACGCGTCCACGTGTCAAGCTAAGTTCAAGAAAAGAACTGGCGACTCAACAGCCGTGTGTTATATTATACGAACCATTTTCACCCCTCAATAACTCATAAAAAATACGTAAATATAGAACTTAAGTATAATATTTTCTTAAAAACTTTATATTTAAGTGTACGAAGGACATTTACGCCTCAAGCTTTTAAGAAAATATAATAGTTCTATATTTACGTAAGTTTTATGAGTTATTGAGGGGTGAAAATGGTTCGTATAATATAACACACGGCTGCTGAGTCGCCAGTTCTTTTCTTGAACTTAGCTTGACACGTGGCCGCGTGTCTAGATTTAGTACTTTTTAGTTCATTAAAAGCTTGTTTTAAAAAGATTTTTACTTTTATTTTATTTTGTACTTTTTAGCATTTGAATTTGTATAAATATCTGTTCTATCACCTTCACAAATCGAACCCAACACTATGGAGCTATCTTGTAAGATCGAGGAGTCTCTATGGCCGCCTTCTAGCTTCATCATCAGACTTTAACCCAACGTAGTATCCAGATACTACCTTGGGTTAAAGTCCTTGTCAATACAACGAAAACGAGTCCAAACACGATAATGCTATCTTAATTGGTTGAGGAGTGCTCGTGACTACCTTCCGGATTCATCATTAGACCCTGAACACCACCTAGTGTCAAAACACTTGTCAATACATAATCAACGAGTCCAAACACGATGGTGCTATCTTATTTGATTGAGGAGTTCCTATGGCCAACTTCCAGTTCCATCATCAGACCAGCCACATGGTATCATTTTTTCAAAATGTCTCGGTTGCTGTATTTGTATGCCAAGTTACAGCACAATCAGATGCTAGGAAGTGCTTGAAAAATGGATGACAATAGGAGTAACTAGAAACACATATGGCCACCTTCCGGCTCCGTCATCAGACCTTGAACACCACCCAGTTTCAAAGCACTTGTTAATACGTAACCAATGAGTCCAAACACGATGGTGCTATCTCGTTTGATTGAGGAGTTCCTATGGCCAACTTCCGGCTCCATCATCAGACCAGCTCAATGATATCAAATTTTCAAAATGTCTCGGTAGTTGTATAAGTATGCCAAGTTTCAGCTCAATCGGATTTCAGGAAGTGCATGAAAAATGGAGTACAATATTAGTAACCGGAAAGACATACGAACAGAGCAAGCTAATATAAAGCTTGTAATAATAAAAATACGATCCTTTTCGTAATTAACTAACTGGATCTATTGAGGAAAAAACGCTCGTGTTTTTTATACGTCCATGATATTAAAAATGATTTATTTCCACTCAAAAATACAAGAACAACCGACTTAAAAAAAAACACTAAAAAAGTGAAAAATAACTTTAATTTCGGAAGTCGGTGTCTTTGCTTTTTAATTTTCGTTTTTTGCCACCGACTTCCGAAATTAAAGTTATTTTTCACTTTTTTAGTGTTTTTTTGAAGTCGGTTGTTTTTTTTTGTAAAAAGTTTTTATTTTTCACTTTTTAGTGGTGGTACCTACCTGCTATGCAAATAACAGTGAAGGAGTCTAATAATTATATCGTCTACATAGACTGTGGGAAAAATACGTAATATTGAAGCTAGCTCAAAAACTACGCAAGCAAACTTAATAAAATTTATATGAGACCATCTCGGGAGTATACCCTTTCGAACTAAAAAAGAATTTTTAAAATCGGTTCACAAACGGCGGAGTAATCGGTGAACATACACATAAAAAAAAAAAAACAATCATCCGAACGTAGTACCTCCTCAATTTTTTGAAGTCGGTAATAAAATAATTTGACGTTATCTTTCAGCGTAGGGTCTGAAAAGACCTTACAACATTTTCCCAACGAGGTAATAAACATATTACTAACTTTATTCCCCTCAATGCGGGGGACACACAGTACTCTACCAATTGGATGCACACACAATTGCAACGTGGATGAGTGAGTCTATTGAATAATAACCTGCACGTGGGTCTATATTAGAACCTGTAATTGAATAATAGGGGTCTAACTGAACTGTTTTGTAGTAGCAAGTGGTGGCTAGGACGTCTGACTAAACTAGGAGTCCTCAGGTTTCCAGGAATTGTGGTTTAGAATATCAGCGTCTTTTTTTTGCATCAGGCGTTTTTTATAAAGGCCTTGTAACCAAATGATTGTCATATACCCGGTTCCTAAAATATTGGAATAAAAATGGAAAGCTGTGTTTATCAACCGTAGGTAACCTTGTGAATCCTCTGGTGCTTTGAAAAAGATTTAACCGGGACCACACCAGGGATGTACTTTTACCGTATTTTTTGGTCGCCCGGTGATGCCACCCGGTCCCCAGGAGGGATGTCTACACACCTAAAAAAATCTTATTTCCGTTAGAAAGTGAGCCCGGGCTTTGGTGTGGAGACAGTCAAGGCAATCATAATTTGCCAACTAATACCTACTTAGTTAATGAACACTCAGCTACAGAACAGACAGGCTAAATACGTAATAATGTTGCGATGTGATGGACACACTACACAAATCTGGGGCAGTGGAAATATCTAATCAATTAACTTCATTACATCCCACTGCCCAATTTTGATTGAAGTCCATTCATTATTACCTACCTATTTACCTGGATGTATCTATAATTTATAGGTACACTTTTCCACCCGATTACGCGCAAATAATGTTATCTCCTGAGATCTCTTGCGTCAGAAATTATCAAAACTCGATCGCTAGTGCGTAGAAACAGGAAATCCTACTGACAGGTTTTTGGTTTTGACGCAATATGTACCCCAAGATTTGCGTCATCAGAATACACACATTTACATTCACAACGTGAGATAAAAATCTAAAAGGTTTCTCGAGAAGTAGAGCATCCGCAGTAAAATCCGCTTGATTTTGATATTATATTAAGTGGCGGTGGCAAACAATATCCGATGGTTGCATGACCACTGCCGCCTATGGCATCGCAATAGGGAATATGCATGTGATTCAATTAAGGGTCAAATATTTTTTTCTATAAACTATGTTACTTCAGAATTATGCCTCCATCAATATTTTTGAATAAAATTTCTTTTTGAGCGAGAAATTAATTTTTAGAAAGTCGCAAAAAACTGTGGGTAATTCAAATACTTGAAAAGGCTAAGAGCGGATGTGACGTAACAATCCGGGATAACAATCAAAATGTCAATGTCAAGTCAATCAACAAGTGTCAAATCAATGTCAAACGCTCATAGAAAAAGGAGTGTTTGACGTTGACTTGACAGTTGCTTTTCTGTTTTCACGAACTGTGACGTCACCACACCAAGCGCGCCAAATGGAGGGCGTTTAAATAGCCCGGATCGGTCGGATATTTTTAAACATTTTTTTAACTATCTACTTTAAATTGCTTTTTTGCCGTCGAATTTTTTTTAACTATTATTTGACGATGTAAACTATCGAATAAAAATATTAAAAAAATACATGCATATTCCCTATTAATATAGAATACCATTATAGAGACAAAGTTGGGCCTTGGGCTTGGGCCTACCACCACCTCTTATTAGTTATTTGGAACGTAGATCTCGTAGAGACACAATGGATTTTTAATTGTGTCTGTAATTACGGCATACGACGGGTTAAAGCAGTATTATTAATTTTAATATTGATACTGTCTCGATTGATTGCGTCTATCCATTGCGGTCTGTCTGCAATACTGCTTAGAGACGGTATCCTAGAAGAGTGGTAGCGGCTACGCTACGTGCCGCTACTTAACGGGCTAACGGCCCTGCAGTGACGGCTGTCACTGCAGTGCCGTTAAATAATGGCAACGGCGTTTGGCTTTACGGTGTGAAACCTACAGGAATAGGAAAACACATCAATTGCTCTTCTAGAAAAGCGGCAAAATTTGTAAATGGATCAGACATTTTGTCACAAAACAAATATTGAGAGTCACAGAATCGTAGCTCCTGCTTTTTTCATGACGACTTATTCTCTCACTCTGATTCGTTTTGTTACTGTAAACAAAGAAAATTTCAACAGTAGACAACAGGAAAGACGACGCTAACCTAAATATTACGTTGACTGTAACGGAATGTCTGCCCCATACATTAATTTACACAAGTTATTAGATCAATGAGTACTTTCAGACCGTGATGCTTTTTTAGTTTTCTAGTAGCCAACTAATTCGTTTTTGAACGAGCACATAATTTGCATAAAACTTGGGTTATAACCCGCGAAATTCTTTTGTTACCTACGTTTTTTACAATTTGCAGGTCAGTGTCAGTAGCTTAACATGATCCTCCGTTATGCCGAAAATACTGCAGCATTCATTTTGAAATAAATTTTATGTTAAAGTTGAGGATTGATGCTAGGTCCTATATTTGGCGAAAACACGATTAAAAAATCCAAAGTTACCTCTAAACCGAACTATAAACCGCTGGTATTCAAAAATACCTACTTAAAATTAGATCATGAAACTTTGCATATTAATTAACTGAACTAAGTAAGGTAACTATAAAGCATTTTTTTTTTAAATTACCAATTTTTTCACCGTATAAAGCAATGACCTAAACTATTCGAGGCTTGAGACCCGCCAGCACCCACTCCGTCTCGTTCTCACTTAGGCCGCGAGTAGTTTGGTGCGAGCGAGATAAAAGTTTGAGGTAGGGTAGGGCCTTAATGTGCGTGAATCATACGCAAAAAACGTAAGAAAATTTGAATTTCGGGGGCTACCCTGCCGCTTTCGCCTTAACTTTTTGTTTTCATAAATGGCAATTCTTCCTGAAATCGTAAAATTGTATGTACACCCATTCATTCTTACATTGTAGCCATTTATATCTTTCAATAAACAGTAAAATTGTTTTTAATATAAAATAGTCTAACGTCATTCAATATTCTGCTTCATCGAGTGCAATTGAAACATTCAAAATTCATGCGCAAACGACCAATCCTAATGCTGTGTTAATAAAAAAGCGATGCGATCAATAAGGAGTCATTGACAGGTCACCAGGGACTTCTAAACACTTGAGCCGCTGATGAAAATGACCTGTGACATCTTGGTATTAAGAAGAATAATTGTAAATGTTACTGATGTCGTAACTATGTAGTTACGACAGAATTTTTATGGCAATTGGCTGTGTTATTAGGTTTTTATTTCGATTTCGTTTTTTTTTCGTACTGGTTTATTTTATTCAGCTGCAGACTGGAAGCCCAACCCAACATAGTTGGGAAAAGGCTAGGCAGATTGATTGATGTTTTTATTTCGGCGTTTTTCTAACTACTTTAGTAACTTGGCTTGATTGAGGAGAAGGACTATAACAATGGCAGTCAGGCTCGCTCGCAGCCCAAGATTTGGGGGGGGGGGGTCACCATTGGTGCCGAGGGAAATGGTTACCTAATTGATAAGTAAGTACTCTAAAAACTTTTTTTTGTTTACGCCCATCGGTGTCACTGTGGCCCAATTGGCTACAGTACCTACAGTTTTTAGTTAGTAAAGCACGTAAATCATTCAGTCTCTCGACAGCTTGAATGATTTTGGGAGAGGTCATGACCCCCAGGACGCCCCCCTCGGACCGCGCCTACTGGCAGTATGGTGGCTGGTGGCCGAAACAAAGGCGATGATTTTGCAGATAAAACAGGGGGCCTAAAGCAGCCACATAAGCAATTCCTCTAAAAGCAATTCATTTCCTGAATTCCCAGCTGTTATTTAAGTAATTTGTGGACCATTTTACGAATCTCCATAGAAAACTGAAACAGATGAATTATATTTTCGTAATACGAATCCCACGCACATCATATTATTAATTGTCAGTTTGTGACATTTTACGATGATTCATAATATTTTCCTATTAAGATTCTGCCAAAGTGACTGTTTTAAGTCCCATAACCCTAATTGCATAACAACATTGCTTCAATCACAATCTCAATGATTTTGAAGGATACCTGCTAAGCTACTGTTTCTTATGTTCGAAAGAATTGTCTACTCAACAACGTAAATAACGTAGTAAATATGTTGAACTGTTAAAATGAAAGCCATTGCTAGATAGAGTGCGTTTCATCAAATAGTTCCTTTGCCGTAATGTTGGTATGGTAAGTAGATAGTATTATTTTGTTCAGGTTTCATAAAAAGTTTATCAAAGCTGCCACTTCCTGCCATGTCTTGCCTCATATAGACTTGTATCTAGTAGAAACTGTGGATATATAGGTAGATCGTAGTTTCATTTATGTATATGCCAGTTTGTAAGGTCTCATCTGTAGTAATATTGCGGCTCTAGTGAAGCGCAATGCACACGCTACAGTGCTCTAAATATTGCACTTCGCTACGATTCCAGCAGTTGGAGCAATTTAAACCGTTTGCTTATACGAGCGTGTAGTGAAGGAAGTTATAAAGAGAATATTGAAACTGCAAATAGGTATATGGCACAGAGTCTTTTAATTACAGATTGTCTCTAACTTAGCCTTTTAGGGTAAAGGCCTCCTTTCGCACGGAGGAGACTTTGAGTTAAATCTCCAGACAGTTATTTACCTTAAGTGAAAGTTTTTTTTAGCTCAACAAGCGTCCGAAATCTGTGGTGCGCATGGGAACACTGGGAATGAAGCGAAACGTTAAAACTAAGTTCACTTTCTCCAGCGTCTTTTTATTTTATACTTCCGTTTTCGTTTCGCTTAGTACCTACCTACGCGGTGTGAACTTCCCAGTGTGGCCTGCGCTTTATTGAGGTCTTATAACCGACGACTGCGCGACAACAAAGACGGGGGTATACTTTTCACGCGCATCTATGTATCTTTGTATGTGGGATTCTTATACCTTCAAGGCATCCTAACAGCTGAATGTATTTTAGTACTTTTTTTTTTTTGATTTTAGGAAATCATCCATCGACTTCTCCCGCCCTGGCCGGAGCGGAAGGGCGTGTCAGACTTTTACCGACTAAAACCCACCCGTGTTCCTTCAGTTGCCTGTTGCCAAGGTCCCGGTATCCCTTTCGGACTTTCCCGCAACATGGATTTTAGTACGTGAGGTGTATATCGACTTTTCTGGGTCATGTAAATGGTTCTGCAGTCGTCAGTCGAAATTTTTAATTTTTTTTTTTTAACTCTTCCGACACCCAGTGCGAATGCGGTACTCCTGACCAAACCATGTCCTCTATATGTGTCCCATAGACCTGCACTTCTGAGGACCTAAAAAATGCCACTGGTGCCGCGATTGGCGTGGTCATACTTACTGGGCCCAATACATCTTATACTCGTAATACCTACAATATTTTTACCTTTGCTAATGTCTCGAAAGAAGAAGAACTCTTCGGTTTTTGAAAGCTTCGTTCTTCTTGGCTTTGGAGTTTTGGACGATTTTCTGTTCCCAAGAATTAATCTCACACGCCCGCATTGATTAATTTTCATACCCGTCATCCCCTAACTTCTAAGACATATATAATCTACGCACTTCACTAATGGAGGCCTCTATATCCCCTTCTATAAATAACCTGTATGTTTGCCGGATCAAAACAAACAGTAATTATCTAGTTGACTGTGTATTTGCCGTCCACACAATGCTGGGGCCTACGTTCAATCAACTTAGCAAATATTTCATCATAGTGAAACTTCACGGAGTGAGAAACTGCGGGAACTACTATGTTTATCACGACGAAAGGTAAGGGTTATGAGCAGAAATAAAGGTCCTTGGTTATATGCTGGTCTACATCTATTGTTTTCAATGATTTGTCGGCTCATGATAATCTACTTAAGTGAAAAATTCAGTAACAATGATGGTGGGTCCACAGTGTTTCTTTTTTCCAAGCAGCTCTCAAACCCTTTACTTTTTTCTAATTCGTCTTCTACGGAGGATATATTACTAAAAACATTACTTAAATACATAAATGTCTCTAGTTTAATTTAGTCTGTATCTATGCACCTACCTCTGAACAACTGGCCGGAGCGCGCGCGCAACCAATCAACTAATTAGTTACTGAACAAAGTTTAGAATTAATAATAACGCTTAGTAAGCAGAAACACATTGTTTTATGAACCTAAATGGTAAGCAGACAGATCCTGCATTAAACCTACTTGCAGAATGCAAATGAACCCGGTTAACTTATCAAGATACACTTTACAATGTTTTCTTAACTTTGTTACTTTATGACACTACAAACACGTCAAAAGCACACGCATCAAGTAAACACAACACAAACAACTTTGTTTATCACTTAAGATAAAGACTTACGCAAAAAGATAAACATTGTGTTTTAAAGGGTAAATAGGTAATCATAATATCGTAAATACATACAGGCAGGCGCGGTCGCAGCCCAAGATTTTAGGGGGGGTCACCATTGGTGCCGCGGAATATTTTTAGGGAAATGGTTACCTAATTGATAAGTAGGACCCCCCCCCCCCCCCCCCCCCCCCCCTCGGAGCGCGCCTGATAGGGGGCTCCGGGCTTCGTCAGGTCGTTGAGGATAAGAGATAAGATCTAGGATGGTAAGGTGAAGGTTGGAATGCAGGAATGAATCTATTTTACATTCAACATTGTTTTAAGAAATGGTGTAGCACTTTCACATGCTAGCTAGTTATTATGCATAGCATAATCAGCCTATAATGTTCCCACTGCTGGGACACATACCTCCTCTCTTTTAGAAGGAGTGGGTAATCCATACCCACTCCTTCTAAAAGAGAGGACCACGTGGTGCGGGTTGATAGATGTCTTCGAATTTTTGGTTCTAGGACATGCCGGTTTCCTCACAATATTTTCCTTCATCGTCTTGAGAGTAGTGGTGATGAAATTATTTACACAAAATAAAGTGCCTGGTTGGGTTCGAACCCACGACCTATATCTCGTAAGTCGGGGCCGTGACCACTGGGCCACCACTGCTCTCTCCGATATTTAGATATTATTGGCTAATTAGAGAGAAACCTAAATCTACATCTAAAGAGATCACTATAAAGAGGAAAGATTTGTATTTGTGTGAGTAAGTTTGTAATGAATAAACTCAAAAACTACTGCACCGATTTCAAAAATTCTCTTCTACATACACCCTGAGTAACATAGGCTATAATTTATAAAGATTACACGCGGGCGAAGCCGTTGGTGGCAACTAGTTTATTATAAGTAGTAAGCATTCGGGGCATTTTGGGGTGTTTTTCCACGAGTGGTACTGAAACCTAATTTACTGTAGGTAGTGTACCTGTCGCTGATGGATTGTCGAATCAGCTGTTTTACAAAACAGCTTGGTTATGTAAAACAGCTGAACACCACAGTATGTGCTAAATTCTAGTCTCATAAAGACTTGCCGACACGAAGAACACAGGGTTTAAAAATAAATGCTGAGTTTCACATAGTTTTATTTTTGACATTTAGATCCATCTACTGTCTTTATGGCCAAATTTGTTAGGAATTGAGAACGCATTTATATTTGTTTTTTTAAGTTTGCCTCACTGGCATTATGTTGGCAATACTTCCTTCCTGTTTCATCTCATCTCATCCATCGTGTTGTTCAGAACTCGTGGCAGTTCAATATACGTTATGTGCATTTTATCCGAGTTAGTTTAATTTATCAACCCAAAATATCAACAAAATTCAATCAGCAATTTCGCTATACAATGCAAAAATTTCTGTACTTTAGTAGAATTACTTAACAATCTTCGTAATTAAATTACCTACCACCAATATTATACCTACTATTAAAGTCACACTCATATAAATCACTATCCCCCATCACCTAATTCTAGCTTTGCCAAAGAAATCAATAGATTACGTAGGCGTCCACGGGGTCATAACCTCATGCTCGCTGCGGTTTAGTACCGACCTGATAAAATGTGATAATCGTCAGTTCATATGAGCTGGTATGGAGTGGTGTTAAACTCATTTCAGTTCCCGGGTGTATGACAATTATGACATTGAGCTGGTTATACCCGAAGGGACTGGCAGAATTGTGCTGTTTTGAACTCAATTTTTACAGAGAATGCTCGCCATGTATAAAATTACAATCGCAAACCCAGGCTGGTCGCCACTCCTGGCAGGGTTGCGGGAAAGTCCGAAAGGGATACCGGGATCTTGGCAATAGGCAACTGAAGGAACATGGGTGGGTTTTAGTCAGTAAAAGTCTGACACGCCCTCCCGGCACTCCCGGTCCGCCCAGAGCGGGAGAAGTCATTTGATGATTTCCCGCCCTCAAAAAAAAGGCTGGTTGCCACTAACAACATTTAACAGAAAAAAAACTCGTTAAATGCCTCCTTATTCTGAAGTCGGTAAGAAGCCCTGCCAGCTGCGCTTTCGTTCATTGCGTTGACAGTGTTCAAAAGTGTGTTAGAAATTAAATAATTCTGCAGACTTTCTGTTTCATTCTTTTTTCTTCAACCAGACCAGCATTTATTTATTAAGGCACCAAGTACCAATATACTAATCACCAATGGTAAAGAAATTTCTTCCAGCAGGCGTACGAGTAGCATGGCGCTTTCTATCTCTACGAAGAATAGACACAGCTTTTTCTATACAAAGTGACAGTTCGTTTCTTCTCGTACATACAAAATTGACTACGGTTAACTACGGTTGACTTTCATAAGGAAAAATTTCGGACTCATAACTTGGTTTCCATCCTTTTTATTTTTTTTGAGGGTGGGAAATCATCAAATGACTTCTCCCGCTCTGGGCGGAGGGCGTGTCAGGCTTTTACTGACTAAAAACCACCCGTGTTCCTTCAGTGGCCTGTTGCCAAGGGTCCCGGTATCCCTTTCGGACTACCTTGGAGCTAAGCTATACTGGTTAAATCTTAACTCAATTTGGTCAAGGCCCTATAGTGACGCTTTAAGGACGCTTACGATAATTCAGAAGTAAAGTACATACCTATAGGTACCTACTTATGTTAAATCTATGTATAAGCAATCTTCGCGTGTAATTGCTTGGCCTGCCCTAATTTTTGGAGGCCGTATTCCTATTCAGTATTAGCAGCCATATCTACTTAGTAGACCTACATGATATAAACTGATTTGTTCGATTGAAGTAGTACTTTGAAAATTTGTTTTTTGGATGTTTGCAGCGGCGCAACTCGCAACCGGCGTGCGATCGAAAGATCAAATTGTATGGAGTTGACATTAGCTTTAGAGATGTCACGTGACTGCTACTGTCAACTACATACAATTTGATATTTCCGTTGGCGTTAACGCTTACCGAAAAGGGATTTTGTCTAGGCCCCCAGGTAAAGGAGGCAGAAGGAGTAGGTAGGTATGTATAGAATGCAACGTAGTAAGTGGCGTTCTGCAGTTTCTGCCTACCGCCATGGGAGGAAGGCGTGAGTTTATGCGTGTGTGTGTGTTGATTTAGTGTTACATTGTATATTCTATGATTTGTCATCACGCGGTATTTAAAAGTAATAATAACACACATGAACAAAATAAATAAAAACCACTCAAATATTTGTCAAGACCCGTATAAGTCTCGATCCCGTGGGAATATCGAGATAAAAGGTATCCTATGTCCTTCTCCAGGTCATGGGTTACCCATGTGCCAAATGTCATCCAAATCCGTTCAGCCGTTTTAGCGGAAAGCGTAACAAACAAACAAACTCACTTTCGCATTTATAATATTAGTTAGGATGCGGGAACAGACCTGCGATTCTAAGCGCAGAAATTGATAAATCATCATCTCTCTCTCATCTACCTAGCCTTTTCTCAATAATGTTGAGGTCGGCTTCCGGTCTAACCTAAACTATATGTACAGATCGATTCAAACTTAATGGCGGCTCGGAAGTTAGCTTTTAGCTGCGCAGTACCCCACCCCTCACCCCCGCTGTCACATGAAATTGTTACTGCGCAGCGACTCGCCTCATGTTCCGAGCCGCCATTAAGTTTGAATCGAACTGTAACTGATTAACAGTAGGTATTTTACATGGAGCGAGTGAAAATCTGACCTACACAACCCAGTTCAACCCAGTTACTGGGTAACAGCCATTAGTAAGGCTGGTTGTCAGATTTTCGGGCGTCTGACAACTGGCAAAGATCTACAAATGACAGCCAGGACCAACTGTCTAACGTGCTTTCCTTTCCAATGCAATTAAAATGTTGGCAGAATAGTCCACATCGGCATTCAATATCATCTTGCAATTCAATAAAAATAAAACGTGCTTTCCGATGCACGAAGGGGTGTCGATATGTAATAGATGGTCACCCATCCACGAACCGACCGTGGCAAGCTAGACTCTATAATCCATACTTTATAATATTATAAATTCGAAAGTCACTCTGTCTGTCTTTCTCTCTGCCTGTCTGTTTCTGTTTGTTTGTATATTACCTTTTCACGACTAAACCACTGAACGGAATTCGTCAAAATTTGGCAAGGAGATAGATGTCGGACTGCAGGCGTAGCATGGCGTTTTCTATATCTACGAAGAATAGACATAGCTTTTTCTATACAAAGTGACAGTTCGTTTCTTCATTTTTGACATCCACCGTAGAAATCTTTCTACAATCTGTCATTTTGTCTTTCATTTCTAACGATCTTTGTCTAGGTCTTTTTATATGTAGACTATTTCGGAAGAAAGTTTTCTATCCTTGCTGTCAAAATCACACTGACAACCGATAAATCCTATGATAAAACAAAGAATTCTGAGTCGAATTATGTAAAAGAGTGAATTTCGTAAAAAGTGCAGTTGACTCTTTCTATTTTGCTGCCGTCTCGTACTGTCTACTGTCTACAGGAAACGTCATTTTTGTCTACTCTACCGTCGACAAAACGGTGCGCATGCTACGCCTGCTGGGGAAGGACATAGGCTACTTTTTATCGATATACCGCGCGGGCGAAGCCGCGGGCGAAAGCTAGTTAGCTATATTCGCAACATTGTTACTTCAAAGTTTGTCCTTATAGTAGGTAGTGCAAGTTAGCAGCAATTATTAAGGATACTCGCACAATTGCCAACGGCTTTGTTCATGAGTAAATACTAGATAGGTACTGCTAATTACTGCTCAAACAAACCATATATCTACTAAGTGCATCATATTTTATACCTGGCACCTAAATGGCTGATAAAGTAGGAATAGAGAACATCTCGCATGGATTCCCTAAAAGGGTAGCCAGATTTTGCCTTTTCGTGCCGTTAGTGACAGAGTTTTTATGCCGCCCATGGGCCTCTGACTTGGCTTCACATGCCGTCGAGAAATATCTCAGACATGCATGGATTTTCCTAATCGAAGAACCTAATAATAACACGTTGCCCAACCTGAGAATTGAACCCAGTGTCCAATGCTCACCGGTTACGCCCGCGACTACTATAGACTAATGATTGAGGCAGTCATTATCAGTCCCGCAGGCCTAAAACAGCCACACTAGCAAAAAATCCTCTAAAAGCAATTCATTTCCCGAATTTCCAGCTCTCATTAGCAATTCCTCTAATTTGACACAAAAGTTATTATATTGAACCTGATAATGTCTGAACCATTTTACGAATCTCCATAGGAAACTGTCAAACAGATGCACTATTTCGTACTAGCTTCCGCTCGCGGCTTCGCCCGCGTGGTAGGTATGTCGATAAAAAGTAGCCTATGTCCTTCCCCGGGATGCCATCTATGTCTTTGCCAAATTTTATCGAAATCCGTACAGCGGTTCAGGCGTGAAAAGGTAACATACAGACAGATAGACAGAGTTACTTTCCAATTTATAATATTAGTATGGATTATATATGAATCGCACGCAGATCATATTATGAATTGCCAGTTTGTGACATTTAACGATGATTCGTAGTATTTTCCTATTATGATTCTGCCAAAGTGAAGCCCCCTGGATTTTCTACAAACAGCAGGTTAATTACAATAATGATCTTGATAAATATTAGCAGTATTATCGGATTTATACTTCCGGATTTTAGTACAAAACAAATATTTATCAACCACTCATCTGGCAGTTCACAACTCGAGCTGATATTTATACGGTTCCAATGGCTAAAGTATTTGAAGAACATCACAAAGCTATGGAGTTTTTATTTCATTCAGAATTAAAAAGCTAAAATATATACATTGGGTAACTTATTATACTAAATTAATTTGAACAACTATGATAATTATGCCACCGAAACATTTGTATACCGGGTCTATCAAAACTGGTAAACCAAGACAACTGGTAGTTCCAGTTTCTCTCAATTACAAATGTCTGACGGTAGCGTAGCAACTCTATGGATAGCACTTACTTATAACTATGTTGGATTCATGTCAGACATAGGGTGCCTTTATAACGGGTGTTGGCGACGCCACGTAGAAGCTGCGCTAGCTTCGCGTAGCCGCTGCGTTACTCTCGCGTAGCCGCTGCGTTACTCTCGCGTAGAAATTATTGTTTGTATCGAAACTAACGTCGCTCTGTGGCGTGCGTAAACAGCGCCTTTACATATTTCTAAAATCGACCCCAAGAAATTAAACTTTCAACGGTCCTAGAGTTACAGAATTAACTGTACAGAAAACGGAGCTTACAATGATTTCGTAACCATTCATTACAACATACCCATAGCTCACAATCAGCGGAGTTAGGCTGGCTATGTTAGCTAAAGGGATAATTGCGTAACACACAGTAGCAATGGCTATCATTTTGACAGTTCAACAACATTCATTGCGTTATTTAAGTTATTGAGCAGAATTTTTTTTCGAACATACCTATTAAAGCAATGAATAAGCAATACCCTTCAAAATCACTTAAATTGTGATTGAAAGTTTGTTTCGCAATTTCGTAGGTCCCAACACACACAAAGGCCCAAATGGGAGTTTAATGAAGTTCACTTTACTTAAATGATAGCCCACAATCCCTAAATTCATTTCAACCACAAAACCAATAGCACATTATAACACTAACAGTAACGGTTACTGCTCAAACAGTTCACTTCGCTTGCATTACAAAAGGGTATTATTAGGCTGAATATTTAAGTCGAGAGTGAGATCGCCCCCACTGACCTCATTCGGAGGGTTGTCGACCGCGGCGGGTCGGCCTGCTCAGTATAATACCCCCTGTATGTATCCCATGGTGGGTTAGGCTGGTTGTAAATGAGAGATTTGATATGGGGATTTTGCGAAATAATGGAAGAAATACATTAATGTGTGTGCATATTTCGAGGCTGACCGACAAGTTGACTTATTGGTTGATTCGCACAAAACTCGATTCGCCCGTTTGAAGCGAGTAAATTCGTGCGAATCAAACAATAAACCGACGGATTTCGGACTAATAGGGAAGCCTCTAAAACTAGACGTGTACTCCTGAAATTGTGTACTAGAATCAATAGTTATACATAACTTCAGTACGTCGATTCTGTAAAATTCAAACAACAACTCGCATCTCACATACCTATTCCCTCTCATTTCGAATTTTGAATCGGGTTCGAGTGCGAAGTGAGCGTCGAATTGACGGGGGAATTACCTTACTGAATGCCACTTACGTCATCTCATTCGTTCTGTTAAAATCTCACGGTCAATTTAGTTCAACTCGCTGACACGCTCGCAGGGGTAGCGCTAGTGTATCAACAGAGTTTTTAGAATGCCAATCAAGAAACTCACAGCGGATTCAGATTCGAAGTTTAGAATGAGGTCTTACAGAATCACATCCCAGTAGGTAGGTAACTTTACCTACCTAATGGGGTGTGATTCTGGAAAGCGTGCTATTTTGAGGACTGGCTGCGACGGGTCACCTTTCTCCAGCCAAATATTGGGCCAAATTCGACTTTACAAACATTTTATAGGTACCTGCCTATTGTAACGACTGCCAAGGCTGTCAATGTTAGGAAAGTCATTCCAAAATGTTTGGGGTTTTTGGTAGTTCGCGACGAAAGTCATAATTTTAATTCATATAAAACCCTAGACGCCATCAAGGAACAGTCTAAAAACTGACTCAACAACTCTGCCTCGCAGACAAATGGTTCTGTGGTTATCCATTTAGCCATGAACCCAGGAATCTTCAGAGGTAAAATAACCCATAATACCATGTTAAAACTGTCAGTATTGCAAACAGCCTAACGGTGTTTATTTTCACTGGTTGTGCGACGACGCCAGACGTCCTGACCTACGCTGCCAAGTATTTCCATTTCCTTAATACGTTTCACATTAATACAGATACAGAACTGCTTATATTATCCCTGACTGGTGTTTTTGCTCGCTTTTAACTGTATACTTTGATATCATAATAGTAATGTAAAATATCGATAAGTACAAAAATTGATTTTGGATGGTTTAATATTTGTCAAAATATTTTAGCAAACGAAAGATTAATAACAGTTTTCCTGGTCGTCATTTCAAAGGATTTGTTCAGTAGGTACCTACTGATGATGCAATTTCCCGTTCGATATTTGAAAGTGACATAACAGAGGCATGCTTGACATTATTAGGTATTTGAAAATAAAGCATAGCTAATTATATACTTTTATAAAAATCGAAATATGTTACTATAACATAATCAGCCAGATGTACCCGCATATAATGTTATTCTTGGAAAATGCCTATTGTTACGGCCCGGAAATGCCGGAAAATGTAGGCAATGTTAGCTTTGCATTACATATGTACCTATCTATTAAATACTGCAACATTTCTTTTGAAGATGTTGAAGTAGCCATTATTTTCCTTACAGAAAAGTGTATTATTGCTTTTTATTAAACTTTTATTTGCCTTCATAGGCAACAAACGACTTTCTTTCTTTCATGTCATGAAAAAACGTTCAACAAACTGTCATTAGATAAATAATGAACTAGAACATAACAATACCACTTAATTTATTGCTTATTCACAAAGTAGGTAATAAACGGTGCGAGCTACTGTAAGTATACTCATTGATAATTCTAGATTTAAAACAGTTACTATCATTAATATTTGCATAAACAGCATTAAATTATGTTTATTTAGTGTCACGTTTATATCTTGGCTGGAACGTGAACGTCTCTGCTCTGCTCTCCTCATCTTAAAAAAAACAAAACGTCATTTTTCCCGCGCTCGGCTTCGAGGCGAGCGTCCCTCTACGCATGCCTCTCCCAGTATTGAATGGACGCGCTCTGATCACAGACGGCCGGCGTACCAGTATGGTAGACTTATCGATCCACGCTAAAGTGTAAAATTTAAATAAAATAAACATGTGCCAGTGATTTAAAGTATTTTATTAGGAAAACACAGTGCCTTCTGGAAGTGTTGTATAACGCATAACTTTGGTGAGTAAACTAGGTCACAATAATATTGATTACTCGACGAATTTAAATTGTGTACATTTGGTATGTTTTCGTCGTATTTTTTTGGTGTTTTCAATTTAGTGGGTTAATTTGTGTTCGGTGGAGGTTTCGGAGGTTCTTCTGTTATTGTTTACGGAAGGGTATCGGTATCGATTGTGTGCCTGTGCCTGGTACACAGGTTTACGGATTTTCGCGACTTTTTTGGCGACTCATAGGTGAAGATCATCAATCATGTACGTTTTGTGAAGCGGACTTTATTGAGTCAGACGAAGCCCGTGATTTATGAGCATCGGTAAATAAAAAGATAATTTACGATTAAAAAGAAATATCCTATCGGGTTTTTACTTTATATTTTTAAAATGTAAGTCGCAGAAGATAGAACTGCGACGTAATCTTCAGAATTTGCGTTTGACCTTTTCGATGCACGATTATCTACTTGCGTAAGTATTTTAATAACAAAACCAAGTGAATCAAAAACAAAGATAACAGAAACAAGAAAAACAAATAATCACAACTTATTATTTTTGTTTAAATAAATTAAATTATAACGACATATTTATTACTTTCCAATTAACTAACATCGTTCTGGATTGCATTAATTATTAAACCATTTAAGAAATTGTTAACACGTTTGTGTGACATTTGTTGACATCAAAAGGAAAACTTTACAAAATATAATACAGTCACTAAATAACTATAATTATCAGAATAATTAGAGGAAAATAATCAGGTTCTGGCTATATTATATTGAGTACTACTAAAATATATCACCTAATGTGATATTGATTATGTATCTATTTGCTTGGCATTTTATTTAATATTAAATTAAATAAACCTTTCTCATTATTATAAGTCCTAAGATACCTAAATTTCCATTTCCAATAAACTAGGACTGCATCTATCAAGATGACTTAAATATCATCAATTCAATAACAAATAACGTATACTCTCTCAAATATTGTTTGAAAAATACTTGAGATAACTGCTTAATAAAACCGAGTATGATGAAAATATTTTAAACTTGCTGCGCCCCGCGGTAACACCCGCGTGAGTCTCGATCCCGTGGCAATATCGGGATAAAAAGTATCCTATGTGTTCATTCAGGTTATAAACTATCTGTTTGCCAAATTTCATCCAAATCCATTCAGCCGTTTTTACGTGAAAGAGTAACAAACATCAATCCATCCATACTTACAAAATTTCGCTTTTATAATATTATAAGTTAGAAGTTAGATTGATTAGAAATATAACAAACCTACACATTCTAGAACACAAAATTCTCTTAATCTCTAATAATGTATTAAAAGTAACAGCCGCGGTAAAAGTCAAGTAACAAATATGTTATATTGCTAGGAACAATTGTTATTTGTTACTTTTAAATATCTGTAACGATAAATACGCCTCACCCCTACTATCTACAATATAATGAGCACATAAGTCGAAAACCACGTAGGTATTCGATTTACCTGATTATTATTTAAATTCAAACATTTATTCTCAGTTTATTGTGTATTGTAAGTAGGTTGATATCAAATGACATTTAATCTATTAGATTCTTTTAGAATCATTCCTACACAAATATCACAAAACACAACGTCGTTGTCTGTCCTTTAATGGGCTCATAACTCGAAAACCACTCATCCGATTAACATGATTATTTTCCAAATGCGTAGACATGTTTTCAGGCTAGGTTTAAGCATATAAGTGCATACAGGGGGAGGTTGGAGCTTAGCTACTAGCACCATAAAGCAAGCAAGGTACATCTCGCATAAACAAAACATACGTATGGCTAAAGATATGTATAGTGTCTGTCTATCACAGTTTCGCAGGGTGCAATACCCTCAATCGACTTTCGTGACTTGCGCAGAATGATAAACAACCTCATGGATGGATTTCTTTTATTTTTACTTCGGAGGGAGTTTTGAAAACTGGTTAATTATAGATTTAAAACATTAATATTTTATAGTCTCTACTTTGGCAGACCAGATAAAATAAAACAGGGAAAAGAATTTGTTTAAAATGCCTGAAAATAAATCCACGGCTAACCAATCTGACAATCTAACAATATTTGTAATGTATTTGTTTTTTTCAAAGTATTCTGCATTTTTTTTTTCTTAGTCAGTATTCTGTAAAGTGATGGCCTGAAACACATGTTTGAAGTAACCTAGATCAGGCGGGTCGCTACCTAACATTGTAACTCCGAACCATCATTACTGCACCTCTAATAAACATATTTCAGTTTATTTTTAGTCACTATTTGTTTGGGAAATGTTACAGTTGACTAAATGTACAGTTTTTGTAAACGTTTTATTCAATAAATATATAATTATATTATTAAACAGCACTTGTTGTGTAAATGTGACAATTATGTACTTTTAAGTTAAGACAAATATGTCGCATTGTCAGATAAATTAATTAGGGTCCTGGAAATGGTAAAAACGGCCTTAAATGCTAGAGATTTATACGTCTGGTCATGTCATTGTTCGCTAGTCGAAGATCAGAATCTCTTTTGTGAAATAGTTCATCCGTGGAGGAACCACCTACAAACATCTGCCGTCCATAAAAATGGCTGTATTCCTATTTGAAGGTACAATTGCAAGGCACAAAGGACGTTTAAACTTTATCTCTGCATGGCAGGCACACTATAATGACACTTAGGGCACATCGTAGGCTCTCTAAATGTGTGACCTGCGATGTAGGTTTCATTTCAGGAGACATTTCTGATTTGTCACTGGGATGGTAAGGCACCCGCTCATACCTCATGTTAAAGTACCTTTGTACGGGGTAACCTATATGAAGGAACTTTCACGTGAGTCGTCTGCTTGGACAGAGATGTATCAATACAGATGTAACTACACCCAGATTTCGCCAGATATGGTATATGTCCCATGTAATAGAATACTAGCCTATGGCCATGAACCAGGCACCAATCTAAACTCCAGGGTTACTGAAAAATCCCAGATAGAAAAACCCAATAAAGCAAATGAATGTATTACTTATTATCTCATTAAAACCAGTTCCGTCACTTACTCAAATATAAAAAATTCTGTTATCAACAAACTTGTTTTAATTGCGAAAGTGATTAACATTATCTCTAGTTGAGTTTATGGAGTTGGGAACTTCTTCGTGACGATTATCAATAATATTTTATTATAATATTTACCGTAGCTTACATATCTGTACTTAAATATTGAAGTCTCATTTCGTGTCTGTCTATGATCTAAGAAAGTCCTGCTCCGATTTCAAGAATTCTTTCACTGAGAGAAAGCTACACTATTTCCGAGTGCCACAGGATATGTTATACGATATAGTTGACTTCCACGCGGACAGAACTGCGGGCGGAGGCTAGTGAGTTATAATTGCACTAAAGTACCTACATGACTTTTCGAATTCATGTATTGTATAATATTATCACTTGCTTCAAAAACGATGAAGGAAAACATCGTGAGGAAACCGGCATGCCCGAGAGATATTTTTCGACGGTATGTGAAGCCAAGTCAGAGGCTCTCAAGCGGCCTTAAAACTCTGACACCAGGCTAGTCACTAATACCATTCATTAGAAAACCAGCGTCAGACAGTACCTGTCTGGCATTAATGCTGAAATGAACCTTTTTGGCGCAGCCGTGAGGCGCACACTATTGTTTTCAATTTTTTTAATTTTTTTAATTTTGTTATTTGTATTTTGTGTTTCACGAACTGTGTCCAAATAAACGTTATTCTTTCTTTTTTCTTTTAATACACGAAAAGAAGAAGAAGATTAAAGTACTGAGAGAATAATCTCTAGATAGTCTAACAAAATGTCAAACCCTCGACTACCTTGCTGGTCTGACGCGACCCAATATTAACCCTTTTGTCTTCACCCCAGTTGACCCGGGAGAGATCAAAAAGATTATCCTTTCCATTAAATCCAAAGCTGTGGGCTGCGATAAAATCAGCCGCCATATGATCGTAACAGCTCTTGATCAACTTCTTCCTGCAATCTCCCACATCATAAATTACTCCCTTTACTCTGGTGTTTTCCCTTCCCAGTGGCGTAAAGCCCTTGTCCGGCCCCTACCTAAGATACCTAACTCCACTCTTCCTAGTCACTTTCGCCCAATTTCCATCCTTCCCTTTCTGTCTAAGGTGCTCGAGGCCAGTGTCCATAAACAATTCTCCCGCTTTATTCACCACAACTCCCTCATCAGTCCCTTTCAATCTGGTTTCAGGCCCGGGCACAGCACCGTTTCAGCTCTCCTTAAAGTGACTGACGACATTAGGCGGGGAATGGAAGACACTAAAGTAACAGTCTTAGTGTTAATTGACTTCTCCAATGCTTTTAATACCGTCAGTCACGAAGTCCTTTTATCCATTCTTTCCTATCTTATGGTCTCTCCGGAGGTATTGGAATGGTTTTCTTCTTATCTTCGGGGGCGTCAGCAGTCTGTTCATGCTGGAGACTCGTCGTCGAGTTGGTGTGACCTTGCGGCTGGCGTCCCTCAAGGCGGTATATTATCTCCTCTTTTGTTCTCCATTTTTATTAATCTCATAACCACCGTGCTTTCAACTGCGTATCATCTTTATGCTGACGATTTGCAGCTTTACTGCCAGGCGAGCGTTGACAACATTTCCGATGCTGTCGAGGAGCTGAACCGGGATTTAGATACGGTTAAGAACTGGTCTGATCGATTTGGGGTGGCGGTTAACCCTACCAAGTGTCAAGCCATCATAGTAGGGAGCCCCTATAGCATTAGGAAGCTGAATGGCATAACTGTTCCGTCTGTAATATTCGATAACTCTGTCATTCCGTTTAGCTCGGATGTAAAGGATCTTGGTTTGCATGTCGACACTTGTCTTGACTGGCGAAAGCAGGTCACGACAGTTAGTAACAAAGTTACCGGAACGTTGCGGTCGCTCTATCGGTTGAAAAACCTTCTCCCATCACACATAAAGGCAATGCTTGTACAGTCCCTAATCTTTCCCATTATTGACTATGGTGATGTGTGTTACTATGACCTGAATGCAGATCTCCTTAATAAACTAGATTCCTTCTCAATAATTGCATTCGATTCGTTTTCAATCTTCGTAAGTATGACCATGTATCCTCGCATCGATTGCTTTTGAAATGGTTACCCATTCGTCAGCGCAGAGAGTTGAGGGCTTTGTCTATGTTGTTTTCTATACTCGACAAACCCACTTCTCCCTCTTACCTGACTTCCCATGTTCAATACTTATGCTCTGCCCATAGTAAAAATCTTCGTTCTACCAACAATCGTCTTCTACGATGTCCTTCTCACCGCTCTGGTTTCATTCACTCTTCTTTCTTCGTCCAGGCGGTCTTTCTTTGGAATGCGCTCCCCCTGGAAATCAGGACGGCCACCAGTCGCTTATCGTTTAAAGTCAGGGCACGTGAACATATTCATAAGATGTTGGCAGAATCATCAAGGCGCTAATTCGCTGGATTCGTTTTCTCCTCTATCTGTCGTTATTTCTCCTGGCTAAGTTTTTTTCTTTAGTTTATATTTATGTATGTATATGTGTATGTATTAATTAGTATTCATTTTTATTCAAGTTACATGTATTGTGTTATGTTGCACCTGCCATGTCTGTCTCTGCACCACCCTAAGGTTGGCTGGTAGAAAATGCCTCAGGCATTAAGTCCGCCTTTGTACAGTAGTTTTTTTACTTGTGCATAAAGTTTAATAAATAAATAAATAAATAATAAAGCCTCATTATTATTACTCAGACATTTCCATTAAAACGAATTGATTAGTTGTATATATACCACCAAGCGAATAAAACGAATTTATCTAAACAAATATTATAAACGTGAAAGTTTATAAGTATGGATGGATGGATGGATGGATGGATTTTTGTTACTCTTTTACGTAAAAACAGCTGAATGGATTTGGATGAAATTTGGCAAACGGATAGTTTATAACCTGGATTAACACCTAGGATACGACACGCTAAAATGGCTGAACGGATATACGTGAAATTTAGCACAAGGGAAGACCGTGACCTGGAATACGACATAGGTTACTTTTTATCCCGATATTCCCACGGGATCGAGACTTACGCGGGTGAAACCGCGGGGCGCAGCTAGTAATAAATAAAAAGAATTTATTAGTTGTACATATACCAAGGCAGCTCCGCAAAGGAAAAATACTGAGAACAACATAATGATTTGGTTTCCGTTCGATCCTGTTCCAGGTATGGACATGAACACGGGTACCCATCCCACGCACATAACAGGCTTGACCTAGTTCCTTTGTTTTAACAGAGGTTCCTAGAAAACAAATTGATTGATTTAATGCCAGAACGGAATATTCACTGTGTAGGGTGAGAATTTGAGTAGGGGCTGCCCGGCGACATCTGAAACTGTGTGAGCTTTCGGGTTTTGATTTATTTTGTAATTGTTTTTATTAAATTAATAAGCTTCGCGAATCTACGAATTTATTTAATTATATTTGAGTAGTAGGAGCTCATGGCTAAGTAATAACAGCCGCACGGGTCGATCCATCAGGTTAAGCTACGCTTGCCGGGGTTGGTCCGTGGATGGGTGACCGTTTTTACATACACAGACTCCCCCGTGCCTCGGAAAGCACGTTAAGCCGTTGGTCCCGGCTGTCATTTGTGGATCTTTGACAGTCGTTACGGGTCGTCAGAAGCTCGAAAGTCTGACAACCAGTCTTACCAAGGGGTATCGTATCACCCAGTTACTGGGTTGTGGAGGTCAGATAGGCAGTCGCTCCATGTAAAATACTGGTATTCAGCTTCATCCGGTTAGACTGGAAGCCGACCCCAACATAGTTGGGAAAAGGCTAGGCAGATGATTATGTTTTACTACTTTGACCTACTTTTTTCAACAAGTCTTGTAAATGTCGTGCTTATCACAACATATATAATACATTGACGTTGTTTAAAACATGTTTTGTAAACAATTTTAATAAGTTTTATACATTTTTGACATATTTTCAGTATGCAACTACTCGTTACAACTTGTTTTAAGTGTAAACAATAAACGAAAACAGTAGACACAACATGTTGAATATGTATATGTTTTATACTTTTTTTATTACGCTGTTCTTTTGAGGCCAACAAACTTCAAGATGCAAGGCAATCTGTGTAAAAGCCTTTAAAAGTAGAATCTTCTATCTATCTACCTGATAAACAATCTTTAGCGGCTCTGACGTCACTGAAATATGATCCTAGCCTTTCTGAGCTTCATATTTCCAGTTAATTTTACTCTGTTCTATTTTACATAAATAAATACGGTACCTATCTCGGGCACAGGACAACTTTCTTTTACATAATAATTATTACTTACAAAGTTAATTAGAAATTGCATCTGCATTTTTCATGAATAATTTATTTTATTAAAACTTTGTGTCTACTTCAGTGCAGTCAAGTCAAAGCGTTATGAGTTATTTTTAATTAATTACAGTCTTTTGTATATTTAGTTAGGAATATTTTTTGTGCTTTAGAGTAGTAGAGTATAAAAAAATAGTAGTATTCACTCATAAACGTAAAAGCCTGCGTAGCCTTACAAGTGACATATCGCCTACGAAGCGCTACGAAGGCTACGCGGCCTACGATCCCAGGGTCTACGCGCTACGAAATATTGCTACAATCACAAAAATATATTTCTTGAAGGATACTAATAAATTCATTGGTCTTATTGAACTGAATTATTAACTGTGACTTATTCAGTAACGTATTCTTAATTTATTAACGAATCTAATAATATGGGTTCGTTAATAATTAATAAAACAACCTATTACGTAGTAAAAGAAAAAGTTATGTAAGAAAAAAGATTGTTACGCTACAACAGTCTAACCTAACCTACTGACCTGAACGGCGTCCAAGTTATAATATAACCATAATATCATTTTGGTAACGTTGGGAGGAGCTCGTGGCTAAGTAATAACAGCCGCTCGGGTCGATCCATCAGGTTAAGCTACGCTTGCCGGGGTTGGTCCGTGGATGGGTGACCATTTTCACATATCGAGACTCCTCCGTACCTCGGAAAGCACGTTAAGCCGTTGGTCCCGGCTGTCATTTGTGGATCTTTGACAGTCGTTACGAGTCGTCAGAAGCACGAAAGTCTGACAACCCGTCTAACCAAAGGGTATCGTATTACCCAGTTACTGGGTTGTGGAGGTCAGATAGGCAGTCGCTCCATGTAAAATACTGGTATTCAACTGCATCTGGTTAGACTGGAAGCCGACCCCAACATAGTTGGGAAAAGGCTAGGCAGATGATGATGAATATCGTTTTGGTAACAGTATAATGTAGGTACCTGCTCTGTCAGAAATTCATATATTTTTAGAAGCACAATTTGTATTTTTTGCAAGCATCGGCTTCAGTAAACTTTCAGTCCCGAGAGAAATCGTTTCATCGTCCTTTTGAATGAATTATTAATTATGTGTCCCATAATGTTTTCAAAATGTTGTTTCCTGCTTTTTCCCCCCTGGGTTCACATCCAACTGGTCCCGGGTCCGATTTATTAATGTCGCGTTCCGTAGCTGTCTGTTTGAACTTTCATCTTGTTTGGGTTTCTATATCTTACCAAGCGTTATTGGTAATTCCACTCGTTAATGGTTTAATTTTCAGTCCATATTTAGTGACAGATAATGACGAAATAAATGATAATAATATAACGGTATCTACCGACCGTTATCGTTACATGTTTTTTTGATAGCCAGCTTTCGAATTACTCACAAAGTCAATAGAATAAGTTTAAAAAATATGTCATGCTGCGTGTGAGTTTGTTAAGTGTTCGTTAACCTTGATTTCAATACTTGTTTCGTTCCATTAAGCCGTGGCCTGTTACACTTTCTCTACAGGGTAATTGGCGGCACGAGTATAATGAAGGTACATATATTATATAGGTTTGTTAGAAATTCGAGACAGGGGGTTGGTACTCGTACCACAAGTTGGTACAATATCCATACTAACTGAATGGGAAAATAGCTGTCTGTCTAGTACCTATGAGCGAAAGATTGGGTTAATCTAACTCTAATCTAACGCCCTGCAATAGCATTAAAATATATGCCAATGTAAAGATCTCTTCAAAGAGAATATATCTTAATATGACGACTTCCCTCGATTGTCATTCAGTGAGAACAGAGCTCTAAATGCTCTATTAAGTATTATTAAAATTCTGGTATAAATTAATCAACCTTTACCAAAAAATAATCAAAATCACAATAAGTCGAATACCATGACAGAATATTGTATCCTATCCTATACTATTAAGGGCTGATTCAATCAAAGCCAGCCATCTCGGAGAATAAATTGACGTCTGACAGTTTTTGTATAGAAAATCTGTCAAAAATATATTATTTATTCGCTGGATTAGTCATAAACAAGGCATAAAAGTTTGATCGAATTCGCCCTAAAACCTAATAAATAAACATTATTTGTATGTGTATTTGTAATCACGTTCTCTAAAACGGCTCTAATGAATTCGATGAAAGTTGAAATATAGGGGTTACGGGGGCGAAAATTCGATCTAACTAGGTCTTATATCTGGGAAAATTCGTTCCCTCTATTTTCACCCGAGCAGACCTCAGTCGCCCATGTACATTATAAAAGTTGATCAATACCCCTTTTAAAATAAAAATATTATGAAACTTACGAGTATGTTTGCCCGTTTCCACCCCACATAGATAAATGACAAATCTGCATCTTTTACTAAAGTAGATGTCATCTGACTCATAGAGGCAATTTATTTTCTCTTGTAAGTGAGGGGTAGGTACACTCAAGAATGGCTAAGCACATTTGATTTAAGGGTGGTAGGTATTTGTAGAACAAAATAACCGACCCGAAGCAATTACGAGATACACAATATACATATTTGACTTCATTCAGCTCGTGGCGATCGTATCTACTCTTGTTGTATGATGTTCGGGTCGGCTTACATATGATAAAACAAAGTCCTCCGCCGCGTCTGTCTGTCGTCCTGTTCGCTAAACTCAAAAACTACTGCACCGATTTTCATGCTGTTTTCACCAATGGATAGAGTGGTTCTCGAGGAAGGTTATATATACTATATAATAACCGACATCCACGCGGGAGAAGCCGCGGACATCAGCTAGTGATAGATAAATAATAAAATAAAATATTATTAGGTTAGGTTATATAAGTGGCTACAGCTAACTTGTCAAATTTAATTCAAGAAAACTATTTCCATTTTATAAATCGGTAAGTAAGTGCCCGCGGTTTTTTTACAACTTGACTCATCGAGATTTTTTTATTATTTGCTGTTTAAGTAAGTTTTTTAGTTTTAAGTATTTTTATTATTAATTTATTACACACACCAGACTTCTGGAATAAATTCTCTAAATAATGGTGAAAACCGCATCAATATCCGGTGCGTAGTTTAGAATAACAACGCGGTGATACAGACCATCTTCTATATCAGTTCCCATGCCCTCTATGATTGATAGTAATTACCGAGCACATTTGAGATTATTATCTTAACTGTGGTTAATAGACTTATTTGTTTGGTAATTAAAGTTATTGTTTGTTATGAGCCGATTGCTCATCGTCAATTGCGTATGTCATCTATAATCTTTTAGTCCACCTTATAAGCCCTAGGCTAGGAAGTGGCATGTTTTAATGGCTTACAAAATTAGTACACAAACACATACATACATAAGCTTACGCCTTTTTGCCATGGGGGTACCTACGCAGAAATTACAGAACGGCACCTGCTATGATTCTAAAATACTCCTTTTGCTTCGTTTACGTTCATTCATACATCTGAGACCCTAGACAAAGTGACATTCAGCGATAACGATGATGGAAAAATGTATAGGACTGACATATGCTATCGAAAAGCTTATGTCAACCCCGTTGAAAGTCGTTGTAGAAATACGAAACGCTTTCGAAGCGACTGTCACTTGTCTAGGCCCTCTGCGCCCTAATTGCAATTGAGAATTCGAATCGACTCCAAACAAATGTCTGATACATCATCTGTCTAGCCTTTTCCCAACTATGTTGGGGTCGGCTTCCAGTCTAACCGGATGCAGCTGAATACCAGTATTTTACATGGAGCGACTGCCTATCTGACCTCCACAACCCAGTAACTGGGTAATACGATACCCCTTGGTTAGACTGGTCGTCAGACTTTCGTGCTTCTGACGACTCGTAACGACTGTCAAAGATCCACAAATGACAGCCGACCAATGGCTTAACGTGCTTTCCGAGGCACGGAGGAATCTCGATATGTGAAAATGGTCACCCATCCACGGACCAACCCCGGCAAGCGTACCTTACCTTATTGATCGACCCGAGCGGCTGTTATTACTTAGCCACGAGCTCCTAACAAATGTCTGATACATTGCTTTAAAAGTTCGAAAAAAAATCTGCTCAACAACGTAAATAACGCAATGATGTTGAGCTTTCAAAATGTAACAAATTAGTCATAATCGGTTACGAAAATAAGTTACGTGATTAGGTAGCCGGTCATCCACCCACGCCGGTTGCGAGAGCTTTCTGAAGAACATCACCAATACGGAAACGCCGGAAGGGGACGCTCTAGAAGGATATAGGGCATCCCCCTCCCGCTGTTTCCCCTCTCATCTGCCTTGTGTTGCCTTTCACTCATCCTCTCAACTGAGCAAATCATCTAAGCATACTCTTTTCAAAGAGATTTAAAGAGTATACATACCTACACAGCATGCTATTACATAGTTATTTACAGGGAAAAATCAAGACAATACTTAATGACTGAACTACGACTTTAAGACCCATGTGTTTTTATAACAAAATAAACCGAAACGGTGTTCAATGTTTAAAACCTTTTACTTAGGAAAACAGTATAAAGCTTCTGAATAATAACACCTGACAGAATCTATACTAATATTATAAATTCGAAAGTAACTCTGTCTGTCTGTCTGTCTGTATGTTACCTTTTCACGCCTAAACCACTGAACGGATTTCGATAAAATTTGGAAAGGAGATAGATGGCATCCTGGGGAAGGACATAAGCTACTTTTTATCGACAAACCACGCGGGTGAAGCCGCGGGCGGAAGCTAGTTTAATATATTTTCTAACTCAAAATCTACCTACAACTACGAAAACATGGCCTCACTAAAATAGAGACCTTCGTTCTGTAAGGTCAGCACAAAACTTCAATTGGAATTCTTATTCCAGCAACACGAGAACAGTTCACAATACGATCGCTGCCGTGCCAAAGTCGCCAACACACGACAATTTAAACAAGGCGATTGGATTTTCATTGATTTTCAAGTACCTATGTATGTTAGTAAATGAGTGTTAATTTCTAATTTTGTAGCGCTGACTATGAAGCTAGAAATATTTTTATCGCGCCATTCGGAGTTGTGGCTTCCTAGGTATATGATTTTTGCGCACCACGGCCACGTCACGTATATCCTTTATGATTTTAGCCGCCTCTTAATGACTTGCATGCAGGGGGCCAAGTTTTTGACAGATATGCCATACAAAATCTGTCAAAAACTCATCATTGTGAGACCACTGACACGTTTGTAAATTAGTAGACTTGGCCCTCAGGACTTCTTCACTAGATAATAAATGCTTCCAATGGTTATTCTAAATTATGGAATAGGTAATGGTGGTAATTTGTCGTCAATGTCAGATTGTGATGGCCATGATTGGCAAATGGACTGATTACCCTAGTTTGGTAGACGGAGGTTCCTTCCCTTCATTCTATTCTGTTCACGAAATCCACAGACAGGTGGTCAATTAATTTCTAGGTTAGGGGTCGAGACCTCATTGATGTAACGTGTAATGAAGTTTGGAAATAAAATACTACTATTACTATTTACTATTTTCCAGGTAACCACATTAGTTTTCCTCAAGAAAAACTTATTAAGATTCCCTTTTTATAAAGCTCATCACCAATATCATCAGCCTATAGCAGTCCACTGCTGGACATAGGCCTCTCCAATCGCACGCCATTCAGCTCGATTCTCAGCAACTCTCATCCAGCTGCTATCAGTCACCCAGCGAAGATCGTCACTCCACCTAGCCTGAGGTCCTACCTTACGTTTGCCGATTCGCGGTCTCCACTGATGAACATCTCATCTACCCCAACGCTCATCGGTTCTACAGCTAATAAACGGTTACGGTACGGTTTATAAAGCTTATAAAAATAATATCATGCAACCCTAAGCAAAATTCCTTTCACTATTTTCAATATCACGTAAACACTTAATCAAATTAATGAAAAAATGCTATTACCCTATGTCAACAAACTCCACGCATACCTAGGCACACACGTTGCTAACACAGCCATAAAACAGCACACGAATACCGCCACTACATAGCAGGAAAGAAAGGCGAATTTCGCATAGGTACTCGTATATTAGGACAAAAATAGTTAGTTTCTCCAAA
Organism: Lithophane socia; assembly: GCA_947522985.1. Lineage (NCBI taxonomy): Eukaryota > Metazoa > Arthropoda > Insecta > Lepidoptera > Noctuidae > Lithophane > Lithophane socia. Next base: position 7,226,874 of record OX383271.1, on the reverse strand, counting down.
ATAGTTAATTGGATGATGTCGGCACGTAGGTAGTGTAGGTACATGGCTATTTTCGGAGTTAGCTCATAAATTATGTATTGCAACCACTGTATGGCGTGGCCACTGACGTAATTCGTGTGGAACTCATAAAAAAGTTAAAATTATTAGGAATTTCATTGAACTGTAAGTGTAAAATGTTTCAGTTAAAAATGTAAACATAAAAACGCAAGTAAATACTGTACTTCGGGGTTAGTTATAGAGGCATACGTAGATCTAGTACCTTTGGTTCGGGAGTGATGCTCATCATATCTACCGTAGATTTTTCACAACTAGGTTGGGGTGTCAGAGGAAGCTGTGCTGCTGGGAAGTTTGTTGCGCCACTTCTTCTTCCCAGCTAAAGCACTAAGAAGTGGAGAAGGGCGGGCGTTTTGGGGGACTGTCTAGAATTCTAGATGTTCAAAAACTGCTGATTGTCACCCTACTTTGAATAAATGACTTTTGATTTTGTGCGGTCGTTTGTATTACAAAATATCGCTAAAGACTACTGTAACCTATAATAAATATCAATAACATACTTTCTCATAACTACATTTAAATATTTTCAATTTAACTTCGTAGGCATACCTCAATATCCCAGGACATTATGGAAACGTTCCAGCTTTCGCGGCACATAACGTGAGTTTTGACCTTTACCTGAAGCCTTGCAAGTCCTAAGGCTGCACCCGGTAATTACCGTGTGATGTAACAGCGTAGGGCACGTATTATGAAGCGAATGGGTTTGAAACCTAGCGTAATTCGTGCGTTGAGAAACAGTAATGAAATGCACAGACATTTTCTATGTTTTTTTAGAAAAGTTACCCGGTTTGTATTGTGTATGATTGGTAAATTCATGACAACAGAATTACCGATCACTTAATCAGGAACTTTCAATCACAATTCGATGGATTTTCAAGGAAATTGCTTCATAAACAATTTGTCTGTTTGACAAGGTAAATAACAATTGCCATTGAAGTGTGTTACGTACCCCACGACAAGCGTAAACCATTAAGAATTGACAGGAGAAATTAATTTAATTCAGACTCTTCCAGAAACCTAATGTAATTTGGACTGTACCACGGTATAATATAGTAACAGTATTATGTATCGGCAGTGACCTTAAAATAATTACCTACGGCCGCTTGGTAGACAAACCGCTTCCGCGTCCATGCGTAACTGCCGCGCACTCGAGACTTGCGTACTGATATACAATACACTGTAATTCCTAAGTACGTCGTTTTGACCGTTGTCCATGAAGACATAATACTGTTACTCATCTATACTGTGACTACATTTCAATTAGTTACCTTATTTTCTTTTTATAAGATTAAGCTATAAAGAAGCATGGCCATGACCGTTACCTGACGCCACGGAATTCTTAAGGTTGCCATAATCCACTCTCCTGCTACGATTAATCTTAATAATGACCTTGTTACCCACTTAGACGAGTTTATACAGTGCTTTGCAAAATTATTGTAGCGAAATTGGTTCTTTTAAAAGTGTTTTTAGTTTGAAGACGTTGCTCAACAAGACTCTCGATTCAAATCTGAATTCCCTCAGATTGATGCAGCAAAACTAGTTGTTTACGTAGATTCCTGATTGTAAAACGATCCTGTACATTAACTTACATAATAATTTGTTTGTACATTTTTATTCTTAACTAGCTTCTGTCCGCGACTTCGTCTGCGTGAAATTTGTTGTTTCGACATAATACATTTTAGCTTCCCATTAGTGTAAGAATTTTCCGAATCGGATCAGTCGTTCCGAAGATTACACTCTACATACAAACTCACAAAACCTCTTTATAATATTACTATCTGATGCCCGCGGCTTCGCCCGCGTGGATCTTCCTCGAGAACCACTATATCCATTGGTGAAAACAGCATGAAAATCGGTGCAGTAGTTTTTGAGTTTATCGCGAACAGGACGACAGACACAGCGACTGAGTACTTTGTTTTATAATATGTAAGGATAATTAGATATTATGTATATAAGCATAGAATAGATACCTTTATCATTTCCTAGTTACTTACTTAATCAATCGACAAAATAATATTCACTCCAATAATTCAGCCGTAACTCAGCGTAACCGTTAACTGACACTGAAACAAACAAATGAAAACTAAACAAACATCGAAAATTACTCTATTTGGTCACGGTTATCAGTCATAATCAAACATACAGCAACACAGTGACATTGAAATATAAAAATATGTAACGAGAGTGTTCATGAATGTTACGTTTAAAAGTATTTGACCTGAATATGCGATGTAAAAAGTTTTTATTATCAATGCTGGTGTAAACATAGCTGGCTGGATATAATAAAATGGCAGAGGTTTTTTGTTCTTAATATAAATACCTGGATCACAAGGTCTTGACCTGTAGTTAGATTTCTGTATTGGTAAAAGAACGCTGGCGTCTGTGAAGGTAAGTATCCGGCTGCCAACCGTGTCAGCACTATTTTAGAAAACGGTATTTGGACTGGTCTGGGTCCAGCTGCGGAGTTATAGATTACCTAACAGAAACGGCTGGATATAGACTTTTGCCTAGTTTTATTTTAAATGACGACATTTAAAAATTAATTAATACTTAGCTTAGTTACTTCCTTACCTACTGATCATGTGTGATTTCCCTGCGGAAAGTTGGAAAGAAAGACAATATTATAAATTATTCGAGACTTGTGTCTATACATTTTAGTAAATAAAAAGATGAAGTAAGTAGATAAATAATTCATTGATGTTGGCATTGACTATGGGAAATCTCGCAAACAGAATTGCTGGGAAAATTCCGCAAAAGGTATTTTACCTGAATGACTTTTTCTTAATACAAAAGAAGAAAAAGAAATGCCAACATCTGAGACAGATCACCCCATTACGGTTACTTTCATTCACTCAGTCATTCATTCCATTTACTTCATTCCTTCAAGAATATACTCGTATTTATTTTTTATTCAGTGTTCGGCTGTACATTTATATTATAAACAGTATGTATTTTGTGATTTCCTGTTGAATCGTTGAGATCTCAATTTATCCGCCCTGTTGGTCTGTGTGGAAGCTGGATACGTTAGTACTTATATTGTTTACAACAGATGTTTGTATCCGACAGAACTACAATAAAAATAAAATTCGTTTAATTCAGACTATTTAAATTGCCATATTTTGTTAGTACATTATATTATCAATGCGAAAGTGAGTTTGTTTGTTTGTAACGCTTTCACGCTAAGTTGGCTGAACGGATTTAGATTAAATTTGGCACAGGGATAGACCATGACCTGGAATAGGATAGGATACTTTTATCTCGATATTCCTACGGGATCGAGACTGACGCGGGTGAAACCGCGGGGCGCAGTTAGTATGAAATAAAATGAAATGAAATTATTTATTCTGTAAATAGGATATCGGATTCACGTTTAGGTTCACGTCATATTCAGTAGATAGGTACTGAATCATCAATCAATCTGCACTGGAAGCCGCTAGCCTTGCCTAGCCTAGGAAAAGGCTAGCCTTTTCCCAACTATGTTGGGGTCGGCTTCCAGTCTAACGGGATGCAGCTGAATACCAGTATTTTACATGGAGCGACTGCTGACCTGTCCTCCACAATCTGACCTCCACAACCCAGTAACTGGGTAATATGATACCCCTTGGTAAGACTGGTTGTTAGACTTTCGTACTTCTGACGACTCGTAACGACTGTCAAAGATCCACAAATGGCAGCCGGGACCAACGGCTTAACGTGCTTTCCGAGGCACAGAGGAGTCTCGATATGTGAAAATGGTCACCCATCCACGGACCAACCCCGGCAAGCGTAGCTTAACCTGATGGATCGACCCGAGCGGCTGTTATTACTTAGCCACGAGCTCCCCAACTACTAGATACTGAATCATATTATAATTAATTCAAGAAAAATATAAAATTAACTAAGTTACTTAATCCAACGTAACGTTTTCAGGATCAATTAAACAATAATCATTAAAAAGAAATCCGTCACCTTTTCCAGAAAAAGAATTTACTTACAAAGCCAAACACACATACATCATTAACAAATCTAGTTTTCTATCAAATCCATTTCAAATCTTGGAAGTTTTCTGACTAAAGCAATGTACCTATTACACTTATCATCCGGGACAAGTCGACTCGATTAAGTGAAGTAGGCTAATGGAGGCTGGGCGATAAGCCAGCAAGCTGTCACTAGGACATTAATGCTGTATTTAAAACTTATTTTTTCCTAGAAAAAATAGGGAAGAAAGGAATCTTAATCGTAGAAAAATATAGTAAAATAAATTAAAATCTGTCCTATAAAAACTTAAGCACATTTGACATCCACCAACCCGAACCGAGCCCGTGTGGTGGATTACGGTCCGTTTTCTCTCACAGAGAGCCTAACTGGGTCCCAACACTGGGAATATTATAGGCTATTATATTATAATTGCCCTACAAGTGAGGGGTTCGTGCCTAAGCTTGTGTTGCCGTTTTCGCCAGTTATTCTCATTTTTGTAAACCGTAGGCAATTTCTTTCATATCTTCGTCGTCGTGCACGGATATGCATCATAATATTATTAAAAATAGATAGGTATTACAACTGTAAATCTGTTTACACAACGTGATAAAAATAAGAATACCACTCGAAAACGTCATCAGATTTTTTTTTTTCGTGATTCTTGATCGTTTTGCACGCAAAAATATTTTATAAATAAAAATGACAAAACGCATGTACAGCACAGTGTTTATTTAACCTTGACTTTGTTGAATTTTGACAAATAACTGTTGTAATGAAGAAAAAAAACAACCAGCTCCCAAAAAAAATCACTAAAAAATTGAAAAATAATTTTAATTTTGGAAGTCGGTTTGTTTTAGTTGTCGTAGGTACCTACTTCACACAAATTCTTATACCACTACTTATGCTATGTAAACAACAGTGCCAGGAAGTTTTATAACATTCATCAATACACCAAGTGGATTAAATACATAATTATTCAAGCTAACTCAAAAACTACCAAAGCAAACATCACAGCGCGAGCTTCCTCAACCAAATGAAAAAATAATTTTCTAAATCGTTCCACAATTGTTGAAACTACGATGAAAATACATGCAAATAGGTAAATACGTTATCTAAAACCCATTTTCAGTAACAAATTCAATTCCGAACAGTTCCAATGCGCAAAAACCATTCCCGAAACATTCCCGGCTCCATCGGGCCTTGCCTTGAACAAACCAATAAATAAAAACATCTCAATATGCAAAGGTCAACCGATTCGTCTGCAGCCGGTCAATATATTACGATGTACGATGTAAAACATACATGTTCCGTGTTCCGATAGTAAACATGAGCTTTTTATACCCAAACTGCGTAGTAAAATGATTCATAATGTGAGGATAAACTTCAGTGTTTGAGTATTTCTTTGTTTCAAAGTGCTTTCGGTTCAAGGGAATTTAAAGTTTCAAGTGCAAGTAATACAGACAGTGTGTGGAAATTACTTGAAGCAAATTATTACAAGTTTATGGAAAAAGGTAGAACCTAGAACTTGTGGCTAAATGATAACATCCGTACGGGTTGATCTTGAAGGTTAAGCATCTCTTGCCGAGGTCGATCTGTGGATGGGTTCAACCATCAATTACATACCAAGACCCCTCCGTCACTCGGAAAGCACGTTAAGCCATTGGTCCCGGCTGTCATTCATAGATCTTTTACACTCGGGTAGTAAGAAGCCTAAAAGTATGACCACCAGTCTTACCAAGGGGTATCGTGTTACCCAGTAACTGGGTTGTGGAGGCTAGATAAGCAGTCGCTTCATATTAAAACACTGGTGTACAGCTGCATCCGGTTAGACTAGAAGCTGACCCCAACAAGGCCAGGCAGATGATGATGATGGAAACTTTAGGGGGATTTATTCTGGAAACTCACCGAGTTCTGATCATTTCAAAAGCAGGGGAGGACAGTCTACATGAAATGGACTCTTTAACTTTTGTTTTTGGAAACTTATAGGTATTTCTTAGTCCAAACTTTTAGCTTGGATAGACTTCATAGACTTCATATCATGATCTTACACCAATCAATTTAAAAAGTCAATTGCGAAATCCTTTCGTATATAATAAAATTGGGTGGATCGATAAAGTATACAGTCTCGTCTGCAATTTACCTAACCTAACCTAACTTACAAATAAATTAGTAGTTTAAATCTCTTAGTAGTTTTAGAACTCCTTCTTGAGTTTGAATTGTGGGTGCGTCGACAAAGGAAAATTAATCCTATCTTAGAATTAATTTTGAACAAATAGTCTGTAGGCCGAAACTGTAGGTTAGATAGAGATACCTAAAACATTTTTCAATTATGTTACCCCAAGTTCCATTTTGGGCGCGAGCCTATCAATCAGGAACAAATCCAGAATCCGGGCTACTACTGAGAAATTCCAGATAGAAAAACCCAATATCACTTAGTTTAGCCCGACCCGGGACACGGGCCCTGGACCTCAAGCTCAGCAGTAGCGCTTGAGACCACTCGACCAACGAGGCAGTCAGTCGTTTGGAGATTTCCTTACAGAGGCCATGAGCACTCGGACCCTTCGGCCCAAGGGTTTCAATCCCAAACGGCTCGAAAACATAATTACCGCAAATAAGGTTAATGGTGTTCTTGACTGTCATGTCATGAACTTGTTACCATTAACCGGTTTATGTTAGTACCAGAAATAAGTACTATTGAAAGTCTAGTTTGAATAAAATAGGTAAACTTTGAAGAGTTAGTAGATATGTAGCTATTGTCAAAAGTGATATAAAACACAAATCAAACACTCGAGAAACTTATTTTTACAATACTTCAGCAATTTATAGCGTTTTTGAAACGGCTAAATAAAAACTGTGTTTAAATTTAAATAAAAAAACAATGATTTCGACATTCATAATTTACATGAAGAATTATTTTATTGCTTTTGTTGTTCAGATCTAAAACATCGCATTTTAAGCATTAGGAAAAACCCAAATTATATTCAAAAATATTTTATTAAAATAAACAAATTCAATCGCCGTGTTTTTGCAATTTAAAATATCTTAAAACTTTTCCATCTCAATCGAGTAACTTTTGTTGCTAGGGTCTGCACAGAGATCTATCTATCTACATATACATACATGTACCAATACATATATATAAAAATCAATTGCCGTGGGATAGTGTCGCAAAAACTCGAAAATAGCTCGACCGATTTGATTTTTTGTTTCTTTCTCCGACAAACTGATGGGTGGGTACGAAGTTCACTGGGCCATCTATCATGCTGTTGTTCACAAATGGGCGTGTGTGTAACATACATTACATTTAGGTGTTTAAAACGTCATCTTCTATTATCTGTATTCTATGTATCATGAAAAGTTAACTACCTAAAACAAAGTTAAAAAGTTCTACTTTAACCATTTGCATTCTAAATTATTGTTTACAAATATTATGAACCTACTTAAAATTCCATTCAACAGTTAAGTCGCATTTGTTCAAAGATTTGCATCGACATCTCTCTATACATAAATTTTGCATGCATACACGCATCGTAACACGCGATATTCAAACTTGCACACGTGCAAGAACATGAACACGCAAACCAGAGCCAGTTCAAGTCGCAATCGGAAAGTCACGTCAACTCGGTCAGGACATGAAAAGTCGTAATAAATACAAATCACGTAAGATTCAACGAAAAAGAATCACGAAAGGATTATAAAAACGTCGTTTAGAGGTAATCGTGAATCGTACATTCGCCAAATTTTATGCGCATCTTTATTTAAACGTTGATTCGGCACAATTGGATCGATTGGTCGGGCACGCCACCGCGATAAATTACTTTTTGCCCGAGTTTTCGAAGAAAGCGGTGCATGGTTTGCAAGCAGTCACTCGTGTGAGCACGCGGCCGCCGCTCGTCTAGCGCCCCCTGATACCTATTCAATCGGATCACGATACGACATCGCGCTCGTAAAACTGGCAGGTGTCCCTAAGGAGGCTCGCGATATCCCCTTGCGGGCCAAGAGTGTCTGTCTGACGGAGAGGCCGCGCTCCAAATATGCTCGCGCCGTCCGTAGCGCCGATCTTAATAACCGCACACGCTACGCCGACAAACAGTTTTTCCAACGGCCAGCGTCCACCAACGATACCAAACGCCGGCAAAATAATGTTATTGTTAAACAACAAAACAGAAAAGTAGCTGAAAAAGTTCCTTTCGCGGTTTCCGTACAAAATTTATCAATTCCTATGAAGTACGCGGACGAACCGAAACCCAGGCATTCAACCTCCAAACCTCCTCAGAACGTATACAGTCGGCGGATCGATGTTAACAAGACTAAACATTGTAATCCTCCTAAACAGGTCGGCGACAACAAGAGGCTGTGTGACACTGCGGGCTGCGGGAAAGAGACGGAGAACAAGCTGTTGGTGCAGATCAGCGAAGCCGAACAAGTGACGGACTTTGAAAGGATTCTTAATTCTAATGCAATACTGTGCGAGCGAGTGCGCAGCCACGTGTGGCATGGATGTGTCGGACCGCAGAAGCGATCAGCGTCTGTGTTGCCGAGGCCAAAATCTGCCTACTCCCTCTACGCCGTAAGTCAGACCTACCATTACCTGTTTGGTCAGCACGAGGAATCCTTAGAACCTCTCATCGAACAGTATCGTCAATCGAAAGCAGAAAAAAGTAAACCCCAACCCAGCATCCTAGAGAAGAACTGGTTTCAGAACCTTCAGCACTTATCCGAATACTACGAAGACGACCAAGAGTTGCGAGACGAAGTTGAAATTATCACAGACCGTTTAGTTGCTGACGAAGTTAAAACTGTAGAAGATCAACATCAGGCAAGCAGCAGAAGGAACAAGAATTTCAACGTTAACTTGTCAGATTTGATTAGTTTGAATGTAAACGGGGAGCGCTTGTCTCCGAGCCGCGAGGACCACGGGCCCTCGCCCGACGTAGAAAAGACAGTAGTAGAAAACGAGGAGGAATGGCTCGCACCGAGTATGAGCGCAAACTCCGATGACCGCGACTCTCAGAACGACAGCAACGTGGACTGTTTGGCACAAAACTTGGATTCTGTGAAAATAGACAGTGATGCAAAAGTACCTACGATAACATTCAGTAACTGTTGCGACGGGTACGCCAGGAGCGACCTGCCGAACAATAAGGACGTCGACATTCATTTGGCCGTGCCCGCTATTGATAGCATTGATGAGACTCGCCCTCCGATGATGTGATTAGGTTTTGTATATTCAACAATCACACAAAAAGTAATCAACCACAATGATTGCTTTAGAAACTGAACAATCCCCCCTCCCGAGCGAGGAGCGGATGCCGAAACCGGAGGCTACAACATCCCACCCACAGAGAACATTAACACGGTCGAGTGCTGTGAGCCAAAAATCTGTCGAAATAATGGTCAATCCGGAGGGCTCTAACAATCCTCTACACAGATCGAAACTAGCTCCAACTAGGTCCACCTCAGAGACACAGTCCTCTGGGAAGAAGATGCTAAACTTGAGAAAAACCAAAAACTCGTCAATAGAATCGACAATGAGTTTGCCTAACCAAAAGTCTTTGGAGAAGAAACACGGTAGCCTGAGGCATCAGAAAGCCGTTGTGGTGCAGGCCCATTCCGACATAACTTTAAGCACTCAGCCTTCGATGTCGGACGACAGGAAGGCGCTGAGAGAAGCGTTGTACCAGGGTATCTTTCACAGGCACAGGCGGACGATCTTCGCGGTAGGCTCCTTCCTAAGGATGCTGAGGAGCAAAACGTCCAATTATGATTCAATAAGGTCGGACTCCGACGAGATATAGCACCCGTAGATCGTCTAAGTGTATTTTTAGTAAAAAATGGTGCCACAGACTGATTGTGCTTTTTAAGGAGAGAAAATAAAATGTTATTAGTTTGTAAGAACAGTTTGTTTGTATTAAAATGTTCCTAATTAGTTGTGACTGAGTTTTTGTTGACCCCGCTTTGAGAAGCAGTAGTATACGTATATGGTTGTTATTGCGCGTTCACGCGGTTGACCAGAGGACTGACATTGGTATCATTATGTAATACATATTTCAGTTGAATATTTTGTTTGAGTCTCGTTACTGTCGACACGGTGGTATTGATTTCAATATCGGTTAACATTTCTGCTTTTGTTTCACAGTTATTCACCTGTTAAACACACAGACACACTACACTGTCAACACTAATAATGGGGTGAATAGAGTTAATTGACCATTCTCACATGTTGTTATCAATATTATGATATCAACAACTGAAATTATTTATAAGTAACTAGCGTTTGCCCACGGCTTCGCCCGCTTGGATGTCGGATGTCGTCCCTCGGGAACATAGTACCGGGATACTTAAGAAATACTCGGTTTCCTATGCAAAATTTCATCCCCTATATCACTCCATATATAGGACTATTTTTTAAACCAAAAGTAGCTTTTGTCTTTCACCAGGATGCCATCTAACTCCTTGCCAATTTTGTCGATATCCGTTCAGTGGTTTAGGCGTGAAAAGGTAACATGTCCATAATATGTTACCTTGGACAGACAGAGTTGCTTTCGAATTTATAATATTAGTATGGATAACTTTTAAATAACATAATAAATAACTTTCTAAAAGTTACAATAGTCGAAATCGAAACAAACACGACAACAGCTCCGAGACGAGATAAATTGATATGAAGATATAATAACGACTTCAAAGCTGAAATTGACAGGCTCGTTATAAGGGGAAAACAAAATAAAAACAGTGTATATGGTAATAAATAGTTGACAAGGATCGGATCGCGTGCGACTGTTCAAGGGCACTTACCTTCGTATCACCTTGACTTTTTCAGACGCATAAATTATATGAAAATCATTTTTAGTAACATTAAAAGTCTGTGAAAGGCCATCTCATCAATAGTTCACAATGGATTTTACGGCGCTATAAAGTTGGCTGGTAAGAGGCAAAAAAGAATACTTTTTAACGCGATAAAACTCGTGGTTTGGGGCATTAGTGATTTGATTAATGTGTATTAAAAGAAAAGCTTTTGACAATGTTTCTTAAGTCTGACTAATTCAGACTTCAGAAGTTAGACTAGCAACAAAATAAAAGTGCGAAAGACGTTAAAGCACTGCTTTTTTATCAACCTGTATTGTCCCACTGCTGGGAAAAGGTCTGCCCCATAACTTTCCACTATTCCTTGTGTGTTGCCTTTTGCCTTTTCCAGTCAATCACCATCTAAGTAAGTCAATAACGCGAGCGCAGCGTTTCCTTGGTCCCCCTGGGTTGCAAAAGCGTTGATTATAAAAATAAAAACAAAAACGGTGAATTTTTTGAAAATATTCTGAATGATTCATTTATTGAAACGCAAAATGTAAAGCTATATTCACCCCGTAAATTTCAATGGCATTCGTCTTATTGATATCTAAAACCAAACAGTGCCATGATACGGCGATCAAAAACACATTAATTTTACGATTTAGAAACGGTACAATAAAAGTATTGAAGATTTATGGCAATCTTTTTATTACTTGTGTATTTCAATTGTATCTGAAAACCAATGTTATTCCGCGGTCAATATGTTATAAAATAAGTAATGTGCCTATTTTAGAGAAATATTTGAAAGATGGTCGCGATTTGTTTCAAATTGATTTACTTCGAGATATAGTGCGTGATAAATTACGTCATTATTATTCTTTTTATAAACGAAAATTCGATGGAAACAAATCGTATAGTTATGTAATAAATCATTCATTAACAATAGACAAGAAACCTGACAAATTAGCCTGACGGCTTACTAATGGAGGTATAATGATTCGAGCTCTATGCTTTATTGTCAGTCATCAACGAATGACATGCCCTGAAAACATGCTATTATGTAGGTACGTGCCTACTTGATGGGGGGTGGACGTGTTGATGTCTCTGCTAATTAGATACCTGGGATTTGATGTGAAGATATAGTTATAATCATCATGTAAATAAATGAGGCCGACATAAATCTAACTACGTTTATTAATGATACCTATAGGTAATACCAGCCTATTAGTGTCAGCCAACAGCAGGGCGAAGCCCTCTAGTCCCATACAGAAAAGGCACGAGCATTGATCTAACTATTTATAAATTTAACTAACAATAAAATAATTACATTATTTTTAATTGAATTGAATACTTGTGAATAGAATTCATTGAATGATTTGGGCACTATTGTGAATGAATAAAACAAAATATTCAACACGAATCCATCAGAAAATATTTCTTTAAAATAAAGTGATGCTTCAATCGAATAGAGAGCTTAGTAGATGAAAATTCCATACATAATATATATTATTTAGATTTGTATTTTCTTTTGCAATGGTTGTTAGTGATATTAATATATTATGTAGAAAGAAATTAGTGGCGAGACAAAGGATTGTTGAGACACATTTTTGGAACATTTTATGCACTTTTTTATATATTTGTACATCCGAAATTTTGTACAACGTGTTGTTGTCTAGGGAACTTATTAAAACGTATGTGTATCGATGGTTCGAGGGTTTTTCTTTTAATCATCAAAGAGCTATTGGCATTTCTCAGTCGCAGCCCGGAGTCTCGATTTGTGCCCGGTTGATGGCTCGCCTCCTATTTTAAGGAACCTTAACATAACTTGAGAAATGTGGGTGTACTAAAGGTATCACTCTGCCCATCCCTTCAGAGAAACAAGGCGTGATGTTATGTGTTTGAATTCATTAACCCAATAACCCGTTAACTCTCTCTTTAAATAACCTACAGGTGCAGTGGTATTGATAGAAATAAACGCAAATTGTATTTATTTTCGGTCTGTTGCTTTTGTAAATATTTGTGCAACTAATTTATTATTCAAAGTTAGTTTTTAATTTGCATTAAAAATGTAATAAAAACATTCACACTTTCTTTATGAGCAGTCATATCGCAAGACGAATGTTATAGTGTAGCATTTATTTAGCTTATTTATAATTTTATTTATGAAGTAGATACCTATCATTGTTTTCTCCACCTGGAATTTCTCAGTAGCAGCCCAGAGTCTGGATTTCTGCCCGGTTGGTGGTAATATGCTCGCCCCCTATTACATGGGACTTTTAAACATGTCTGGTGGGATGTGGGTTGTGCTATATGTACACCTCTGTCTATTACAGGCGTGATATTATGTCAAGTAGGATTGTTGTAAAGTATTTTCCCGCTAACAAATAAAAACACTGTGGTTCAATAAAACCAGCCCAGCTTTTATACCAAACTAATCTTGTACCTATTGAAACTGGAGCGGTAGAAAACCCACTTTTTCACAAACTTTTTAAGCCCGATCTTGATAGAATCTTCAAGTTTTGTGAAAAAAACTGTCAAGCTAAACATTTCCAGTACCCTAACCTGACCTCGCATTGTATAGGATTTCCGTACAATGCGAGGTCAGCTTATACTGGAAATGTATAGCTTGATGTGTAGCCGTGTGTACCTACTGAACTTAAGTTATTTTCTTTTACCATTTGCAAAGATAAGAATCTAAAAGATGGATTTAACAAATCGTTTGTAAACCTTATTTGAATTTAGAAATAACACATAACATCACGCCTTGTTTCCCGGAAGGGTTGGGCAGAGGTTAGGTACACTCACATTTCGCCATTTATGTTTAAGTCCCATGTAATAGGGGGCGAGCCTATTGCCATCAACTGGACAACAAATCCAGACTCCGGGCTACTACTAGAAAATCTCAATAACACTGCTCAACCTGGGAATCGAACACAGGACCTCATGCTCAGCAGTAACGCTTGCGACCAACGAGGCAGCAGGCAATTTAGAAATAATACATCCTTATTCAAAATTATTGGGTTGGTTTTAGGTTAAAATAAACAGATCTAATTCGTGGTGTAGGTTTAAATTAATGGGTTTATCTATAGGTATTATCTTATGCATAAAACATAGCCAAAGTTTTATATGGGTTTGGTGCCTTTGCTTTTATTTTCAATATCACTACAGTTAATGTTTTCTTCAGCTATATGTTACGATATATTCATTAAATCAAAAGGAGGATTCTTCCAAAAAATATCGGTAAATGTCTGAAAGAGGATAAGTAGTTGAAAGGCCTCTAGATAATGCCTACTATAGTACACCTATCGCTTCATCCACCTGGGGATTTGTCCCATACTTCCCCTTTTGTCCCTTATCCGCCGTGTTCCATTTTATCCGTTATTTACCGACAAAAATCTTATTGAGGTGGGTTATATCGTAAAGTTACGATTTTGTATAGAGGAGGATTTATTTCTAATTCTTGAGGTTCTGTTTCGGTTACGATAATGTATTTTTCGTTTTTACTGAAACTCCAGTCTTCTTTGTGGAAGTGGTTTTTACATACGTAAAAAATGAATAGTTTACTTATTTGTAAAAAGTACATCTGAAAACAAAATATCCTGTTCAAACTAAAGTATTTCAAAAATTCTTTAAGAAAACGTAAATATATTTCCCTCGAACCATCGATAAACTTACCTACAATAACATGAAAACATGAGCTTTGTAATTTTTATTACGATAAATAGCTTTTTTACACTAGACAGTTAGTTTAATTTGTAATAAAATTGTATCGTTTTAAGCTATTACGTTTGCGCTGGTTGTACATAAGCAGTTATATATTGGACTGTGATAGGAGAAGAATGCTATATACCTTCTATTCTGTTATCAAAATATAAACAAGTTAAAAAAAAAACAATAGTTACTTGTATAGGTCATTTTTTATGCCACGCGGTGTCAATTTCTTTTTTATAATAATTATGTTGTATGTTTCAGCATTTGATTTGTGCATTTTGTTCTTCACTGTCCATTAAATGTTTGTCCTAGTTTAAATGTTAATGTCACATAATTAAACAAATAATAATTATTTGCAACGTCAATGTTCATAACAGTAGTTTTCGTAAAAGTGTAATTTAATGATATTAGTTTACATACACGTGTTAACTTGAAATTGGATTATTTCAGCACGTGCTTCCTCAAAGAATTTCTGAGCGTAAACGCACGTGCCTTGAAGCCATGTAATAAAATTACGTTACACTTTTGCCGATCAGTAAAAATATTTTATCATTAGTTGTAAAATGATAATTTTGTTAATTACAATAATTTGTTCATAATTATGTAGATAAGTTAGGTAGGATTAACTAATAATGTTTAATTTTAGTTTGTAAATTGTAATAGAAATATAATTTTAATTGTAAAAAAATAATTTCGATATTAATTTTGTAGAAGTACATTCCGTAACGCAATTTTGGGTAGAAAAAGAAACGTAAATTATTCTGTCCGATACGATTACAGTAAATAAATAAGACTGCGTAAAAATTATGAAAAAAAAAGAAGAATTGTTAGCCAATAAACGTTTCCGTTGTCTTCTGTAACCATTTTTCATTACTTAATTACATACTGGTATTATAGTTATTGTTTTTTAATGCCCCCGAGGATTGTATGAAAACGAACGTGATGTGTGGATTCAACAAGTAGGTCCGTAACACAATAGGTACCTACCTATATAACTTCGATGAGTAATTGTTCAAAAGTACTACAAGTAGGTAAGTAACAGCCTATCTATTCTCTAAAAATCTCACCGTGAAAACTTAGGTGAAGTGATCTGTCAATAGTGTCAATCTCTTAATTTCGTTTTTTAATCCCAGACTAATTTGACATTTCATGTTTTCAATTTGGAGTTTAACATTTGCACCTGTCAAATTAGTCTCTCGGATTAAAAAACGAACTGTAGTATCAAAAACTGTAGTAGCGGAATGACAGCTTACTTAAGGCTCACTTCACTTAAGTTTTCACAGTGAGCTTTTTTTTAGAATAGCAATAGCACTGTCGTCTCAAGGTAAAATTCAGTGGAATGAGATAATAATACCTATGTGAATAATTGCTATAGAAACCGATACTAATCGCGCACTTGGTCGCAACGGCCAACTAGCCGCAGACCGAGGCACGGACCACGACTGGCCGGAGTCGTGAGTGGCCGTCTAGTGTGCGAGATCCCTAAGAGGAGGAGGAGAATATTTTACAATGGAAAATAGTGACATGTTTATGTAAGTATATAAAGTGTGGTAAGTATCATAGAACTATAGAAAGCTTGTAGAAAATAAATGTGTCTGTTATTTTTCTGTAAATAAGTTGGGTAAGTATTGGGTAAACTAAAAACCTGGAGAAGAAAGTTTAGCCAGACCAGAAAGCAGGTTGATAGACGGGGCCAAACATTAATAGCTATTTTAATAGACGAGACTTCCACATAATTATCACCGCAGTTTGGAGGTGAATGCCGCGTCAGACTTTTGGGCTTCCGATCGGTCGTTATCAGTAGGTACAGCTATTCTAATGTCAAACCTCATGTTCAGTTAGTTGAGAAGGCCAAATCCCGTAGGAACTTAATTAAAACGTTTAAAAGCAAGTCTCGGCCACAATCAGGACAAAAAAAACCAAATCGGTTCATAAATTAAGGAGATGTGAGGTCACAAAAAAAATACCACCGAATTGAGAATCTCCTCCTTTTTTGTTAAGGCGGTTAAGAATGAAGGTAAATTAGATGTGATTGACGGATAAAATTCGAATGCGAACGCTCTATAAGGCAATTGTCCCTCAGATTTAACTGCAAAAGTTTTCAGTTAGTTAGTCAGTAGGTATTTGTAAGAAAACTGAAACACAAATACACGCCTGTCCAAAGCCTACAAATTGTGGGTATATAATGTAAGGGGAAATATTTTCAATTCAAATCACCGTAATATTTCCAACATCAAATAAAATCGTATCGTTGAGTAACATCACTGTGTCAGTCACGTGAACGTACCGTTAATCATTTTCTCGTTAACGTAAACTTAATAACCAATCCTGGGTCGCATTTTTGTTCGAAACTTTATGACAAATATTCAACCTCCTTTGATTTAGGCATATGCCCCACCATTGGCGATTAACGAGAAGATTAAGAGCTAGCAACTAAAACGAGTTGGCGAGCAACGAGCAGCGAGTGCGCGACGGCAGTGAGCGAATGGCTCCCAGCACGTGTTCTTTCCGCCAAGCGCGGGTCGCTGAGCGAGTACTCTGTTTTATAGCTCGTCTTGTCGCTGCGACAAACGAGTACACGCGGTGTGAACAGTTAGCGATCAACTCTTAGTATACCTATGTATCTAAGACGTACAATCTTTTGTACGTTAGCGAGAAATTTGTTGATAGCTAGTCGCTTACTCGTAGGCTGTGGGACAGGTGCCTACGAGTACGAATGTACTCGGTTTGACCGAAAAAAGGTATAGCCCTAAATAAACGTTGGGCAAGCTTTTTTTTTGTGTGTATAGCTAGGTGCACATACAAAAAAATGTTAATTTAATCTTTAATACACTTGTCCTTCAATGTGGAAAGACAAGGGCGCGTGTAAAGAGTGTTTATTTTACAACACACACCACACACACATCACACATGTTTATATCTTTCTAATTCTGATGCTGCAACTCAATAAAACGCAGTCGCAATGGCCAATGCGGAATCTATCC
This sequence comes from Lithophane socia, assembly GCA_947522985.1. NCBI lineage: Eukaryota > Metazoa > Arthropoda > Insecta > Lepidoptera > Noctuidae > Lithophane > Lithophane socia. Next base: position 7,209,379 of record OX383271.1, on the reverse strand, counting down.
CTGTGTAATATACCAAACACATAAAAGAACGTCATTGATATGACTTACATATGTGTATGTATAGTCTACCTACACATATGCATCCACTATGTATAGCTAGGTGTACATAAGAGCCGCACCCCGAACAATAGACCTTGCTCACAGTATTGCGTTCCGTAGGATGAGAATTCCATTATTTCCATTAAGTATTGTGGGCATAGCGTCTGTGTAATGAACAGTAAGTGGACGGGAACGGCCTGTGTGTAATGTAATTACAGAGTACCTAAGTAGCAGCGAGTGTGCTATGGTTTCATATGCCTAGATTGGTGTTGGCTTCATGTAGCTTTACATGTTTTTATGTAAATTCATTGAGAGCTATCCAGATGACGAAATATTTTACGATAATATTTGTATATTACGAGATGTAAATGAAAACAAGGAGTACCTATGTAAGGATCGTAGTAGGTGTCGTTCTGAAGTTTCTGCCAACCCCCATGGAAAGAAGGCGTGATTTTATGTATTGTTTGTAGTTTTGCTGAAAAGAAGCGGTTACGAACTCCCTGGCAAGAACTTTACCTGCCCAAGATACCGGTACACCCACGTGTGATCAGTCTGAAAGCGGACCTCTACACCATAGAATTAAAAATGATATCAATGGTATCCATATTACATCCTTACTAATATTATAAATGCGAAAGTAATTCTGTCTTTCTGTCTGTCTATCTGTCTGTCTGTCTGTCGCGCTTTCACGCCAAAACTACTGAAGCGATTTAAATGAAATTTGGTACACAGATAGTCTAGAGCCTGAGAAAGGACATAGGCTACTTATCGACATACCACGCGGGCGAAGCCGCGGGCGGAAGCTAGTAATATTATAAAACAAAGTCCTCCGCCGCGCGTTTGTCTGTCGTCCTGTTTGCGATAAACTCAAAAACGACTGCCGATTTTCACGCTGTTTTCACCAAAGGATACAGTGGTTCTCGAGTAAGGTTTTAGTATATAATAACCGACATCCACCCGGGCGAAGCCGCGGGCATCAGCTAGTAAATTATAAAGTATTGAAAGAACATAACGCAAGTACCTACCGACGTGCAATATGTAAACTGTACTGACTGGAAAAGCAGCGCACGTTATTTTGGTAAAATGAACTAAATATAGACTGACTTTGGGATTCTTTGTACATATAACTTCCTGAGTATTCGAGGTTAAGTCCAGTTACTGCTATTAAATTGTATAGTACTGTGTAACTGTATAGTGCAACTACCTGTTACTTCGTCTGCGTGTATTTTGTATTTCATCACTATTTAATGAGTCCAAATAACTAGTGAAAAGTAGTCCTTTTCCGGGTCCCAGGCTACCTACCTATCTGTCAATTTTCACAACGATCGGTTCAGTGGTATAAAATAGTCAGATAGACAGAGAAGTGACTGACCGAGACCGCTGTGCCGCGCTTTGGGAAAGCGCTGTGAGTCAGGCAGCGTTGACGAATGAGCGGCGGGTCGCCGTGAGCTTTGACGAATGAGTGGCCTGCATTGATCCCCCGCCCCACCACACACATACCTAAGGAGCGGTCCTAGTCAAACTATACAGTATGCAAGGGTAGACACCGTTGTCACTCAAACCATGGGTAGTTGACTTAAATACAAATAAAAATAAATGACCCAGTAACAACAAAAAAAAAACCTTATTTTCATTAAAAGATTTTAAAAAGTAAATATCCGTCACTGTCCCGATACTCATGGATACACGTTCGAAAGAGCTGCGAAATAGCTGACGGCCGGTCATGTAACGTCCCGCGCGCACCGCCCGCCCCCGCCTACCGCCGGCCGTTGCCATTGCGTGTAGGGTGAAATATTCTCGTGGAAAAATGTAGATTTTCTTTAAAAAAATGAAGTTGTATTTTTCCATTGATTTTACGTTCTTTATATGAAACCAAACCACTGGTTTTAAGGATAACGGTGTTTACACTAACACCCTGTAGTATGGAAGTAGGTTCAATCCGTACATGGTGGATATACTTCATCAGACTTGATCATTGACTACTATTAATATGATTTTAAGTGTAGGAAAGATATCGTATATTGGCTCGTAAAAACTTACCTTAACATCATGTCACAAATGCTTCGCGTGGTGAAGGCGACGTTTGGTCGTCTTGACTCCAATCCAGCTATATATCTTTCAACACGAATGTTCCACGGACACTTTCACCTGGCTGCTCCGAAACGTCAAAATGGTCAAGTCTAGGGATAATAACATATTTGCACCACGATTTTACAGTTTTTCTCAATTCAAAATGTTTTCCAATTTCAAAACACAGAATTTTCTAAACTATGATACAGTTTAATGTAATCAGATGTCCTAGACAAAGTGACATTCTATCAGCTATAACGATGATGGAAAAGGCAAAATGTATAGGACTGACATAAGCTATCGAAAAGTTTATGTCAACCTGTTGAAAGTCGTTTTAAAATTACGAAACGCTTTCGAAGCGATTGTCACTTGTCTAGGCCCTCAGGTAGGTATCAGAACCGAAAAGATGTAGGTAGGTACCGGAAATATGGAAGGAAAGAGACCCAGCGGACGTAGCCCTGTACGATGGTCTGACCACGTGAAGTCAAGATCTCCGACGCGTTACAAAAAGCCAAAAATCATCACAAATGGAGATCGTCAAAAAGTTTAGTCGGGCACATCACGACGCTCAGCAATGAGGACACTACTGAAAGAGGAGGTATCAGAACATTTCACAATTATTTGACAGAAGTAATTTGTGGGGTAGTGTTGAATGAATTAATGAATGAATGAAAGATTTATTTATTCATATAAAATCTCTAAATCTAAGTACAGTGCCCCACAAAACTGCTTTTGCAAAATAATGTGTGTTGCAATATAAAATATTTTAATTTTCTCAGACGGCCGCTGCTGGAGACGGCATTGTCAATACTTTCCATACAAACCAAGCGTGTCACCGTTTACTAGCAGTACGACACTAATGACGTATACCTAGAAACTGAAAGCGCTGAAATCGGTCTGATAGAAGTTGTGCGCTCAACGCACTTTCGGGGCCATGAATTTTATTAGAACTGCCGTCTGCAGACACTCCCGGCGCGGCAATCCATTCCCTGCTCTGTGCTATATTATACTAAATCAACACTGAAACTCGTTAAAATGCAGCTGATTTTTTTTCGTGATTTCAGTGTTGGTCCCATAGTGAAAGTTGTTCATAATTATGAGTACAATGACCCCCTAAGAGGTTATCAACATTTCACCCTGTATACATTATTTTCACGATTTTTTCTATCTTCACAGGTTAAGTTCTGGCATGTATTTAAATCGTTATTTCAGTATGGGTAAAAATAAAAAAATGTTTAAATATCATTAAAATAATCTGATTTTATTCCATGTAACTTCATTAACTATGTCCAAGCATTATTGGCGTAACATACATAAGTATTAACTACACAACAATATAATTATTTTCTTTTACTCTATCAGCCGATTACAAAACTTTGGTTACTAGCTTATTAGAAAATTTACATTTAATATTGGTGTTTCTACCTTGAGTATTTATTCTAGCTTTTGTCTGCGTTCAATCCTATGAATTTACAAATGAAAGCTGAATTTTGTTAAAAGAATTACAGCAAATACAAGAATTGATCAGAACATAATTTGAAAATATTTACAGTGCAAAGAAAAACAAATATGAAACGTCCAATCTATTACAAATACAGACAAAACTATTGAATTATTTAACGTAGATACAGATTTAATGAATGATGAATCCAAAAATGGGCTTCAAGCCAGGAATACACATGCCAGTGACTTGCACAGAAGTATGTGAGTAGATCGCATTGCGTTATACTCTTAGCCATGTTATAATTCAGAAATTGATGGAACAAAGTCGTGCAAACTACTAGCATATTTTTGTGCAAGTAACTAGCATGTGTATTCCTAGATTTATTTCAAAAGGCTTGAAAACAGGTATGTAGACGAAAGCAAAGCCTTTACTGAATAAAGTCCAGTTTAAACTGTATAGGACTAGACTGTCACGTTTGCAAGCATTGTTTATACTTAAAAAGTTAATACAACGAAATTAAACTAAGATACAACAACGTAATGATTATCACATTATAAAGAAAATCATCTATGATGAATATTTACATAGCTTAAGGCACAAATTATAAATTGGCTTTAAGCCGTTATAATGGAAGAGTGATCAAGCGAGCAATGACAAGAAGGACGGATTATAGAAACTAAAAACAGGATGTGGTTTCATAATGATTAACAAAAATCCTAATTTGGCACTATTTTTGTAAGTAAGTAACAGAAATACCGTATTGGCTTTCGAGTCGAAAGTTTCGACCCACCTATAAAGGAGTACACTATATTGAGATTAGGAATATAAAGTATATTGATAATTAATCTTTTTTTTAATCAAGTATGTATACCAAAATTCTGCCAATACCTTCATTGTCATCGCCCACTCCAGTCGCCCTAGGACTCATAATATATACATAATTGGCCCCAAAATAATGCTGTTGATAAAGATTTAAAACTATAGGTTCTATTACATCACACTTAATCGTTTCTCTATTAACTACTTTACTGATAGTTTCTACCCCAACATTCTTACTTCCATCTAGATATTATCTTAGATCTATAATTCACTAGAATAGAATATTAAAATGCCAGAGCTAAAACTATGTAAAATTGGGTAATTTCGAGGCCAGATCTAAATTGATCCAGCAGTTCTGTGCAATGTGCCACAAATATATACAAATAGAAGAAACGTACATTTTTTTTATTTTTTAATATTTTTTTACTCTATACATAATTAATATTTGAATATATTATTTATCTCTAGCCTCGGACAGTCTTTCCGTACTATATATTGCTTCACAATCACAACTCTCATTCAGTATTGAATTTTGATTAATTTAAATGAATTATAAATGTAACTTAGTTTTAGTCTGACTACCAACGAAATGAAATTATACCTTAATCATTCAGGTCAACAGATTAATCGATCTTTTAACCCGAAAATAAAATCCAATATAAATAGATAAACTCATTTGCACGGTTATTATTTTATCCTTAATGGTCTTGATATTGTCCTCAATTTATTAAATATGGCTTATTAAAAATTCACTCCAAGGGCTCTTCAATTTTCTATAATTATGCTACTAATATTTCACGCCATTCACTGGTGGTCAGACCATTCTAATCGCAGGTATACATTAAATAAGTTTTGTAAGCAACAGAGATCATACCGAATATGTCTAGGCTTCAAATATTCGTAATCACACCATCGTCTATATATACAAAATAGAACGTCCCCTACAATATGTAGTATAGCGCACTTTTCGTACACATATTACAAAGTAGCGCGCTTATTTTACAAAACTTAACCCTTTGGAATGATTGGTTATTGTTATTCTCCTATTTAATAGTAGTTTTAGATTTTGTGTTGTCGTCTCCACTTGACGATATCCTGTTTCCAAGTCTAGTGACACACAAAAGCGATCGAATTATTGTGTCGTTCTTTTAATAAATTAACTTGCGATGTAACTTAGTATTAATTATTTCACTTAAGAAATGTAGATACTAGCTTCTCAAAAAACGCTTTTGCACACATCACGACTTGTGAAACTGGATGCAACTGAACATTTTGGCAACTTGACACAATAACCAATACTGGGGCTCATAATACTACCCGTAGCTAACGGCTGTTTAAAAGTCACGCTTTTTTCTTCCCTTTACTTCCATTTTCTACGAATATTTCTTTGAAGTCTGTGAGAAGTATGTCGACGACATTGTTTTGTTGGATGCAATCGACGGCGATGTTGTGAGCTTGCTCCGGGGGAGCCCATAGGAGAGTAGGACCAAATACGATTGCTAAGTTTGCCGTGTGCATTCTGTTTTGCTCCTTGTGTTGTGTTACCCTGAAAAGATTTGATAAATTAGGATTTTTATACGCTGGGTTGATTTTAAATAGTAATTATAGTTATGTTTAATCTACTTTTCAAAGAACGAACGAATTCTTAGTTTTGTCTATCGTTAGTCGACACTGCTTTACACACTCTTTACACACTAAATTGTTGTTTGTATGTTTCGTAGTATATTCTGCATCAATTATTAATTTAATTATGTTAGTATATTGTTTTAATTAAGCTACTGTTGGCTTGTCGATTAAGCTGAATGTTAGCAAAACTTTTGTTTAACTTAAAGACTTACCTAAGCAGATGCTCTAATAAGTATTTGAGCGTTTCCCTGTTGCACTGTGGTAAGGCCTTCACGATCTCTTGGAATTCTTTGATTCTTGCTTCCTTGGGCTTTAGTGCTGAAATAAAAACAGAATATTATAAGATATCCGTCTTAATTTTGCACTCTTAAGCTCATCCGTTTTTGTATTGAAGATACATTCAATCTTATATCTGCTTGTTTGAGGTAGGCGAAATAGTTTTTAAAGGCCAATTAGGGTTTATTGTATTTTATAAAATAATAACAAATGATTAGGAAATGCGTATAAATAACCAAGTAATTATTTCACCCGTGTTAAAATTTCTGGAAATGTGCCGGATCAACCCTCCCCTTCAACCCTTGTTGGTTTCAATATTAAATATTGAAGTAGCTTCCAGAATCTAATACCCTCCGTATTAGATTTTGGGTATGTGCGTTATGATACGGCCGTATTTCTCAAGAGTACTTTTAAAATAAACTTAATTAAACGATATTCATAAGGTACTGTATCATGAATATTAATATTGAACGATAAAAATCAGAGTGTAGGATTAAGTTTCTAAGGCGGTTCGACATTTTAGACCTTATTTGAAAAGAAGACGAACAACATTGCAACAAAAACTCCTGCTCTACGACCACAGACAAACGGACGGACAGGAGTTTTTACAGACTGCGTTACGTTCAACGGGAACACAAACACACACAGTGGAAAATGAATAGTTTTGATGATACAAATATACTTACAGCAGGCAGCTAGTACTCTGTCGAACATGGTGCAGGGTATCAGCGGTTCCTTCAGCTCCCTGAAGAACAGTTTCAGTGAGCCTGTCAGCACGTGGATATCTGTGTTGTTTTCAATAACCGACATCTTGTTCTGGTCAACCTGGGCAAATAGAAGAAAGGATACTCGTAATGTGGATCGGGCATTACTAGAAAGTACTTCTGTTTGTTTCTCTGAATAAAGTAAACCTAAACCAAGTATTAAACCTTATCAATTAATTAATATTCAAAAAGCACAGTTTAAATAAAAGTTGAAGCTAAAATTGTGTGACGGATTCCAAATAGTGCTGTGAAATCAGTAGCCACAAAAATGTATTGTCCTCTTAAATAAGGCATTTTATTAAATAACGCGGTTTCTAAATCAGTAGCATGATGGTTTTATTCATTATTATGTATCATGTCATCACAAGGAAGGATAATATTATAATCGTATTTACTTTCCTCTTTAACAGTTATTAATAAATCCTTGGTTTTAATTGTTATTATATCATAATATATAAATATCAAGATAAACAAAACCAAATGTTTAAATCCTGGCTGACGGCTTAACTCAGCAGCACGCGTAGCCTGACACCTTCTTCTCAGGCTACGCGTTATTAAAAGCTTGAGGCGTAAATGTCCTTCGTATACTTTAAGATAAGCCTCAAGCTTTTAATAAAATATTATAGTTCTATATTTACGTAAGTTTTATTTAGTACTTTTTAGAACATTAAAAGCTTGTTTTTAAAAAGATTTTTAGTTTTATTTTTTGACACCGCGCCGTAGAAATCTTTCAATAATCTGTCATTTTGTCATGCGTTTCTTCTGTTAGTCATGCCACGTGTGTTTTTCTGCTAGAATGTTCATGATGATAAATGGTGCAAGACTCACCTCTAATCGAATCTTCTGGACCTGGCTGAGGTTACCACTGGCTCGGTACAGTCCATCTGTGCACATATTCTCATCACTCCTCTCGATCTCCGTGACACATGCCACCACGAACTCTGGCACCCGCGGGCTGTTGAGGGGACATACCTCCTCCAGGTTCCGTCCGAATACAGGCTCGTCTGTCAAGAAATAAGTGGTTTGGTTAGATTTCAGTCATTGGCTGTATAGGTTAATTTTATTTTAGTGAATATTATAAACAGTGTGTATATTCTTGTTTTAAAATGTTAGATTATCGGAAGCTTAATAATGAATTGATATTTGGAAAATAACTAAAAAACTGATCGATCAAGTGTCCTTCGATTTATTGTTAAAACCTTAGATACGACGAGACGTGTGGGCGTGGTAGGTATAACCTATTATATCTTAGTGAACACAAAAAAGAAACTGAAAAGGTTTTTTCAAAATAAACACCGAAAACATTTGTAAGGTACCCAAAAGATGTTCCTTTCGACGGGTCCCCAAGAACTAAAGAGTTCCAGAAGAAATTCTCCTTCTTGTTTCCCAGCAGTTTTGACATAATTGCAGATGGATAATAAAACCGCCAATCAAAATTAAAGAAAAGAAAAAAGGACACTTATTACTGATGCCAACGAAGGAATAGTTAATACTACAGCTGTGGATGTTTGCAAAGCTTATTTACACACAATTCTAGCTAAAATCAACCACAATGTTTACTTCGTAGGTAGGTAGTAGTCGGTATTAGAAGCCAAAAACAAAAACAGCGTACGTGTAACAAAGTCGTCAATTAACGATGGTGAAATATTCAAAAATCATCCTCTTTCGTCATAAGTATAAAACTTACATTAGGCTTTCATGAATTTGGTTTAGTATAAAACACAAGACGTCAAAGGGGTCACAAGACATCAATAACCGTATGAAAACAAGTTGTTTTTAATTTAAAATGAAACGTCACGATTTATTTAGTAAAAAAATAACAAACGTTTTGTTGTTGAAAACTTTTTACGTCATGTATATTTTTTTACGGGGTAAAGCATATTCCCTATGCATAAATAACTGATTGTGCAACACATACAGTAAGGACAAACATTTGATATATATATTTTCCTTTCTACCCTAGCAAAATGTCCGAAGTTCAGGCGCACATAGGTAAAAAAATAAAACACCAATTAGATTTTATACAGCTAATTGTTATAATACATAGGTACGTGTGAAAACAAATTTACAAAAATATATACATAATAAATGCAACTCTCCAAAAAAGCACTTACCTTTGGTAACAAATTAAGCACTGAAAAAATAACTATCAAGCAGTGCAACTAAGCCAACTGGAGGACTAAATAAACCCAAATATTATACAAACTTATTATAACACTCTGTTTAGTTCACTCCAAAGTTTCTAAAATTGTTACATTAAAAATAGCCAATTAATAGTTTCCAAGTCACTTTTTCACCAATTCTAGTGTTAACTCCAAAAAGGATTTAATATCACTCCAAAAACTGTTAGCTCTTCACACCAAACCAAATCTACTTCTCTAAAACTACTTTCAGTGCCACTCAAACCGTCAAAGATCAAATTTCGAACCTTTGTAAATCCCTTTCTTCACAAGTTGCTCCATGGCAGGTCTTTTGGCGAAGAATTTTCTTAACCTACTCCTCACATGTGATTTCTGTATAGAAACTTCTGTCGAGTCGCTCAGATCTTCATTGCTGCTGCCTCCAGCTGAAATGTAGAACATTGAAGATGAAAACGAATTGTTAGATAGTATAGGATGAAGAAATTGAAATGGTGAAGCAGGAGATAGATGGCTACATATTTTGAGCAGTATTCCTTTTCAACATTAGATTGATTTAAAAAAGTATAGAAAATATACTTTACAATTGATTAAATCTTTCAAAAGAATACCACACAACAAAATCGCATCAAATCTGGTAGTTAACTCAATGAGTATTGGTCACATTTCAATGTAATGTTGGTAGGTACGGTAAATTTTTCCTTTGATTATTTTCAGAATAAAAAACCAGATTCGACACGATTATATAACCCGAGGGTTTGCGAGATCGGTGACATGCTGCCAGTCAATGGCAATTGGCAGCTAGATGTCTAAAGCATTAGCGGTAAAAATGGCTACAAATGAGTATTTTGTTAACAAATCTTTTTGAATAGCTTCTTCAATGTCATTCGTTTGAATTCCATCTCAATTGTCAAGGATAAGAGTCTTTTCCAACGCCATTGCTTTATAATGGACAGTACAAATTAAAGGTATCCCATACCACAGCAAGATAGTTTGGGTCCAAAGCCATAACCAGAGAGGTGGAATGTAGTATAGTCTGTTCCGAAAGTATCTGATGAAAGTGTAAATAAACCCTGTGCAGGTTAATAAACTCTTACGCAATCACTCACTAAATTGAATAAAAGGTTTTAATAGTTCATCTCATTACTTTGTTGAACAATTTGTTGTTTGAATAACATTAATAGATTGTAATTGAAAAATATTCGACAAAAATTGAGGTTAAAAAATTAAACTCAATTGTCAAATAAAACATATAGTTATGGTGATTTTAAAATTAGAATTTCGAGTTTATGGTTTCAAATAATCAAACCAAAGCACTCAATTTGTAAGTGGCACTAGAAAATGGCATACACAGGTACGTGTCTGATCTATTTGTTTCTATTTTAATCAGATAATTTTAGGACAGACCTTATGGATTAATATTTGATATACGCTGTTTAGGTTATGACATAAAAAGTATATTAAACGAAGTTCATGGTAATGTACCTACCTAATTAATGACACATAAGAAAATTTTAAATTAATGTGAAAAAAAAATATTAAGGTTTTTTGAGGTAACAATGAGGGTTTAGTAACACGAGTTGGTTATACTTTCAGATCAGAGGCACTACTAGAACGGAACGTGTAGCATCTGAAGAATGACTGGTGTAATACAACCAACATTTTATAAGGTTTTAAATAGTAATAATTGTCATCCCAATAATAAGCCACATAATGTTGTAACGAAAAAGATGATTTTTGAATCAGACAAATATTAAAATGACACGGACGATACAAGTTAGGAACAGGCATTTGAGACAACACAAACTGAGGCCAAACCATTCGGAAGTATTAATTTTGATATCAATAATTTACCTTTTCCGCCTGTATCCTGAATTAACACCAAAAATAAAAGAAAATGGAAAACTCAACGAATGCTTTTGAATTATCTGTGATCGCTGACTGAAATTTTGACGCAATTAAGAAATTAATCCCAATTAGCACTAAACATTTTCTGCAATTCTGTTTTCAGGCATTAATAAAAGAAATACATTCAAAACTATTGAAAAAACAGTAGAATTCGTCATGCCTGCTACAGATAAATTGATAGGAGCTTGTTATCAATCGTGTGTGGATATGATAAGATGGTAGATATCGGCAGTTAATTCACTGTCTTCTGTATTGCCGATCATACTATCCTGTATAGGTGTGCCTATTTTTTTTTTTTTGAACATCTTCCGCTGTTGCGCGGTGTCGCGGTGTCTAGTGATAACCGACAGATATAAGATCTTGTGGTGTAAAGATATGATTATCATCCTGCGATTACGTTGTTTATCGAGTTATTAGTGTTTATGAGTCATTGGGTTCTCCTCCTTCTGGTTCAATTTTGACTTGAAACAGCGTCATCATCATTATCTTGCCTTGACTTCTTCTTCCATACTTCTCTATTAATCGTCATCGCGATAGTCACCCTCTAGCGAGCCCCTATTTAGCTTAGCACTACTGATTATAAGCTTTTTAATTGCGTAATTCACTTCAATGATACTCACTTTCATAATGGTATATGGCAATGCAACCAAATCCACTGTTTCATTATGTTTGAAAGATTGGACTGGTCTACAACTACCTCTACCTAAATCGTTAAAATATACATACCTACAACGTGCGGTAGGTACTGCGGTATAATTTGCAGGATCAGCCACTTTCAAATGATATTTATACGATCTGAAATCAGCTTTGAGATGTCTGCTAATGGGCCCCTGTAACTTCCTATATTGTTCCAACCTACCAATATTAGTTGACAGGGCAACAAAGCATAAATACATAGTGGCGCATTATCTGATAATCACCACATTGGGTGATGAACCTTTTTATGGCAACACCCAAATTCAACAAAAAGATAAAGCATAATATAATCTGATAAATGGAGATAATATATGCCTACATAAAACACACTGTTGTTCGATACAATAAGGACACTTGTCGATGAAAATAACAACAATTTTATAGATTCTGATAATATTACAATGTGCCCGAAACCGCAGGAGGACATTGCAATTAATAATATTACTATTTGTAATAAAACTACAGATTATAATGGTACATTACGTTTATGTGATCCAAATATTCTCAAGTCATGGTGCGATCCAAAATATTCTTTAAACTTATTCGTTTTTTCCGTAGGACTTTTCTTTGGTTTGTTCATCACTGGATCACTGGGCATTTTTTTATCTATGTAGCGCACGAATGTATCTACTATTTTATGTTCCATTTCACTTTCAATAAAGTTCAATTTCACTTAGCACTTGACATTTTTTGAGTTTCAATTCCACATTATTATTTTCCACTTGTTTTTTTTTTTTTCAATGAATCAATGTTGGGGACTTTGTATCAAGTCTGAATTCAACATAACAATAATGATATTTGTAACCTAGCAATGAAGATGACAATGGCTCATTATAGATTGTTGAACACTAAACGATTGGCGCAATTAGTGATTGTAGTTATCAATGTGAGCCATTATCAGATAGTGGGTACAGTCGGTGGAATATTGCGGATATGTACGCATTTCGATTAAAGTTCTATGATAATGGGACATTTTGGGGTTAATCTTCGAGTATATTATTAAATTGATGTAATGTGTTCTTCCGACATACATTATCATGGTGTCTTTTTCTTTAGCCGTTCCTAGGTGTAGTAAATAGAGATGAAGAAAAAATTGCAGTAAAAATAAGATAAATCGTGAATCATAATTTTATTGTGATTGCGTAAATCTCTTTGCTAATTGTTATGATTATGAGTCAAGTTATTTGTCATGAGCTTTATTTTTTGATCGACGTAAACTTCGCTATCTGTTCATACTTGTTTAGTATTGTTTCACAAGCTGATATGATGGTCACTGAAAGGTCTGTCTTTGTTTGTTTTGCTGATATTTTAGTAGAGTTTACCATGTATTTAATACTTTTCCTAATTTAGTGGTTGAATTTAGAAATCCTAAACAGTTTGGTCCTTAATTCCGAATCAAAGAAAATTCTTGAATGGAAAATTCATTAGTAGTTTGTCAAAACTACGAAAAATTTCTACCAGCCAGCGCATTATTAGCACCATAACATAGCATAGGTATTAAAGTTTTGTATGGGACAGTTGACAATTTTGTTGCGATTAACCGCCACAACCTTAAATATGACCACACTTTTCTAATACATGCTGTATTAGAAACTTAATTGACATAATAAACTTCAAATGATTAGGTACATAGCGCAGGCAAGACGTTACGCAGACTTAAAGAAGTTTATTCTACCTAAAATAGAATTCATTAATAGTTTCTAATCTAACACAAATAATTGGATATTCCCAGTATACTACTGAGCATGAGTGTCTAAGACTAAAATTAAACATGACATCATAAATGAACGCAGTTTTGGCTTGAACTTTGGCAGCTGGATATCTTTGTACTGAATACTAGAATGGTAGACTAATAATAAGTATAATTTATGTTTACTATGCAAAAAAGTATGACTCACGATTCACGTACCTATAGATTAAGCATTACGAAATATCTAATCAGTATCCCTGACACGTAAAAGATTTAAGGCTCGTGCAGAGTAGCGTGCCTTCGCTTTCGTACTTTCCTCAGAAACTGTTTTGATATAAAGAAAATATAAATAAATATTATTAATAATTTATAAATATAATATCATTATACACTATTCTGTTTTACAAAAAAATTAAAATACTTGAATAAAAAAAAGTGCATTGTATTGTTTAGACGATGCAAGTCATTTGTTGCTTCAATTTTACTATATTGCACAGGCAAGAAACGTGTATCGTATAAATGGGGATTAATTCGAGATAAAAATTACGTATAAACAATAAAAAAATAACTCATCTCATGTAGCAGCTCTGTAAGTAGAAAAACCTTTTCAGTTGGTTACTTTGCCAAATTATTGGTACACTATGAGTCAAATGAACACGGGCGTACTGTATTCGTACGTACAGCATCTAAGTTTCATATTTTTTGGAAGTTAGAGAGCTTGTAGCGGTGGTCGCCACATAATGGGCGCAGCTGTCATGAAAATGATGGCAGCGGGGTTTGACTTTACGGTAAAAAACTCTCTATAGGCAAACACACCAACTTACTTTCATAAATAACGTTTCAGTGAATCGCTGGTAAATTGCGGTCGCTATGTGGCGGCGAAACCGTAGCCTAAAAAAGAGCTAACTAAATACTTGTAATAAGTTTTACCTGCCAAAACACACCATGTTCAGTGCACGCTTAAAATGAAACTTCACAAAACCTACCACTATGATAATAACGGCAAAAACACTGGCACAAAATATAATATAATAATATAAAAGTCTGCCTCAAATGAGATCCATCTTGAAGTAGCAGAGAAATCTTTCGCAGAACCGTATCAAATGCCTACCTTTTCCCCAATTAAGTTGGGTCGGCTTCCAGTCTAACTGGATCCAGCTGAATACCAGTATTTTACATGGAGCGACTGCCTATCGGACCTCCACAATCCAGTTACTCGGTAACACGATATCCCGTGATAAGACTGGTCGTCAGACTTTCGGGCTTCTGACTACCCGTAACGACTGTCAAAGATCTACGAATGACAGCCGGGACCGCAAAAACATTGCAGAAAAGTATTGTCCAATAATAGGTATATATGATTTTGCCGCAATTATTCTTATTTCTCCATTTAACGAACAATTGCAACGGTAATGGCGTATGTCAACAGATATAGTTGTTTACTCATATTAGAACTTACAAGTAGATAAGTTTGTTTTTACAGCGCAATGACATCACCTGTTTTAACTAGGCGATGTCATGTTTCCTCTCTGTGCGCTATCGATAAAAACTGTGCATTATGTACTGAATATATTTCTGACAGAGAATTTCTTTATTTGTGTGTTTTAAAGTTCACATTTTTGGGAGCAAAGTGTCAGTAAGGGGTCTGCACACTGAGCAGCAAAATGATCGAGTATTTTTGTAGTAATAAATTGATAATGAACTAAATCACAACGCAAATAAAGTTGAAAATAGTGTGCAAGAGATAACTCCCTGTGGTGTGCGCTAGGGCGTATTTTCACTAAAAATATAACGGACTTTAAAGTAGATAACCATTTTCAAGTCCAAATGTATCTGGATGGAACAAGAAGCGGTATGTACCTAATATTGCACTAAATGAACAAATGCTTTAACACTGACTTAAAGCCGGTAAATTCATAAATAAATAAATAAAATGCTTACATGAATTCATCGGACTATAGCCGTTACTTAAACACCCACACAATATTGTCATTTTACACACAAACTGTTAGATCATAATCAGTTCAAATCATAAAAAAATTTAAGTGTGTTACAGCACAAACGAATGCAGTTAAACAACACTAAGCCACAGATAAACAAAATGCAGTCTAACAACACGTTTTAAAATATCACAACGGAATTCCTTGTACGAATATTTTCTCACGCAAGTTTTGACGAACTTTATTGCCACAACACTGAATGCACACTGTTTAAACTTTTACGTCAATCGTTCGAATAATATTTAATTTAACAGCGAGTGTTCCTAACCCAGTGCTTGCTGCCAAGTAAATGAGGAAAATCTAAACAGCCAGTAACCGACACCATTTACCGGGACGCGATGCGTCATCATCCAAGAAGTGGGAAAATAAAATAGTTAATTGTAAATGTGTGGTCGATTTGAATAATAAATATAATGCTGTTGGGTGCGCTTTTGTTACGTAAAAACATACATTTTCTTTGCGTCACGACGTTTCCGAAAATCTTGTCTTACAAGATGACTTTCACAGTGGTTAACCAATGGCATTGGTTTTTCCACGCTCAAAGATTTGCATCAGGAAAACCTGAATTTTAAATTCTTTAAGTATAATAATGTCCCTTGTATCTTAGATGCAAGCTTTTGTTTAGTTTAAATTGAAAATCATAAGTGTTTACTTTACAATTATATTCAAACGGGTGAAAATAGAACAGGATTTGGACACCTGTAAGTTTCATACTAACGAGTATGTGTTTTGCGAATTTGATCCTTATTAGTACTAAAAATGGCCAAATGACAGGTGTCAGGAACACATTCTCGCGACGGCCGGACTGTAGTCCAAACAAGATAGATACTTAGAATATGCTTTTTTTTAGATACTTATTGATACAGTATTTTTTTTTAATGGAACGGATTTGGGATGACGCTAAAAGAAAAATAAATAGTTTATGTGTTATCAAATAAAATATCTACTTGCATCAATTATTGGCACCTAATGGCGATCGATTTCACCCTTTACTGATGGTGGAATAAAATAAAAGTGTAATAGAAATATTGTGAGTATTTTTTGTTGTAATCAACGCTATCTGTTTTTTTCATTATGCAAATGTTTCAAGTTTTTTTGTTAAAATGTTGTCGATTTTACCTTACACAGAGAGGAGGCCCGAGTCCCAGCAGTGGGAACATTGTAGGCTGATCATTTAATGTTATGTACCTTTTTGTTTGTTCCTATTGGCGTGTCGGGCGGCTGGAGGGGTCCTGCCTAAGCTCTCCAGGTCTGTATTGCTGCTCTGAGAAAACGCTGGGGGCGGAGACTCTCCCGCCAGGCTGCATTGGTACTGCGAGAAACATATTCATCGTTAGTGCTTTGTGGTTGTAGCCTAAATGGTGATAGATAGATAGAATACTCTTTATTATGTACACCATAAAAATTACAGACATTAATTTGAAATTATATAAAAAAAATAAAAAAAAATGTTGTGGAGTTCAGTGGAAATTTTGCTCCAGATTTTGCTGCTAGATAGACTAATCTAATAATCTTTATTTGATAAATAAGAAACAACAACAAAAGTTTTATAATAATAGTGATTATTTATCTATGAATTTATGAATATCGGTTATCGGTGAATAAATACTTTTGTGTTTAATGATAACGTTGTTTTGAATCGGATTTGCCAACTCAAACTGAATTGTGGGGGCAACAACATACAGTTAGAAACGCGATCTTGGGGATTCTTAGTACTTACCTACTTAGATAGGCTATATAAATGAAGTCTAGATTATATACTTACATAGAACAATTTAAACACATTATTTTGTCATATCACCCTAATATCACCTAATGGTTCATTACACAATTCATTTTCATTAATTGATTGTTTATTATTTGAGTTAAATTCATATTTGTAATTGTATGTATTAATTTTATGTGTTTGTATCAAAATATGGTTTAAAAAATGTATTAAAATATTCTTGTACTCTTACCAGATTATAAATAACGCCTCGTATGTGTCCGAGCCATTTCCTGGCTCCATCCTCGGTTTCATCCTGAATGAGGTACTGATCATATCCCACAATAAGCAGGATGGATC
Source organism: Lithophane socia (assembly GCA_947522985.1). Lineage (NCBI taxonomy): Eukaryota > Metazoa > Arthropoda > Insecta > Lepidoptera > Noctuidae > Lithophane > Lithophane socia. The sequence goes on along the minus strand of OX383271.1, from coordinate 7,191,844 downwards.
GCATGTACCTGGAAGTTAATTAGAATGTTAGATTTTATGTCATTTATCTATGGTCCAACGTAAGGAAACAGGTAGAATCGTGTTAGAAAGAGAAAGAAAGAAAGATGACACGTTATTTGCGGTAAATATGACGCTAAAAGAACAAAACAAGTTAAATTAAATTAAATATTTTAAAAACCCCCGACAAAAACAAAGCATCTTATAAACGATTTTTTAAAGCTAAGAACACTCTCGTTCAAGTCACCTTTCAAATAAAACAAAAAAAAACTAAATCGATTCAGCCGTTTGGCAGCTACGATGGCGCAGACAGACACACAGATACAAACGTTAAACTTATAACACCCCTCTTTTTCCGTCTGGGGTTAAAAAGGAACAAGTTGGGGAAAATATGCTTCACATCCACGCAAAACGGCCATCGCTCAGCATAATGCTACGACTCCTACTGCGAGAAAGAGCCCCAGAGCCGCGCGTGCGCGCGTATTGCCGGTGATGTGACGTAATGTCCTTAAATCTTTTGAGAAGGAAGTGTGTCTGTACCGCAACTTCTCTTATGAGAGTGGACTAAGATTGATACTCTAACAATCGACTGGCAACGGTTCAATGAATCGCCAGCCAACGGACGACATCGTAGTATTTAAAATGGCTTTGTTGCTACGGAGGGTCACTGATACCAAAGTCACAGGAACACCTGAGGCCCTAGACAAAGTGATATTCTATCAGCGATAACGATTATGGAAAAGGCAAAAATGCTATCGAAAAGCTTATGATAATTCTGTTGAAAGTCGTTTGAATGACGCTTGTTGAATGACGCTTTCGAAGCGATTGTCACTTGTCTGCCCTCTAGTCAGAGTATTTAAATAAAGAGTTTGTTATAAGCCTTTTATGTTTAAAGTCATTAAGGATAATGTAGAGAGTGGTGGTGGCCCAGTGCTATCCGACTTACGAGTTGTAGGTGGTGGGTTCGGACCCAGACAGGCGTTTCACTTTGTGTAAATAATTTCATCAGCACTGCTCTCAAAACGGTGAAGGAAAATATCGTGCGGAAACCGACATGTCCTAGAACCAAATATTCGAACACATGTGTCATCAACCAACCCGCACTGGGCCCGCGTGGTAGATAACAGCCCACTCTCTCTCGAAGAGAGGAGGCCTGTCATGTGTCCCAGCAGTGGGAACATTATAGGCTGATCATGCATAATGTAGAAAATCAGGCTTTTGTACCTTTTGGTGTGTTTCTGTATGCACTGCGCGGCGTGTGCGTTCCGCAGCGGCAGCACCAGCTCGGCGAGCGGCGCAGACGGACTGGGCGGCGTGCCCGGGGGACGAGATACTTTCTGCAATTATATATTTGGTTATTATAGTCTAACATACACAACATGCAGTGTATACTGCATAAAGGTAAGTAGGTACCCAATAAGAGCAGTGTTTTTGCTGAAAGTGACTTATGAGAGAGCTTGCTTGTTGCATACAATACGAAGGGCTACACTACAAGTCTTCGACATAGTTCATCATCATCATCGAGATGGTTAAATTGATTTAAATCAGGCATTTGATGTCTTTAGCTTAGAGGTCAAAATAACCAACATGTGGACTCTCAATCCCGCCATTACCTACCGCTTTCACGTGATGGAGAATTAAAAAACAGTAACTTTAATACTGACTACTTCTACAGGGTGAAATCGAATTCATGGGCGTCCTCTGAAAGGGTCATTGTACTCATCATTATGCACAACTTTCACTACGGGATCAACCCTGAAATCGCGAAAAAAAATCAGCTGCATCTTGATGAGGTATGCGAACATAAATGTTGTTCCCAAAAAAACAGTTGTTCCATTTACGTTCGCGTAAAGGTGGGTTTAGACCAAACGAACATAGAACCAGAACAAGAGCTAGAGCATTCTCTTGTTGATATTCTTGACAATTTTTAGTATGGAGAAACCACCGAAGGAATGTTTTGTCCCTGTTTACACAAAAAGAATTTGGTAGAGTGGGGGTAGAATGTGCATTCGCTCGCTTGGTCTAAATCGACCTTTATCTCGTCAAAATTTCAACTGATAATTTTTCACGATTTCAGAGCTAGTCTTATAATGAAAGTTGTTCATAATGATCGGTACAATGACCTCATAAGAGGACGCCTATGAGATAGATAGATAGAATACTCTTTATTATGTACACTATAAAAATTACAGACATAAATTAGAAATTTTACATAGGGGACACAATGGGCGGTCTTATCGCTAAAAGCGATCTTTTACAGACAACCTGAGTGACATGATTTCAATTTCACCTTGTATATTCACAATAGCACCCGGCGTATATAGGAATGTTCTTCTAAGGAGATAAAATACTTACAGGAGCATAATACGTTCTCTGGTCCTTGTAGAAGACTAGTGCGGTGGGTGTGAGGACCATGTAGCAGTCTATCCAGTTCTTTTTGGTCTTCTTCGTGCCTTCCAGGAACTTGGTGCGTTTAATGGGACTCTCTAGAAGCACCTGTGGATAATGAATACATTGAATGAATGAATTATTTATTTGCCAGAAAATGGTAAAAAACATGTCAGTCGTGTAAATAGTTCGTTTTTAATATTTAGTTTTATCAATTATTGTCTTTTAGGCGATTCATAACTAAGTAAATTTTGTCATGACTTATATTTTTATTTCTCAACACCTACGCAAAGTACTTGATGGGCGAATATCCGTGGTTGTTTGCAATTCGAAGCCAAGAATTTGTTAAAAGACCAAAATGATAGATAAATAAACACAGAACAAAACTAAGTAGCTAATATTAAAGTTTTTTGGTGAGTTAATATCTAGTTAAAACAATAAATCTTTGTACATTATTTCACAATGTTGTTTGTTATTGCTAATTTGTGGCTAAAAAACTTTTGTGTTAGTGACGTCAAGCAAAGGATAAGTAAAACCATTGTACTTGTAAGATCCTGACCTCTGACGGTTGTTGCAGGGTCAACCTAGGCGCTGGTATGGGAGACTGCATCCGATTCTTAGTAGCCACCATCGACCTGGACTTCCGATTCCTGACATACGCCGGCTCTCTCTCCCGAATCTCCACATCTAGGCTGTCTCCAGACGAGGACGCCGGGAGCTGCAGATGACTCGGTCTTCTGGGGTTGATGAGCAGGTTTTCTGTCGAGCCACCTGGAAATTTAGATTATTTGAATTAGTATGATGACAATATAGTGAATTAGCTGCGCCCCGCGGTTTCACCCGCGTAAGTCTCGATCCCGTGGGAATATCGGGATTACAGTATCCTATGTCCTATTCCATGTCATGGTCTACCCCTGTGCCAAATTTCATCCAAATTCGTTCAGCCGTTTTAGCGTGAAAGCGTAACAAATAAACTCACTTTCGCATTTATAATATTAGTTAGGATGAAGCATCGGTTGGAAATCACGTGAGGCGGTTTTCATGGGGCTCCGACGTTTTCACCACATTACATTGCTTGCCATACTGATTAGTATTTACTGCTTTCAGCAGTCCTTTCCTGAGGGCCTAGACAAGTGACAATCGCTTCGAAAACGTTTCGTATTTCTACAACGACTTTCAACAGGATTGACATACGCTTTTCGATAGCATATGTCATTCCTATACATTTTTGCCTTTTCCATCATCGTTATCGCTGATAGAATGTCACTTTGTCTAGAGCCTCAAGACTCTATCATTTACTAATTAAAAGTAAATAAATAATTGTTTTATTTGCTGATATGACGCAGATATTTTTAATGAACTACACGATGGTACTCCAAAGCATAATATAAAATTACCTATTCAGCTAGGTTAATTCAGTATGGTTTCAGGACACTTACCCAATCTTTTGTTAATCCTGACAAAAGGCGGGCTGTCAGAACTAGCCTTGTTGTACCCAAGGTCGAGATCTGCACGGCATCTCTCCGACGTAGGGCTCCAGTTGTTGAGGTGCTCGTACCCGCGCCCGCGCAAGGAGCCCTGCTCTGGAATGTCCTCCTGGAATCATAGAATAATCGTGGTTATTTGTGTGTTCAGTGTAAATTGCATTATTATTTTAGCCCCATTTACACGATGCAAGTGCCCTGTGGCATGCAATAAAATTTAAGCTGCAAAGAACTTGCATCTGCATCGTCAAATACTGTTTATACGGTGCAAAATTTTATTGTTGCTGCAACTTAAGGTATGCCGCTTGCAATTAAATTGCACCTTGTAGTTAACAGGCTTTACTGAAAAAAAAAACTTAAGCGTCAAAACGCTAATCATTCTTAACTTTGAGTAACGTTTATATTAAGAGGGTTAACGTAAAACATAAAACTGCTCTCAAAGCGGTGAAAGAAAGCATCTTTAGGAAGCCGGCAAGATTTAGAACCAATAATTCGAAGACAATAAGACATCCACCAAACCGTGTGGTTTGATGGATGTCTTATTGTCTTATAACGGGCTGTTATCCACCACGCACACAGGCCCTATGTGTATAGGGCCTGTGTGCGTGGTGGATACCAGCACGTTTAGTTGTATTGGAGGGGATACTTCTATCTGAATTTAATATCCTAACTGTAAAGTAAGAACCGAGAGAGATTTTGTATAAACCAAACAAACAATATCGTTGTTAATAAAAAACAACTGGCTCGTTCATAGATATCCGTGGGCTCGTTGGTCTAGTGATCGCAAGTGCTACTGCTGAGTGAGCAGGCCTTGGGTCCGATTCCCAGGTCGGACAAAGTGTTATTGGGTTTTTCCATCTGGAACTTCTTAGTCCAGAGTTTTGATTGGTGCCCGGTTGATGGCAATAGGCTCGCCCCCTATTACATCGATGGGACTTAAACATAACTGGCGAAATGTGGGTGTCTAGGTACACCTCTGCCTAACCCTAGGGGGAATACAGGTTTTTTTTTTTTTGAGTGTCGTAAATCATCCAATGACTTCTCCCGCTCTGGGCGGAGCGGAAGGGCGTGTCAGACTTTTACTGACTAAAACCCACCCGTTCGTGTCCCTTCAGTTGCCTGTTGCCAAGGTCCCGGTATCTCTTTCGGACTAACCAGCAACCCTGCCAGGAGGGGGAATACAAGCTTGATGTTATTGTTAAGTTAATAAGGAAATAATAGGTAATATATTTTAATGGTTGATTAGCTCTGTTAGCTTCGTAATTAAGGATAGGATAAAACAGATAATGTAAATAACAGCATTTATATTGAAAACAAATCAAAATAGATAAATAATAATGTACTTAAACCTTTTTCAGCGGACGGCATCATGGTTATTTTTAAACGTTTCCATTAATTTTACCTAATATCACCCGAACAGCACGGTTTATGAGCGAATAGCAAATAAGGAAAAATAGTCGATGACAGCGTCCGGTCGCCACTCAGTTGATTTAGCATTTTATCTTGTCGGCCGGCAATATATCGGACTAATTAGAAACATGACACAAATATATTTTATTTATTTTCATAATATCAAATCTCATAACGGAGGAGCTTGTGGCTAAGTTATAACAGCCACACGGGTCGATCTATCAGGTTAAGCTACGCTTGCCGAGGTTGATCCGTGGATGGGTGACCATCTTTATATACCGAGACTCCTCCGTGCTTCGGAAAGCACGTTAAGCCGTTGGTCCCGGCTGTCATTTGTGGATCTCTGACAGTCGTTACGGGTCGTCTGAAGCCCAAAAGTCTAACAACCAGTTTTACCAAGGGGTACCTATCGTATTACCCAGTTACTGGGTTGTGAAGGTCAGATAGGCAGTCGCTCCATGTAAAACACAGGTATTCAGCTGCATCCGGTTAGACTGGAAGCTGACCAACATAGTTGTGAAAAGGCTAGGCAGATCGAAACCTCATAACTGCGTCTAATGATGGAGGTGGAGCGACGATCTTCCCAGGATGGTTGGTTGCAGCTGGATGAGAGTTGCCGAAAATCGAGTTGAATAGCATGCGATAGGAGAGGCCTATGTCCAGCAGTGGACTGCTGTAGGTTGATGATGATTACGGTGATGATGCATCTAATGACCGGGGTTTCTTAACTGTTCTCGCAAGTAAACGCTCTGAAAAGCTTTCTGAAGCCACATAGCTCCCTAAAGGGATTAAACTCGGGTTGAGCATTTGGGACTTTATCAGCATATCATTTGAGTAAATGGGTAGGTAATAAATAAATAAATGTTTAGTTTCTAGATTGTTTTACAAATGGGAATGGTTTTGTAATGGAGTGTGGCTCTGTCTCGCATAGGTTCACAGCATTATTTTGGCCGTTTTGCGTGATAGTGACGCATATTTTCCCCAAACTTTTCATTTTTGTGTTAGTGTTTTTTCTTTGCGTCATGTGTTACCGCAAATTAACGTAATTTCTTTCTTTCTTTCTTTCTTGCTATGATGCTGTCTAACATAATTATCCTGCTTCATTATTTTATTGCACTTAGTATTATTACGTCATAGATTACGTTAGCCAAACTTAAGAGTGTGCGTCATTGCGTAACATCCGTCGGGACAAACTTGGAACTCTCGTGCGCTTATCAGGCTATGTCATACTGTAGTGCAGTTACTGGAACACTGTAATGCTGGTTGATGACAAAACTCTTGGAGGAGTTCCTCTCCTCAAGGAGTTCCATTGCTTCTAAATATTGAAGCAAAAGCAGGTATTAAGTACCTTAGCTTACAAAGGGGAAGATGCCATAACATAACGTCTTGTTTCCTCAAAGGGTTGGGCAGAGGTTTACACCCACATTTCCCCAGTTACATTTAAGTTCCATGTAATAGGGGGTAAGCCTATTGTCATCAACAGGGCACATATCCAGACTCCAGGATGCTACTGAAACTTTCCAGATGAAAAAACCCAATAACACTTTGCCCAACCACGAAATCGAACCCAGGACCTCATGCTCTTGGGTTGCGGGTTAGTCCGAAGGTTGCGGGTTAGTCCGAGGGTTGCGGGTTAGTCCGAGGGTTGCGGGTTAGTCCGAAAGGGATACCGGGACCTTGGCAACAGGCAACTGAAGGAACACAGGGGTGGGTTTTAGTCAGTAAAAGTCTGACACGCCCTTCCAGAGCGGGAGAAGTCATTGGATCATTTCAAATCTCAAAAAAAAAAAAAATGACCTCATGCTCAGCAATAGCGCTTGCAACTATTAGACCAAGGAGGCAGTTGGTTCTTGGTTGGTGAGGTTTGTAATCACAATCACACTTGGGTTATAATAAGTCATTACGAAACGCTTTACGTAGTTATTAAGCCACGCGGCCACTTATCAGCACGTGTTTATATTGGTCCTTCGAGTCGCATACGTTTTTAGTTCTGCTTCCAGCCAAATTAAATGCAAGTGAATAAAAATATTAAACAGGAAGCGTGTGATATCCGTGTAACTAATCAGTATTTCCGAATCGTTGACTCCCGAACCGGAGTCGGAAATATTGGTTAGTGTAAGGTTAGAACCAGACAGCTGTTTTTAGGGTTCCGTACCTAAAGTCAACGGGACCCTAAGGCTCTGCTGTCCATCCGGACCCTATTTCTAAGACTCCGCTGTCTGTCTGTCCGTTTGTCACCAGGCTGTATCTCATGAACCGTGATAATTAGACGGTTGAAATTTTATTAGACAGATGATGTATTTCTGTTGCCGTTATAACAACAAATACTAAAAAACAGAATAAAATAAATATTTAAGGGGGCTCCCATACAACAAACGTGTTTTTTTTTCCGTTTTATAGAAAATGAGCTGCGCCCCGCGATTTCACCCGCGTAAGTCTCGATCCCGCGGGAATACCGGGATAACAAGGATCCTATTCCAGGTCATGGTCTACCCCTGTGCCAAATGTAACAAACAAATAAACAAACAAACAAACTCATTTTCGCATTTATAATATTAGTTACGAGTACGGAACCCTTCGTGCGCGAGTCCGACTCGCACTTGGCCGGTTTTGCCTCTATGACAGACACTGAAACAGTTCGTTTGCAAATAATAAATATAAACAAAACAGCTGAAAGCCTAGGAAATATGAATCATCGTATCCTTATCAACGACAGTTCATTGATTCTTGTAATTATTTTCGTAAGTAGGTACATAATTACGTGGCTAAATAATAACGATCTAAAGTTAAGCTACGCTTGCCGGTTGGTTCGTGGATTGGTGACCATCTATTACATTCCTACCGAGACGGAAGAAAGCTTGACAGTCCTAACAGTTAGAAGCCCAAAAGTCGTGTTACCCAGTAACTTGGGTTGTGGAGGTCACCTAGGTAGTCGCTCCATGTAAAACACTGATATACAGCTGCATTCGGTTAGACTGGAAGCTGACCCTAAGTCCCTAACATAGTTGGGAAAAGTATTCCTTAATGAATTACCTATGTTCCCATCTGTATTTTATGGCAAATAAATTAAAAGGCTTGGCAGATTAATTGTAAATAATTACGAATATTATGTTACATTAATACGTGATGATGACAGAGTAATATGACAGTTATTTGTTACAATATTTTGTTGTTAGTGACACATAGTATGGAAGCTATGAATCACGGTTACCCATCTAATTCGTGACCTCTTTATATGGTGTTGTGTTGAACTAGTAGCTAGCTGATTTGTAGTTAGGTACTTTAGTTTTGATATATACTTTGTGACACCATATGAGAGGAGCATTAAGGTTTCACAAGAGGCGATTCGTTACTGTGGTTCACCATCTTTTTGTGTTAGTGACTAACCTGGCGTCAGAATTTTAAAGCCGCCCATGGGTCTGACTTGGGTTCACATGCCGTCGAGAAATATATATCAGGCCTCACGATGTTTTCCTTCACCGTTTTTGAAGCAAGTTATAATTATACAATACGCACATGAATCCGAAAAGTCAGTGGCGTGTCTTGGTTATACACACCAATAGGCTATCTCTGCTATATAATATAGTCCACCATAAAAAATTGTTTACAATCCTAACTAGCCTAGTGCGTGTATGTGACAGTTACATAGTTTCAATCTTAGTGAAGTTGTAATATATTGGGACATATTGTCAAAAGTGGTAAAGGAGTTATGAGGTTGATTAAACGTTTGGCGCATCTTAAGCTGTCACGCCCGCCACCTGGCTGACTGGCCATGGGCTTACTATCCACCAACCCGCACTGGACCCGCGTGATCAATTACGGCCTACTCACAGAGAGGAGGCCTGTATCCCAGCAGTGGGCACATTATAGGCTCATTACTCTACTCTATGGGCTATTGTTACATAGTTCATAGCGATACATGAGAAGTGGAGAACACGACTATGTTTTAAATAGATTTTCATGCATGGTTATAATTCTAATCAGATGTTGGTGACTTGGTATTTCCTACGGACCCAGTGTCTTCTGATCAGAGGGTCCCATGATATGGCTGGAGATACTTATATTGTATCTAATGAGTATACCTGACTGGTCTAACTGCTTATCAGACTATCATAGATACTCTATGAGACTCTCCAAGCAAATTAGGATTAGTAGGAGGGAAGGTCACCCATCCTGCACGTTACCGCGCTAAATTGCTTAACCGCTTAGATTAACCGTCCTACGCTGTAGCCACTCCTATAAAAACAATTAATGTGAACAAATAATATTGAAACATTTACCTCTCGGAACCATGTCTTTCCTCTTTTCAGTTTAAACATATTATAACTCCGAAAAACTTTGTTTAACTTATAATTTCACACCACACCACTAGGCCACATATTTGTTTTATTGTCAATGTCCAATTAAACGTATAAATGTGTAAACTAAGGTAATATTTAAAGGAAAACGACAATAAATTCGTCTTGTTCGTAGAGCGAGTGACACACTGACTGCAGTTGTGTCATTGTAGCGATATTATTTAGTGATGGGCGTACGTCGATGGTTTTTGTCGATGTTTTTCCGCAAATGTGTCGATACTTGTCTAATGGCTGTCACACACTAGTTTTCAAAAGCCAATAATGTATTACGAACTGGATTAGTTCGTCAACAAGGAAACCCGTAATCATAACATGTTTCCTTAATGATACATATTTTAATAGTCCGAACATTAGTAAAATATTTAATAATAATATGTTGAATCTATAAATTCGTTGTCAAGTTAAATATCCCTACGATATACTATACAAGAAAATCAACATGATCGTGGACATAGGCACATCGTGTATTCATTTTACTATAATATTTTCCCTACACATGTCATGTTCGTTCATTTGCCACAAGCACGGAGCAGACTGCTTGCGACATTAATAACGAAAAGGAATAAAATAAGGAAAATGAAAAATAAGTAATTAACTGGTTAGTGCTTTACATATAACTATGAGTGTTTAAAATGAGTAACATTTGTAGTAAATTAAGTTAATAAAATATAAACAAAATGAATTTTATAATTATTTTATTTAAAAAAAGAAATAATGACAATAAGTGTCAAAAGTAAAAGAACATGCGCATTAATAGCAAAACTGGCAGATTTCAAAAGTACTGCAAGAAACCAAAACTTTGATGATGACCACATTCCTTGCAAACCAACCTTTAAAAAACTTAGCTAAACTCCACAGACGCGATGGGTATCGATATCTCAACAACATAAAACAAAAAATAAATTAATTTGATGATTTTTTGTTGATGGTTCATTGACCGAAGTAATTGTAGTCACTCGAAATATAAGTTTATAAAAATCTGCTGTTTTTATGTGTATACTTCACAGACGGGATGGGTATCGGTACCCACCGCATCTGCGGAGTTAAGCTAGCTAATTTAAAATAACCCGGTATAGTCTACATTATGGCCAAGTTCCGGCGAACGGAACAATGTATGTCGCATCACTAGTGCCCTCTTATCTCCGGCCGGTCGTCAATTCGATGTTAGGAAGTGTATTGTTATCTTGCTTTATTACTCTGCACTGATTATAATTGTGTTGTCGGTAGCCGCACTAGTCAGTTCCAATGAGAGCTATAGCAGAACCACAGCCTAGCTGTGTAGCAGTTAATCAACCCAACTCCACTACGGAATGATGACAGAGGAGCAGGCAGATCTATCGTAATAATGACATTAGCAGCGTCGGATGTAACATTCAGACGTAGCGTTCTAATTTTAAATGTAAATACAACCGTATGTCATTCCATATATGTGTTATTTGTATCGTACGATGACCCTGTCACATGTCCGATGGCGATGAACCACTGCATATTAACTACACTGTGGTACTAGAGCGTAACCTGAGACTTCAATCATCCCATATATTTGACGTGTATATGAGGAAATAGCCCAGTTAAATCAGTCACTATGTGTTCTCGCTACAGCCATATTTCCATATTGGGCGATCATTCGTTCATAAGATTTCCTTAGAAAACTTGCCCTTATAATGTTGCCGTATTCGTAATTCTGCTTCCAAAACTACAGGAATTTCGTTAAAGCTCAGTATGCAAATTGTGTTTTTATAGACTGATGACGTTTTTACACCTTTGTTATGTAAACAAACCTTCAAGATTACGAGTAAACATAAGTGATGCAGAGCACGTGTGCACCAAGCATTACAAGCAGTACTAATATCGTTCGAAAGGTGCATCGGTGCAAGATTTACTGTGGAATTGACAGGTCATTGCTTGCAGACCACTTAGTCCATTTAACTCGGTTGATATTGTCGTTAATCATTTCATACTTTACGATGGTGTTAGCTGCAGTTAAATTGGCAATTCTGCGCTGGGCTGAGCTTAATTGCTTCGAGTCTTGAAGTCCGTACTAGAAAAATATTGGAAAGAGCTTTTTGGATAATATAATGTATATCTGTGAAAGTTTGTAATCAACAAAAGTACTTTCATAAGCATGCTAATTGAAATTGTTATAAGAATAGAAAAGCTCTTTAAAAAAATCTAATGAGTAGCATGCTAAAATGTAAAAAAATAGCTAAGATACATTATTGGATTTAGAAATATCTTTAAGTTTTCGGACCATGAAGGTTCTATTTTATTTTTCTAATTTTATTCTCTGTGTAGGTTTATCTTTCAAAAACTACTTGAGCTAATGTAACTAATATTCAACGTCTTCCAGCCTCATTAAAATGCCTAATGGCACTTCACTGTATTGCATTAGTAGGTACCGTTCAAGAATACTATACGAGTTACGACGAGATACGTGCATTTGTTATTATGTTTTTAGTTTTGATTAGTTCAGCAGTTTTACGTTTATAGTAAGGCTCCTTTGACACCATTTCTCTATTGCTTGACATGTATATAGATTATCGATTAACATGTTTCAAGTTGCGTTTCCAAAATTTCGACCACCCGATTTAAAACAAACGGCTGAAGTTTGATTAGTCTAAAAACTGCAAAGGAGTATTCTATATCTGAAATTCTGAACATGGTCCTTCGAGCCGGATCACGGCCACCAATAGGTCAAAAATCCTCCTTTATAGAGGTCAGTAGAAACTACGAGTCTGCGTGCATTAGTCATTTATTTACCACCCAAAAAAAGTTCAGTTAAATATTTGCCAACTGGTTATAAAATTGAATGAAAGTTCCTCTGGGTCTTTGTCATATTAAATAAAAAATAAAATAAAAGGAAAACCACGAAACTATAAATTGAGCATCATAGGGAATTTCTTTAGGCTTTATCAAGGAGCTTCCGACGTCATATTAAGGAGGTAAAAAAGCGCAGAACAAAAGCATTCAATTCAGTACTTCACGATAACCCGTTGCAAAAAGTTGTCCGCAAAGTCATCATCAGAAGAAACTGTGCCAAAAAGCGAAAATCGAAAATGGACCAGAAAAGATACCAGGATTTGGAACCACCTGTATACCTACATGAACCAATCCCATTTAATATAAAACGTGAAAATAAATCAGCATTGACGTCTGTTTTCATTGAAAACTGAAATCCATTTGAATTTCGCGAATGAATCGCTCGCATTGAATCGATACATTGACATGAAGAGCGCGCCGGATGCACGCCATTGGACAAGAACACGACGCCATGTTATATTAATACACTGGACAGATGAATTACAGAAATATAGATCGGAAAAGACCTAGAAAATGTAGGAGACTTGCAGTCTGAAATTATGGTGATAATTATCACAGGTAATATAGAAGAGTTAACTAAAAAGTAACTTCGAAGTGAGTGTCGCTAAAACTTTTAGAAGAACAAAGCTACCACTTTCAAAATATTGCTTGCGAAGATATATTACTGTAGGTTAAGAGGGCTAGGGCTATACCAGTGCTGTAAAGCTTTCAACAAAATAAAATATTAATACCAAAACCAACAAAAAAACCGGCCAAGTGCTAGTCAGACTCGCGCACGAAGGGTTCCGTACCATTATCTATAAAAACGGCAAAAAAACACGTTTGTTGTATGGGAGCCCCTTAAAAAAATTATTTTATTCTGTTTTTATTTGTTGTTATAGCGGCAACAGAAATACGTTATCTGTGAAAATTTCAACGGTCTAACTATCACGGTTCATGAGATACAGCCTGGTGACAGACGGACAGATAGACAGCGGAGTCTTAGTAATAGGGCCCCGTTTTACCCCTTGGGTACGGAGCCCTAAAAATAAAGACACAACCTATCTGAGATGTTTAAGAAGATAAACAAAGATTGCCTGCCCTTCACGCTTTGGAAGCTTTTATCATTACCGAAAGCTGAATTTTAAATTAGCACAAGATTTCGAAACGAGTGGACATAGATATTTCCAAACTGGTCCTACGGCTCTTCCCTACATTCTGCCCCGCCGCCATATTAGAACGGGTGAACAACACAATGTGTGCGCTTGCGCATAAATTAACAGTACGACAAGCAGTAATCGGACAAATTAACACAGACCTATGGTCCTGCGGTCCGCGCTGACTCAGGCCACGCTTTTATTTAGTTTGTTTGTGTTTGCTGGACAAGGAAAATAGTTTGGTACCTACCTAACCCTCCTCCCGCGACACTATATATTGTTAGGAATATCCTGGTAAATAAAACAGTTAATAACGCCCTCTAGTTTGTGTAACAGGAGTTCATTTCTTTAGGAGCCATTTTAACTATGCTGGAACTACAGTATACACTACCTATATTTCCAGATCTCATCAGCTATATAGAATTTTTGTCATCACAGAAATTGAGTGCCTACCTAAACAAAACTTACAGGTTTACTTATCGGAAACATGATTAGCTTTTAGTAACCGTAGTAAGAAAGTCACTTTCTTGTTTATTTCTTGCAGGTAAAACATAGCGATAGGTACTAAGTTTAGTTGGTGATTGATGCATGATAAATAAATTTATGTGTGCCGAATGTACCTGCTCTTGCAACCTATTTTAACCTTCATGGTTATTTAATATTTAACTGTAATTGCACAAGTGAATAAGGTATGCAGCGAATGTAGACGTAGCGTTATCAGCACAGTACCTCTTATCGCTTCGAATATTAGCTAAATATACCTCGTTGTGGTCATGTGTTGCAATGTTTTGGAAGAGGGGACATTTTGCTTTGCTTTATGCATTCTTTTTGAATCAGCATAACATAAGTAGGTACACGGAACACATGCAGCAGACAGATATCTACTTAAAAATGCTATGTGTAACAATCCCTATAATTATATTCCTTTAGCTTCCACATCTATACATCTTGCAATACGCGCTCGCAATAATCTGTCTTTTTTTAAATACATGTTAAATTGGTTTAAAATAAAAAATAAATAACCTAATAGGTTGTCTCCTGTATCGTTTCCTTTGACATCCATGTTTTACTATTTTCACATTTCTAAGGAAATCAAGTTCTCAAAGAGTTAAGACCACTGCACTCGTTTGCAGTTCTTTATTTTTACTACAAGGCTCGACGATTCCAGATTGTGACTATACGGACCAATCCTTTAATTAATTTACGAAGATGTACAAAAACTTTTAATTTTGGTCCTTCCGGGCGGAAGGAGTCCTAGATGCACATAGCACATGACATGATAATTATATTAGTTCCTTACCTCATGATATCCATGTCCAACAGGCTGGGCTCTTGGTCGGGGAGCCCTGAACTGTGTGATTCGAGGGATGACTAGAGGCGGCCTCTGGTCTCTGCTGTACACTGCACATTCTTCTGGCGTTATCCACTGTGGACAAAGACAGGTTCATGTTAGATAGAGCCAGAGAAAATTTTATACTAATTGTAAAGGTTTTTTTTCGGTCCTAGCGGACGTAAGTTGGGAATTAAAGTTTTCATTTCATAACCTAACCAATCTTTAACACGATATGCAATTTTAATAGTTTCGTGTTTTATGAAATTTTGCTATTAGTTCAAACTTTTTCACGGCAATTATTATACGAATGTTTTTTATTACGAAGTGGATGCAGATAAATTGTGCACACATTATGTAAAACTCCAGGTGCAGTCCATAGAGTAAACTCTCAGACATCACTTCGAAATTCGAATAGTATAGTATATAATAGTATAGTGGGTGTGAATCCGAGCTGATTTAAAAACAAAAGAGTTCGTTTTGGAATTACATAATCACAATCACTTGAGTATGATTCGAAGTGAACTTGACAGAATAACTGGTGTTGTGTGGTTTGTTGTGAAAAATTGAAAAATCGATTGTCATGGTATGGGAACGTGATGCGAAGGAATGAGGAAAATGTTGTGAGGAAAGTTTTGGGTATGAACGTCGATGGCTATAAGAGTAGGGGAAGACCAAAGAAACGATGGATGGACTGTGTGAAAGATGATATGGCTAGAAAGGGGGTGACTATCGAGATGACGGCTAATAGAGAAGTATGGAAGAAAGGGACATGTTGCGCCGACCCCAAATAAATTGGGATAAGGGCAGGAGAATGATATGTGTGGTTTGTTGTTATTCTGTTGTTTGTTGTTGTGTTACAGTACAGACCTCCACGCACTGACAGTATAAAATTCGCAACCGGCAGCGGCAACAACATTCCTATCCATTAATACTGGATGCTAATTGATGGTGAAACACAATGATTTCCTTTCACGATCGTGTTACAGCTTGCACAGTGTTCCTTGTTGCACATCCTGCCGCGATGGCGCCACATGGGAATCAATGGAGGGCCAGTTAACACCAGTCTTTAAAGTACTTATTGCTACTGCTCTTTGCATTACTTGAATGGATTACCCCTGTCCTTCATGATTGATTTCTATGCAGATTTGATTGCATCAGTATCAATCAGGTAGGTATATGTCGTCGTTAAATATTTCAATTATTATTTTCTCCAGTAAAATATCATAATTAGATTTGCCTTCCTTCAGAAACTTCTGCATGCTACCTCATAAAGTTGATCTTTAGTCGTACTTCTTCTGCCTAGCCTTTTCCCAACTATGTTGGGGTCGGCTTCCAGTCTAACCGGATGCAGCTGAATACCAGTATTTTACATGGAGCGACTGCCTATCTGACCTCCACAACCTAGTATCTGGGTAATACGATACCCCTTGATTAGACTGGTTGTCAGACTTTCGTGCTTCTGACGACTCGTAACGACTGCCAAAGATCCACAAATGACAGCCGGGACCAAGGCCAGGAGTCTCGATATGTGAAAATGGTCACCCATCCACGGACCAACCCCGGCAAGCGTAGCTTAACCTGATGGATCGACCCGAGCGATCTTTGATCTTTAGTCGTACTATATACCAGTAATGCTAAATTAGGCTTCTTAGTTGTGCATCATTGTTTATATTGATTTTCTCTTCACAAATTTAGTTTTTCTTAATTGTAATTTAACTTGGTTTCTCCCAAATAATTTGGTAATTTATCTAGTTAGTTTATGATTGTAACTCTTCATCTATTCAACGTGTTTAGATTGCTAATTACGTAATAACTAGTCAGTAATCTGCTGCAACTACAAACACGAAATCATCAGTAAAATTATTTATTTTCACATACGTCTGCGGCTAAGTCACACTCTATTGAGTATCAATCATCTGAGTTATGTTTGTCGTTGTATCTTGAGTTCTTGAAACCTCCGCGGACGGTTCAGGTTATGAGCGAGAGATGGCGTTGATTGTTAATTAGAACATTAGAGATCAAGATCTCCCTTGCGATTAAGTAAACTTAAAAGTATATTTCTCAAAATTATGGAATGTGGGAAACATTCCATAATTTTGAGAAATATACTACGTGGACCCAGTAATGGAACCACCCACCGGGACCACGAGGAAACATGACCCGTGGTCCCATGGCATCAGGGATTGTTCTCTGGACTTCTGACTATATCGATAGAAAATTAATTACAACCATGGAACCTTCCTATGATTAAATACAAATCTATAATAACAGTGCATTGTTTTATGTCATACAGCAAGGCAGCAGCAAGGGTTTACCATAGTCTAGAGAGTTTAATCAAAAGACGTTAAGTTACTGGCCTGGCTAATATGATTCTACTAAATCTACTGGACATTAGCAACATTTCTGCCTATTTGACCTCATAAACTTAAGATGAGTGACTAACAATGGACCGGTCCATACGTAATACGTCCATTCCATACCAACTTTCTAAGAGTATTTCACACGCGCCTACACAATTAGACAATAATGATCATCTTTTACTAGCCAAAGAGTCTCAACAATTGAACTCTTGACATTTAAACATTAAAAAGATATCAGGAAATGCCATCTTGCATAATACCGTCCATTACAGACGATTTTAAATGTATTACGAATAATACAATTATATTGTAATGTAAGTATCGTTAGCAAATGCTATAACGTTCCGTAATCAATGACTATGTATGGAAGGACCAATAAATCTTGAGCTACGGCAAACATAGGAACTACAATTTAATGAGCTGATTTTCACTTTTTGCGTTGTAAGCAGCGCTATAGTGAAGTTTCATAGTATACTGGTTTATGACACTGTAAGTCAGTCTCGTTGGTTTCTGATTCGTAGAAATGTGCTTAGTAATTGTACCTGATTGCGTTACATAGTTATGGTTATGGCTGCCGATGCTGTCATATAGCTGAGAAATCGAAGTTGCTCTACTTATTTCGACATTAAAAACTTTTCTGGAGATAGAAACGATGAAGAAAAACATAACCGGCATGTTTTAGACTAAACCCAAGAATTCGAAGACATGTTACATCCACCATGCAACCCGCATTGTTCTCGTGGTGGAGTTCGGAACAGGGGTCTCACAGAGAAAGGGCTTTTGTCCCAACAATAAATTAATAAATTCTTTATTGGCATAAAAAATGTGTACAAATAAAGTGAATCGCTGACTCCTGCGCTAGGTAAAAACTAAAAACACATGTGTTACAGGAGCCAAAGCCAATGGGAATGGGGGATGGCTGATTAAGCTTAAATGCTTTATCCATACTTAATCCATAGTACTCGTAATATTATAAATTCGAAAGTAACTCTGTCTGTCTGTCTGTATGTTACCTTTTCACACTAAACCACTGAACGGATTTCGATAAAATTTGGCAAGGAGATAGATGGCATCCTGGGGAAGGACATAGGCTACTTTTTATCGACATACCATGCGGGCGAAGCCGCGGGCGAAGCCGCGGGCGTAAGCTAGTTATTTACAAAGTACTGAGTTTAAGTTAAGCCACAGAAACATTGCTAGAGAATTCTCCATAGCATCCCAAATATGGCCCATATGGACCAAGGAATTTATAAAAATGCCTTTCATCAAATTAGATCTTCAAGATAGTGATGAGCCGAGTTGATTGATTGACTGACTCGACATTATCTTTCAATTAACGCCGAAATGTTTAACATTGTTTTAGTAAAGATTTTAAAGTAAACATAAGTAACATAACCTATCTACAAGGTACATAAAATACTATTAGCACATACTCTCTGACTAATAGTAGGTATCTAGTAGCACGAGTATGAGTTAAAAACACGTGCGCTGGAAAAATATTTACGTCGAGCTAACTGTGTTGAAGAATTCCAGTCTTTGTTTTGACACATAGTAAATAATAGTACCTAAGACATGAAGCATAATAATTCTTAGTAAGAATTAATTAACGGTAGAAGGATCGTTGGCAGACTAATAGCTAGGTGGGTGGAAGACCTACAGAAGATCGCAGGGGAAGACATGGATGAGAGTCGCAGAGACCAGGGAAGCATGACACAAAGATAGGAGGCCTGTACTCAACAGTGGATGGAACAAGCATATGCTAATGACGATGAATTTTATTTGTGTCGGCATTAGGTACGTCTACGTACGTATTTAATAATTGTATTGTTTTTTTTTCGATTCTATTCTGTAGATTATTCCAAAATCATTAAAAACTATTTACCTATATCAAAATTTATAAAATAGTTTCATTATATCATTCGCCATTCCCCACTCCCCACTCCCGTGATGCTGAGAACCATTTGGCTAAGTTTTAGCAACCCGTCCCTGCCTCGCACAGTTTTATACGATAAAATATCTAGATTTCTTTATTACTTTTATGTTTGTTTCATTTAAATATATTGTACACATAACCCTGCATCAAGTGTTAAAAGAACAACGAAAGGTGACTTTAATTTATAAATAGATTCAGATAGAAGATAGATAAATTACCCAGATAATTAAAATAAAAAACTAACTTCCATCTTATCTAGATTTACAGTTCTAGTCAGATTCTAGTCGACCTTGATAACACTTCCCATTCTAAAAGGAACCCGGATATTGGTATTCGAAACTGACCTATTGGCCGTAGGTTTCTTGTGACTCACTACTGATTGGGACAACGCCTCTCCTAGCAATGACGTCAGGGTAAGAAACCGCTGATCGTCACTTTTTTTTTATTTGACACTGGCAGACAATGCACCGTCTAAACCGCTGGATCTAGAAGCATGAATTTTTGCACAAGAGATTCTTATTTAACGCAAATGAGCAGTAAGAAAGGAGGACGAATTTTCAATAAATTCGTCCTTTAATATCATTAAATAGGAGATGAAAGTTTGTATGGAAGTTCGACATTTTTGCCGGTGGGAAATCCTATCCCACATGGCTTGTCAAAAAGAATATAGTGGGCAAGACAAAGATGGCGTCTGCAATCCTATTAAAATCCATCTTTACGATAGCATCTTTTATATAGAATCTACATAAGTAACATTTACATTTTTAGAACTAAAACGTGTATTCACTATTTGTTACTCAGGCAGGTAAATATGCAGTAATAAACTATGGAGAGGCCTTTGTCGCGCAATGCTTAGCTGATTAATTGAAATTAATTACTTTATCCAAGTAGCCTTGCTTCTCTACTGGCACACAAAGCCTCTCGTTAGTTAAAGATCAATGGCGTAGCAGCTTCTGACTTTGCAAATCCAGTGGGTATAGCTAGGCTTTAACCTTCGTTACATTATGGTCTTAGAACACACCTCTCATAAGGTTATACAGCCAAATAACTTAATAAAGTACCTTCAAAATTTCATAACAACACAGTCCAACAAAGAAATATTTAATTAACAAAAGCCAAGAATTGGTGGATGTGATTTCTAGGCTTCTTTTCAATATTTCTGCTCCATCAGTACTTTTTTCTTCTAATAAAATCAAGTCATCAGTCATCATATCACCATTGTCATCATCACCATAATTATGACAATGCATGAGGGTTTTTCCATACTTCCATTTAATCTTACGTCTTTCCTTCCACGTCTACAGTGTCTACACCCACAGACATGAATCACTCAAATCATGAATGAGATGATGCGATTTCGGAACCGGTTAGATATAGTCTCCTTGACCCGAAACGTCAAGTTTGCGTTGGAGTTTGTTTACTGTATTGTAGTAGACAAAACCTGCTTGATGGTGTTATGTTTATGGTTGATGTTATGAATGGTACTGTTTCATCTGTGGATGCTAATAAGATGTAGGCGTGTAAGGTTATTGGTCTTGTACGATTTGGTAATATAAAATTACGTTTAGAGTTCAAATACGAAGTTCAGCATTCAAAGCTATATTATATACAGTTGACATGAGCTGAAATGTCTAAAATGATAGAAATGTAGAATTCAAAAATAGTATCTAAAGGACTGGTGTTCCCATTTCGAAAGCATGTAACAAGATTAGTTCCAGAAAATGAGACTGCAGTAAAATTATCGAGAGCAAAGGGATGTCATAAAATATGAATGGACACAGTCTTATAGTATGATTCTATACAGAATTACGACGAACTGTGTCTATAGTTAATAAAAACGCAACGAAAACTACTACTGCAACCATTGAGCCGATTGCAGAAAGAAAATGTACAGAAGTAACACAAGTACATAAAACATGTTTCCGTCCACGTCGAACAGACCATGACTCTAATAGATAATGCTAAACAAATACATACAAAATACAGTACCGGAGGACCACAATGTCAGACGGGAAATATTTAACATAATTATCAAGGAAAACATTAATTACAATCAAGAGAATAAATCATCTCTATCAGTTGTATCGCAAGCAATAAACTCGGAGATACGAGTCTGTGTGTCTTTACCATAGTGATCTCAGGAATCACTGTACTGGTTCGATTTGTATTTATTGCATTTGGAGACGCCGTTTAAGATTTAAATGGCTTCTTTTGCTTTGGTTTTAGAGCTATTTTAGGGTTCAAACAATCGAGGTTAGTCTGACTACTTATAAATAAACTTTCAAACATCTCAGCTGACCCTTTATTTGTATTGAAGTAAAAGTCATCCTAAATCGAGAATGGGGAGTCTCATTTGCAGAGCATTGACTGTCTACTAAGTCGTCTAAGCTGCAATAGAGCTGTTTCTAATGGAAGAAGAAAGCAAAGCATAGAAAAAGGCTCCCGATATACCTAGAGCCATACCTACCCCATAAATTAACGCAAGTTATCGGGAGTCACGCACAATGGTCCTTAGGGACTAAGTGTGGAAACCAAACCCCTAATAGACAACATAGAACATAGTTATCGGGAGTCTTTTCCAGAAAACAGTGAAACATTTATTGATGTCATAACTATTACTATTACTCATGAAGATGCTTGCTCCAATTGAACTGTATTTGCTTATATAACTGCAGCAGATTAATTGTATAGAAGTAATGATCACCTGGCAGCTATATCTAAACCTGTAGACTCATCTAACTGTATGGGAGGACTTAAAAACACTGTTTTTCCATTCCATCGCCACAAAGTCTGATCCATTGTATATGCAATTTATGCAAAACAGGACACGACATAGCATAAATCTTGCAAATTAGTTGCATGCACTGATTTCGTTGACTTCAAGCAGTCTGGAGGACTAACTAATTTACGAGTAGGAACTCATTCATTATTTGCTATCATAGTATCATAAAGTATATCATAATAAAGCTGTTATTGTTTCTTCTAATTGACATTGCTGTCTCTGTCGCACTAAATAAGAGTATGAATGAATTGATGATGCGGGCGATCAATTAGGTGTTAAGGAGAAGTATCATGTGATTGATTTTCAAGGTGCTATGAAAATTGAAGTTAGTAGTTATAAGTAGATGTGGCTGACAAGATGGATACGAAAGATGCATCTCTTTTTGTTATAGAAAACAAAACACCATTTGATGTATGTTGTATGTCAGATACAAGTTAACATGACAGTACCAAAACTATAATTAAACAATCTTGTAAATCAGTTGCCTATTATTTTCTGCCTTTCACTTTTCAACCCGGTATGCTTTCCATTTTTAATACCCCTTAATAACATGATATCAAGAGTTGAACCACCTTATTGACCTTACAAGTCAACGCGAATGGAGCTCCCATTCATGAGTTTGATGCTCTGTCCCTCTCTGACTAGACGTACGCGCAGCTTGCGA
The DNA here is from genome assembly GCA_947522985.1 of Lithophane socia. NCBI lineage: Eukaryota > Metazoa > Arthropoda > Insecta > Lepidoptera > Noctuidae > Lithophane > Lithophane socia. The sequence continues at coordinate 7,169,179 of OX383271.1, read as the reverse complement.
AACGAGACAGGAAATAAAGTCAATGAGAGTCAATTAACCATGATACTTAATTGGATTCGCTGTAGGATACCATTTTAGTCGTGTATTGTTAATTCAAGGAATGATTGGATGTGAGTGAAAAAGTTGATGGCGACCTGACTGTGGTGCTAACGATCCTGGCTCAAGTGTATTTCAATTGTAACAAAAAGCGAACGAATTATATCTTGTTTTGAAGAATGATGAGAAACTAACCTCCGATGCGTATTGTTTCTTGGGAGGTTCTCACTGAGGAATGATAAGCTAGACAGTACAAATGCAATCGAAATCTCATTTATTTACCACTGTGCACTGGGCAAATAAATGAGCTGACGACTTTTACTATATAATTTCTGCCCACAGTACCTTTTAAATGTGATAAAAAAACGCGGTCCTGGGTGGTTAACTCAAAAAATACGATCACACTTTTTTAAATCGTTCATACAATTTAAATCGAATATGGACTATACATATCGATAGAGTTTTAATGGATTATCGAAAGCACACCAAGTGTAAACGATGAAGAACCATATCGATTAACACTAGTTGGCGTGTAATGTAACGCAGTGATGCACGTTCAAATGATTCTTCATTATTTTTTTTTCTCAACAAACAATGGATTTTAAAAGACAAACGAAGAGAATTTCAGTGTTGCCATACGAGAGCACTTAGCTGCGCCTGCGATTATACAAACAATAGTATCTGTCAAAATATTGTTACTAACAAACGAATAGTGGAGTATTGTTAGAATGAAATGTAGGAATGATGACAGGGTTATGCGTTGTGTTGGTATAACTAGTGATTGTGGATTATGTATCGTACAGTAATCCAGCAAGACTTGATGAAAAATTGAAGTTTAGTTAACAGTCTGTGAGAAGTCTGTAATTATAATAACGATGAAGAATAAGCAAGAACATCAGAAACAAACCGCTTGAAAGTAAAAAAATCTGTTTTACATTTTGACAAAACAAAAGCGTTGATTGAGGCACAAAGATGATCGATGATCATAGTAATAATTACCTTGCTGCGAAAACAGGTGACTATCGTATTTAAAAGAAGACAAGAGACGGAGAGGTAGTCGTTCGATAAGATGATAATATTTAAGGAGGCTCTTTGTCTAGCGGAGGAATCATAGATGCAAGGATTTAAGCATGGGAACTCATAACCACCAAACATTTCCGCTAACCGCTTTAGGCAGATTTTGATTCATAAAATAAAAAATCTTTATTATTAGAATAGCATACCTAATTAATTTTAACATTTATTGGTATGGATGCAAAACATTTAATTTATCCTCGTTTTCAATTAATTTTAACAATGATGTAGTTATAAATATCCAGACAACATTGTATTATTTTCTATGGTAATTCCCTATAAGATAGTTATTTGTTTTTACTGTTGGCAACCGCTTTATTGTAGAAAAGCATAGGTGGAGGAAAAAAGGATAATGTGCTCTCAATTTATATTGTTTCGCAGAAACTTGGGCTCCTTTTTAATCAATATTTTTTTCATAATACACACTACATTTTGAATTAAATATTAGGTAAGTATTACAACGCATGTTTTGATTACGTATTTTTCAATTCATAATAAGGTCTTGAATTATCCAGAACCCATTCTGCCGTAGTAAGTAAGGAAAGCATGCCTGATGCTCTCATATGTAATATTAGAGTCAACAACGTAGCTGTTATAGAGGTACAAAAGTTAGAAAAAACAGATTCCGAGATTCTGACACAAATACAAGCATAGACACAACATAAAACACGTGACAAAACCGATGAAAATAATAATAAAGGACTACAAAGGTTAAGGAAATATCATATATGTAGCTACAGTGACAATAATTGACCACTAATTATAAACACACACAATATTATCCCTACCATCAAAACAAGACACTATAATAATTATGTTTAGAGACACGTTTCTGGAAATGAAACAAAATTCAATGAATTCATGATAATTTTTGTGGTTTCCTCTATACTTATCCTCAATTATAAATTTAGGTCCATAATATGCACTATATTTTAAAGGTATTTGATTAATTCAAGAATCTCATGACTCACAAAGGAGTAAAAGAGTGTTTCTTCGATACGTGAATTATCTATTTTATGGCTAATAGTGATGTCACCGTGTACTATTAGGTCATTTAGTGGCGCCGTCTTCATTAAATTCGGTGGCATTAGGTTTTTTTGTTTTCCACTTCCATAATTCTTAATTTTATTTACTGAAGGTAGCATACTACCAGATCATTTTCCTGGCCTTGTCCCATGTTACTTGGGGTCCACTCAACAAGTTTTCTGCTTTCATTCTTCACATCAGGCTATCATCAGGCTTCATACTACCCACATTAAATAAAATCGAAAAAGGATTTATTTAGGACTTATGACGTAGTAGGGTTGGTCCTTTGATCTTTTCGGACTTGGGCTTGGGTGGAAGTACAGTGAAAGGTGAAGTGGATCCAAAGCAACTCTGAACCTTGCAGAGGTAGTCCAAGTATGTTCCTTATAGTGAATCAAATTAGAACATTTATCAAAAAAACATCAAGCAAGAAAATGTCTTCCTACTCCATGTTTAGGTACCAGTTGTCAAAATCGATGATGAGGTTTCAAAATATACTATAAGGAACGGATATAGGAGTAAGATACATGAAAATGATCTGTTTTTATGCAGATATGAAGCATGTTTTTAACATCTTATGTTTCCAATTCTGGAAGCCATCTTTCACACCTTGTAGAATAAACATCGGCTTACGGATGATAAAGATGAGCAGCATACTAAGTGTTGTCAGGTATAAAAATGACTAAAGATTCAACGTAAACAAATACCTTATAAATATTTGGTAAACCTTTTCTTAATAACTGTAGGCCTCTTCCGGGGTTAGTGAAATAATTCGCCAATGAATTGTTGGAACATATAATTTTCCTATATGATTAAAACCATTTGCGCTTCCTAGTTCATTAAAACTATTTCCGCTTGTATGAAATCCCAATGATCGTCTGCTCGATCCATCGATCCATATTCACATCAGGAAGAAAATATTGATGGAAATTCGCATTATCTGAGTTTTCGTCGTCATATTATGACAAACTTCAGTCTGTCAACATTCTGTCAAAAAGCTCTTTACTGGAACTCCTCATTTTCGCAAGAAGGTATCAAGATTTCTCTCTTTTTTTTGGCTAAGTTTGTATGATGATATCATTAAAGCATTTGGATTTTGCTCAGTCGTTTCGTTAACTGGAGGACGGATTCCAATTTAGAAATTCTATTTGGATCTCTGACCATTATTAAACATGTGTCAATTGAGACTATAAGAATTAATATGCTGCTATTCCAATTTTTGATATCGAACAATTGAATTGAATTGCAATTAGTAGATAACTTTACACAGTATTTATTATTTATGTAAGTACCCAGGATTTTGTAATATCTTGATTTAAAAAGGTGTCTTTGGAGTTTCTTACCCGTTCTTCTCCATGGAGATCTACGTTATGGAATAGGCAACGAGCTTGAACTTTCTGATTAACCGACTCCTTGGCAATTCAAAAGTGCCTGTAAATAGTTTAATTGAAATAAATGCTTTGAGTTTATTATGAACTCCCTTTTACTTGAACAGTTCATCTAACTGCTAAAGTTTATATGTATTTGTATGTCGTCAATGGCAGATAGCTCTCATGTATAAAGGGGCTAGCTTATTTGGTACTGGTTTAGCTTTCTTACTCTGTTCTCAAGTTTTGTGGTTCCTACGATAGTTTCAAGTTTAATGCAGCGAGCTGCAAATATTTGTTCAGACGGGACCATTCCTATTATGTTTTGATGATTTCAAACCAACATAATCACACCTAACTAAAACACAATAACACACTACATTACTTTCTCAATTTACCTAGAATACATCATTACAGTTATCAGTACACAGGCGTGTCTCGTTTAGAGCGCTGCTAACTCGCAGCTCGTGTGATTCAGAGCCCTGCGCGAGTTGTATGTACTTGTTTACATTGCTGGCCCAAAAGAGCAACAACCTATATAACTGACCTTAGCAACTACCATTGGTGATTATTTGATGGTGTGAGACAATCTCGATTAGATAATTAGATATTTACATTTGATGAAAGGATCATCAGTATGAACTTCTTTCTGTACGCACTTTGACTTCAAATCATTCTTAACAAAAATATAAGCATTCTTTTGATTTTGTCCTTACTTTTATTTATATATCTCTCTTTCTCTAACTCTTTTTCCCGACTAGGCGTACGGTTATGATTTTGATCGGTATGTATGTGTGTATGTATGTTGATCTGTTCCCTCGAATCTTCTAAACTACTCATCATAATTTGACAAATGAGGTATCGTTGGAAGCTCCTTGATCGTCTTCTGGTTTAATGCTATGTAAGTATGCTATGTCTACATTAAATTGAATGATGCGCCCTCTAGAGGACATAAAGTTTAAACCGAAAGTCATGACCAGATAAAAATTGTACCTATGTCGATGAAATATTTTCTAGTTTATTTATTTAAACTTTTCGCACAAAAAAAAAGGTACAAAGGCGGACTTAATGCCTGAGGCATTCTCTACCAGTCAACCAAGGGTGGTGTTTCGTACTTTTTAGAGCGTGATTTTCAGTAGACTGGTTTTAGTTTTTGAACCTACTTTTTAATATCAATGATTTGGCTATTAAGACTGATTTTAGACCAAAGTTTTTTTTATGGTACCATGATGTCATTTGCAAATCACAAATATCTAATAATGTGCTTCTAAAGTTCATCATCATCTGCCTAGCCTGTTCCCATCTATGTTTGTGTTTCTAAAGTTAATGGATTCAATAAAATATATCTATGATGAAAATCAATTCCTAAACTCGCATGAGAAACAGCATTCCCCAAATCGTTTCGAGTTCCTATAGTAAGTTCCTGAGTTGTTTGTTCAAAGTATACAGGAAGTTACGGGCGTTAGTAGACGCGCGCGGAAGGAGTCATCAAATGCGTGTGCGCAGCATTGTGACTGGTTTGTTACCCTGTGGTAGAAGTGAACTGTTGATAGATCGTGGGTACCTATATGTATATAGGTCATAGGTACCTATAGTTAATTGGGTATGAATATTGTAATAGAACATAGGGCTGTTTGTTTAAATGTTTATAATATGGAAGGAATGTTTTTTTTTGTTATTAAAGTATGATTAAAGTGAAGTTAGTGTATTATAGTACAACTTTCTTTTTAGTTTAGCTGACACAGTGTCTATTAAACGCCTTATTGGAAACGAGCAGGAAATGGCCAAAAATATCATTTTATAAGTAACAAATGACAAACAGACAATTATGAGGTATAACCTGTTTTAATTTCACCTACTTTATAACAAATAAAAAAAAAAACTTAGCCAGTGAAGAGTTAATAAAAAGGTAGGCCGTCTACAATAACCATTAACCCATTGAAATAGATTTTTTTTTTTTTCTCAAATCATAAGATTCTTCATTCATTGTTCTGCTGCCAGATACAGTCATTTATCTGGTATATATGCCATTGTAATGTTAATCGTGAGAACAAACGTAGATATAAAGAAGTATAATGTAGTTACATGATACGAAAGTGGGATTATATGATGTAGTCTCATAAAACGACGTAACTTGTCATAATGTTAGTAATTAATTGATAACATTAACAGGTAATCCGCGGTTGGGCATTCAACTAAAATCTAAGTTACCATAGGTATTATAGGTTGGAAGTTGAAAATTTGAAGAGTTTCAATATTGCCGTTTGTGAGATATATTTACGCGACGACATTGAAACTGAAAAAGTGAATTTCATTAATCTCTGTGTGAGAAAATTCTCTCTCTTTCATTTGTGTATTAACTAAATAAATAAACTGATACCACTGAATAGATACCAACTTTAATAAGTGATTGGCACTTCCAATATTGTTAGTGTTGCCCATTGCAGAATATTCAATGAAATTCATTCTACAGTCCTTTCACAGTTAGGTATTTTACCGCTGACAGCAGCAATCCAATAGGAACATTATTTTAGGTGTAAGATCGCTGTGATTTTGACAGACATGTCAGTGGCAGCAACCCAACAAGAACCTTATTGCAACGACAATAAAGATGACTGTGATTTTGACAGTGATTCAAAAGAAGGACTGTACACCACGATTTTTTCATAAACTTAACAGCAATCCATAAATAATTAATCAAGTTCTAATTTCAAAACACAGAAACAGACAGTAACAACATTCACAAAGAAAAAAAACAAATGAAGAACCAAGCAGGTTTTAAAGTTCCAATACATACTCATTTCCATACTAACTCATTATCATTTAGTACCGATGCACGAAGCCCCTAATATATCGCATTAAAGAAACGTGAAAACCCATATCAAACAAGGAAGTGACATTAACAGTGTATTATAATATACACAAAGGGTACATTTACATATCACTTAAGACCTCGATTTAGTATTCAAACGCTATTGTAAGGACTAGGCGTGTCCCTACCTAGGTGTGAGGAAAGGCGCCACTGTCAGCGCACTGTCAGTGGGCAAAGAAACGTACAGTAGGTAATTTTAGGTCAGACGATTCGGTAAAATAAAATTGTAGATAGTTCCATTTTAGATAGGGACAAGCATTTTTTCCAGTTACTAATAATTCATCGCGGACACAGTTAAAATTAAGTGAAGCCAAAGCTATTATCTAAGGCGTTGTACGTGAACGTGTCCTATCAGTCACATTTAACAAAATACTATATAGTTAACATGAAGTAAATTCCTCAATAGTAATGGTAATCATAAAAGTTTAAAAGACAATAAAATTGACAGCACAGTTATTTCATTCACAACTCATGCACGTTTTCGTTTCATTAGGCATTCTTGGCGTGGTCTTCGAAAACTTAACAAAAATGGTGGAGAATCACACTTAAAAAAAGTAGGTACTCAATTCCATTGAGTATTATTTTGTTTTTAGTTTAGATAATTGATCAATGGCAAACCTTTACGTGCTGCTTCTCCTAAGAAAATCTACTGTTATCTACATAATGAATATGTAAAGCCCAATACTACTGTTTCACTTTTTTTGCAATTGCTTGCAATCTCTTGCAATTTTCCCAAATATTTAGCGTTCTTATGCCAATCGCTTAAGTTTTTAAATGTGTAGCTCATATTGCTCATCCCACCATCTCCATAATGGTCTGCGGCAATGCCATTCAACTTCACTTAGATCATCACTGCCCTTGTCAACCCACCCATCCATTCCTTTCACTACTAATACCTCTCCTTTTGCATCATGGTTACCTAGTACATTATGTATACTTAAAGCTGCGGCAATGCCATTTCTTTCATTGAGATCATCGCTGTCCTTGTCACTCCATCCATTAATTCCTTCCATTGCTAATATCTCTCTTTCTGTGTCATGCTTGCCTAGTACATCGATGCATACCCGCTGACAGTCACACCCATCTCTACTTATACAAATTCCGTCCATGATTCGCAGTCCCGTGTCCATATTGGATACATTAGTTAGCTCCTTGCTGGGCGTCCGTCAGTCTGTGTGTTGAGGCTACGTGACCGTCGGCAGGCCTTTGCAACGCACATTGTGATTTTAATCAAGTGTCATTTGATTTAATATTGTTTTTGCTATGAAATATTGCGTAAGAAAGCTTGGGTTACATTTTTATTTGGGTGGGTTTCCTGCTTCGAATATGAAAGAAAATGGTAGTAGATGTGGGTAAAAATATTGTCAATAAGTAAAAATAAGCCATGCGGTGTCCAACAAACGATAAATTCATATACAAAAATTAATTATCACCCTTAGGTGTTCTAAAAGTTGGGTCCCTCGTTATTATTGACACTAAAAACCCTTAAGTGGTATCGTTCAAGCATGGTGATCATAGCAATAAGCCGTTCATTGCCTTCAATGGGAGGCCCAAGTTTAGCATCAGACGTTTTAGGGTTGATAATTATGTCGTAAAAAATACCACTTTAAGACCCAGTCGATAAAATAAAAAGTTGCCGAGATCCTTCAAAGTTTAAAGGTTTCAGTCGAGGTAAAAAAAGTTCTGTGAAGAACCACTATCAGATTACCTAAACATTTAAAATCTTTCATCATGTCTTATCAGATACGTCCATACTTCCAAAGTATTTATTAAAAAAAATGTCCCATATAAACTTTCGTCAGCCGTGTTTCGCCGATGACTCGACTACATAAAGTTTCACAATCAGTTTCATCTCAGCAATAACTCTGAATATTAGTATTCAGGTTATTGCGACAATAATAAACAAAAACAAAAGGTTTTCTCAGAAGGGGAGACCCCAAACGTCGCAGGCGCAAGAAGAGTAAATAAAACGGTTCTTGAAATCGGTAATCAGCTGGAGCGATGGCAAGGCATGTGCAGTGCAAATGTCAAATAAAGATGTGCACTTGACAAGGATTAATTACGCGAAATGACTACTGGGTGATTTTTGTTGCAGTTTCAATGCAATGAACTTTAAAAGTACCGTCCGCAAAGGAAAATTTAATTCATGAAATGCAACGACATGGCCATGACCAAGGAACCACAAATTTTGAGTTTATGACAGATTAATCTCCAAACTAACTTTATTGCTTTTTAATGAATCTAACTGAGTTAGATACACTTAAAAAACTCGGAAAATTATGATTGATATCATATTGATACATTAGATACTGAATTAAACCGAAGGAATTCGACAAATACATGTAATTCTAGGCTAATATATACAATTTTCGATCATAAAAATAATATTGTATCTTTTGCAAACATCAAATTCCATGATAATCAGACGAAAGAAAAACAAAAAACATGCTGTAAAATAACAAAGTTTTCTTATTATTAACATAGTTCTATTCATAACATGATGTAAACGTCAAATGTTTCAACATAAATTAGAATAATTTGACTCTATTTCAGTGACTTACGAAGTTGAATAGTTTTACGAAGCGATTCCGTAGAAACTTTGTTGGACTACATTCAGCTTCCACTAACAATGATAAAACATTTCGCGATCTACTTATACCTAAGGAACTGCTTCTTTCTTCTTTTGTAGAGAACCTGAAAGGATCAACATGATACGGTCCCGACTAACGAGTTGTAAGTCATGGGTTCCAACCCAGCCAGGCGCTTTACTTTATGTAATTTATTTCTTATCTACTGCTTTCAAAACGGTGAAGGAAAACATCGTGAGGAAACCATAAAATTGTACTTAAAGCAAAAATTCGAAGACCATTTTGCACTGGGTCCGCGTGGCCCACTCCCTCTCATAGAGAGGACGCCTGTGTCCTAGCCTATCAGTGGGAACGGCTGAATGCTAATCATGGATTACCACTTACGTAATTACGGTAAAGGGAAATAATAATACGGACTTACATAGTCTGAAAATTTGTATGTTACGCTCGCTTTGAGGCCTTTGCCCTGCAGTAGAAGAATAACATTATACTATACTATTATTATAACTAACACTAACACTAACACTATACTATTATTATAACTTATTATAAATTAAAATAACAAATTAAAACACATGATTTTCCGTGACGCAAAAATGACGTCACTTCCTCTAACTATTCCTACAAAACTATCACAGTGTCCACTCAATCACAAGAAGTTATAACCACAAACCAGATAAATAGGCAATGGACGTGACTAATAATTATTACTATTATTTACATAATAATACTATAAAAAATATTACAATGGGATCAAATCCTGTGTCATCGCATGACGTGACGTGACTTCACGTGACCAATAGATAAGTGAGCAAACAACATCCATTCAACTTTTATAAATGCTTTAAAAATCAATCTGCCTAGCCTTTTCCCAACTATGTTGCGGTCGGCTTCCAGTCTAACCAGATGCAGTTGAATACCAGTATTTTACATGGAGCGACTGCCTATGAGACTTCCATACCATGTATTACGATACCCCAGATTATGGTTGGCAGACTTTCGGGCTTCTAACGACCCGTAACGACTGTCAAAGATCCACGAATGACAGCCGGGACCAACGGCTTAACGTGCTTGCCGAGGCACGGAGGAGTCTCGGTATGTAAAGATGATCACTCATCCACTTGTTCTTACTATACTATTATACACTCTTCACTTTTCCATTCATTTAATATTTAGACCATAATTAAGTAACTAAGCCTAAATACCTTCAATCAATCATCAATTTAAAGATGAAGTATTTTAAAAAATGCTTACCTATAGGTAACTAGCCGGCCTTTTCGAAAATTCATTCTTTAGAAGCTGTATCTGTCTCTCTGCCTACAGAAAGTGATCTGTTTACATCTCCTTTACATTATTCAGATTAGGAAGCGAATATGCAGATTTCATGACGTCATGTGTCCCTAGAACTTATCAAGTTGTAAATTTATTCCCGCGTCTGAGGAAAGGCGTCAAAGAGTTTGTCGTGAAATTCTGACGAACAAGGAATAATTTGTACGATGTCTGGAGAATTAATTGAGAAAACTTACTTTGGGGAGAAGGAAAATGACTCACGAAGAGAGATATCATTCATTTAATTAAAGACCAACCAAGATTTTGGGCAATATCAAAAGGAATTTTACTGATTGCCCTATAATTATAGTAACTGTTGATATGGAAAACCCAACAAAAATTGCACACAAAAGCATGGTTTAAAGAAGACGAAATGACAGACATGTAACAGAATTGCAAGCATGAAAAGTCTACCGCATATAGAATTTACAAAATCCATGATGATTTTTTTGTAACTTACATTTTGAAACCAATTTCCACTAGATTTTTGATGTAAGATGTTCCAAGATTCAATGTCAATTATCAGTATAATCACACGTAAAATTAACAATGAATACCTGAGTTTGCACAACAAACGTAATGTAAATCACATCATAATATACGATAACCTATAAAACTATGAAATCAGATAGTCATCTGTTTTTAAGGGAATCCAAACAAATGACTGCCTATGTAAAATTAATATCAGTCACACATTACGCCAGCTAGTCCCCTGCCAGATGCCACAGCGCGACCTGAATGCGAGATAAGTAGTGGCGTGTTCATGTTTTACTATGTAAGTTTCACTAGAAAAGGGCCTGGCTTTTAATTAAGCTAAAATCTACAAATCTAAAATCCACAAACATAAAGCATAATTACTATACAGTTACTATTACCAAGTCGCCTCAACCGACGATTTATTTGCAAGATAAACACTTTTGAGAAGCCAACCGATTTAATCTCACAGTATGTTATTGTGATAGTAGAAACGAATGATAAAACAGCCCATCCTCTGACTCTGAGTGAGTCACAAAGGCGATGAGTTTAATCTGGCATTAAAAACATTTGACTACTCCCACGGTTCTAAAATATCTACTACTAGCTGTGCTCCGCGGTTTCATTCCCGCATAAGTCCCGATCCCGTGGGAATATCAGGATAAAAAGTATCCTATGTGCTAATCCAGGTTATCAACTATCTGTTTGCCAAATTTCATCCAAATCCATTCAGCCGTTTTTACGTGATTGAGTAACAAACATCCAAACACACAAACACAAACTTTCACATTTATAATATTAGTAGGATTACCGTTTATAATATTAGTAGGTTGTTGAATATATAAAAGAAAGAAAAGAAAGAAAGAAAAATTATATCTGCATTGAATAGAAACGCAATTTTGAATCACCTTTGTTTCAAAATGTAGCTTGAATTATTATTAATAACATTTTTTTTGTAAATAAACTAGGTACTCGTACGTAGATCTTCTGTTAGACATTTTATTTCCACAAAATTTATCGATATTTTACAATAAATTAAATTGTAGTTTTAGGGTGCGTTTCCACTGAAGCGGAGACGGAGACCTGCGGGAATCCACCAATCACGATGGTTGAAATCCTCATCGCGTCTGTCTGTCTCGTCTGTGATTGGACGATTCCTACACGTCTCCGCTCAGCTCCGCTGGTCTCCGCTTTAGTGGAAACGCATCCATATGTCTGTCTATTCCCGCTACTCAATCAAGCGTAGGATGCATCTCAACTCAAGCGCATGTCAGCTATTTAAAGCCTTACCGTTATTGACAACCAGGGAAGCGTAAACTGTGATCGAAACATTTGACCTTTAGATCCGCTCCCTTCTACCTGTGGACCTTTTCAGGAAAGCTCACCCTATTGATAGATTAATTGGGTCGATGGCGATGCAATTATATGGCGAAAAGCTTCGTCAAGCGTTTCACTTGATACTTAAATGGATCAAAGCGAATAGCGAAATAGTTACCCAACTTCCTGGATTAGATTTGATCTGGAGGTCCTGCGCATAATTTGAAAACGTCCTTTTAATCTTAAATGGCATAACTGGGAAGTAGGGACCTTTCAGCAACGGATCCAAATAACGAAGATAATTATTTTATGTAATTTTCTTTAAGTATTTTGTGGGTTCATAAATTAATAATCCATACTAATATTATTATTATAAATTCATGTTCACCCCTAAACCACTGAATAGATTTCAACAATATTTGCCAATGAGATAGATGGCATCCTGGGGAAGGTTATAGGCATATTGTGACGGGTGACCTCAAGGATGACGAGGATATTGAGCGGGAACGCAGGGCGTTGGCGGTGAGAAGTAACATGCTTGCTCGCAGGTTCGCTCGATGTACAACTCAAGTAAAGATAACGCTATTTAAAGCCTATTGTCAATCTTTTTACTCGAGTGGCCTGTGGGTGAGCTATACGCGACGATCTTATGACGCCCTGAGGGTTCAATATAACAATGCATTCAGAATGTTGTCACGGCTACCGTGGCGCTGCAGTGCTTCCGGGATGTTTGCAGAAGCCCACACGGACGGCTTCAAGGCCATAATTCGCAAAAAATCGGCTTCTTTGCTGCAGCGTCTGCGGGGTGCTAAGAATGGCATTCTGAAAGTCATTGCTGCTCGTTTTGACTGCCCTATTCAAAAACACTGGGTAAGGGTAGTGAATGGTTTTTTATAGTTGTCTCCATTTAGATAAGTAGGTACTAACAATACTAACTTAATTTTAAGCTAATATTGTTGCTAATTTATACTAACAAGATATGGATTTAAATTATCTGAAATAAATTATTCTATTCTATTCTATTCTATTCTATAGGGTACATTTTACGCGGGCGAAGCTGCGTACGGAAGCTAGTAAGAAATAAATCAAATCAAAAGTCATTTATTCAAACTAGGCTGTGTCAGACTGCCTTTTTGAACGTCAAAATGCGCCCTTCACCGCTTCCTAAAGCTTTAGTTGGGAGGAAGAAATGTCGCAGCAACAAACTACCCAGCAGAATATTAGCTAGCCAAACTAAGGCGTCTGATTGGCTAAACAAAAAGATAGGTACAACACAATTAATCACACCACAGCCTTAACTAACCATCATTTTGCTTACAAATGAATACTAAGTGCAATGACGTTCACAAAGCTGACGTCACCCATACTAATACTTTGCAATAATTATACCAATAAGAGTCTTGCATGTAGGTGGATATTAGTAGTCAATGGTCGTTCAACATGAGCTTCCTGTCCTTGGGCACACATGACCAATCAGTCGGAACCTTGTTGCCGTAACGCGGTATATGGCAAGCAATTACTACTTGATAGATTTACGATACTGCAGTGCAACGAAATTGCCTAGGGCCGGGCGGAGAATGATTTTGTTTTGTTTTTAATTTAAAAAGAGAATGGCATAAAACGTTCAAAATCTAGGCGCAATCTCATCTCGGCGACAATCAATGTCTAAACTTGTCAAAAATTTGACGTATTTTAGACAGATTGAGACTGAAATTAGATTGCGAATGTTCTTTTAAATTTTAAGAACGTTTGTATCGCATCCTAATTTCAGTCTGGGAACTGCCCCTTAGGAATTGGCGATTGTAAAATAAAATAAATCTTAAAAAAATATATAAGAAGGTACACCTATATCTTATTCCAAGTGTCAAGATGAAAAATTATCAATTTATAAGATTTGTAGTAAAATGAAGATTGCTTTTTTGTTTTTAACGTTTTTAATTTGCTATTTCTGCTACCTACGAGAGCTTTCTTTTTTACTTTTAACACAAGCAGTAAAACACCTTTACAATAAAAAAAACACCTTTGAGCATCGAGATATAAGTACTAACGTACTAGAGAAGACACCGTAAATTCCTACTTTGTCTCGTTCAACTGCGGCGATCGCGCCGCAGTTTGTCGAAGAAAACGCGTAAGTGCCGTGATTTACATAGCGCTTAAGACCTTTTTGCCGAGAATAAATACACTTCCGCAGCAAATCTAGCACTGTGGTAAATTAGGTACGGTTTAGACGAATTGTTATTATTTTAGCGCTGCAGCGAACTAAAGATTCAATACGAAGAATAGGACAATTCAGTTATTTGACGTAGCTTCTCTAGTACGTTAGTACTTATATCTCGATGCCTTTGAGTTATTTGACGTCTAGCAACCCTTTATTTAACACTGCAGCTTTCAGGGTTACCACTTAAAAACGTATAGTTACTTCGAAAAAAAGAAGCAGTAATAAGTCAATAATTAAAGCACAAATAACGCCACCTCATAAGTATAATTTATGTTAATACTTGTATACAAGGAATTGCAACAAACTGCTCATTTATCGACCAACGACTTGTGTACGAATGTACATTTTTTTCTTCCTTTTCTTGCCAACAGTTGTTCATTGGATTGTGAACAGTTTCTACCTAATCAACAATGTAAATGAGTTCAAATCGCTGACTAGAAGCCTGTAATGATTTATGTTGTTGACTTTTAATGACATTGATGGTAATACCAGTTTATTTACCAAACAGATAAGAATTACGGAGAATTTGTTGCTAAGAATCATTCGTTGGAACTTTGTAATGTGATTAACTAAACACACTTGTTTGGTTATATTACCTAAATGGTAGGTTTCGCAGAAAAATAATGTTTTCTTGACCGAAGAACTTAACTAAAAGCCTCTACCTATGAAATATTAATTGATACGCATTCTGTTATTAGGCTTCTATCAAGTAAGTCTAAAAAATGGGGCCTCTTGTAAACTTTATGATGTTTTACCTACAAGATTCTTATATGGAGAAGGAAAGCGATGTTGCCATCTAAGTTAAGGTGTCAATCTGAAAGCCACGTAACAAATTATCGTGTGACATTATTCACACTAATTTAAGAATCACAATAAAATCGTAAGGCATTAAAATATTTCATACTGTTTTTACGTCACTAGTTAAGTTTTAGTCACGAAAACTTTAGAGGACACACGGAAAACGTAATACCTACCTAAATTTAAAATTATTTCGTGACTTCGTGTAACAGTTCTAACAAGACATTCTATTTGTTAATATTTCATAACTTTAGAATGAAATATTGGTTCAAAAATATTAATTTCTAAATAAAATTGCATTTTGCATTTGGCGCACTAAAGATTCGATCACACGGAACGAAATAATCCCGCTTTTTCAAGTACCTAGTCGCTATCAATTCTGACTTAGTTGCAGTGATTGAAAAAAGTAGATACCACACATTTCCCTGTCCCAAAAAAATTACTCCCTGAACTAAATTTTGTTTTTAGATCGTGCCGAAATTTGACATCTGTCAAAAATCTCCTCGACTACTTACATATTTCGATGACGAATCTAAAGGTGGAATCCGACGGTGCGCCATATCACGGACGGACACAGACGAGCCCGGACGGCAGACGACCACAGATCGCCACGCACCGCGCACCGAGGCGCTTCCGACGGTGCGTGATATTGCGGACGCACGCACGCGGACAAGCCTACGCACACCAATGCTCTTCCAACGGTGCGTGTCGGTCTGTGTAGGCTTTGAGATTAGAAGTCATTTTGTCACTCCAAAATGCATAGCGAAAGAAAACGTATCGCTGCAGCTATATAGATATATATATACAGTATGTTAACTAACAAAGGGCGTTCCCGTTAACCTGCAATAGTATAGCGTGTATACAAGCTAAAAAAAATATCAAAACTCAAAAAAAAAAAAAAAAATTGTTTCGTGAATTGTTCACAAAACGATTAAATTTAAACGTAAAAGAAACACTCAGTACACGCACACTTGTATTTCAACGTAGAAAAATAAGTGTGACAAGTGGGCGTGTAGAGAGAGTTTATTTTCCGTAACAATTTAATATTTTTTGTGAATATTTTACTATACAAAAACAAAAAAAAAACATATTTTTTTTATGGTAATATTTTTGTTTGCATGTATAGGCGCTATACTATTGCAGGTTAACGTGAACGCCATTTGTTAGTTAACATACTGTAGATATATTTAGAGATATAGATATAGATTTAAAAAATCATAAACAAGCTCGGTCGTCCACTCCATTATTCACACTAGCCGAACAAGAAAACTTCACTAGTTCACTGTACGCGCTTTCAGCGAAATAAATGTTGCAATAACGATATGTTTCGTTTTGAATGATTTAGTTCACAGAATATTTTTTTAATTTAGTTGACGTTATCTATCTGTGTGACTGAAACTGCCCACAGATGTAGCCCTCATATAACAGTAATAAAAACTTTTTACAAAAAAAAAAAAAAAACTGCTTCCAAAAAAACACTAAAAAGTGAAAAATAACTTCAATTTCGGAAATCAGTATCTTAGCTTTTCAATTTTCGTTTGTTGCCTGTAAAGTAACCTCCTCCTTTTTATATAAGTCTGTTAATAAAACAAATTATTTAAAAAAACAAAAAACCCGCCTGCAAAAACGCATAACTTAAAAGAGAATACCAAAATTCTACAGATTATAATGCTTGTTTTTCTCTTTTAAGTTATGCGTTTTTGCAGGCGGGTTTTTTATTAAATAATTTGTTTTATTTCAAGCTTTTTAGTTTTATTAATTTATATATTTGGAATTAACTCATTACTAGCTTTTATTTGATACCAATAATGTAATTTTTTTTTTTTAAAAACCTTCCCCTCCCTTTTTTTATTGCAGATGAAATTTAAAAAAATCTATTGCCTATGTCACTCCCACAATTAAGACGAACCTTACGACACCTCGTATGTTACAATCCGTCAAGCCGTTTAGGCTACAGAGCGCGCCAAAGAAATAGACATCCATACATACAAACATACATTATGAGACAACTAACAGCAGATGTATCTGTTTCGGCTCATTCAATAATTGGTATTGATGATTAAGCACTTCAGCTGTGCCCCGCGGTTTCACCCGCGTAGGTCTCGATCCCGTGGGAATCGTATCCTATGTCCTATTCCAGATCATGGTCTACCCGTGTGCCCATCCTCTCCTTTCTAAAGTAGGGAAAGTCGTGGAGGCGCGGCGCCGGCGTCGAACGGTTCGCTTATTGCATTTTTATACTCGTAATAACTTCGAAATTAAATGTCCAATTCCAATGAATTAAAAAGTATTTTACTGCTACATAAATACCCTTGGTGTTAAAACTATTTATTTGAATAATAATTAATACTATGTTGATAAAACCCCTTCGCAAATATAATGCAATAATTTCGAACAAATTTGATTACCATAAAAAAGGTTATAGTGAGTCTATCATAAAAGATAGACATATGCTGTCGCGGACTTTTTTTTAGAAATTTTAAAGAGGAACAATTCCATCATACATGATATTTGCGTAACTTTAACCGTTTACGCAGCGCAGGCAACGGAAGCTCTCAAAAAGGAATATTTTTTCCTGTTTTTACAACATTTTTCACTTATGCTCCGCTACTATTGGCCGTAGCGTGATGTTATATAGCCTATAACCTTCCTCGATAAATGGACTATCTAACACAAAAATATTTTTTCAATTCCAACCAGTAGTTCCTAAGATTAGCGCGTTCAAACAAACAAACAAACTCTTCAGCTTTATAATATTAGTATAGATAGTATAGATATAGATTACTAGCTGTGCCCCGCGGTTTCACTCGATTTGGGATTGAGTCATTACTAGTTTTTATTTGATAATATTAATATTGTTGTATTTTTTTTTTTTTAAACTTTCTCACTTTTTTTTGTATTTTTAGCTGCAATATATAAATTTTATATAGCCTATGTCACTCGCACAATTAAGACGAATCTAACGACACCTCAAATGTTAAAATCCATCAAGCCGTTTAGGCTACAGAGCGTGCCAAAGAAATAGACATACATACAAACATACATACATACATACTCGCGAAAAACATTACCCTCCTTCTGGGGCAGTCGGGTAAAAATAGAGATTTAAGCCGCATGAAGCGAGTGGGATACATGTATGCCAACGGGGCATTTGATTAATTTGACAATATTACTGTATGGAAATATGAAATATCGCTAACTAGTGAACTAAAATACGAGACTCAACCCCCCATACCCCCCGAAACGCCTCACGTAATTACGTGGCGTTTTAGGCGTATCGTATTTTAGTTCACTAGTTAGCGATATTTCATATTTCCATACAGTAATATTGTCAAATTAATCAAATGCCCAAATGACTAAAGGATTGATTATTACGTTCATTAATTAATGAACGTAATAATCAATCCTTTAGTCGGTCTCGGATTCAGGTCTCGGCAGACGTCTCACTCACCGAGGAGCGAGCGAGACACCAAAGTGAACCAAAGTCAACGACCAATTCACCGACCTAACCGTTCTTTCGGCTCGCTTCGGAATACTTCGGATCACATCGGACGAGCCAATTCAACAATAGGCTCGTCTCCGACACAATACGTCATAAACTTATCATACGACATACGTCACTGTAAAGGCTCTTACATACTGGCACGACTTTTTAACCGACGAAAAAAAAGGAGGTTCTCAAGTCGACCCGTACTTATATACATTTTTTTTAAATTATGACCACGGGTTATCCGTGGTCATAATTAAAAAAAAAATGTATTGTTCCCATTTCAAATAGAAAACTAAAATCCACCCCCTTTTTTATGTTGGGTTATCATCAATTGACATTTCCCGCTCTGGGTGGAGCGGGAGGGCGTGTCAGACTTTTACTGACTAAAACCCACCCGTGTTTCTACAGTTGCCTATTGCCAAGGTCCCGGTATCCCTTTCGGACTTTTCCGCAACCCTGGCAGGCATCGGTCCTAAGTGAACCCGTCAAGTGGGCTGACATCTCTTTGAGGCGCGCCTGGAACACGACACGACGTCGACCCCGGCCTGGTCCTTATCGGACGGCGAGCTACCTATTGCTGGCCGTCCGCAAGCCCGCGCCTACGGTGGCCGAGAATCCACCTGGGATTCCCGACGCCCAGGGTGTCTCCTGCGGCAGCGGTTAGCGGCGTGAGGGCGCTTACCTTGCGTCTCCTTCACGCGTTCCGCCTCCTCCTCCGCGAGCATTACTGCTTCGCAGAACGAGGTGACGGCTTCCCATGCCCTCTCTCTCCGTACCATGGCCTGGACCAGGGCCGGAAGCGAGAGGTCATTGCCACCAATCGCCTCCAAGAGCGGTGCTCCGCCCAAGCAGGGCAGACCTCCATCGTATGCTCCAACGTGTTATATGCTCCACCGTGTAAAAAAAATCCACCCCGTAGAAAAAATGGGGTTGATCGATTTTTCACCTACTGAATTTTCAACTGTGAACCGTTTCTGTTGCACACATACATAATTCTGATGACACAACCAGACCTGGAGTTGATCTGATGATGGAGACGGAAGACAGTCGCGAAAGCTCCTTCAGCAGTTTCATCGTGTTTGAGCTTAATTAGGTAGGTAGTAGATTTGAGCCACATTAATAAATGGTAACTCAAAAGCGAAAAATAAACCTCTTAGTAAACTAATTGAAGTAACAAATTTTGAGGCGGCGCCGAACACACATTGAACGAAGATTCATCAAGCTACCATTATACCTACGCTGTAATTAATAAGTACCTACCTAATTAATTTGTTTGGAATCGAACCCGGGACCTCTGGGTCTGAGATATCTAACCACTAGAACACAGAGGAGATATTTAACAGTTTGTGTAAAAATCCAAAAATGCCCATGTCAAAAAATTGTTTTTTTTAGAAGTTGGTTGTTTTTTTTTGGCTTTTTTTCTCTTTTTAGTTGTAGTACCTACCCCACACAAATTCGAATACCTTTACCTGAAAATGTAAATAACAGTGACAGGAACTTATTATAACATCATGCATCAACATAGGCTAAGTGGCAAAATCCGTACTATTGAAGCTAGGTCAAAAACTAGCCAAGCAAACTTAATAAAATTTATATTGGACCACCTCTGAAGTACCTATGACCTACTAAACAAAAAAAGAATCATCAAATCAATTCATAATTGGCGGAGTAATGGCGTAAAAAACATACAAAAAAAAAAACATAATAGTCGAATTAAAAAGCTACCATTGGTAAAGAAAACGATTCGTTTTTGTTTTACAGGAACCGAGCATACCTCGCGGCTCGCACCGCACGGCGCACCTTTGAAGTTTACCGACTCGCCGCGGATCGGCCGGACCGCGGCGCACGTGTCTGCGCTACCACGCACGATACGATTCCCATGGTCCGGGCTGATCCGCGTGCGTCCGCGGCCAGTCGATAATTTCAAGGGGAATGTACACACGGCTACACATCAAGCTATACATTTCCAGTTTATGCTGATCTCGCATTGTATAGAATTTCCTTACAATGCGAGGTCAGCTTATGCTGGAAATGTATAGCTTGATGTGTAGCCGTGTGTACCCAATCTCGAACGCACGGCGACAGACGTGTCTGCGATACCCCGCACGTACCCCTTCCCACGGTGCGTCGTGCGGGCTCGTCCGTGTCCGTCCGCGATATGGCGCACCGTCGGATTCCACTATAAGAAGTCCGTTTTGACAGCGCGAGTGTAGATCTGCATATCTTTAAGTGTACCTACCTAGTATTTTAAAAATACCTGGTATTTTTGAGAATACTTCATGGAGACTTATAAAATACGGGGACTAGTGTTTTAAATGCTATAGTCTAAAAAGCTCAGCTTGCCTATCAACAGTCTTAAAGTGAAGCACTATATCGGGTGTAAAAAGACACTTAACGAAGCCGAAAGCCACTTGTTATTCCCATCATTGTGATCATTTTTTTCTTCTGGACCATACCTGGGAACCTTCTGGTTACGGAGATATTGAAGGTCAAAGTTCCAACTTTTTCAGAGATTGTATACAGAAAGCAAGTTTTAAATGTTCTAAATTAATTTTGAATACCCCCACAAACCCTGAACTGTTGCATGCACCCATAAACACAATACTTTACGTGCGTTACGTTGCGCACTACCGTAAACAGCGATTTTTCACACCAAAAATAAAAGTTGTTTCCCAGTAATTATTTTTATGCTATGTTACTTAATTTGATGTACAGAATGCGTAGCTGACGGCTATGTGATGGGTCTTTTTACACCCTGTATTTAGATCAATTGAATACTTTCGACGCGGACATGACATAAATTCCGTCCTGTCTGGATGTGTGATTGACATTTAGTGACCCCGCTAATTAGTGCATTTAGACTTTGATCTATGTTACATGTTCCGAATGGGTCAGAGAGTTTCACTTTCGTAAAATAAGTAGATTATGTAGATACTTAATCTAAACATTGAAGGATTTTACGCGCAAAGTATACTTTGTAATAGGTGCTTCTAGGTAAGACAAAAATAGAGGAATTCTTCAAAAATATTGTACCAAGCAGCCGCATTGTTCTAAATTACTTAGGTAACAATTGTAGTAAACTAACGTGAGTACAGAGAAAACTGAATTGCCTCCCATATTTATTAAAATCGTAATACAGTATCGATCAAGAGACGTTGAAATACAATCATCACAAGACAACAAATTAATAAAACATTATTTTCGAAGGTTACAACACTTACAATCACTACAATATTCTGACAGTGTAGTCTAGGTTGCCTAAGATTTAAATTCCGAAGCATGTCAAAAGTTTTTGCCTTCATTGGTGCATTGGCACTTAGGCGTTTTTGCCCCAACACTTGGGCAAGTGAGCTCGCGTGCAAAACATTGCAATATGCGCTCTACTGGTCAATAAGGCTTATGATAATTGATTTATATGTATTTGTTACGAAATTGAAGCAATAAAAACTTGTGTTATTTAGTCCAAATCTTTGACAATATGTTGACATATCTGGGGCGACCTATTGTGGTATAACTTGTTGATGCTTTTAGGGGAATACCCCAAAGTTGTAGGTACTTGGATACCTATTATAAACTGTTCAGGAAGGAACATTAGAATTTATTAATGTTCAAGAATAATAAAGAGAAATTAATTAATACGAGATGACTTAGCCTCTTTGCAGATCAGCCTTGTTTTGCAGTGATTGTTACAATAACATCTTACTTTTCGCGAATAAATGGGTATTGTTCGCGTCAAGCGATGCGCTAAACGCGAACAGTTTTTCATTTTTGTTTATAACTATAGATAATAGATAATTTCAAGACACGACTCACCCGTTCGTTTATAAAGACCATAATTTTATTGATATAACTGATAGAGTACCACAAATCCTCATCACAAGATTAGGCTCTTTAGGGTAATTATCGACAATAAAGTAATGACTGAAATGAGTAAATAATAAAAGCAATTTACCGTAGCTAAGTATAGCTACCTGAACTAACAACTTATAGGTAAACGCTAATGAGGAAGACGTAAGTTTCTGAGAAAACGATAGGTAAAATTTAACTTTTAGGGATTAACATCTTTCTTTTAGTTTTGAGCCGACTTCCAAAAAACCAAAGGCAGTGAATTCCGAAAACGAAGTAATTTTTCGTTTTTATGAAAGAAAGAAGAAGTCTTGTTTATTGGATGTCAGTTGTTTATTGGTAAAAAGGTTAATTTTCTCAGTAGCAGCCCGTTGTCTGGATTTCTGCCCCGTGGCGGTTAGTAGCAATAGGCTCGCTCCCTATTACATGGGACTTAAACTTAACTGACGAGATGTGGGTTGCTTGGAACACCTCTGCCTTTTTGGAGAATACAGGTTGGGTTATGTAACGTGTTCCTTTTTTTTTATTTAGTAAATAGCACATCCACTAACAGTTTATTTGTATTTTCTAAAACAATCAGTGTGAAGTAAAACAGAGAAAACCTAAATCCTTGTTTTGGGCGGTTGTGTTAAATATTTCTGACGAGAGAACCCACGAAATTAATAGATTAGCCGTTTTTGAGAATGTTAATGGACATACTTCTTAGAAGTTAACAAGGACAGAAATCGTTTTACAACATGTAGACATGTTATTTACAAGTTTGAATGTAGGTAAGCTTTGTAAATAAGATTTTTGCAATGAGTAGATAGTAAAATTTAGAGTAAGTACGAAAGAACGACACACAAATTTAAAAAAAAAATTGTAACTTGGAGCCAAAATGATTTTATCACCGCAACACAAAGAAAT
Source organism: Lithophane socia (assembly GCA_947522985.1). NCBI lineage: Eukaryota > Metazoa > Arthropoda > Insecta > Lepidoptera > Noctuidae > Lithophane > Lithophane socia. The sequence goes on along the minus strand of OX383271.1, from coordinate 7,145,838 downwards.
TCTTACTCATTTAAATTTAACTTATCCCTAGTGTTTCCATTGACAAACTGATAAAGACAGCATAAATAAACTTTTACCCAAGATTTTTGGTAATTATTATCTACATCAAAATATCTTTAACGAATTTTAGCGGCATTATTCAGTGTTTGATTAAATCAGCACCGCAAATTCGCTTTGAGCACTAAAGAACTTCAGGTAACTAATTAAACTGGTTAGGTTACACTTTAAAACGACCTTGAGGTTTTAGAAAGGCACTTAACCCTAACGAGATGAATTCCTGATTAAATTAATAAGGGCTAAGCGACGCCTATACGCACACAAAACACAGACACGAAAAAAACATAGTTGTACAAAAATGTCAAAAGTAACTAAACTACTAGACTAAACAAAAAAATATCATGACTAAACCTCAGGCCAATTGTATAGAGCTCAAAACTGAGAAGAGAATTTAAAAGGACCAAGTGCAAGTGACCCCGTGACAGTCATAAAAGGTGATCAGGATAAAAATGCTAAGTACTAAATAGTTTTGCTAAGTCGAGCCCAAAATCGAGTTAGATTTCTTTCTTTCGACTTCTATGTAGTTTTTGGCGTATACAATGCAGGATGATGTAGGTATCTACTCATTAATTAGTAATAGGTACTAAATGACTATTACTATTAAACTAATTGTTGCTCCACACAAAATTCCTACATACTAGTTCAAAGGTTTTATCAATACATACAGACTTACAAACCTATAACTATGTACGAGAGGTAAACAAACTCCGGGCCGATATTAATGCCACGTGCAACTGCCAACGATGTTTGGTTTAGATAGGAATATGCACTAAACGGACATGTTTGTAGTACAGCCAGCCAGTCCATATGCTCTGTAACCCATTTTGTTCATGGAAACGGAAGAATATGCTTAGTTATCAGCTGGTTTGGGAGCTGTCATGGGCATATTGGCATATTAATTGCACGATCTTTTCAATCTTTTTTAGTTTCTCTTTTGTTAGTTTTTCACTGAAAAAGTATTGGCATATTAACGGCCAGTTTCTTCATCAAAAGTAATTTAACGTCAAAAAGTGAAAGAAACGAAAGAGTCGAAAAAAAAATTCTTTGAGACGTTACTTTGGCTGTTACTTTTGATGAAGGAACTGGCCGTAAATGCGGATTTCACCGATGAAACTGTACGCAATCATCACAATCTAAAACGAGTTCAAGAGCTGTCGGTATCAAAAATTGTTGTGGAATATTGACACTCACAGCTTTTGAAAGCGTTCAATTTCATTGGTGAAATTTGCCCTAAGCTGCCTGTGTAGACAAGGAGACTTCAAAATATTGTTTTTATCAGCAACATTAAGTTTTTCACTAACTGCGAAACACAGTTTTTATTTCTAGAATCGTTGCATATGATTGAGGTTTTATCTTAAAACTTTAATGTAATCATGCCAATAAAGATCATTTGATAAACAAGCATTACCAGCTGGTAATAGACGCATAGAATTGCTAATTAAGGGATTTAGTCGTTGAACTCACAGATTGTTTTTAATTAATATGAAATTATGCATAAAATATATGTCTCCACTCATTTCGCTTTCCAACTTTGAGTCAAACATCAACATTCAAATAAAGAATGCTCCATTGAACAATTGGACAACAATAGCCCCGTAAAAGCTAACAATGATACATTATGACAGTATAACGCGTCTTAGGATATGACATCATGACAGGCAAGCTCGTTTAATTTTAACATCTGAGCATCGCGGCAAAGCTTAGCTGAAGTTTTGAGTACATAAAATGGTAAAGGATGGAGGGTAAAATGGGAAGTGACGTATAATGACTGTGAATGCACTTCATGGTAATCTAAATGGATTTTGTAGTGCTTTCAAAGGGCAATAAAAAATGTTATTGTGTTGTTTTGACACGGCTCTTAAGACAGGTAATATAATTATTAAAAGATTATATATGCCAAAATTCCGAGGTTTTACCCATAGACTTAGAGGAGACTCTAAGGCATGATAATTTATTTTATGGCAGTAATGAGTGAGACCCTAATTCTTCATTTTGGCACGATTCATGACAGGTAACACTATTATTAAAAAGTTTTTTTTTTCTAAATTCTGACGTTGACCCATAGACTCTCCTATTTCACTTGAAAATACTGTTTAGAGATCCAGAGGAGTCTAGGAAAGACTCTTGAACAAAATTAAGTTATTTCAATGTTGTTTTAGCTCGACATAACTGAAGCCAGTTAATACAGTTATTAGAAGAATATGTTGTCATTACAGATATTAATTTGCCAGTAATTGTAAAACAAAGCTCAAGTCGTGATTACTCTTTTACTACTTAATTATTCGAGTAAATGAGCCGTTTAATTCCAAATGACTGAAAAATTGCGAGCAATTTAAATTGCATTTGTTTAAACGTCAGCTATTTACATTTTTGTGTAAGTAATATGTTGTTATCAACTATGCTAAACTGGTATCTTCGAGTTCAATTTAAAGCCAATTTTTATCTGAAGCTACGCAATGACACGAAGTTTGTTTGGCAAAAATATGATAAAAAATTTAAGAATAATATCCGTCTCCCACATTATTTGTTTCAGATCTAAGTATATATTTCACTGTTAAATAAACTCCGATGGTGTAAAATCTGTTGGTTCTATGATCCCAAATTATCAAGTGACGAGAGATTCGGATTTCAACTTAAATTAAGGACCAGAGATTCGGAAACAAAATCTCACAAACCATTTAGCATCAATATTCTCAGTCACACTGCGTAACAGTCACATCCGTTGGTCCACGGCCTTGCAAGAGACGTTTATTAATCTATTCAGGAGCACTTGGATCAAGATGAATGGAACCCACGCCATTCATCATAATGTAACTGAGTCCGGGGAGGCTAGAATTAGCATGGAGTGTCTTACGTCAGAAATCCGATCCTTAGACTCTCTTGTAAATTGGAGTGTCTCGAGAGTCAATGGAAATGATGGAAAATACTAAAAATAAATTAAACAAAAGAATTCAAGTTGGTTTATGCTTTTTACGACATTTATTATTGACCATAATTATATTGCATTTATTTTATTTTATTTATATTATTGACATTTATTGTATTGCAGTACCATTATAATTTATGCAATGGCAGGAATCTCTATTCTATAGTCAGCCATTGCTCATAATTATTAATTTTCATTTTCAATTAATTGCTTACAATCAAAGAATTTAATCGTATACGCTTGAATGTTTTATGATTCATCTAGAAAACAACAAGCTTGTCTATGTCATGGACCTATGCGCATTATTATTTGTTTGGTATGCTAAGAATTTCTCCTTAGATTCTATAAAACCTAATATGTATATCTTGGTCGAGTTCTATATCATTAATTACTTAGATTTCTACTAAAAGTTTGGTCGTCGGTCTGGATATCCAAATATCTTTAATTCTTTCCATCGTAGCTTAAGACAAACTTGGTCGTCCTGCCATCTTTGCAATGTTGAAGTGATTCCACTTTTTTGGTTTATCTTGCATTTGGATCGAGTGGAAATAACTTAAGATGGAATTCCACACATATTTTCTTTATTGCTTATTTGGTTTGGTAGTAGCAATACATGGCAAATAGATTTTGTAATAGAAATAGGGTACTTATATTTATATATCCTGACCGTAGGCCATGTCTTATTTCTTTTTGACAAACCATTTCCTCATTTTTTATATTAATATGATTAAAATTCCTGTATATAGTCGTTATTGTAATTACTTATTAAACAACATTATGATGTCTTAGTCATTATAGTTAAATAGAAATTAAAAGCATTAATTAATAAGGCTGACGCATTGTTTACATAATTTTATCCTACTTGTAATATCAACATATGACTGTTGTTAGGTAGATCCTCTGACTGACGAATATTGTCTTCACCAGTACAATGACTGAGTCAAGCCCCTGTATTTTAATGCTCAAAATCATTGTTTAGTTTCATACTCATTTTAATTTAAACATTACTCAAGCAAGGAGAAATTGCCTTCGTATTTTCAACATTTCGAAATTCTACTTTAGCGTCTTCGAAATAAGCTTGACTCTTCTTTATCCACCACCTTTCGTCCTTTTATAAATGTTTGTTCCTGAACAATAAATTATTTCTTTAACATAATTCAAGGTATGTTGACGTTTCAAGACTTCCCATGATCTTTCTTTCACATCCTGTCTTAAATCGGTTTCAAGATAGTTACATAAATAAACGGGTTTTCATTGATACGGAAGCCCATCCATTGCGGACTATTAAAACTGACCAGCAAACAAATAATAAAACAGTTCATTGGCGTAAAATACGGAGCATTCTAACTTTATTGTGTTTTCTTGACACATATTCAGGTATTTTAAAATGCTCTAAAACATTTGTGAACTCTTTTAAATCATCATTGTTATCTTTTATTGCTTGTAGAATACTTTGAATTTCAATTGGATTAACAAGTTTCGTTGAGGCCTTTTGAACACTATTCTTTGAATTTCTTATTATGTTATGTTCTGTTTCATTATCCATCTTATTCTTTGAAGTGATTGAGTAACAAAACCCGAACAGGCTTGCAAAATATACGTAGGTTAGTTTCCGATTTCAGGAAACATCAAAACCATGTTAACTACCGTTTTATACTGCTGTTATATTTATTCCAAGACGCGAACTATTACTTGTTTATTTTTTATATCTGACGCAATGAGGAACGTTCCAATAAGAAATGCTGTATGTTTATATATTAAGCTGTCAGTCTTCAATCATAAATATTGCACATAGCTTGATCTGAGTTATGTTTGTGTTGAAAAATTTGTTGTTTTGTAAACAGTCCGTCTATAGGCTTGGAAAGAATAATACTAAGCAATGATTTTCATTCATGAGATCACTATTACTTTCCTCCTAAGGAAAGTTTTACTTCAAAACTTTCCTTAATAAACTTTATGTTGACTAGGGATTAGGGATATTACTTTTTCCAGATATTTTCAAGACCTTCCTACTACATATCTGAATGTTATTACTCAATCTATACTAATATTATATAGAGAATGATTTGTATATTTGTTTCTAATGAATAACTCAAAAACGAATGGACCGAATTTAAAAAATCTTCCACCAGTAGAATGCTGTATTATCACTGAGTAATATAGGCTATAATTTATAAAGATATAATGCGGGCGAAGTCGCTGGCAGGAGCTAGTCACTCATAAATGCCTTGGCAGATTCGGATAAAACTTGCCAAACACATACACCGAGTTCTAGATTAACACATAGAGTACTTTTTATTTCAGTAGGTACATGAAGTAATAGAGTACTCTTTACCTCCGTACATGAAGAAATTCTTCTAGGAAACGAGTGAAACCGCAGACACCAGCTAGCATTAACCCTTGTTTATTTCTTGAATCATAATATTATGGTCTGTGCGCTAAAAATAGTGCACCGTACCCCTAATGATGAATCGTGAGGGATTATATCCGACAGAATGGGCAGCAGTTACCTGTGTTCTGATGAAATTAAATTCCCCAAACAAACTTGATTTTCTAAGAGTTATCGAGTACAAACGGAAACCGCAAAGTCTTAAGAAACCTGCCATTTATAAAGGAATTTATCTGGAATTTATCAAGTGCGCAGCCTGTGCCTTTATCCAAAGGCGATCTTATTTCGATTCAAATGCGGAATTAAAACAACACAGCCTTAATTTACGTTCTAATTTAAGCTCAAACGGAACATTCGAGCACGCGAGGACCTATTCCTTCACACTCAAGGATAGCCTTTCTATACAATTGTCGAGCTTATTAACATTTAATGAATAAACACTTACTTCGTCTTCCTCGTCGTCGTTAAAGAACGGATCCAGTAGTAGGTTCTTCCAATAAATAACATCCGGAGGTATCGCGTACGCGTCGTGGTCTCTCAAATTCGCGTACAAGGGACTGTCTCTACCGACACCTTCCGAACTAGCACTGATAGAACAACTTTCCACTTCAACACTACCACCGCAAGAACATCCCTCATCAGTATAACTATATCCATACTCGATCTCCTCGTAGATATTCTCGTCGGTGATCGCGTCCCGCACTGGCTCGTAGCCGTCGTCCGTCGGCTTGTCGGGCGTCATTGCTACTGAGCCACTGTCAACACACCTGTCCTTACATTCTCCCACCTCGTGAAGCGAGTACACTGAATACCGAGCAGGTATAAAATCGCTCGCCGTGTCGAACGAAAGACGCGATACTGTAGCGTGGTTCTGCGATAAAACGCGACGTAATATTTCGTCGGAATTGTGAAAGCCCGTCGAGTGGGCCCACACAGCAGCGTAAGGGTTAACTTCGTTGTCGTCTGTACTACACTCTTTGTAACTCCAGCACGTGCTCTCTGAATCACTCGACGATTCACTCTCGTGGTCAGTAATTCGATTTGATTCCATATCTGAAATGGAATTGTCGCACACCGATTTTAAACGAGCCCGCCGCGGTGGTACCGGTGTACCGATGCCCTTGTCGAAGATTGTGTTTATGTTATTATTCACTTTGACACTAGACGGTGTGCTCGTCACGAAAGAGACATCCGATAGGGTCGATTCACATTCACTCTCACTGTGTTTTGTTTGTTTTTCTTCGGTCATGCGTTCCAAACATTCATCGAATATGTTAAGAATGCTGAGGGACACTTCTTTCTCCGAGGGCGCCAGGTGGCGCTGGTACTCATCGAGCTTGTAGATCTCCTTGCCGAGCTGCGACAGTATCTCGTCGAACTTGCTGTCAGGTGTATCTGGTTCGGGCTCGGGCGGTGTGACTGTGATTAGAGGATCGTACTCCTCGATCGCCAGCCGTATTGTCGTAAGCCATTCGATAATCGGCTGCGCTGTCTCGGAGCGCAGTGTGTCCGCGACTGCGTTCGGAATCCAACTTGCTAGTTCACACATTTTACCGCCGCTGCACGATAACCGGTGTATGAATCAACACGCGGGATTCCGCGAAACTAAGCTTTGACGTCCCCATAGCTGTGTAGAGCGCGCGTACGATATCGACGACATTTGCACTCGACCGCGATCGCTTATCATTATTTTCCTAATTATACACAACGAACGCATATTTGACCTTTGTTTGATAGCTGACTATTTCTGCTCCTCTTATTTTTGGTGAGACATCACTGTATTTCTAATATATTTTCCTGTCACAGCACTAAAGGGTTTAAAAAAAAATACGAAAAATTTTAGGCGGTAATTTTGACACTGACAGTTGTATAAGTTCGCGCGCTTTTTTATTATTTTTATTTTTTTTAATGTTGAGCGGAAGCGTCCGCGCGCGGCACGTCCACCACGATAGTGGTGCGCCGTCCGGCAATTAATTGGATGCGTTCATTCTGCGCTCGAGTCTGTGTGACCGATATTCTACGTTATTTCTGTGGCAGCTGGAGCATGCGTGGCGCAACCACACTAAAACTAAATGCAATGTGCATTAGATAAGACAGATCAGGCGCCGAGACATATACATATTTATTGCTATATTTAATTGTAGTGATACGGGCCATAAAGTCGTGTGTATTGGCCAATAAACTTCGAGTAAGTAAGATTGTATAGACCGTTGGAGGGCAAAACAATTTAAATTCATTACCATGTGTGTTCCTGTTCGAGCTTGGAGCAATATTTGTTTAAATTTAAATGTATCTATCTGTTTTGCTCGATATTTTCCTGTACTGAACTTGGGAACGCCAAATGCGTCTAATTGTTTTTACGCTACTTTAGACCATATTCTCTAACTTATAAGGATCATAACAGGAGCGCGGTGTTAAATCCTACGAACAGGATAATCGTGAAGTGCGATTGAATAATGAATTCTATGGAAACTGTAACATGTGTTCTAGATTTGTGAACATTCCTGAAATACTCCAAGTGTACCGGAACTCCTTTCCTTTGTTTGTTATAACTTATAAGTAATGCAAGTTGCAGACGTCATACGAGTGACTAAGCAATAAGCATGACACAAGCTATTTTTTTACTCCTTGAAACTTAAGGAACAGTCGACAAAGTTCATGATTGACAAATCAACCTTATTTTGTTTATTAGGTACACAGAACAGATAATAAAGGTTCCTCTTTTACTGTTCTGTGATTAGGTACTACTAAGAGCATAATGGTGAAAAACGGTCAACCAGCAACTTTGTCCAGTGTACCTTATGTCAAGAAGTTGAACAAAAGCATCATCCTACAATATGCTGCGATCACCATTAATTTGCTATACATGGTGATTATGTCAAACCCAATGATATTAAATGAACAGATATGTTATAAGCGCGCAATCGTGAAGACTCGAAAACATTCCAATTGTAGCGTTTTTACTTGTAGTGAAATGTAAAAATGAATGAAACGTGGGTATTTGTGCCGCTGCGCGGAACACTTCTTTCGGTTGTTTTGTGAGTGTATAACATATCTGTTAATATAATATCATTGGTCAGACCTTTACGAATCTTTATGTAGTTTTAGAGATCATGAAAAACTTCATATAAAAAAAAATACATGTACCTACTTTCTTAGTTTTTCACGGGCGTTACTGACAATGGTGCAGGAAAAACATCGTGAGGAAACGTGGACTTGTATGTAAATAAGTCTACCGCCAAACTGTCTTGAGCGGAGCTGGTGATCAATGGTCATGCCTTCTATGAATGAGAAGAGGCCATTGACCTGCAGTGGGACAGTAATAGGCTGGTATTATTATTTCATTTTCCATACATTGTTATTTATTTATATAGTCACTAACTTACTTTATTGTACACCACAAAAATTTAATTACCGTATCGCCTAACACTTTTTAAATATTTTTATAAAAAACATTTAAAAATAAATATTTTTATAAAAAACATTTAAAAATAGTAGCCGACCGGCATCAGGATCAGGGTCCAAGCTACGGGTGATCAGGGCTCCAGAGAGAGGAACCTCCTCACTATGCGTGCCGTGACCAGGAGTACTGCTTTCTGAATCAAGTATTATTATTATTATTCAAAAAACTTGTATTCAAGTAGCAGCTATTTTCTGGCTTTTATGGTTTTAGATCTAAAGTAAACCCAGTTTGAAATACCGTCTTAAATGTTAAGAAGCTATCAAGATACATACTATTAAAATGAAGATACACCTTTGTTTCGCAATACTAAACTACATCAAACGTCTTTTATAGGCGTAGTTTTCCTCAAAATTCACTTTGAATGTGGTCGCAGGCGCAACCCACAGAAGCTAGGATGACTACACTTCGCGTAAGTAAAGGACTTGACACAAATATTGAGTTGAGAATGACCACAGTAGGTAAGAATAGTATTCATTTGTATTAAAGTTGAAATCTATTCAATAAAAATATTTTAATTAGTTGTTTCTTTGCATTTCAATTTTGGTTTTATTTTTTGTCTCTTTCATATAAGTACTTAGACCGAAATCTTAGGTATTTTTATATTTGACAGGAAATCCTAAAAATAAAATTCATCCTTAAAATAATGATTTAACCATCGTTCGTCTTTATTAGGCAAAACTAAAAATAAAATCTAAGCTTATTTACTTTATCGACTAACCTACAATTCATGGCCTACAATTTAAAGGCTTCCAGATTATTACTAAAACTAATCCAAATAACCAACATCTGGCTAGACTGGATGCTAACCCTGACACACTTGAAAAAGGTTAGTTCGATGATCTTCCTTGACTTTTATTACCGTGGGATAGCAAACAGTTATGCATTCTATGGATTTTAGTCTTCTAAATGTTGTTACTACTGGCTGAAATTTTATTTATGATTGGTAGTCACAGTTGCCAGACAATAAAAAACAAATAACTAGATCTGAATGCAAATATTTTTGCCAGAAATTGGTATCATGATAATAATGGCATAAAAATTCGTACAGTAAGCCGCACGTGTATGCGGTAACAAAACCAGAAACCATGCGCCAGCTCAACTGCTCGAGATCAAAAAACTTTTTACAAAAAAACACAACCGACTTCCAAACAAAACACTAAAAAGTGAAAAATAACTTTAATTTCGGAATTCGGTATTGATTTTGAATTTTAGTTTTTTTGCTATTGACGAAATTAAAGTTTTCATTTTCGTTTTCGTTGTCTTGTAATCGATCATATTGTGAAGACGTTCATTGTTTTACAGGATGAAATCTAACTCGGAAGAAACATGTCATGCATTACTTAGCTGTTGATCTGAAATCAATTATTATGTAATAAAGTGAACATGCGATATGACAATTATATCAGTTTTGGACAATCACTTTCTATTTCCAACTACGTCAAAGCCAAACGTAAAGCCGTGGTCGCATGCCATGTGGGTGCCAGAAGACTTACAAAATTATAATGGCATGCGACGACGGCTTTACCTTGACCATTTTTGTACCCATGTCTTGATTTTTGTCTGAAATAAGTATTTTCTTGTTCACTTTTATTTTTCCATGGTCGGTTACAGTACCTATTTTTTAATCTATTTTTTTTATTTTCAAAAATGAGTAAGTTTATAAAAAGAACGAATATGTAAGCAATATGGTAGGGATACGACGATCCTCGCAGGGTGGCTGGTAGCAGCTGGATGAGAGCTGCCGAGAATCGAGCTGTATGGCGTGCAATTGGAGAGGCCTATGTCCAGCAGTGGACTGCTATAGGCTGATGATGATGATAATGATGGTAGGGATGGCTTGAGAGTATGCAGGGTTGCGTAGCACACTACAAATTGCAATGCCTTTAAATTGCCTTGTGACAATTCGACAACATTCATTGCGTTATTTACAGCAATGGATTAGGAATTTCATTCAAAATCCTTCGGATTGTGAAAAAAAGTGTGTTATGCAATAATTATTATATTAATATATATTTATAAGCGCGCAAAAATACGCTTTGGTTAGGACGCGGTCAAGATTAAAAAGTTTTTTTCTCGTAAGATGAATGGATATTTTATTAAGTTACGAACATAGTATTTTCATAACAATACTAATATGAAATAGTATTTTTCTTAAACTCGTATTTATTATTTCATGAGAAAAACGCTTTTGAATTTTGCGTAACTCTAAGCTCGTGACTGTACTTAATCTACCAGAAAAAAAAACATTTCAGTTGTTTTTATATTAAATAAAGGAATTATATTTCGATGTGTTGTTATGGATTACGCGTTCATACAAAGTTAGTGACTTTATCCCGCGACTCAAAATCGAATGGTCACTCCAAAGCTCAATGAACAAAGTTAACTGCATCACAAAGCCCATTCATGTGGAATACTAATATAACACCTCTTACTTCACTATCAACTTTATCATCTTCGTATTAGAGTGTGATTTTATTTGGCAAGAATTATGATAGCCCACACTTTGCAACGTAATATCAACTTTCGATACTAGAATTTAAGGTGCAATGTTAATTGGCAGGTATTATGAGAATGGCCACTGTTTCAGGAGTTCGCATGTGCATGTCAAGATGCTGTGATGAGGTACTGACCAGTTTGGTAATGCTTTCATTTCCTCAGAGGAAATGAGGACCAAAATAAGTTTAAAAGTAGGTGATGCTTAATCATGTTGATGAAAAACCTTGTACCTATCTAAGTTTTAAAATAACAAATAAATAAGGTTTTAAAAAAAGGTTATAGTACTTTTTATCTAAAGCTAAATAGGTAATAAGAAGCTCCTAATGCTGAGTACTAACAATATTATTTTATTCAAGATAATACCTACTCATCATCATCATCATATCTTATGTACCTACTTTTGCTACTTATCACATCTAGAGCTGTCACAAAATCTACCTATGAGAAAAAAAACCTTCAGTGGTAGGTAATAATTAGAGGTACCTAGCCATGGCCAAAGACTTCCTACGCAGAAACAGACTTTTAGCTAAGACCACGACTGCGACTAGGAAGCCGATCCGAATCGTGTACTTAGTCGTAACGGCCAACTAGTCGCACACCTTACAATACCACTAAACGGCCACGACTGGTCGGAGTCGTGGCCGTCTAGTGTGGCAATAACCAAGCAGCTCACCTGAAGCTAATTATTGGTTAGGTACTGCTATGAACATCTGCAATACCAGGCATCGCATGCACAGGTGCATTGCCTTTGCAGACAGAGACTTACTAAGAAATAAGTAAAACTAAAAGCTAACTTAAGAGTTACCAAACATTTTAAACTTCAGTTCTAAACGGTTCTGTTTGCGTAAATCTTTAGCAGTGAGCGTTTCAAGCAGTTAACAGTTGAACTTTCAATTCAAGTTAGTTCAAGAGTAAAACAATAAATATCATTGTTAAACTCTACGAACATTTACTGACCAATTTTATTTATGCCGCCATTTTGTGTTCACTTTTGAGCAGGAAAATTGACGCAAAAGTTGAATTTAAATGTAGAAGATTTTCTTGTAAGAACACTCAGTCAAATACCTACATAAGTATAAGTGAATATAAATGTTTTGTTTTTAAATACGAAACTTGTATCTAAAGAATATTGTAACAAAATAATCTTAAGGAACGATGTATTTTATTTGCCCTGACATACCTATTTAAACTATGATATACAATACAAGGTGGATGTTTACTATAAGTACACGAACGAGAAAAATAATGATACTAGATAATTATTAAACCATGGGAGTGGGACCAATCATGAAATCGCGAAAAAAATCAGCTGTTCCAGAAGTCACTTTCTGTCACAACAATACACCTTAAAATGAAAGAGACAGCAATAATTGACTTAGCAGCGAATTTAAACTTGACTAGCGTTTAATTACTCGGTCGATAGTCTATTAAACTAATCTGCCTATTTATCTAGGCCCGTTTAACAAGAGTTAAACACTAATCAAACTCATGTAATTAAAACTTAGTTTATTAGTTGTTCATTTTGCAATTTCCTGTGGATAGACTACTTATTGCTCTTTCTTATTGGAACACTTGTCTAGTATTAATCGTGGCTTTTAAAGGAAAAAGTTAAGTAGGTATCCATACCTACTAATCTATACTTCCATACTTATATTATAAATTCGAAAGTAACTCTGTCTATCTGTCTGTCTGTCTGTCTGTATGTTACCTTTTAACGCCTAAAATGCTGGACGGATTTTCGGGGAAGGACATAGGCTACTTTTTGCCGACATAGGTACCACGCGGGCTAAGGTAAGCTGCGTACCATAGGTAAGCTGCGGGCGGAAGCTAGTCGATAATATAAATAACTAGACTGACACACCTTGTATCTTCGTTATGCTACTAAGCTTAAACGAAGATAAAAGGAGTATCCTAATCCTATCATAACTTCCTAACTTAATATTATAATGCGAAAGTTTGTTTGTTTGTTACGCTTCCACGCTAAAACGGCTGAACAGATTTGGATGAAATTTGGCACATGGGAAGACCATGACCTGGATTGAAGAAGGATACTTTTTATACCGACATTCCCACGGGATCGAGACTTATGCGGGTGAAACCGCGGGGCGCAGCTAGTGCATAGTAAAATACAAATTTTAGTTCCAGTAGGTGTAGTACCGAGTCTGGAACTTCACCAATATTGTTGTATCATTCTGTGTCATTTTAACTCCCAGAATGACGAAGAGAGAGAATAAAAAGTAGTAATTAAAAATCCGGAGTCAAACGTAATCTGTTGAAAGAAAGAAAGAAAGAAAGAAAAATGCGTTTATTGGCATTGTCACACAAAAATACACCTTAAAACTAAAAAGACAGAAAACAGTCATTACAATGCCAAAAGGGCCTCAGATCAGCATATTGTCAGATGGCAACACACAGTGTACCACCTGACGCTGATTTTCAGCTGCAACCCACGAGTGTCATACGCTAGATTGCATTACTGTTGATTTATAACACGTGTGACTCCGGATTTTTAATTTGTCTGTCTGTGATGTCTTTACCTTTTTAGTTGTGACTTTTTAGTCGTAGTTGGGTTTTAGTTTTATAACTTTTATTTTACCTTAAGTATTGGATTTTTCACTTGAGAGACAGCGCAACCTCAAATTCTCAACTCTTTTTTTTTCAAAACTACTAAACTCCTGGCTTCTGATTTCCTAAAGATCGCAACCATCAAAATATTTGATAATCTGACAACATACATCAAGATTCCTACGACCATGACTTCCGTAACCAATTGTCAAACGACCATCAATTATGGTATTTATGGGACAATCAAATCGACTGACGATGAATAGCTCATCAAAATGAATAAGATTTCAGAAAATATCTCTACATATAAATATATTTATAGCCCTATATCCATACGAATTTTACAAACTTTTTACTGCAACAGATTTCAATGGAATTTGGCATACCTTCAGGTAAACCACGACCATAGAGAGAATTTCTTATATCTATGGTTAGGACCTAGGATACTTTTTTTTGTCGTGGTAGTCTTTGGGATAATTTCCAACCTCCACGCGGGCTAAGCCGAGGGGAAAAGCTGTCGGTCTATTCTGTAAACAACTCACCGTAAAAACTTAGGTGAAGTGAACTGTCAAACCTTAGCGTCAGATGGAGTGACAGCTCACTTTATGCTCATTTCACCAAAGTTTTCATGGTTACATTTTTACAGACTACCAGTACTGGTACCAGTACCAGGCTTAAAACGGTCACTTTAGCAGAAACTTTATAAATATTATGAATCATCGTAAAACGTCACAAACTGACAATTCATAATTATGATCTGCGTGTAATTCTTATTACGAAATAATTCATCTATTTGACAGTTTTCTATGGAGATTCGTAAAATGGTCAACACATGGATTGCTTATGTGTTAAATTTGAGGAATTGCTAATGACATTCAGGAAATGAAGTAAAAACTCCAAACAATACTCACATGAAACATAATATCCCACCACATTTTAATCCACAGATGTGTCCAAAAACGACGTGATCTTCTAATTGGGCTATATTGGATGCAATTAGTATAGCTACTGACTGCTGGCGAGCCTAAATTGCCTGAATTGGTGCCTCGACCGGGTGACTGGACGGAACAGCTGTCTGAAGTATTCAAGAGCACACTTTATAGATTGCTTTGTTATCGCTTTGACAGTTGTTAAGAGGGCTCTTGGGAGAGTGTGAATATGTCAAAGTAACTCTTATTGGAAATACGGGGTTAAAATAAATTTGCTAGCGAAACGCCAGACGTTGTGATGGATATCGACATCTAAATATGTTAAACAAAACATAAACAGGTTTTTTTTGGTATGTCATGTTTAGATGTCGATACCTATCTTGTATGGAGTTTTGTTAGTCAGTTTAATTTGATATTGTGTAGTTCTTATGGTCTCTGGATAAAAGGCCAATAATCAAGTCGGTTCAGTCACTCAGTTCAGCGACTTGTATTGCTGACTGACGCGTAGGTAACGACGCGCCGTTCAGTACTGAACTATCTACAAATGACTGAACTGGCAATCCCCAGACCCTTCGGGGAAACAAGGCGTAACTGAACTGGCCACCGCTGATTCGCGAACTGACCTCATGTCCAGTGCCCATTAGGTTGCCCATTAGGATGCATGTATGGGAATACCAAGACAGATGACACCAAGCTTCGGGCAACAGCATCCGTATGCCGTGTTTTGATAAGTGATAACGCGTGTACCACGAATATTACGCGGGTTTTCCTCATGATAGTGTGGAAATCGATGAATTCGGGCATTGTAAAAACACACTTTAATAAAGTACACACATAAGAGAAGGCAAGTTATAAGTAAAAGGGTCTTGCACACTTTCAACAAACAATTAGCAGGCCGCGTAGCATGACCACCGTAGGAACGGGTTTTGTCGACAGAAGAGTAGACAAAATGACAGTTACTATCTGTCATTATGTCAGAAACGGGTTTTGTCGACGGAAGAGTAGACAAAATGACAGATACTATCTCTCATTTTGTCTATTCTTCCGTCGACAAAACCTGTTTCTACGGTGGTCATGCTACGCGTGCTGCTGTGATTCGCTGAAACATTGCACTATCAGGTCAATTATATTTATTCACGTCAGTACACTGCCATTGTGGGCCAGTCCTTTCGGTAGGAGTCAAGTTCGTCCCTCCATCTTCGTCTCGATCTGCCGCGATATCGCTAGCAATTAATGGGACCCAAATATCTGTGGTTCTTTAAGCCCACAGCTCATCTGACATACGGTGCAGACATGTCCGGTTCAGTCCCACTTAAAATTGTCAAAATCTATATAAGCGAATAAAATTTCTCCAATGAAACCTCAGACCAGAATTGGTCTGAGCATGAAACTGGAACGATCATGTAAACGGATAATTGAGTTCCACGCGGACGAAGTCGTAGGCTAAGCTAGTGAAAAATATGACTAAGCCCTCAATTTAATCAATCCCAAAGTGCTAGTGTTAAGTAGGTACCCAATTAAAGTGGTTGCTAGTCCAAGCCAAGCTTTTTATGTGCTCACCATTAATGTATCAATTCGATAGCTCGTAAATATTTTATTAGGATCCTGTACGCTCATAAAATGGACGAATTTAGACAAATGTAAAACTATTCGTTGCTCGCGACTTCGTCTGCGATTCAGGATGAAAGGTAGTCTATGTCCTTTTCCAGGTTTGGTCTACCCATGTGCCAAATTTCACCCAAATCCGTTCAGCTGTTTAGTGTGAAAGCGTTACAAACAAACTCAATTTTTACGACAAGCCCTTACTTATACGACAAGACGGCGGCATACTTATTAGTTCCGATTTCAGCCGCGCGCAGCCTTATGTATCTTGCGAGTAGATTACATACATATTGTGGTCAAAGAAAATCATTAACAATCCATTCAAGGTTGGCTCAGTGGCAAGCAAAAACATATAAGTCAGTAATTACGGTATTTCCGTGCAATCTGATATGCAAGTCTAGAAAGCATATGTATGTAATTTGCTTTTTATATTATCAACAGTATTCACTGTTCATCTACGATGCATATCATAATGATGGTGATGGTTCGATTCCCGGGTAACATACATATTGATACGCGCACTACGCGTTGCCGTCGTGTTCTGTTTCTCAGACACGCATCATCTGCTTTTTTATTGTAGGTATATTATTTGTATTAATAAATAAAGTGTTCTGAGGGCCTAGACAAAGTGACATTCTATCAGCGATAACGATGATGGAAAAGGCAAAAATGTATAGGACTGACATAAGCTATCGAAAAGCTTATGTCAATTCTGTTGAAAGTCGTTGTAGAAATACGAAACGCTTTGGAAGCGATTGTCACTTGTCTAGGCTCTCTGGATAATACCTTTTAATGTCAAAAAGTACCTATGAACTCGAGAACTTTGGCTAAGTTTTATGATTATTATGCTTAAAGTTGATTTTTTGATATAATCATCATAACATAAATTGACCTGCATAGAATGCAACGACATTTTTTTTATAATTACTAAAGGGTTACCTACATAGGGGTGTTACCTTTTTGATTGATTCGAAATGACATCATATTATTCGTTTCGCCCGCATGATATAGTATCAAAACATGAGAGTTATTATTTTTATCACTATAGGGGTGCAAATTAAAACATTAGATATTATGGCTTAATTTGTAGAAAAATAAGGGCGAGGATACTTTTAGTTGATAATATATTGATTGTTACGTCACTGAATGAACATGTAGAAAGTGTATATTCCCTTTTCTGTTGTTAACGTGTCAGCACAGCCACCGCCATCAAATGCTGGTGAATATCTCTTTCTTGAAGTCGAACTACACCATTCAAAATTACTTCTTGGCGTCTACTACTGTCCCTCTTTACGCGTTAATTTCTTTTCATCTTTTGAAAATCTACTAGAAATGCTGATCCCTTCTTACAGTCATAGCATAATCATGGGTGATTTTAATACTTGTCTTCTGAAAAAAGATCATCGCTCTTCTTCTCTGACTAATATTTCAGCTTCCAGTAATCTTTCCATTCTTCCGCTGAGTGCCACTCACCATTTTCCTAACTCTACTCCTTCACTTCTTGACTTGATCATTGTTTCCTCTCCTGATCGCGTCGCTAAGCATGGCCAATGCTCTGCTGATGCCTTTTCATATCATGACCTGATCTATCTTTCTTACAAAATTCGCCCACCTAAGGCGAAAGCCAAGGTACTCATGCAACGCAATTTTGATGGTATGAATGTTGACGGTCTCTGCAAGGATGCCAACAATATAGATTGGTCTGCTCTATTTGAATCTACATCGGTCGATGAGCAAGTTCATATTTTTGCGGCTAAGCTTATAGAGCTTTATGATCATCACGCACCTGTTCGAGCAGTTAAGGTTAGACATATGCCGGCACCGTGGCTCACAGATGAGATTAAAACAATAATGCACAAAAAAGTGACGGCAAAGTCGAAGTTTAAGCGCAGGCCTAATGACGCTAACAGGGAAAGATATGTCTCAATACGTACTCACTGCAATAAGGTGTGCAGGAATGCTAATCGCCATCACATTCACACTTCTGTCCAAAGTGGGGACGCATCCAAAGTTTGGAAATTTCTTAGGTCACTGGGGGTCGGTAAAACCCGACAAGAGACAATCCCAAAAGATTTAGACATTGATGCAATGAATAATCATTTTACTGCTTCGTCCGATTTTGATAGGACAACAAAATGTAATACACTGAATTATCTTTCTTCACTTCCGACTCCCAGTTACTCTCCATTTGTTTTTGGTCAATTCTCCGCATGTGATGTTAAGAAGAGCATACTATCGATTACTTCCAATGCAGTAGGTAGCGACTGTATCAGCCGTAACATGTTAGTACCTGTGCTGGATGTTATCCTTCCCGTCATTTGTCATATCCTCAATTTTTCTGCATCTAGTGGTGTCTTTCCATGTTCATGGAAAGATGCCCAAATAATTCCGTTACCTAAAAAATGTAATCCCTCATCGTTTTCTGAATATCGTCCAATATCCGTCTTACCATTCCTATCCAAAGTCCTTGAACGATTAATCCACGATCAAATAAGCACTTTCCTCTCAAAAAATAATCTCCTCAATCCTTTCCAGTCTGGCTTCCGTCCTGGTCATAGCACCACCACAGCGCTTCTGAATATTACGGATGATATAAGGTCAGCCATGGAAAACGGTAATCTAACTGTCTTGGCATTGCTAGATTTCAGTAATGCTTTTAATACTGTTGATTTCGATGTTCTGCTTGGCATTCTATGCTCTCTTAATATATCTCCATCGGTAATTGACTGGTTTCGTACTTACCTGTTCGGTCGCCGGCAACGTATCTGCATCGGCGAGACCTTGTCTTCCTGGAGTAATACTTCTGCCGGTGTACCACAGGGAGGCGTTCTATCCCCTTTACTTTTCGCAGTGTTTATTAACTCAATCTCCGACGAACTAATTTCCTCCTACCATCTTTATGCAGATGATTTACAAATTTACTCGCGAGCTCCACTTGGTAATCTTTCCGAGGCTATCTTAGTGATTAATCGCGATCTAGCCCGTATATGCGACTGGAGCAAGAGGTTTGGACTTATGGTCAACCCCATAAAGACACAGGTTGTTGTGGTTGGCAGTTCTAGGACGGTCTCAAGAATTGATTGGGCGACTCTTCCCCAAGTTTTTTTTGACAACTCTGTTATTCCCTTCAGCGAAAAAGTTAAAAACTTGGGGATATTCATTGACAAGAACTTCTCTTGGACTGCGCAGCTACAGGAAGTTAGCCGCAAGCTATTTGTATCCGCTGCATCTTTGAAGAGACTACGCAATTTTCTACCGACTGCCACTAAGATTGCGCTTGCACAATCACTTCTTCTACCCATCCTTGATTATGCTGATGCCAGCTATCTTGACCTTACTCAAAACCAACTCGATAAACTTGAGCGGCTTCAAAATGTTTGTATAAGGTTCATATTCGGTTTGCGCAAATATGATCATGTTTCCGAATTTCGTGTGAAGCTCAAGTGGTTACCAATTCGCCTTCGCCGGAATGCTCATATTCTTTCCCTTTTGTATAATGTGCTCTTTTCCCCTTCCACCCCTGTCTATCTTAAGACACGTTTCGAGTATCTATGCGACTCCCATACGAAATTTTTAAGGTCATCAGATAACTTGAAGCTTAAAATGCCAATGCATTCCACAAATTTCTTCGACAAATCCTTCTCTGTCCAGGCCGCTCGTTTGTGGAATGCATTGCCAGTTCAAATAAAACGCGCTCAATCGTTACCTGTATTTAAGAGACTTGTGAAGGAGCATTACTTGTTGTTGTGATCTTGTTCTCATAGCTGTAATAATCTGTACTCGTCATTTATTTTTCGTTGCTTACTTATATATTCTTTTAAAGTCAGTATGTATGTATTTATGTATCTATTATATAGCATATATATATATATATATCTATTATAGTATATTGTATCTATTGGTAAGTTTAAGTACCTACTTATTATTTTGCACCAATGACAACCCCATTTTTTATGTCCACGCAATCACTGTCCATTCTAAGGTTGCCTGGAAGAGATCACAGAAAGTGATAAGGCCGCCCATTGTATGTTTTATAGTTTTAAATTTATTTATTTTCAATGTATTTTCTGGTGTACAATAAAGTATATATAAATAAATAAATAAATAAAGTGTATAACATCAAGTAATGCGCTTCCAAAAATGGAATGACGAAAATGTGCATTTTAGTGTCATTTTAATAATTTCAGCTCTTACCAGTATTTCAGGATAGGCGTCAGTAGTGACTAGACAAATTGAACAGCATAGCAACAGATGAAGACTTACCTGAAAAAAAAAGAAGAAATAGAACTAAAGTTTTTTTTATAAGGATCGGATATTTTTTTACGGCGAGCTTGAAAACGGCTCTGAGCCAATGCTTAGATTTAACGTAAACGATATTATAATGTAAGATTTTTCAAGAAAATGGGTCCTCCTTTGCGCTCATCGTAAAGTAGTTTCAGACCTAGGGGCCTACTACCACCGCTTACAGCAGTATTATTTTCTTACTTCGTGGGGGAAAGAGATGGAGCTATACATCCTGTAGAGCTTCATCTCTTTCATACACTGAAGTATTAAAACACACTTTATTCGTGAATTCACATTTTGAATGTCCCCAGTCGATTTCCATTTTGAATGTGACATCGAAAACTGATTATCCAATTATCCATTAGGTACAACTTTCAATGATAGGTAATAGGTACTTTGAATACTTACGATAATTAATTTTTTTATCAATGTTTATGTTTAAAAAAATAAAACAAAACTGTCTTTTACAAAATGAAGAAGAAGATTATGTTTACTTTGTAAAACCAGCTTCAAGTTAATGCGACATTCAGAGATAAACAATGACCTGGTCGTTATTAAAATCATAAGATGCAAATATAACATGTTTCCTGAATGTTATTTCAAGGACTTTTGCGTTAAATATCAACTGCAGTAAGCAACATAATTAACTAAATTGTTTTTCACCTACAGTTCGTTTTTCGTTCAGTTCCATAATGACGACATTTGCGATCGATAGTCTTATTTGTATCCAATAATGTATTCGTCGCCTACAAGGCACAAAAAGTGACATCATTCAGTGAGCTTCAATATCTTCTAATGAGCCACTAATAAGGAATTTATTTCGTTTAATTTTACGTTATTTTCTGAAAATAAGAATGGTACTACTGGCCAGTACCGTTGGCTGAAATCATGCCTTCATTTCAGTCAATGTCACTGTCACAAAAAAAAAATTGTCGATAAAGTCCGGTTGAAAGCTAGCCATGTGCTTAGCTGACTACTCACAAAAATCTTTCTTTTGGGAGTTTTTCAATTTCCATTTAGGAAGATCACCCTGCTTTCGCAGATGTAGGTACATTGTATTTGGGTAGAGTTATCCTTTGATCCAGCAAGGAGTCGGAATCGAGGCCTTACGCTTATCTTATCATCATCAGCTGTATTTCCTTGAGTTTTCCAGTTCACAAATTATTCTAAACGTGGTACCAGATGGCATGACTATCTTAGAATCCCTCAAAGTTCAGAGGCCCTAGACAAAGTGACATTCTATCATCGATAACGATGATCGAAAAGGCAAAAATGTACAGCACTGACATAAGCTATCGAAAAGCTTAATATGTCAATCTTGGTGAAAGTCGTTGTTGAAATACTTAACGCTTTCGAAGCGATTGTCACTTGTCTAAGCCCTCTGCTTACTACGTTTTAAGTCCCAAACTTCTAACCGTAAACCGTCTACAGTCGTCCATATGTTCAAAATATGAATAAACATTAAACATTCTTCCGTATTACCATAACACCAATGAATGGAACCAATGAATCTATCAGATGCTCTATTTGTGTTTAAAATATATCTATTATTAGTCCACGTCCGCTGTTGGGCACGTGTTAATATAATTTATGGGTTTTATCCCCCATAGAACATGGGAATCGATCGGTAGGGATGCCGTGAGGATGTGGCGATAGTCTACTATTTGGGTGGCCGACGAAATGCCTGAAATGATTTATATTTCCTTGTAAATATTCGTTATATCCACAGACTAATTAGTCTTGTTATATCTTAAACAATTGATTTGATGAGTTTATTTATTTTGCATTTTTAATACTTATTATTTTCATTTTGTATAAAATACAAAACATTTCGACAAAAGATTTATTTATGCGCCAATAACACAATATTATGTTACTTTTATATTTAGACTGAATAATGGTTTATTTTTTACTCAAAATAAGGACAATAAGTCAATAAACTTGTTTATCTCAAAATACACTGTAATAATAGTTTTATTGAAAAGTACCGATAAAAGTAGTCGTCAGCGCCATCTAGCTACGCTACAACGAACTACGCGCAAGCTTGAAACATTAACGCTTTAGTACAGATGGCTCTGATGGTTCAGTTAAAACCCAACCAAACTAGATGGCGCTAGCAGTCCTTTGACTGCTTGCTACAGGAATCATGCTTTCGGTGGGAAAATTAAAACTTTTCACACAAACTCTGAACAATAGTGTTAAATTAATTATTACTAAACCACTATTATACCCTAAAAATCAAAGTAACTATATCATTTTATGAATAAGTACCTACTTTATTGAGAACAAAGCAGTAGGTACCTACTAGACTCATAGTTTATGTTTTTTTTTTAATCTAAACACCCATCACCATCGGCACAGGTTCAAATGTCTCAGCCAAAGTCCAAATTCAAGGACTGCAATTATTTTACAACACACACAAAAGCCTACAAAAAAAAACTCTAATTTCCTCAAACAATAATCTAATAGACCAATAGTGAGAAACCACTCGCAAATCGACCTTCACGAGCACATTTCCGGCAAAAAAACTTCAATAAGTTTCATTTTGACAAGCTATAACTCTTCCTATAGCTATAGAAGGAACTTAGGAACCTCCTTTGATATCACGAATACAAATGGCCATGTCTGATGAATGAGTCCCATTCATCAGTTAAATAGACGCATTTAGTACTTTCTATGGCCTCAAAACTTAGTCCTTTCTAAGAAATAAATCATCGACCTTGCTAGGTCAAAGCCTGTACAATGGCCGATCTAACGTTCCGGTGCGCAGGCGCAAGCAAACCGTGATTTATGAAATTGTGGTTGCGAAACAGACGCTTGTAATTGGATCTGTGCGATGATTGGTTTGGTTAATATAGTGTGATATTCACATGCTTGTCTGCTTTCTCTGTTATATGTATAGGTGTATTAAAAGGTTAGAAACCGTGTTTTATGTTTGTAAAGAAAAATACTTTGTTTAAGTAGGTTTAAGGTTGTTTTGCCGTGGTCTAAATCGGAACTAACGCCGCCATCTTGTTTTGTCACTACAATTTCTGTCTATACAACCAACAACGCCCCCCTGTCAATGTCATTCAGGCGCCAAATTATCGAAATAATGTAACACGATTATGTGGATGTAAGAGAAATACAATATCCTAATCCTAACTAATATTATAAATGCGAAAGTGAGTTTTTTTATTACGCTTTCACGCTAAAATGGCTGAACAGATTTGGACAAAATTTCGCACAAGGGTAGACCCTGACCTGGAGAAGGACATAGGGTTACTTTTACTCCTGAATCGCTGACAAAATGGCGGGCAATAGCTAGTAATAAAGCATTATTTTCATGTGGGTAGTAACCAGTTTTTATGGACATCCTATATGGTATGTGGTGCTAGGCATCAACTATCAGTATCGGACAGGCTACCCACAGGCGCCACCCACGCAAATCCTACTAATCTAGGAACGACAAAAACATCATTAATATTTTTAATTAATTAATAAAACAGTCCGCGGATACTTGATACGTCTAAAAATTACATTGGCTACGAGTAGAGCTTTACAATTCAGAGATTTTTCTAGCATAAACTTCAATGGACTTCGTTCTGCTAAAATGAAACAACCCACAAACTTTCATTATTCATGCGTCAAATGAATCCAATATTTCAAATCTATTCATATCCATCAAAATCAGTCCCTTTTACATCCAAAACTTAGACTTAGAATAGATTTATAAAGCTATCCAAAATTATTATAATTCATTACTGCGGAAAATGGGAATTTTGATGTAGGTTGGTTTGTTTTGGCAGAACTAAGCTCAATTTTTGCTCCTAGCTACCTATTTACAAGAGAGAGTACACTTGCAGAGTAGGTACAGGAACTTAGACCCT
Organism: Lithophane socia; assembly: GCA_947522985.1. NCBI lineage: Eukaryota > Metazoa > Arthropoda > Insecta > Lepidoptera > Noctuidae > Lithophane > Lithophane socia. The sequence goes on along the minus strand of OX383271.1, from coordinate 7,121,258 downwards.
ATGCAACTAAAGCTAATCTACCTACGTGAAATACATATTGCATATTATTATTTAACTATAAGAGGTGCCTTAAACCATTGAACTGAATACCTAACTTTTACTACGGCACCGACTTAAAAATCGCGAAAAAAAATCAGCTGTTCCATACAGTTGAGAACAGTAGGTTATCTTTAATAAGGAACAGCAGATTTTTATTTCGCGATTTCAAAGTTGGTCCCATTAAAAAAAGTTAATTTTTTAACACATTTTACCCTGCCGTACCTACTGGGCGAGGAATAGTTCGATCTGTTCCAAAATTCACTATCCGCAACATTTTCACGTAGGTAACAGCAGAGAAATAACAAGCATATACATCGGGGATTTTAAAGAAATCTTAAGTGAACCAAACATTCGTGTGACCTACAGAAATATTTCCAAATCAGGAGTTAGCATTGTTTGCGTACGTGATTTGTGTGACTAATGATAGGCGCCGAAGATGCAGAGAATTTTAAAGTGGAGCTCAGAATGACAACGCGACGACCGTGTTGGCGATCTTACAATCTAACCAAAGATGAGAAAAGATATCTATCTACATTTAAGGGCGCACCCTACCTCAAATTGCTTAGCATGATCCTCCGTTATGCCGAAAATACTGCAGCATTAATTTTGAAATAAATGTATGTTAAAGTTGAGGATTGATGCTAGGTCCTATGTTTGGCGAAAACACGATTACATACAATTTTCTCTATAGAAAAAAAATCCAAAGTTACCTCTAAACAAAACTATAACCAGCTGGTATTAAAAAAATACTTCAAATTAGATGAAACTTTGCATGATAACTGAACTATCTTTATAGCAGGTCTTATATTTTTTAAATTACCATTATTTTCACCGTAAAAAGCAATTACCTAAACTTTTCGACGCTTTAGAGCCGCTAGCGCCCCACTCCGTCTCGTTCTCACTCTGGTCGCGAATAGTATGGTGCGAAAGGGATAAAATCTGAGGTAGGGTGCGCCCTTAAGGTGGGAAGAAGGTAGTGCCCCTACCAAAAGAAACCGAATGGGCTTCATTTATGGTAAACTAGCTTCCGCCCGCGGCCTCGCCCGCGTGGTATGTCGATAAAAAGTAGCCTGCTATGTCCTTTCTCAGGCTCTAGACTATCTGTGTCCCATCGGTACAGTAGGTTTGGCGTGAAAGTGCGACAGACAGACAGAGTTACTTTCGCATTTATAATATTAGTAATAGAATCACATACCTATGACTATTTTGTCTTCATGAAAGCTTCTAGCTCTCTGAAGTTAATAAGATTCTACAGAGCTTGTTTGGCCGGCCTTGTGTCGCGGCCTTGGCTTCTGCTTTCCAGCTGGTTGGATCGCAAGGATGTCAGAAGGTCACACGCTCGACACCGAAAGCAAAACCGGTAGTTATCGGTTCTTAATCGATTAGTCACTGTTGTTTTGGTGCATGGCTTTTAAAAAGTTAAATCAATTAATTTACAAAAATAATGCTGACATTTGACATATACGGGGTAAATATGACCCCGGTGTTTGAAAGTCTGACCTACACTGAGAATAATAAATCTGTTGTCAGATATATTTTTAGTAACACAAGCCAATCATTGGACAACGACGGGTTACATATGTACATTGTAATGGCGAATCAATTTTCATGCCTACGCCAATTTTTTTTTGGTATTCGGATAGCTCATGAAGTCATGACATAGTGAGGTGCCTTAAAGAATATAAATTAAATTATCTCGACTAATTAAAAAGTTATGCAACAACGCGAAATTCCGCGGGTATTCTATTAAAATATAATTGTATAATTAGGTAATTTATAGGTTTTGAGAAACCGTGGGAAAGGACGTTACTACCCTTGCGGAAATACTACTAATAATAGGTAATCATATTATTATGTAAAAGTTTCAAAATTTGTTATTTTGTATGATTGCTACTCCATCACGGTTGAACGGCTGGACGGATTTGGATGAATCGTAGTAAATACACAGGTAGATCATGACCTAGATTATTATGAAGGATGTTACGCAAGCATAGCCAAGGCAAATCGCTATAGTATGCATCGCCCTGATTTTCCACGGCAACAACACTGCGCAATACCTAGGAGCTGACGCTGCACACGTGCCTCGTGTCGCCGCGAAGACGACACCGGACGCCAACCACCCGATTCCGCAAGATACATAATTATTCTTTGCTCAATCGTCGACCGACCGATACCTATATAATTATTAAGTTAGTTTTAAATATAATTGTAATTTTTGGCATTAATTAAATTGTTATAAAATAAATCGGTTTTTTTTGCATCCTCTGCTGCCACCGAACTTAATTGGCGCAGTCGGTAGGATTGAGAATATTAGGTACGTGACGCGTCAAGATTTCCCCTAAAATCGGACCGAAGTCCCGCGTGACTTACCGATTCTCGAGTATCCTGAATCTACATCGTGCGGCGCCAGCGGAGGTGAATCCAGACATCGATTCGGCAAGAAAACCATGTTGTAAGTGCTTTGAATCTTTCAAATCCTTGCTATCCTATTTTTAGTCTAACCTAGATCCTTTCCTGTCATTTACAGTATTTTTTCTTATAATTACGCATTGTATAATTTTGATATTGTGTGTTTGATTTATATTAGTGTTTTTCATAGCTTTCAAGATTTTCCACCCAAGGGAATCGCGTAACCCTAGTTTAGGTAGTAGTAGATCGAATAGGCTTAACGTCATAGACGAATCTAGGCAGCTAGGTGAACCGGCACTACTGGACGCAGATATGTCTCAGGATAAAGTAGGAGATATTTTAAAGTCGCTTAGGATTGTGCCCGACTTCGATGGCAACCCACACGTGTTAACCCGTTTTGTAAACCTCTGTGACCAGTTAGTACTTGCATATTTCAATACAGAACCGGGTAATGAGTTAACCAATTTGGCTCTTATAAATGGCATATTAAACAAGGTTACGGGTTCCGCAGCTCGATTGATAAATACTAACGGCGTTCCTGAAAACTGGATTGGTATCCGAAGTGCCCTCATTAATAACTTTGCAGACCATCGCGACGAGACCGCTTTGTATAACGATTTATCATTGCAAACCCAGGGGTCTTCAACCCCACAGGAATTCTATGAGCGCTGCCAAAATTTATTCAGCACAATCATGACATACGTCACATTACATGAGACCGTGGATACTACAGTTAAAGCAAAACGTGATCTTTACAAAAAATTAATCCTACAGTGTTATTTACGCGGATTAAAAGATCCCTTAGGTTCTAGGGTCCGTTGCATGCGTCCTGAAACTATGGAAAAAGCTCTCGAGTTCGTTCAGGAAGAGCTTAACACCCTGTACATGCAACAACGCACCGAAGGCGGGTCTAATAAAAAGGATAGTAATAACCAGCAGCCTCCCAAACCTAATTCCAATTTACCATTAAATAATTTCATGCAGCAAGCTTTCGCAATGGGTATGCCCGGTCCTTCTAAACCACAGATATTCGGTATGCCTGGTCTTCCGCGTCCACAGCAATTCTTACCTTCACCTTACCAAGGTTGGCGATTCAATGCACCCCAACCACAGCAACCACGTGGCCCTACTCGGACTCAACAGATGTTCCGTGCACCACCTACAAATTATAACGCTCAGGGCAATGCCTTTAGGTTCCCGAATGGATCGCCCGTGCAACCTACTAATTCTAATAATACGCCACGTCCTATGAGTGGCATCAGCCACTTCGTGCCTAAACCTTTACCCTCGACTGGACATGAATGGCGTACAGCTGGTAATCCGCCACCCAGCAACTATTTTAGAACACGCGAGGTTAATAACTATGATCTTGTATTTGATCCCTATTATGACTTAGCCTGTGCAACGTATAACCAAGACTATGATGCCTACCAAGAGTACTTAGATTTTTACACTAACTTTGGCCAATACGAATCCCCAATCGTGGAGGAACTTAAGCCAAACGCAGACGAAGCCGGAAATGAAAACCGAAAACCGGACAGAAATTTTCCCGAAGTACCGAAATCAGAAAAGCCAAAATAGATGTAAATTTTAACATCCAGAGACAACTTGGATACATACAAATCCATAACCCACCTTTAAAATTCCTTATAGATACTGGAGCCAACCAGTCGTTTATATCGCCTCAAGCCGTTGAAAAATACTTTTCCAATATACCTCTTAACTATAACCCTTTCGAAGTAACTAACGTGCGCACAGTCTATAAAAATAACTATTCGATAACCTTGCCTAGTTTTCCCGAATTTAAAGAAGAAGGCGATATCACCTTATTCATTCTAGATTTCCATAAGTATTTTGATGGCCTTATTGGCTTTGATTTATTGGACTCATGGGGTACTAACATTGACCTTAGAAACAGGAAACTAATTACCAGAAATACTGAGATACCCATTACCATGTATGACTCGCGCAATGCTAATTTGTATGAAGAAATCATACCAGCCCATACATCTAAATTAGTGAAATTACCTATAAATTCCCACGACGGTGAGGTATTTGTTCCTGACCAGATAATTAGTAACTGCTTAATTTCCGATTGCTTGACTACAGTAAAGAATAATAGAGGTTGGGTAGAAATTTCAAATGAGTCACCTAATGACGTTATCTTTTCCATGGACCGTCCCGTTACTGCCGAACTATTCAACGTACAGAGCGAACCTGTAGAACAATCACCTGACCGTACTCAGGAAGTTTTATCGCGTCTCCGGACCGATCACTTAAATCCAGAAGAATTAGCAAATCTAAAGGCTTTATGCGCACGGTATTCGGATGTATTTTACCTCGAAGGAGAACCTCTAACATTTACGAATAAGATCAAACATAAGATTAAAACGACTGACGAAATTCCTGTCCATGCTAAAAACTACAGATATCCATACATCCATAAACAAGAGGTTAAAGATCAAATTGGTAAAATGCTGGAGCAGAACATAATTAGACCCTCGGATTCTGCGTGGAGCTCTCCCATTTGGGTGGTCCCCAAAAAGGCAGACGCTTCGGGTAAGACCAAGTGGCGCCTTGTGATAGATTTTCGCAAAGTCAACGAGAAAACTATTGATGACAAGTATCCCATTCCGAACATTTCAGATATATTAGATAAGTTAGGTAAATGTCAATATTTCAGCACCCTTGACCTTGCCAGTGGTTTTTACCAAGTCGAATTAGATCCTTCTGATATACACAAAACTGCTTTTAATGTAGAAAATGGCCACTATGAATTTTTAAGGATGCCGATGGGTTTGAAAAACTCTCCGGCAACGTTTCAGCGTGTAATGGACAATATCCTAAGAGACCTTCAAGACATCTGTTTAGTGTATTTAGATGACGTCATCCTGTTTAGTACATCCCTGCAAGAACATATCATTAATTTAGAAAAGGTTTTCAAAAGATTAAGGGAATCCAACTTCAAGATACAGATGGACAAGTCCGAGTTCTTGAAGCTAGAGACCCAATTTTTAGGACATGTCGTTTGCAGAGATGGGGTTAAGCCCAATCCAGATAAAATTTGTGTTATAAATAACTACCCATTACCTAAAACTACTACAGAAATTAAACGTTTCCTTGGTCTCCTTGGATATTACAGAAAATTCATACCCGATTTTGCACGTATCACAAAGCCCATGACCCAATGTTTAAAGAAGGGATCCAAAATAAATTGTGACCAAAACTATATAAGTTGTTTCGAACATTGTAAAACGTTGTTAACAAATGACCCAATTTTACAATATCCGGATTTTACCAAAGAATTTTTACTGACAACTGATGCCTCCAATGTCGCATTAGGGGCCGTGTTATCACAAGGTCCGATAGGTTCGGATAAACCCATTGCATACGCCTCCAGGACTTTAAATTCAAGCGAACTTAATTACAGCACCATTGAAAAAGAGCTACTAGCTATTGTCTGGGCTTGCAAGTACTTCCGACCTTATTTATTTGGCAGAAAATTTAAAATTATTACCGACCATAAGCCTCTGCAGTGGGTTATGAGCCTCAAGGAACCCAATTCTAGACTTACGAGATGGCGCTTAAAGCTATCAGAATACGATTTCTCGGTAATTTATAAGCAAGGCAAACTAAACACCAATGCCAACGCTTTATCCCGCTTACAGCTCCATAACGAAGAAGTAAGTTCAATAGTTGCAAACCCATCTGAAAAGAACCAATCAGCTGACGATTCTAGAACTACTACAGCGGCAGAGGCCGCAAACGACTCTAACACCCTAACAGTCCATACCGACAGTGAAAATCCCATTTTAGAAGTCCCTATCACGGAGCAACCACTTAACAAATTCACTAAACAGCTAGTATTCACCATCGTAGGCGACATCAAAGGAAGGTCAACTGTTACAAAGCCCTTCGAAACACACACGCGTACCGCTGTTCAATTGTCGGAATCCAATCTGGAGGAAGATGTCATCAACGCTATTAAAGAGTATGCTCACCCCAAAATTAAGACAGGCTTGTTAATAAACCCACCGTTAGCAATGTACAAAGTTATTCCCATAATACAAAAAACTTTTAAGAGCTCAACCATGAATTTAGCGCTAGCAAAAACCAAATTGGAAAATGTTAGAGAGTACTTAAGACAGCAAGAAATAATTAACAAATATCACGACGGTAAAACAAACCATAGAGGCATAAATGAGTGCTACCTAGCCCTATCCAACAAATACTTCTGGCCTAAAATGAGAGAGCACGTTACCAAATTTATCAATGAGTGTACAGTATGCGGTCAAGCTAAGTACGACCGCAATCCCATAAAACAACAGTTTCGTCTTGTCCCTCCACCTAGTAAACCTTTTGAAACCGTTCATCTAGATCTACTGACTATCCAGAGTGAAAAATTTCTAACCATCGTTGACGCATTCTCAAAGTACGCTCAAGCCTATTTCCTAAGAGATGGGACAGCAGTAAGTGTAGTGCAAGCGCTGTTAAAATTCTGTACCCATCACGGAGTACCTTATACAGTAGTGACAGATAATGGCCCGGAGTTCACCAACCAACTGTTCGCCGAGTTCACTAGACTACACAAAATCCAACATCATAGAATAGCACCTCACGCTCCTAACGAAAATGGAATTGTCGAGCGATTCCACTCAACAATCTTGGAACACATACGTATTTTAAAAGTGCAACAGAAAAATGAATCCGTTTTAAATTTAATAAATTATGCCCTTTTGGCCTATAACAGCTCGATACATAGTTTGACTAGATGTAGACCAATAGACGTCATTACCGGACATTTCGACCCACGAGACCCACTAGACATAGATCTAACTACTCATTTGTTACAGCAGTATACAGTCGAACATAAAAATAAAATGACCAACGCATATAATCTAATTCACGAGTCTAGTATGACCCAGCGCAAAGATTTAATTGATGCTCGTAATAGAACTAGAGAGACGGAAAACCAGTACTCACCTGAACAACAAATATTTGTGAAAAATCCCTCTGCCTCTCGCCAAAAGATAGTACCTCGCTATACACACGATACCGTCATGGCTGACCTACCAATACATATATACACCCGCAAGAAACGCGGACCCATTGCTAAATCCAGACTGAAAAGAATACCTAAAAGTGCACAATTGTTACAGGACCCTCCTTGTACTTCATCTGCTCCTATATTCGGCCCTAACACAGGAGATAAAACTTGAAAATCTTGACGATGGCCCCGGTGTATTACCTTTTAAATTAGGCCCCTGTAGTATAGTATCTCACTACCATTCATTTTTACAACATGTTAATCTCCAGGAATTGCAAGATAAAGTTAATACCGTTCGTAATCAATTAAAAGAAATAAGCCCCAACTTTAATAACAGAAGCCTTTCCTTATTCCAGCCACATATAGAATACTTAGAGGACCAGCTTCAGGCCGTCCTTGATCAATTGCAGTCATTCGAAACCACTCGTTCTAAAAGAGGTCTCGTAGACGGACTTGGTTCTATTGTTAAAAGCATAACCGGTAACCTTGATTATACAGATGCAGTTCATTTCAATAAAGCTATAAAATCTCTTCAAGATAATGAAAATAAATTATTAACAGAATTCAATAATCACGTGAGTCTGACCAAAACTTGGGTAACTCAACACTCTAAATTAATAAATAGTATGGTAGACAATCAGAACAGATTAACAGCCTTATTTAGAAATATTAGCGAGAGCTTGGACAAAGGGAATCAAGAGCTAGTTCAGTATGCTCATATAGGACAAACCATCCTAATAGTTAGTGATAACATTGATAGGCTATCGCGAGAGATATCGAAATTACAGAACGTGCTGGCATTTATAAGAACGTCAACGGCACACCATGACGTTATTAGTTTAGATACCATTAGATCTATAATAAGCAAATTGACTAGGTTATATGGTAGTAATAAGGTATTAGATATAGGAGTTAGAGAATATTATGATGTTATACAGTTAGGTTCATATTATATAGGTAATGAAATAGTTATAGTCTACAAGTTCCCGATCATTTTACCCCAGACATATGACCTATACAAGATATCTATAGTCCCTAACAAAAACCATGAAATCCTCGTCCCTCACTTCCAACTCCTTGCAATCCATCCGAAAGATTTCAAGTACATAGAGGCTGAATGCCCGAAGTCCACTAAAGGGTATCTATGTGAAGAGATACACAACGTACAAAGCCGAACATCGCCGGACTGTATTGGAGCCCTCATCACCACGCAGCAGAGACTCCCCGAATGCAAACCAGTCACAATATCTCTTCAAAAGCCAGCCTACGAAAAACTTGACGACCGCCATTACACCATCAGCTTCCCGACGCCGACGAAAGTACGCCTATCCTGTGAACAAGATCTTCATAAGTTATTGCAAGGAAGTTACCTCGCCATACTTCCCCATAACTGTTTCATACAGACAGCGGAGTTCATCATCTCAAACTCCAACGATCGATTGAAAGGTCAAGCTTTGAAGATAATAGATGTTCCTAAAGAAGATATACCAAGCCCAATGGCACGTCCACTATTCAATCTCAACTCTATCAATTTGGATGATCTTCACGCTACCAATAAGGAGATTTCACTGCAGACGCCGATACAGTTTGATACCCGTTCAAATAGCAGCATCTATCATACAACTATACCGATGTACGTGTTACTATTCAGTGCATGTGCACTAGCCGCATACTTCACTTATCGAAGATGTTATTCGAAGCAGATTGAACTTAAGAAAGAATCCACTGATGACAAGGAAATTCGACCGCAGATCATCTACGCTACACCAGAGATACAAAGAGATAGACAAGATCATCTCCCAGCGCAATTTACGACCAAGGTCTTCAATAGTCGCTGTTCTTCGGGGGGAGGTGTTACGCAAGCATAGCCAAGGCAAATCGCTATAGTATGCATCGCCCTGATTTTCCACGGCAACAACACTGCGCAATACCTAGGAGCTGACGCTGCACACGTGCCTCGTGTCGCCGCGAAGACGACACCGGACGCCAACCACCCGATTCCGCAAGATACATAATTATTCTTTGGTCAATCGTCGACCGACCGATACCTATATAATTATTAAGTTAGTTTTAAATATAATTGTAATTTTTGGCATTAATTAAATTGTTATAAAATAAATCGGTTTTTTTTGCATCCTCTGCTGCCACCGAACTTAATTAGGATACTTTTTATCTAGGTAAAGGTAATTTTTTCTAAGATGGGTAAGTGTCAGTTAACGGCTAGTTTAATAAGTTACTGTAGTTTTAAAACCTCCAATAAGGCGGCAAAGTTACCATAAGATGCAGTCATGTGTATCGTTACGGTCAATGGCCTACCCAAAAGCCTCGCTCATATAATATTGGGGTTATTTTTGGACTTAGTCTTCAGTAGGTATAAGGTAATATGGATAAGTAGGAGTAAGCAACTCTTGGCAGGGCTGCGGGAAAGTCCGAAATACCGGGACCATACCGGCAACTGAAGGAACACGGGTGGGTTACGTACCTAGTATTATAATATCTGTGGTTTTAGTCAGTAAAAGTCTGACACGCCCTCCCGCTCCGCCCAAAGCGGGAGAAGCCATTTAATGAATTCCCACCTTCACAAAAAAAAAAGGAGTAAGCAACTGATATGCAGATGCGCGGGATTCCCAGATCCCGAGGAATTTTATTCAAAAACATACACAAATCCAACTCAACAGATGGCTGAATTATGCAGCTGTAAACTGATTAATACGACGCGGGATTAAACCTATTCATAACTTTAGCTGTGCTATTAGCAAGATGGCATTATCTTTGTAATTCTATACTTATACTACAACTAGCACCATTGCTCTTCATTTCGGTAGATTTTCTATCTCCGTACCACCACCGTACAATATTTAGCGCCGAAAAAAAACAGTTTCATGTATGGAGACCCCCTTTAATTTTTAACTTTATTTTAATTTTATTATTTGTAGCAGCAATAGACATACACATTTTCACAATTAATACAATCTGTGAAAACTGTCTACCTAGTAAACGGTTGATTAGATACAGCTCGCTAACAGACAGGATAGCGGAATTGGTGGGTGCCAAACGGAACTTAAGCCGCTGCTTCGGATACGGAACCCTAAAAACTAGGTGCCTACTTAGTTTACGATTGCCATTAAAGGTAATGGCTATTGTTCATTAAGTCCTTAACGCGCTTAACTGGAAAGTTTAATTAAAGGCTAAGATTAACTACAACTACGTTGTCACGTGCACATCCATGACAAAATAAGCCAAGATTGGCCATGGTCACCATGTCATCAACCAACAGACACCAAGCATTGTCACCTGCTTTGACCAAGGACTGTGACCCATGAAACCTTATCCTCTTGGATGTCCTCCACCCTGGGGCGGGTGGAGGGGTCTGTCAGACTCTTACTGACTAAAAACCACCCCGGTGTTCCGACTCACACCTACGCCGGAGGTCGCGGGAACGTAAAAATCTTCCGACAACCTAACCTAACCTAACCTGGTGTCAGAGTTTTAAAGCCGCCTATGGGCCTCTGACTTGGCTTCACATACCGTCGAGAAATATCTCCCAGCCAAGCCGGATTCCTCACGATGTTTTCCTTCACAATTTTTTAAACAAGTGATAATCATATAATACGCACATGAATCAGAAAAGTCAGAGGTCTTAGGTTCGAAACTAGAAACCTATTACTTGGCAGTCTGACGGTCACACCACTAAGGCTATCACTGCTCTCATGAAACCTAATATTGACGATACCTGCGTAAAAATTGCACTTCTTTTTTTATTATATTTCTAGAACGGAAACCTATTTTAAATATCCAGCAGGAGAAGAGGGACTCATCGTGTTAAATGATCAGAGGCCCTAGACAAAGTAACATTCTATCAGCGATAACGATGATGGAAAAGACAAAAATGTATAGGACTGACATAAGCTATCGAAAAGCTAAAGTCAATCCTGTTGAAAGTCGTTGTAGAAATACGAAACGCTTTCGAAGCGATTGTCACTTGTCTAGGCCCTCATTGATAAAATACAGGACACATTTTTCGAGACAGGTCAAAGCGGTTGGTAAACTCGCCACGTGACCAGAGGGCTCGCCTATTTTTTTGGCCAAAGGACGCAGCCTTGCCATACAACGTGGCAATACTGCCAGCCTTTTGGGCACTTTTCCTGCTGAGAGGCTGCCCTATGATTATTACCTCTACTTTTTTATATACAGGTACATATTTAGGTAGTATTATTTTATGTAAATATTATCTTACTCGGTACGCGAATCTATATTTAAGAATATTGGATAGCCTTTCGATACGAACTACAGTTTTTCTAATGTATGAAATCCTGAAACAAATTCTGTATAAAATAAAAAGCTCAACTTTCTCATTTAACACGAATAAAATGGAACTTCTCAAAATAAAAGTCCGTTTGAGACGCCATTGATTTTGTTTCTAATTCGGAAACTAGTGGCTGTCTATTTGGTACGGCGCCAAACTGTCTGTCCCAAATACTTGGCGGTTATTTCTACCCTAACAACTTTATCCTGAAAACATTCAATAAAAAACTAACCTTAAAACGAAGGACTATATAGTCTAGAATAGCATAACAGCATTGCACAATTCCACAGTGTAAAATAGTAAATGAATATATACTCTATCCTTCAGGCAATACAATTTAAAATCGCTTAAACATACGCTTCTATGCAGTTACAATTATAAGACACAGCAAAAAGGACTTTATGATACACGAAATAAGATTTGAAATGAGCTTGAAAGTGAGAAAGTTGAAATAGTTTTGACATTTCAAAATTAGTGCTGTACGACTGAAAATACGGTCAGAGATATATTTGGAAATGCCAAAAGTTTAATGATTTATGAAATAAACTGCTGGTGTTATATCGAATCATGTTATTACCTACCTACTGCCGAGATGAGCAACAATTTGTAATGTTGCTATGAATTTGCACTAACATTTTAGAGCTACAACTTTAACAGAGTTATAAAATGAAATCTAGCATCGTTTCATTTGAGCCTTTTATACAAGACTGCAGACTTTACGACTGCCATTATTTCGTACCCACAGGGAATAACTTCATTATGATTTTACAGGCTTTTAACTAGTTAGGTATAACACCAACATCAAATTTCACGACTGAAGAGAAAAGACAATGAGTGCTATAATATCCAGCGCTATAAATCGTGGACGTCCACGGCATCACGATAACACATGGAAGTAAAATGTATGGAAGCGTTATGAAAGAAATAAAGAGAAAATATTTTATTTGGGAAACGCACGATATACAAACCAGCATTTATAGAAATTTTTCTTTTAGCTATTAAAAAAAAAAAGTTTTTCTTCAAATTTTTCGACACATTCTCAACTGCGATTGGCGATGTATGGGTTATATAAGCTTGAGGGATGCTACGATATTGATAAACTTGTAGTTCTTCTCCTTCTCTCGTGCTAAGCTATATAAGATATTAGCTCAAGCAGAGATATAAAGACTAGCCAATAGGCAGCCTAGTAGCATGTTGGTAGTGCGGCTGACTACCCAGCACGCGCAGAAACGGAGTAACACGAAAAGACAAAATTTCAGATTGTAGCAAGATTTCTACGGCGCGATGCAAAAAAAATAAGAAGAGAAATGTGACTTTGTATAGAAACAGATGTGCAGTGGGTGGGACAGTGTAGGCTAACATAAAAAGTTTTTTTTTTTTCTTCTTGGATTAAATATAGAAGCAGTCATACTACGCGAGGTGGGTGTCACTCGTGGAGGCACTTTAATTGTATCCAAATTCAAACCCAGATAATATTTCGACGCGATTGACAGAACCTGACCGACCTGATAGTATCTAGCCATAAGGAATCGTAAATCAGCTCCTTTCTCACAAACTACAACAACAATAACACAACTTTGTTTCCGCTTACAATGTACGTACAGTACGCAAAACGGATTAGCAATTAATAAACAAATGCATTGTTTATCAAAAGCGCCGTTATATTCGAGTTTATCTGCGCCCACGCCACACAGGCAGACAGACAGACGCTGGGAAGTAGGACAACGATAACTTTGCATTAATTTACCGCCAGTCAATGCAGATTGATAAAATAGCCGTTATTACACGTGAACTGATAATTAATTGTGTGAAAAAACATAGCTTTTCTGTATGTATCTACATAACGTTACATCTACAAAAGAACCGGCAGAAGTGTACCCATAGATATCCGGGTGTACTCATAGTACACCCACATTTTGCCAGTTACGTGAAAGTCCCATGTAATAGGGGGCGAGCCTGTTGCCATCAATCGGACACTACTTCTGAGAAACCCCTGATGGAAAAAGTGTCAACTGTCTCCGGCTTAGCAACGGTTTATAGCAACATTTAAAAGATGTACAATTAGGCGTTGAGGGTATTCAACATCATGAACAATAAAAGGATGGCACTGAGAAGTACTATCGCAGCAGACATTCGGCATACATTTTGCCATTGGCGGTGTGCAGTATGCATAAAAGCATGTAATATATTTATCTAGCTTCCGCCCGCGTGCTTTATCCATAAAAAGCAGCCTATGTCCCTATTCCAGGACATGGTCTACCCCTACATCCAAATCCGTTCAGCCGTTTTAGCGTGAAAGCGTAGCAAACAAACAAACAAACTCACTTTCGCATTTATAATATTATTTAGGATAGTTAGAATTAACCTGTATTGGTTATAATCGGTAAAATATCCAAACTTCAGGCCAAAACTAAGAATTTTCCAACAGAAAAATCAAGTCTTTTTGTCAACCTTGTACCGTCGCACTTTACAGTTTTCTATTTCCCAAAGTGCCTCTCCAACAAATGAAGGTCGCCAATCAGCTTTGTGTTTCTCTTTGTAAGCAAAACACTATGACCACTTCTAGTTCTTCATCCAGTGCCTATTTTGTATCTTCTCTAGAACATACTTGGTTTATTTGAAGAGCAATGAAATATTCATGATCAGAACAGGTTTTTAGTTATGTGAACATATATAAAAAACACGAGGTAGAAATTAATTTAAAACAGCCAAATCGAGGAAAAGATATGGCGGCAATATGTGGCTATACACAGAATTTGTTGAGGTGCAACTTGTTAGTTATATCTCACACCATCTTAAGTACCTGTATGCCGAAAGTCTGAAGCAACTGCCCAATAGGTATTACACCAATTCGTCCGGAATCCAGTTGAAACGCCGACATTTTTAGGATGCCACCCAGACAGCGCGCCAAGCGCCCCACTGACCTTTACATTACTACTATCAATTGTATTGCACATAATATCTATGTGAATGGTATTTCCTTCATTATTATTTCTATTTATTTCAAATTCGTTGTTTAGGGAGTATGTTTTTGGAACTGCTCCTTTTCTTGAATAAGTGTGTAGTTAGTATATGATTGAGATGGTAGGCAAACCTTTGAAGCTACGGGACATGGTACGAGTATAAGACATTAGGTATTTGTAATCATTTTAAGGTTGGATAATTATCAATGAATCTACTATTCAGCCTCATTTTAAAAGACTTTCAATCTTCTTCGATATTTTAGTTCTCACCAGTTTTGCAGGAAAGGCGATTGGTTGGGAGTCATTGGTGACTTACCTGAAAAAATATAATAAAAAGAATTAGGATTGGAATAAAATTCAGATATGAAAATCAAAATCACCCAAACAGAACCGTATAACCATCGGAAACTAATCAAAAGCGCATACAAATACACAAGTGAAGAGAAAGTCGACCACGAACCCATGATGTAGGCTATCAATTAAAACCTGTATTATTCACTATAGTACGTATATTTTGTTACATGGTGCCTAACGGGATCCTCGCGACGAGACCAACCTGTTTGGAAGCAAGGTGTAATGTTTAGACGAAGTATGTGGTACATACAATGATATATCAAACTATACGTTTCCAATATATGCTGACCTCTCATACTAAAGGCCTTTACAATAGAATATGGTTTATTGTTGCTGCAGGTGGTTAACAAATCCTGCCAGTGTTACGGGAAAGTCTAAAAGGGTTACCGGGACCTTGGCAATAGGTAACTGAAGGAACACGGGTGGGTTTTAGTCAGTACAAGTCTGACACGCGAGAAGCCATTTGATGATACCCCACACTCAAAAAAAAAAAAGGTGGTTAACAAATAAAGTTGGTCATTATAAAATCAGAAGAATCTAAGATGTACAAAAATAAGAAGAAATTCTAAGATGGATAGGATATACAGAAACCTAAACTATGCACTTACAAGAACAGCTATTCTAAGTAATATAGGGAAATATATAAATACATTTATGGTACACATACATTAGTAAAAAAATCAAGTAATAAAAACTAAAACCCAACTACGACTTAAAAGGTATGACCGGTATGTATGTATGTATGTATGTATGTATGTATGTATGTATGTATGTATGTTCATCTGTTCCCTCCTATCTTCCAAACCACTTATCACAATTTGACAAATGAGGTATCGTTAGAAGCGTCGTGATTGTCCGCTGGTTATAGGCTATGTGAAGTCACCTTAAAAATGGCGCCCTCTAGAGGACGTAAAGTGAGGAACTTAAAAAAAAAATGGTTTACTTAATCGTACCATGTTGGGTATCAAATGAAAGGGCTTAACGAGCACATTTCAAAAATATGTATATTATAACCCCAAAAGAATTTAAAAAAAATCAAGTAATAAAAACTAAAACCCAACTACGACTTAAAAGGTATAAATAAACAAGACACCACATACAGACAAATTAAAAATCCGGAGTCACACGTAATCTGATCGATTTATTTAACACGTGTGACTCCGGATTTTTAATTTGTCTGTCTGTGGTGTCTTGTTTATTTAAACCTTTTAAGTCGTAGTTGGGTTTTAGTTTTTATTACTTGATTTTTTTTTAAATATAAGACTATTATTTGTGTCACAATTCTTATACTGAAATAAATTACTTGATATGCCGTCGTGTCTACTGTCTACGAAGGTATGCGTATTAAAGTAGACCTCTAATACGCTGGTGGAGGTTTTAGTTAAAATGATAATGAACTGTGAACCCAACTTAAGCTTTTAGTTGGTTCCGTAGGGGATTACCCTTGGATCTAGGATTGGTTCCCTTGAGAATCTGTCTAGGATCACTGTAAAAGCATAGGTTGGAGGTTAATGGGTACTTTGGGGAAGAATATATTATTATTCATGTTTTTGTTAAGCGTCGTTCTTTTTAACATTCCAGAAAGTGTATGATTTTAGTAGGCTCTAAAATTCTGGTTGCTACCCGATACGAACTTCAAGTACAATTAAATTACATTCCTTCATCTTTATCTAAATCATCATCATCTGCCTAGCCTTTTCCCAACTATGTTAGGGTCGGCTTCCAGTCTAGCCGGATGCAGCAGTGTTTTACATGGAGCGACTGCCTATTTGACCTCCACAACCCAGTAACTGGGTAATACGATACCCCTTGGTTTGGTAAGACTGGTTGTCAGACTTTCGAGCTTCTGACGATTGTCAAAGATCCACAAATGATAGCCGGGATCAACGGCTTAACGTGCTTTCCTAGGCACGGAGGAGTCTCGGTATGTAAAGATGGTCACCCATCCGCGGACCAACCGCGGCAAGCGTAGCTTAACCTGATGGATCGACCCGTGCGGCTGTTATTACTTAGCCACGAGCTCGTCGAGCTATCTCTAAATCTAAATATATTCCTATATTATAATCATTTCTTAAGAACTGATCATCTTCAACAACTTCAATTAAAATACCTTTATAGCCTTCTTCATCCAAGTAACTAGCACCACTGAGCAGTCTAAAAGCATCTAGATTTTCCAACGTACCTAATTGCTCTTCCATGACCTAATTATATAATTACGAGTCGGCGACGATCGTTCAATTACCGTTAACAAACAATTGTTTTGCAATTGTCTCGGTCAGTTGCTAAGAGGCTTTCATGTCAACCGGCAGTTAGGATAATTGTTGTCGTGACAGCATTGCTAAACATTATGCAGTTAGCAGTAATAGCTAAACTGTTATCTAAGAATGTTCTTAGTATCATGAGGCAAAAACATAAGAAAAAAAAAAAATAAGTAAAAATATTTTTAAAAACTAGCTTTTAATGAACTAAAAAGTACTAAAACCACCTAGTGTCAAAGCATTATTGTTAATACGTAACCAATGAGTCCAAACACGATGGTGCTATCTTGTTTGATTGAGGAATTCCTATGGCCAACTACCGGCTCCATCATCAGAACAGCTCTGTGGTATCATTTTTTCAAAATGTCTCGGTAGTTATGTAAGTATGCCAAGTTTCAGTACAATCGGATGCCAGGAAGTGCATGAAAAATGGATGACAATTGGAGTAACCGGAAACACATACGAGCAGAGCAAGCTAATATAAAGCTTGTAAGAAGTTATATTGTGTCAAGGACAAAAACTCTGATGTTTCATATAGAGGCGTTTAAAAGGATGATGAGAGACAGCGGATATGATGATGAGTGACAAAAGCAAAAGGAGATAGGGCTAATGTACAACCAAAAAAACAATATAAGCCATTAATACTGCTTATATTCTTCTACGTCTTATAATGGTTGTCTCAGCTTCAGTTTACGTACATAAGCAACAAGCTAAATAATAAGGCACAAACGTCATTTACAAACATTTTCTAACATCCTTTTTTCACAAATCTACGACTGATTTAAACCCTCATTACATTCATCCATGGCTCTTATTCAGTTTTATTTTCTCTTCCATTTTCTGCAGACTTCCTTCCCACTTGTCTTGGCTGTTCCTCCTTAGTTCAGTTCAGTTTCTTAATGAGGTCATTTCATACTGCAGCATTCATCTTATGTCACTTGAATGTGGTTCATTACAATATATAAAATCAACTCACGTACGTTTTTGCGTTTTATCTCTAAAGTCTAGAATGTCTCTGTAAGTATTCTTTATTCTCAGATCTTCTGTAATCACAGTCTCTTGAGATAAATTAAATGTTACTCTCCGTTGAATTCTCTGAGATATGTTGGGTACAGTAAGTAGTGTTTTGAAATAGTCAAATAGAATTCATTAGTGTTATGTCTTACGTCTAGAACTAGACTTTTTTGTACCGGATTATTTCGAGCACTCTGCTCATCGCCAAATACTTCACATACCTACTCGTGCTTTAATATTTCGCTCTCTTTCTTTCCTTTTATTAAGATCTTGCATAATTAGTTTAAACTTCCAACACTTTTTTAAATGAGCTGGACTCCTGCTGGCTTAACATCGAGAGAAGTGGAAAGAGTGAAGCGAGTTCTTTGCCCTACAGTGGGACATCACAGGCATTTTAACACTAGTAGCAACTCTAAATAACTAGTTTATTAATATTCATCACTACTTTTCATTATCACCTTCCACAAAAGTCGACCCAGTCCAACCACCTCACCAGCCAGTAATGAGATTACCCGTTTATTCACTAGTTTATTAACAACAAGTCCGATCGACGATCACCGTTAGCTATTATTGCTTTCGCGCCAATGTAATTGTGGAGCAAAGGTCATTCACTACAGCTACCGAGAAAATTGTGGCGAGACAGCCAATCAGAGGAGTTTGGAGATCTATTTGAATACTGAATGAAAATAAAATCGTAAGTACTCATTTTGATGTTAGGTACACACTATATAAAACCTGTGCCCAGGATAGTTCCTCAACGATCCTCCATTTATTTATTTATTTAAATCATAATTATAACACCTTTAGAGACCCATTCCAAGGCAGCATTAAGAAATGAGAGAGTTTGTAGGTATAACTTCTCTTAGCTCCAGAAAGCGCATGTGGCTTGAAGAGTCTCGTTGCATCATCATCTGCCTAGTTGGGGACGGCTAGCAGTCTAGCCGGATGCAACATAATACCAGTATTCATTTAGAGTCGCACTGCAAGATGACCTAATATCCTAAGTACTATTAAATTCTATTCTACATATTCTACAAGTAAAATGGAATCTTGAATCTTGGTCAATTTTATCGATTTTGTTTTAAAAGACAAGTGTGTGTTATGCTATAAATGCTATAAAATCTGATAACCAAATCTGGAGTCGTATTATTTTTTCCTTCCTCCCATACGACTAACAATGTAAGCCATCAATCATCCTATCCATATGAGGGCAGTGTTAAAACATCGTATCTTCAACATTCCATACATGTAGCATCAGATACATGATGACCATAGACAGATTTGAATTTATGATCAAGATTTAGAGTCAATGATCGCTTTTGGTATGAAAGAGTACCGATTTTTGTATGTAGGTACAGTCGCGAGGATATCTAACTAATATTATAAACGCGAAAGTTTGCAGGTATGGATGGATGGATGTTTGTTACTCTATCACGTAAAAACGGCTAAATGGATTCGGATGAAATTTGGCAAACAGATAGTTTATAACCTGGATCAACACATAGGATACTTTTTATCCCGATATTTCCACGGGATCGAGACTTACGCGGGTGAAACCGCGGGGCGCAGCTAGTATTACTGTTATTAACTCCGACTAATAACAGATTTCATGATTCATCCATTAATATCAGAATCTGTCTGTCTGTCTGCGTGGAAGGCGTATACAAGTAACTGTTCGATTAAACCCGGTGTTGTCTGCGATAATCATATTTATGTAGATACAAACAAGACATTGAAAAGATACCACGCCATCTTTAAACTTGCAATTTGATCGTTGTTACTGCCTTAATAAGCGGTTTTGCAAGCATACCGGTTGTTTGAATAAGAATAATATTGAAGACGAAAATTAATTCGGAGATGATATTGACACAAAAGCTTTTCAAAAGGGTCGGCGCGTGTTGTCAAATATTAATTATTAATTCCTTCATTTCTTTAGCGGATGATCATAAATATACAATCTTCCAAAGTAAATCAGGGTAATTAATTGTAAAAAAAAATGGGCTACCAATTTAAATTGTCCGTGTATTCAATAATAACTCTCATTCTTTGAAAGTTGTATAAATTGGTTTATAACACGGGACATTGACGTAGGGTGTCAATTTGTTTAAAACATAATATTTTCACTAAACATTCCAAAATAGAATCATAACAATATTTATGTCTATGAAGTTCCTCCTACATTGAGATCCCAAAATAAGGGTCGGAAATAGTTGAAATGGGCTAACGAGAGGGTGGGGGCGATCCGTCATCCCCCAAACGGCGACCACTTACAACAGGGAGGGAGGGTGTTGCCAACTGCAGAAATAAAGTGTGTGAAAATACCGCTGTCAAATAGGGAATATGCAAGTGATTCAAATATGGGTCAAATATTTTTTTCTATAAACTATGTTACTTCAGAATTAAGCCTCCATCAATATTTTTGAATAAAATTTCTTTTTGAGCGAGAAATTAATTTTTAAAAAGTCCCAAAAAACTGTGGGTTATTCAAATACTTGAAAAGGCTAAGAGCGGATGTGACGTAACAATCCGGGGTAACAATCAAAATGTCAATGTCAAGTCAATCAACAAGTGTCAAGTCAATGTCAAACGCTCATAGAAAAAGGAGTGTTTGACGTTGACTTGACAGTTGCTTGTCTGTTTTCACGAACTGTGACGTCACCACACCAAGCGCGCCAAATGGAGGGCGTTTAAATAGCCCGGATCGTTTGGATATTTTTAAACATTTTTTTAACTACTTTAAATTGCTTTTTTGCCGTCGAATTTTTTTTTACTATTATTTGACGATGTAAACTATCGAATAAAAATATTAAAAAAATACATGCATATTCCCTATTGTGATACCAGGTTTTATTGGGTGAAGCTTCAGAAGATTGTAGTGATGTTATTACATTCTTCAAAATAGGTAATGTTTCATCATAATGTAACCTTTGTAATTTCCCTAAAATCTGTCAAAAACGAGGAATTACAAAAACCTGCTTGGGAAACAAAATGATCACAGTAATATAATGCTATGACTTGAGCGGTATAAGACACTCATCTTTAAATACACTTTCAATAAAATGATAAAGAGCTTGTGTTCCAGATTTTGGTGTTACCAACAAAAAATAAATCAATCAATCAATCTGCCTAGCCTTGTTGAGTTCGGCTTCCAGTCTAACCGGATGCAGCTAAATACCAAAAGTCCGAAAGTCTGGCTGTCAGACTTCCGGCAAGCGTAGCTTAACCTGATGGATCGACCCGTGCAGCTGTTATTACTTAGCCACGAGCTCTCTGTATTACCAGCGGCGGTATTACCTGTTTTTTTGCGCTCAGCGTGGCAACTAGTCGTGTTCGGGTTAGCGACTGGTCAATCGTCCTCCTGAGGATCCCTCGTTGAAAGGTGAAACACGTGTCGATTTCTTACAGGGTTTTTTATGACTCTTGAGGAATAGGTTACCAAAAATATCTACGTCTAATGCATATTAACAACCAGATTATATTAAAAAAAAACAATAAACTCCGAGTTCAAAGTCCATTTTAGTGTCCAATCCCTGACACTATGAATAAACTAACTAATATTTAAACTATGAGGTCAAGCTCTTTATCCAAATTCAAAAATTCAAACATAATGGCTGAATTATCCAATAGGACAACGCCATTTGTAGCTAGGAACAGTCATTTGAGGCTTAATTAGACAATGTCACGTCATCCATCCTCAATGGATACTAGCTGTAGTGCACAAATTGTTAAGTTCCGCTGCTTTTCTCAAAACAGCACCTATACCACGACGTATTAATGCCACCATGTTTCCAGTGTTAGTGAGAGACGGAGCTATACAAGGCTGCTAGCTCCTTTTTTCGCAGTGGAATAATGATGGCATTAATACTTCATAGTCCAGATCAGTATTGTTGGACAATACAGAGGAAGTAGTCATTATTGCTACAGTTTTAAATGTGTTTGAGATGTTTTTTTAGTGAACTGGTAAAATCATTAATAATCAAGTTAAATAAGGAAGGATACAGACCAAATTATTTATGAATTACATAATACGAGTCAAATCACGAGCGCGCTTCATGTGACTTTTATGTAAAGCGGCCTAAGGTTTAAATTGCAATAGTTGATTGACGCGCGTTCGTGAAATGTGACATATAAACCGTCATTGTGGCTTTTTACTCGACTACGGCAGAAGCTTATGACATTTAACACCAATTTTCCTTATAGCTCTTTCATGATTTGGATGATAAGTTGGGTCATATCCTGTTTCATCATCCAACTTCCTCTTTTGGAAGTAAATCAAATTGGCAACTGATTGAGGAACTTAATTTGCTAACCATGAAGGAAACACCATTTAAAATTTAAAAGACTTGAACATGTTGCATAATAATATACTTATAGGTACCTACTGTAAGAAGCAAAATAAATTTAATGTCGTCTGTCGGCGAAAGGTAGATTTTTCTTCATAAAAAAACGCATAGAATAACGCGTCGATACTTGCATTGCAAGCAAAATTACATACGCTAAGCAAAACTCCACAGATAACACACTTGTCTAAACATTTATATCCAGTTTTTGCTCCCTTCAAATGCAATTTCACCTCCAAATACAAAACAAGCCTCGAAGAAACTAAACACCTTGCCAACTTAATAACAATATCTTGCACTGCCCGTATTACACGTTCATTTAAACTAAACGCTTACATGGCTCTATTTTTGGCAACACCGACCTCTCGGGGGCTGTGGTAAGAGCCACCCCCTCTCCGTACGGGAGGTTTGGAGTGGGGGTGGATGCTGCAACGCGCCAAGGTCACACCGTCCTTGACATTTAGCGGGTCGCCGAGGAAATCCCCCTACAGCTGTGTATAGTACATACCTACATGTCTGATGCAGCGTGTTGTAATAATATTCTGAAGATTTTTTGGAAAGGTAGTTTTAGAAAGTGTCCCTGAAGACGATTTGGTTAGTAAATTGTTAACAAAAAGATTGTTACTAAGAATAATTCATTAAAATGTGCAATAAGTTAAATCTGCCAGCCAGAGGGCATTCTGAGAGTGTTTTTGAACAAGACTTGAAAAGTTGCGTTTATTTAATTAGTTATGAGTTATGACAAATCTTAAATATACAATCTAACATTAAATTATATATAGTTATTAAGTACAAGTATGTAAAGGAAAAGATAAACAACTGGAAGAGTTCAGTGGGCATTAAAAAAAAGGTCCCAAAAGGCTGGCAGCGTTGCCACGTTGATGGCAACTTGAAAATAAGAATAAAAGAGGTGAAATATATTAAATTAACTGTTTATATGGATATCGATGATTTCATGATTTAAATAAATCATGCAGCAATAGCGCTTGCGCGACCAACGAGGCATTAAAGTTTATTTAATAAGTACTTACAAATTCCATGATTGAATAGAGTACTTACTAATTCTATAATGTAATACAACTGAGTCAGAAATTCTAAAAAGAGCTACCTTCCACGTATTCCATCCTCAACAAAAAGCCAGTCTAAAAAATTCGCAACTTTTTCTAACCCGCCTGTCGATCAGCATCGGCGCACTAGGAAGCGCACGCGCACAGCCTAAGGTCATCACACTCATTTAACTGGTAATAGACACGTTACTCATCGCTCCGTACAACGCACACAATACTTTATTACGGTAGACTTTAATTGCTGGGATGCCCCTGGTGTTATTTTGTGTTTAGGATCGAATGTAGTTACTTAGTTCTATATCTGTTTTATTCAATATGGCCTAAAGCTATCACTGCAAAACCGAAACAGGAAAATCTACCATCATCTCTATGGTTGTGATTCTATCTCCCACTTTATTTATAGGGTAAGTCTCCCATGATGGGGGTCAGGCTTCCTCGTTTTCCCGATATAGTTCCCCTTATTCACGTCCTCTTCGAAGACTTCGCTTCCTTTGATGTCTTGACATTCTGACATTCTTGAAATTACACATTACCAATAGGAGCTACTGCCCATCCCTGAAAGCCATCGAAGACAACCATAATCCCATTGTTATGACACGCACACATACACACTTTACAGAATTTAGTCTTTGCTTTGCCGAGATCCAATATTAAAAAAAAAAAAACAATATTAACTTTGTGGAGGTTCACAGAGTCATTCGCTATTCTTAGCTTACTCACACAGTTCATCAGCTCTAGGTATTCATTAATCCAACAAAAGATATCTTTAACCGAATAAATCGTATAACAGCTTTAGATAAAACTGACTAAGTACCGAAAAGGTTAGAACAATGCAGAGGCCTGCCCACAAAACTGATTAATGAAGGCTCAGTAGATGTTCGGATAAAGATAGGGCTATCGATTTGTGATAAATTAAGGACTGAACGTGCAGGAGGGAGCGAGAGATAGAATCTTTATACTGTGTTATCGTAATGAACTTACGATAGCATGAATTTCAGATCACTTAGCAAAGAGATCGGTAAGCGGATACCAGAAATACCGTGAACCCTTAGTATTAAGTTAAATTTTATGAAAGGAGCTTAAGATTTTTGGACAAACGTGTTCCTGTCTCGACGGGACGGCAGCAGGCTGTTGATGTGGAGCTGTGTCGCAAACTATGCTCCACCTCCTACCCTGGCCTTTGTGCCTCAAAAAATGCAGCAGCCAAAGTGACCCCCGCGCTGCCACAGACGCGACTACTCTGTGGATGTGGCGAAATTTTGGGCCAACATAATTGATAAAACTGTCGTGCCATCGACATGAAGAAGATGACAATTTTGACAGATAATATAACTCCAGTGGATTGTTACTCTACTGTTATAAATAACAAGTGAGATGAACACAATGCTCAGACAAAAGCATTAAAAACCAACTTTAGTGCAAGGCATTTGCAAACACTCATAAAAATCTAATCTCCTAGACAGCCGTAAAAGAGAAATTTTAAATAAACAATAAGAAATTCCCATAGAAAGTGTTAACAAAATGAAACTTGAACAAAAGACTTATCCATCTATATAATAATAACTGTTATTAACATTATCAAGATCAAGTTGGACGCATGTATTATATAACAAACCAGTTGGTTCAACTCTAGTTATCACCAAGGTTTCAATATTCAATAACTTGTCTTTAAACTGTAGTTAGCGCTTTAACTACAGTAACAGTTATCAGCATTTAACCGTGTCCACCTTGTATGGGAGACAGGTTTTTCTGTATTTATTGTAACACCATTTTATGCATAAATTCATAAGATTAATGATACGCAAAATCAAAGAAGGATGTGACTGGAACATATTGTTTCCAAAGAATTCTCTAGCGGATTTACAGTAAGAAGAAAGAAAGGAAGAAAATACATTTATTCAGCACAGGTTAAAAGGCACACAATATACATAGTATACAGCAGACAAAATAAAATAAGGAAACAAATAAAAAGACTGTAAAGTACAGTAGTAATAGCAAGCTAGTTAGGAAACTACAAGGCTAAGGTAAATGAAAAAAAAAACATGAAAAACCACGAAGAACATCAAAGTAACATTAATTGTTTTTTTTAAAGTTAAATGCAAATAGCAACGGACCGCATAATTTAAATAATTCTACACTAACCAGCTCAAAATTCACAAGATTTCCTCGAAGTGCAATGAGTTTTTAAAACATTATTCAACGACCGCGACTCTAAAAACCAGCTGGCAAAGCGGCAGTCTTACAAAGCATGACACGAAATTTTGAAATTCAAAAACGGTGAAATTCAAAACCGCAAACCACTGATGTAACTGCATACAATAGATCTTTTTTCGGTACATTTAACCACCATAAAAACGGGAAACTACTGTTTTATTTAGAGTTTTTACAGCACTCGAATATAATCTCTATTCTGTCGAAGAAAATACCTATAATCGCGTGTGATTCCTTTGTAAAAATGGCACGTCTCATGCATAATTGTAGTAGCATTTTAATAAGAAGGTGTTATGAAATGTAGTTAAGTGTAATTAATGCGTCGATTACGAAAATTCTTGAACATTATGCGTAAAGCAATCGTCTTGTTGTGACGCATATTATAGTGTGGTCACAGTTGTGGTAAACACCAATTTTTTCATTGCGGTCATGTTCTACAAGTAGACGACCCTATTGTCTCCTATATCGTAAGACACAACTAATACGGCCAAGGAGTTTCCATAAGAATTAAGGTATTACCAGTAAGAGTTACCAGATCCTTCAGACTTTAATCCAGCAAAATAACGAATAGGAAGAAGATTCCAAGATGCCGAAAAGAGGATGAACTACGTGAAAGATGGATGAACTACTTGAAAGATGATGTGACTAAGAAAGAAGTGAATTTGAAGATAATAGCTAACAGAGATGTATGGAAAAAAATACGTATTCCACTGAATCTAAATAAAACGGGGAATAAGAGCAGGAGGATAAAGGATATGACTCCCAGTTGCCTAAAACCGAAGAAAATTTAAGAAACATTGTATTCACTTCCAACATAGCTAATAAACTCGACTGTCTCACATTACCCAACGCCAATATGGAGTACATTTATATACTATCTACGATAATGGTTTCCAAGATTGAACAGACGAGATTGGCCAACGAAGCGTCTTTATCTCATTATGTGATGTTACCTCAGAGCACGTGCACTGAAAATGATATATCAGACATTGTTTTCTTTTTAACTTCAATAACTTCATGTTTTGTCTTAATTTATCACAACATCGGATAACACACCGATCGGATATTTTAACCTCACACAGCTTCTAAAATTCCTTTTGGTTTTAAACGCCACGCACGAGTGCTGATTTTAAATGCAAATTAAATGAAGGTTTCATTTCATTTAAATACTTGCGAATTCCACAGGTCCTGTATTCTACTGTTCTTCACCTTCATTATTTTGCTATGCTTCCCAACAAAATCCATGGATGTCAAAATTAAATGCAATGGTGAGTCTTTCTCAACCATAATCTTCCACCATTCCTTATCATCTTTAAATCAACTATTTTAAAATCCAATTTAGAAATTAGCTAGCTCAATTTTACTGACAGATTGAATACATATGTTTTGTTAATTCTAAATTCATGTCTGAGAATCGTTCGAGCATACAGGTTTGAATAATCTTTGTAGCCTTATTGGCCAATACGATCAATTATACATGAATTGGCATAATAAATGTTAAAAGTAGCAATATAATAAAAATAATACGTGTATTATGTATATTGTATAGACAGTGTGGTGCAATATGGAGCGCGGGATTTAAAGAGCGAGTGAACGGACGGCCTCGAGAGTGTTGGATAGTGCAGTAATAAATTGGATTGAAGCTGCAGAGAATTTGATATATATGAAGGTATATGTGGGTTCTGATGAAGAATAACAAGAGCAGGAGGGCAATGAAAAGATGAATGGATCATATAGATGATGATTTGAATAGTGAAGAATTTAATGCTCAGATGACAGGTGATAGAGATGTTGGAAGGATGAAGTGGTTGTGATGTGATGGTGGGTGAACACTTTCGCGGACACTGAATGAGACACAATTATAGTTTTTTAGACAAGGAAAATAGAACAGAATAGAATGATGATGATGATAATGATATAATCGTTGAAGATGCCGAGCGTAGTAGTACAAAAGGAGAAATAACGAAAAGGCTTGTTATGCAGCATCCTATGGTCGACTTCAATACCGACACTTACAAAGCCTTTCTAATCAAATCTTTATTGACACGAATCGTTTTTTTAAACTTCCGTGTTTATATTATTATGAGAATAAAAAAACTTGTTGCTGAATAGGTCCATGCCCTTTTTCTTTAGACTTTAGTGGTTAGACATTGCAAAATCTATGAGTCGGCAACAACATTGTGTAGGTACTGATAAAATCTCCCTCTGATTACCAATCAGTCTGCCAAGCGTGGTGACTAGCCTTATCCCCCTTAGATCGTTAGCTGCCCATATACCTATATCTACAAGGTATACCCACTTA
The DNA here is from genome assembly GCA_947522985.1 of Lithophane socia. Taxonomy (NCBI): domain Eukaryota; kingdom Metazoa; phylum Arthropoda; class Insecta; order Lepidoptera; family Noctuidae; genus Lithophane; species Lithophane socia. Next base: position 7,092,948 of record OX383271.1, on the reverse strand, counting down.
GATTTTGTTTAAAAAAGTAAGCTTGTACAGTGCGTTCGTTATAACTTGTCTCGTGACGCGATTGGTAGCACCGTTTTTTCAGTCGCCATTTTGATCTCTATTAGAATGGAAACTAAGTTTGACAAGCAATGATGCTAACATGGTGCAAGGGATAAGTTATACTGAACAGTCTGTAGATTTTTCTATTTTTGGAAATGAAACTTCTATCAAAGGATAGACTTGTGGTAGATAGACAGATATACCAATACATGAAATGAAATTGTTTATTCTGTGAATAGGATATTGGAATCACTTTTACTCGTCATATTAAAATAAGCTAAATGAGGTCGGGCGTTTCCTATCTGACTACTCTGAAAAGAAAGGCCGAAACAAACTCAGAGGTTGCAGTCTTTTTTAAAGTCTAGACATAATCTTGGTCAGCCCATAAGAGGATCATGTAGATTAGCGTCTGAAATGGTTTTTTGAGGAAAGAAACACAACGATTTGAGTGGACCTGTCCAGTCAGTGCAAGCATTTGTCAGTAATAGTGGAGCTCAATTTAGAACTTAATTTCTTTGTTAGTCTTTCAATGTTTTCTCACGATTATCTCAAGTGATCCCGTAATTCAGGAAATAGCTAATAGTTTAAACATTAACCTAACATTAATAATGAATAATGAATCTAGGCAAGATTTCTAACAGGCATCCGTCCGTTAAAGGAAGTCAGTGAGCGCCGATTTTAGCGAAGAGGAAAGCATTAACTAATTATATGTATATAACTTTAAATAAATGATATATGATTTACTAAATATTTACATAATTTAATGCTACCTTCTTATCTTTGCAGGATATATATTAAATTTACATAGATACAACACGGACATGGATTTATTCAGCACCTAACCTAAGCCAACAAATCCGTAAGAAGTAGCATTCATCATGAATTTAAAAATCTTACCAAGTCTCACAGATAAAGTTCAGAAAATCTATTTCCCGCCTGCCTGAAGACCCAGCAAGTTCTATCAAAATTATATAATGTCTCATCATCATCATAATCATTTCAGCCGAAAGACGTCCACTGTTGGACATACACCTCGCCCAAGCACCGCCACTTCAATTGGTTCTGTGCTTTTGGCATCCATAGATTTTGTATGTAGTTTAGTAGATTTTGTCAAATCTGAGACTAAATTCGATAGAATCCGTCACCATCGCTTGTTGCATGTTATTGTTAATAAGCTCCATAGACCATAGCTATAAACTTCAAAGCAACCCACCCAACACACACTGAAACAGTATACATTTTTGTTTACGGAAATGCAAAACGAGACATTCCTTTCCATAAAAAATCGTCGTAAACTACTCCATCCAGCTCTTTCTTTCCCTTTAAAACGCTGATGTTCGAGCGAGACAAATACTTTTGCGGCAGCTGAACAACCAAACTGTGGAAGTCGTTTGTGGCGCTTGCGACGTGAAAGTAAACACGTTGGTTAGTTTTTATAACGTGCGTAGACGCAGTCTGGCTTATTGTTTTGACGCAAATTAGCTTCACGTCAGTAAATATGTTTTTAAGTTTAATTTTAGTTGTAAAATATCATGAGTAGCAACTATTTATTATTTATACAGGCTTAGTGATTTTGAATAAGGAACATGTTATATCATACGCTTGGTTATCGTCTGTCGCCACCCGATAAAACTAAACAAGGGAAGAGTTTATCAGCATCAGCAGGTCTGGCAGACTGTGCCCTGATCCTAAAGTCGTAAAATAATACATATTTTACACTTGCTTAATAGTTAAACATTCCCTAACATTCCTTCTTTAATTCCTAAACTAAGGAAACACTAAACTGCAAGTATTTACGAAAGAAAATATAGGTGAAATGTTTTGCCCACGATCGGTAAGACACTAGATAAGGAACATCTACTTATTAGGTAAATATGGCACAGTGCCAAACAAATTATATAGTAACAGTTCATTCGTTATGCTATACTTGCAAACACGAAGCTAGCAATATCTGCGAAGTACTAAAAGCATATCCATAACCTTCTCACAAATTCTTTAATTTTTCTATCATTCTAAAGAAAATCAATCTGCCTAGCCTTTTCCCAACTATGTTGGGGCCGTCTTCTACTCTAAGTGGATGGCAGCTGCATACCAGTATTTTACATGAAGTGACTGCCTATATGACCTCCACAACTCAGTAACTGGGTAATACGGTAACACGGGTTGTCAGACTTTTGGGCTTCTTTTGGGCCCCGTAACGACTGTTAAAGATCTACGAATGACAGCAGGGACCAACGGTTTTCCGAAGCACGGTGGCTTATCGTGCGTGCCGAGATACGGAGACCAGAGGAGTCTCGATATGTTCTGTTATTCAAAAGAGTGGGTGGCCAATTCTCCGCAGGAAATGCCACAATAACAAAGTACAGTAGAAGTAACATTAGCATCTATATCGAACACATGATTAAGTAAGTACATAGGACAGGTATTGTCCATTGTTCAAGCCTGATCACCCGTCGATTTATACCGTCTTGCTCAAGTTACGTTATAACGTATTCATTTAAACTTGACTCTATTGTTACTTGGCGACTGTTTGGCACCGATCCTACAATTCTTCTGCTTGATTTTTTATTATTATTTGGCAGTGTGTGGTCTTCACAAGGAGCAGGGGAACTCCCTTAGTAAAATCAACGAGTAAAGGTTATTGTCGAGCAGTCAATCCAACTCCTGTTTTTACTTCGTTGCTTTCTAAGGAGTTCTGTAAGCTCTGTGGTATCAGTATCCTCTTGGGTGATAATGCAAATAATAAATAAATAAAATGAAAATCTATTGATGACTGTGATCAAGACAAGTCTGATGATGTGACGAACTTTTGCAAAGAAATTATAAAGGCAAGGCGGGCTCAAGATGTTATCAACTAATACCCAAGATCCGATAAACAGGCAGGTTCTACGTCATACTTTTAACAAGTGACGCAAAGTGGAAGGAAATAATAAAAGAGATTCGATCATATCCTGTGTTATTGCTGCAGATAAACGCAAATAGACGACTGTGTCTATGTATACATGTATATATGCCGATTATAACCAGATAGACGTGAATAGGAGACTATATCTACAGAGACGCGGGGTCGAACAAAATAGATAGGATGTACAGAAGGTCGGCTCCATACGTCGAGCTAAAATGCACGTACTCGTATACATAGACACGGGACACGTACAGCGAATACAACTGCACTCGGAATTTGTTTCAGATTGACGTACAGTACGCCCCACGTCAGTGGTATCACTTTCACAGCTGGCCTAGGTTAGTACGATAAGTTGTAGTAAAATAAGAGCCTCACTAAGACACCAGTGGCGGAGCAACCATGGTCGCACCGCCAAAAAAATGTATGGTTGATTGTGCAACCGATCGGACGCCTGTCACCATAAAGCTGTGTATATTTTACTGGCAGTACGACCATGATTGTGCCACCATGGTGTCCTAGTGAGATATAAGACAAAGAGGTCAGCTACTGGTTTTCATACCTCACACGTATGACGTACCGTACGCAGTCGTCTGTGAGTGGCTGCTCCTGTTTTTTTCTCCTTGTATTGAGCCGACCTACTGTCTTCCTTATTTTGTGTCGCCACTGAATTTCCCGATAATGTAATTTTCGTGTAATAGCTGCCGGTCCGTTCGCTCCGGCCTGCTGTAATCTTATTTATTGCTGCTATTACGAACATTTGCTTTTAATTTCAGGATGTGAAAGAAGCCAAGTGTGTAGCTGTTGATTTACGCCGGTGTCAATTAGTGTCATGCACTTACTACAAACCTACATACATACATGCAGGGTGAATGTAAAGTGACCTAATAGGGAATGAAGGACTATGAACCTTTCCATAGAAATAATATTTACTTACTTGATAAATTGGCATTACTCATTGGGAACGCATAGGTAACTATAGGATAGACCTTGTAAATGAATGAAATCCATAGAATAAACGAAGCTATAAATAACAAACATAATATATCCGATAAAATTCTTGAAAGTACTCCTATGACTTGTCTATTTTCGTTATTGTATGTTTTCCTTACAACTTAAACGTGTTTTGTGTTGACAACTGGTATCCATAACCTTGTGAATGTCATTCAGGACACCTTGCCATTAAAATTCAGCTAACTGTAACACTCAGTAATTCAATTCCCGTTTTGCGCAAAGTGTACAAAAATAACAATAGTCGGGGTTAAGCACGGAGGAGTAATCAAATGGAATGCGATGGTCGCACGCAAACTAACAATCTTATTCACTGAATTTGCAAAGAGTATGGAGTCTGGAGCCGTTCGATACGGGAAATCGCCAGCATCGTATCGTTGTCGGGAAAAACAAATGAAAATATAAATGCAATAAGTAAGGAAGAACGTGTCTCATGCATGGCGCCAGTGGCGAAGGGTGATTTTTCGGGGGTGGGAACCCGGAGCAAAAAAAAAAAGAAAAAAAAAAAAAAATATACTGACGAATTGAGAACCTCCTCCTTTTTGAAGAAGTCGGTTAATAATACTTGTTATGATGTCACTTCGGACCTTCCTTGTGGCCGCGAAAACCTACTTCTTGTTTTGTTTACCTAACAAAAGAACGGTGTCAATAAACCGTTTCATTAAATTCCTATTTTGATGTACTTTTCTCAAACTTATTTATAAACTCACATTCAAAAAGCCCGCTTTCACAAACCACGCACACCCACACAGTTCAACAAGTGATTTCAACCGCACTACCGCAGATCTATACTACGCTCCTAATAGCGCAACGCCATCTAACGAAAATATCAGAAAAGCAATGCATTTTGTCAGTACAAGAACGAGGTATCTCCATTCAAAAAATTCACAAATAATTAAACAGAGGGCGCGTTTAACGAGAAATTTTTAGGGAGTGGCATTTTACAATTCAGAGTTTTCGCTCACGGCCACTAGAGGGAATTGGCCGCGCGGGTGTAGAGCTTCAAACGAATTAGCGAAAAATCGTCAGATTATGAATGTAAAAACCCCTTTATTACATAAACTACTAGAATCTGAGAAAAGTAAACAAGGGAAACAATACATTTTATTTTATTTACAACTGCCAGTCAGCTATTCATATTTATCGTAAAGGGAAACATTAGAATGTTTGAAAAAACTATCACGTCGTTTGTAATTTATACTTATATCTGAGCGAGCACGGCCTAACGTAATTGTGTTTCTTAATTTCAAAACTTAACCTTGGAAAGCATGTTTCCTCACAAAGAAAGCTACCAGACGGGCCGCACGCGGGCCAAAAGACATTGTAGTTAATTAGAAAGTCCTTGACGAATTATTGCCGCCATCCTAATCCTACTGATAGTACTAATAACTTTTCAAATCTATTAAGAAATTTCAACTTATTAACTATCTACTTACCCCAAATACATTATTACAACGTACACTTTCACTAAAGTCAAAACACTTTAATCACTGTTTTATACCAACAAACTAATACTACTACTACAATTCTCGAACTGATAAACTAATGTATTCAATAAATAATACGAACAAAATGCAAATTAACTGCAAGTGTAAACAAATTATAATGCGATTATGTCAAACAGCAACCACACAATAGCGTCCTGTCCGAACTCCGAGCCGAACGCATTACGAAATTCAACGAAAACTACCGAACCGATATCGCGGCATCTCGTTCACGCGAACGCAAGTTTAGATCGCTTTAGGTACAATAACTAGTATTTGACCGGCTTGCTCGAAGCGTATAAAACCGGGGTGTCACGTGACCGAAGTGACGTCATGACGCCTTGATTTTTGAAGGAGCGATAAGCCAGCCGCGCCGCCGAGTTATTTTAGAGAATATTTTTTTGCTGTTGGGAGACAACAAAGACAAAACATTGAATGTAGGCGTTTTGTATAGTTTTAATTATATGGTGTATTAAATACCTATAGTGTGATTACTTAAAAGGCATTTTAAACACTACTGACTGTGTCATTTTTCAATGACGATAGAGTGGTTTTGTTTCGAATTCCAGAAGGGAAGCCGATAGGAATCGGGTTGTACGGTAGCTGCGGCCCTGCATGGCGCAGCTTCGGGACAGCATTGTAACTATTACATAATCAGTAGATTGCAATATTTGCAATACTCAATTCAATGATTACAAAATGTATGTATATGTATGGCAAATTAAAAATGCGGATTCTTATTCACTGCGGAAACACGTCATCGTGTCAAGTGGGCGTCTTTTCAAATCGTGTGTGTTTTCTTTCGCGTCATTCACCTGCACATTATTACTCCATTTGCTACTTCTCTGTAACGTTGAGCAAACAAGTATGCATTATCTTACCGTTTGTTACCGTCACTCATTGTGTGAGGTTCTCAGGTATCTGTGATACCAGACGTATCATTTTGCAATTAGTTAGTCGTGTCAGGAGAAAGGTCTTCATTTTGTTCAAATTGAATTACCTACTGTGTTTACAGCTCGTTTTACAGGAAACATTAAAATCGGTATAGCTATTACCAACTGTAGACAAACGCCAACGCTTTCACATTTAATGTTTTTATACGGAACTGAGTATGACTCTTTCGGTAGTTGTGGTATTTGAGTTTCATTTTCAGCATTAACACCACGCCACTGTTGTGCATAGCTCTAACTTTTCTCATTTCATCTTCCTAGATAGTCATAAACATATTCAGTTTTTCAGATTTCTAAACATATGAATGGCACGAATCTACCTCATAAACAAAACAAAAATCCATAAGCCACTGAATAATTTCAAATTAAACAACAACACATCGCTGATTGAACGCAAAACGTTGCATCTAAAACTAAACTCAAGGTCATTACTGAAACTATGCTCTGTGAGAAATAAATTAATAAAACGAAACTTAATAATACAAACGTGATCATAAAAACTTCGTATCTGCACATTTAAGGTCACTTTATGTATAAACATGAAGTCTAGGCAAAAGCTACCAGACGAATTTTAGTAGCCATTAATATGTTTATTACAGTCGGCGTTTCTTTTAGAATAATCTGAATATATTGACCATAACCTAGAGTTATGTGGAGTGAACATAATGATGTGAATGCTGATGAATCCAAATGCAAAGATTAAATATGATGAAGGTCATGTTATCTTGAAATCAGATCCGCGACTGACTGCCATCGCACAGCCTTGAAATACTGAAGAATGACACATAAAAAGGAAGCTTTTTTCGAAACTGTCTACACTTATATAGTTCTAAAGGGGAGTTGATATTTGTGTGCAAACAGTCATAAGCTACAGGAATTGATACAGAATGAGACCTAAAACTAATATGAATAGCACTGAATGTCTATCTTGCGAAATTGACCCACACAATAATGCTAATTACAAGTGCTTATTCGCTTGACGAGCACTTTCCCTACGGCCTTAGAACGAACACGATACAGAATATTTAATGTATATTCATAGCAAAACTAACTACACACACGTGATTCTTCTGTCTCCCAAAACTCACTTACTACTTGTATGATATTCTTATATCATACAAACTAGGACAATTTCAGAATAGCATAGCAAATGAAATAAAAGAATATGAGGTTTTCGCCCACATATGAATTATTCCTAGGCATATAAAAATAGCGAGGATAACGTAATATTGTGCCTGTGTAGGAGTGTTTTCGCTATATAGTCACATAAAAGTATTTTCATGTTGTTTGTGACGTAATGAAGGAAGGTTTTCGTGTGAAGGCAGCAATTTTAGCATTCGTTCAATATTTATGAGTATGTAAAATTTTAAGTGCGTGTAATTCGGTGGAGATTAAGCTACATCTACATCCATCTCTGCAGATCACAAAGGTAATATTGCAGGATAATTCAACACTGACTTTTGATAAATAAATGGCCGAGATTTTTGTATTGGGTGGCAAACAAACAGTGGGTACACGTGATGGAATACCAGAAGCAACGCAAGAGCATCTTTTCTACACTAATATTATAAAGAAAACAGATTTGTATTTTTGTTTGTAATGAATTTACTCAAAACCACAGGACCCATTTTAAAAAATCTTTCACCAATAGAATGCTATATTATCACTGATTAACATAGGCTATAATTGTTTTAATAGATTACGTGGGCGTCGGGCCATAGGTACTCATATAACTAGGAATTAACCTACCGACCAGACATGTTATATCAACGTTCTTTTCTGAACACACAAAACCAATCCGTTTGCCTGGTATCAAAAAGCAATGTTTCCATTGACCCTAGAACTGACTGTCCTACTATCAAGTTCAATGCTATCTACATTGTGTTGTGTTTCCGGAGTGATTATAATTTGATTATCAAGATGGCACAGTTTGAAGCATATACAGCAGCTACCAATCAAAGAGAACAGAGGATCCAATATAATACTAAGCTGACCAGTATCTGTTGGCATTTCTCGTAGGCGCAGACTGCAGACCAAAATTATCGACTGCAAATCGAATTCGGCATATATAAAATTTGTTATTTTTTTGCCGTGTATCAAGTTATACTGGTCATGGACACTGTAATTCGAAATGCTCGTAATTCACCGAATGACGCTACCGTTAGAGGCAAGTGCGAATTAACTTTGAATGCAGGTTAACGAATCCAGTCGAGGAGAACACTCGAAGCTAATCGAGTGGAAGTTCTGACGTCACAGTATCGAGAGAAATATAATCGATACTAACTTGTATCGGTTTCGTTGTATTTAGGAAAGTGACTTGTGGAAGATTGAAGAAAACTATCTTAAGAACGAAATAATGAATAGAATAGGCCATCCTTATTACGTCCAAATTACTCGTACAGATATTAATCACTTACCGGAGTATTACACTCTATCAAAGCTAGAGCAGCCAATAATAACTTTACCTACATAGTTTGACGTTAATCCTTGAAAACTAACAGAGGAAATTATTTTGACCACTCTTTAAAACAATGGTCATGAACTCATGACTAACAACAATTTATGATATACTTACTGGATTAATTAGGATTATCTAATTAAATACGAGTATCTGTGGTTTGACCTTTCGCATCTACTGCGATAACGTTAGTAGTACTAGCAAGAAATTGATGTGAGATGAGGCCTTTGTCGATTTGCTATGACGATTTCCTTTGTTCAGAGTGGGATGGGTAGGGTTCATCGGAAATAGGGATAATTTGTGCCCACCTTTCTGTGGCCGCTAATCCAGCTTGGATTTTTTCACATTATTTATTTAACTAGGTGCGCCCCGTGGTTTCACCCACGTAAGTCTCGATCCCGTGGGAATATCGGGATAAAAAGTATCCTATGTCCTATTCCAGGTCATGGTCTACCCCTGTGCCAAATTTCATCCAAACCCGTTCAGCCGTTCACGCGTGATGGCGTGACCAAGGGAAATAGGGATTTATTCATATATATATAGATGACATAACTATTGCTTCATGGTAAGGTACATTCTGAGACGCCAGGTGTCAGTTCTGATTTATCAACAAGATATAACACAACAAAAATAGTTCTACCAATAGACAAAGTGTAATAAAGAAAAGAAACGACTTCAGCAAGACTTTCAAAGCAAGCGTTTTGAAAGTGCTCATAATTGTATTTATGCAGATATTCATGTCTCTTGCTGTTGCGAGTGTAAAGTGGAAGACTCGGATTCTTTCACGTCCACACGACGATAGTAACAATATTGTTGATTTCCCTGACATATAGTAAGGGAAATTGAATAAAGGATTTCGGCCAGACACATAAGTAAAAACCACAATTGCCGAAAAAAAAAACCTAAATTGTCTTGATTTTCTGCCTATAATAGTTAAATGTTACGCCAGATTCATGAAATTAAACACTTGTATGTTTAGCTGTCCATTTTACGTCTATTTACACATGGTCTCTGCGTTTAGCTTAAGACAGCATCAATCTAGCTATATTCGATCTACATTGGATCAACATTCACATTCAAATAAATGTGAAACAGATCTCTCTATAAATATAAACACGAAAAAAACTAAATTGAATTCTTAGGAACGTGATCTGAAAGGTCTATCTATAGGCTTTTATTGGAATTTACTAAATTCAATTACCATTTTAGGTGGAGCTAGCCGAAATATCTGTTCCTCTTCACAGACAATAAAAGGCAATATCTGAAATACTCGCTAAAGGCAATAGGGAATATGCATGTGATTCAAATATGCTAGCCATTTAATTATAAATGAGTTGGACTCTGATCACTGTGGCCAGTTAGTCACTTTCCCTCTGAAAATAGTCAGAGCTCAAAGAAAACTTGTGAGTTTTGTTCCTGTAAATAAAAGTCGCTTAGAACAATTTAAAAATAATTTAATGGAAAAACTACCCGGTTTGCCTTATCACAACGACCCGGATCAAGATTATACCGCACTATTTAACCTCATCAATTGTGAGTTTGGGAAGGTTTTCACCACAAAAACATTGCCTGTTTGTAACCGCTTTATATTTAGTGATTGGGCAACACCAGGAATTTACAAAAGTAGGCAAAGGTTATTTGAATTATATCATGAAAAAACATATAACCATGATGAAACTTTTAAAGAATTTGTTAAGACATATTCTAAAACTTTTAAAAGAGCCTGTTCCTCAGCAAAAGCCATACACATTAAAAATAAAATAAAATCTTCTGGAAATAAAATTAAAACAACCTGGAATATTATTAATTCTGAAACGGGAAGAACGACAGTACGGAATCGTGACTTCCATCTAAAAATCAATGATGTAGATATTAAGGCAGACGTGGAGGTGGCAACTGAGTTTGAAAATTTCTTCACTAATATTCCAATTTTAACAACCAAAACTCTGTCATCGTCATCCTCGACTTCTGCTTATTCAATAATAAAAGAATGTGTACCAGAATGTGACAAACTTTTTGAATTCACAATTGCTACTGCTAAAGACATTATAGAATCTTTTAAAGAACTCGATGTAAAAAAAACTGCTGACCTTTGGGGATTATCAGTACATACCATGTCTTCAATAATTGATGTTATTTCACCCTTTTTGGCAATTGTTTTTAACTCTTGTATTGCATCTGGTGTATTTCCTGATCTGATGAAACTTAGCAAAGTGATTCCACTGTTCAAGTCTGGCAGCACAACTGATCCCTCGAATTTTCGGCCTATTTCGATTTTACCTACGTTGAGCAAAATCTTTGAAAAATTAATTTTTAAACAGATGTTAGGACATTTTAATGCACATAATTTACTCCATCTAAAACAGTTTGGTTTTACAAAGGGTCGTTCAACTACAGATGCGGGCGTGGAATTACTGAAAAGCATTTTCGAGGCCTGGGAGGAGTCGCAGGATGCTCTTGGCATTTTCTGCGACTTATCCAAGGCTTTCGATTGCGTACATCATGATACTCTCATCAGGAAACTGTACCACTATGGTATGAGGGACAAGGCTCTCGACCTTCTGACTTCTTATCTGAACAACAGAATTCAGAGGGTTGATGTTAATGGCAAGAGATCTGCAGGATCTTCGGTCACCATGGGCGTTCCGCAGGGTTCAATTCTAGGTCCTTTCTTATTTCTCATTTATATTAATGACTTGCCTTACCACATAAGGGATAATCATAAGATCGTTTTATTTGCAGATGACACATCCCTCATTTTTAAAATCAAACGTCAGTTAGTCAACTTTGAACAAGTTAACGATGCACTCTCTAAAGTTGTGCATTGGTTTAATGTAAATAATCTTCTCTTGAATGAAAAAAAGACTAAACTCATTAAATTTTCAACGCCAAATGTCAGGCAGCTATCTAACAATGTTAAAGTTAATGGAATAGAGTTGGACCCCGTTGAATCGACAGTTTTTCTTGGAATAACCATTGACGGTAAATTACAATGGGGCCCACACATAGAAAAATTGTCAGGTAGGCTTAGTTCGGCCGCCTATGCCGTTAAAAAAATTAGACAGATAACTGACGTAGATACAGCCAGAATTGTTTATTTTAGTTATTTTCATAGTCTTCTGTCTTATGGGATTCTTCTCTGGGGAGCCTGTGCGGACATTAATGCTATCTTTGTTTTACAGAAAAGGGCTGTTCGAGCCATTTACAACCTAGGTCCAAGAGATTCCCTTCGAGAAAAATTCAGAGAAATAGATATTCTGACTGTAGCCTCACAATATATATTTGAAAACCTATTGTACGTACACAAAAACATATCAAAGTTTAAGAAAATGTCCGATATTCATAGTTTAAATACCAGGAATAAACACAATCTTGCTGTACATCGCACTCGTCTCCACAGAGTAGGCAACTCGTTCATGGGTCAATGTATACGCTTTTACAACAAACTTCCCATTGACATTCGAAACTTACCCATTAAACGATTTAAAAGCTGTATTAAAACCAAACTTTGTAAAAAAGGGTACTATAAAATCTCAGATTATTTAGAAGACAAAAATGCATGGGATTGAGCTGCTCGCTCTGCTAAGCATTGTGACATTTTGAATATTATGGAAAACCATAAAAATATACCTACCAGTTTTATATACAAATTGACATTATTGAATATTATATAAAAAATGACATGATGATTACTTGTAAAGTATTGTTTTATTGTGAATGTGAGGACTATGTGGATATTTATTTTTCGTTCTGTTAGTTTTAGCGAAGGTCTGGCAATTTGAGAACTTTATGCGACCTACCCAAATGTCCTTTCTTTGGTATTGTTCGTCGAGTCGTTGAGCTCCTTAAGTTCTGAGTTGAGCTCCACTATTACTGACAAATGCTTGCACTGACTGGACAGGTCCACTCAAATCTGTGTGGTTCTTTCCTCAAAAGACCATTTCAGACTCTAATCTACATGGTCCTCATATGGCCTGACCAAGATTATGTCTGGACTTTAAAGGAGACGGTGACCTCTGAGTTTGTTTCGGCCTTTCTTCTCAGAGTAGTCAGATAGGAAACGCCGACCTCATCTAGCTTATTTTTACAACTTTTTAATATGACGTGTAAAAGTGATTCCAATATCCTATTTACAGAATAAACAATTTCATTTCATTTCATTTCATTTCATTTCATTTCATTTCATTTCATGGGTCAAATATGTTTTTTTATAAACTATATTACTTCAGAATTATGCCTCCATCAATATTTTTGAATAAATTTTTTTTTTGAGCGAGAAATTAATTTTTTTAAAGTCCAAAAAAACTGTGGGTAATTCAAATACTTGAAAAGGCTAAGAGCGGATGTTACGTAACAATCCGGGATAACAATCAAAATGTCAATGTCAAGTCAATCAACAAGTGTCAAGTCAATGTCAAACGCTCATAGAAAAAAGAGTGTTTGACGTTGACTTGACAGTTGCTTGTCTATTTTCACGGACGGTGACGTCACCACACCAAGCGCGCCAAATGGAGGGCGTTTAAATAGCCCGGATCGGTTGGATATTTTTAAACATTTTTTTAACTACTTTAAATTGCTTTTTTGCCGTCGAATTTTTTTAAACTATTATTTGACGATGTAAACTATCGAATAAAAAGATTAAAAAAATACATGCATATTCCCTATTTAGAAGCGCTATACTGGTATAAAGGTCATCGTTATATTTATATTGCTTATCATGTCGGTACCTTACTTTTCTATCACGAACGATCAACTAATAGAAGTAGGCTATTCCTTAATGATCTTAAATTCTTCGCATTGTTGTTTTTCATCTTATCCGTCGTTTTTCACACTAACTACATCCACGATTGTGCCCTTCTATATAATGATCGCCAGATTGTCCTTTGTCTTTCATTCTTCTGACATCTGCTATAGTAATGGTTTCATCGTCAACTATATTGCCCTCTGCCTCATGAGTTTTTTTATTTTATTTGCTGTGGTGTTGTCAAAATTTCTTCCATGTTCCTTTTTTAAATTGTAGATGATTATTGAAAAAGTTTCACCATAAAGTTACGATGATTCCTGACCTCCTGCGGTTATCATGCTGCAGCATGCAATATTCGCGACCTTTATCGTATTTAACTAGAGATATAAGCTTATATAATAATCGACAACCCGTGTTATTGCGAAACTTTCCTGTTTCAAGACACAAGGCCAACGGAATACGATATCATTGGTATAGTACAATGGAATCGTATTTCATAGATTATTATATTGGGCATTTGTAGATGTTATGAATTGTGCAGTTATTTGTGTATGAAGTATTGACATACTAACTCCATAAAATTGCAATTCCTTATTTAATACAACTTATTAGTTAGGTCGCGTGACCCAGGCGCATAAAAATTCCTACAGAACGGTGTGCCGAACTTCTGTCTTCTTCTTCTTCTTCTTGGGAAAATGTTTGTCAAGTGATAAGATTTGCTTTACCATCTAGCTTTTATCCGCGACTGGAATACCTGTAACCTCACATTTAACAGCGTTTACCCATTGCTCAAAAGCTGCTACCATATCTCTAACATCTACAATCAGATCAACAGCTCTTATTTCAGCTTCAACACAGTCTTCCCACATCTTCCCTATATCAAAATGAACTAATTCAGTAACAATTACAGGTAAATCTGAACGGTAAGCTTCAGGCTATCAATACCCGTTCTTACAGCATAAAGTCCGAGGTCCAACGCTCAATAACCCAATGTAGCGTGAAGCATATTAAACTAAGATTTCTTTATACTAGAGATCATAGAATTTATTGCATAACTGGACATAACGGTGGTAACATGCTCAGGCTCCATAAAAGAATATAAAAATCTGAGTTCGCATGCAAAAAACTTGATAAACGATTTCCTTATTTACCGTTCGTAATTAACAAATGAAATTGACTCCTTTATTAGTTAGAAATGGATTTTTATTGAGTTTGGTGAGGTGTATTCGTTGATTATTACGGATGTTGTTATATTAGAAAATTCTGTTTAGTGTTTATGATAAATGATAAATGATTTATTTCTGTAAGTAGGTTTTTACAAACACTTTTACACGTCAATCACATTTTTAAAACTAGATGAGGTCGGCGTTTCCTATCTGACTACTCTGAGAAGAAAGGCCGAAACAAACTCAGAGGTCACAGTCTCTTTTAAAGTCCAGACATAATCTTGGTCAGATTATGTGAAAACCATGTAGATTGGTGTCTGAAATGGTCTTTTGAGGAAAGAACCACACAGATTGAGTGGACCTGTACAGTCAGTGTACGCATTTGTCAGTAATCGTGCAGCTCAACTCCGAATTTAAGGAGCTCAACGATTATGGAATTATGTATTGTGGTCAGAATCAAAATGTCATAAATTTTACCCTCACTAATTACGTGTTGCCTGCCTCGTTGCACTAGTGGTCGCAAGCATTGTTTGAAATAGGTACCTACTATAGGTTTATTAATTATAGTGGTTTTGTTTACCAATGTAGTTACTTTTTCCAGATTCGAATTAACAGCGGTTTTCCTTCCGATACCCACATCTCTAAACATTTATTGCTACAATCAATCTGCCTGCTTTTTCCCAACTGTGTTGGGGTCGGCTTCCAGTGTAACCGGATACAGCTGCAGCACATGAAGCAACCGCCTCTCTGACCTCCACCCACAACCCAGTTACTGGGAAACACGACAGACAGGTACCGCTGGGTACGACTGGTTATCAGACTTTCGGGCTTCTGACTACCCGTAAAGATTGACAAAGATCTATGAAAGCCGCGACCAACGGCTTAACGTGCTTTCCGAGGCAAAGAGGGGTCTCGATATGTAATTATTGATGATCACCCATCTACAAACCGACCGCAGCAAGCGTAGCTTAACCCTCGACCGATCCATGCGGCTGTTATTACTTAGCCACGAGCCCCTCAAACGGTATTCAAGTGTGTAATAAAAACATCTATATAACTAAACCCATATGACAAATTACGTCCATGTCAGTCACGGCCAGCACACAATGCCCGAGACGCAATCCAACGAACAGGATGATCTTCTGGCAAGGGCACTCATTCAATTGCAACCATCCTGTCGCTCCCCACAGCTTCCTGCCCTCATCTGACAAACAAACCAACTCACCAACCTTACCACACAGGTATAAGGTTGATATTGGCGTAGCAGTAAAGGCCACTGCGTAAATCTCTACGCGGATGCTGTCACGTAAGTTTGACAGTTCTCTTGTTTATGTTTGGATGTGTTTTATGCATTGAAATGTTTGTGGATGAATTATAATGTGTTTGAATAAATCTGAATGAGAGTTAATTCAGATTTGTAGCTATAGCAGACTGCTTTGATTGAAGATAGACAGATATGTCCAACGTTCTTGGCAGACCAACGCCGGTTACCACTCCTATTTTCTATGTACTTACACACGGCTACACATCAAGCTATACATTTCCAGTATAAGCTGACCTCGCATTGAACGGAAATCCTATACAATGCGAGATCAGCATAAACTGGAAATGTATAGCTTTATGTGTAGCCGTTTGTACCTACTTAGGTATAATATTTTTAGCATCCACGAAGTAGTTTTGACACATTATAGAATTTCAGTCTGTTTCATCCATAGAAATATTATATCTATGGTTTCCCCACTTCCTGAGAAATTCCAACTTACCCCACATTTTTATGGCGCTTATTATGGCAACGTTTTTTTTTACCGTACTCTGGATTTTCAACGCTCGGCTCGACGCCGAGAGTTGTTAATTCAGAATGCGGTACAAAAACTTCGCGCTAAAAACCGCCCGAGGTACGTAGTATAGGTACGTACCACGTGCGGTTTTTAACGCAGTTTTTTTTCTAACTCATCTGAAAGATACTTTTAACAATTCAAAAGTGCCTGTAATGGGTTTAATTGAAATCATTTTTTTGACTTCTGAGTTTGAGTTTGAGTATATACAATTTCGTTTATTTTATTTTTTCTTAGTGTAATGTAATACAGGATCTCCCCATTTTACTACAGAATTGAAACAATTCGGTCAAATTTTATTTTTGATGTAATGTCACGCACAGTAATAACGACAGTGCTAAAGACATAAAATCACATTTTAAGGCATCTATACGTGGTTTATCATTGTCAGTGTTTTTTTTTATAGGTAAGTAAGTCGGTAATAATCGAGGAATTTATTACACAAGCGTCAGTCTGTCAAATTATTTTATCGACGTTAAGGCTCCCGCAGACAGGCGCAGCGACTCGGAAATTGTTCAACCGGAATAACGTCGTCGCGGTCGTCACCCCTGTCTGCAGGAGCCTCAATTCCAAAAGATGTATACGCAATAAGGAACTAATATGTAGAACGGTATCATTCTATTTATGTATGTATTTATTGTATATGTAAATGTACAGACACACACACTACCACACACACAGACTACCAGCAGAACTGTCTCTCCTCCCTTAATCCATCCAAAGGTTTTCTTTAAAAAAAGATAGCTTTTACCGATAAGGCCGCCCATCGTGTACTATCGCGGTCTAAAAATGTTTATCAGGTTTCAAATTAGATTTTTTAATTCTTCTTGAATTCTTGACACATTACCATAATGACATTTAACAAAGAAAATAGGTTTGAATTTTGAATCATCGACCTTGTGTCATAGATGTGTGCATGCTATTATAAGCCTTAAGGTGGTAAACATTCTTAGAACGCGACCGTGCACCATTTTCTACATTTATAATCTGTAATTTTTTGGTGTAAATAATAAAGATTTTCGATACTACTCAACAGAGTTTTTAGTAGCGAGCCGTTGGCACATGGGCTTGCTGCTAGCAAGTCACAATACAACTTTCTGAAGAAATGGAAGAAGTACCTACCTACAAGAATTCCATTCTTCTTCAAACTATCGATACCGTCCTGATTTTAACAAAGTGTAATAAAACTACTTCTAATATCACAACTTAAGGCTCCCGCAGACAGGCGCGACGCGACTTCGGTGGAACAATTTCCGTTAAGTTTTCATAAAAGTTGTTCCACCAGTGTCCACCAACCAAGTTGGGGTCAGCTTCCAGTCTAACCGGATGCAGCTAAATACTAGTATTTTAAATGGAGCGACTGCCTATCTGACCTCCACAACCCAGTAACTGGGTAATACGATACCTCTTGGTAAGACTGGTTGTCAGTCGGATGGTGTTGTCGGGAAAACAGCCGAAAGTCGAATAATGGAAGTAGACTATAAAAAATGATTTATTTTCGTTGGATCCCGGTTTTCGATCCCATTTTTTAGATATTACCGATGGGTCCCATAAATTGAGTAAAAGAATCGCTTAAGAATGCTAGTTTTTTATAGTTCGTTTTTACTTAGTTTAAAAAGCCTGAAGAGCCAGGAGAGGGAGAGGACGAGATAGACCAAAGAAATGATGGACCAATTGTGTTGAGAGTGTACGACGAGTAATGTTTATGTAAATAAACATAATAAAAGGTTAACCACAAAGCAAAGTTCAAAGGGAAACGAATTGATTCCGACTATGAGTACCTACCTAATCGCGCAATATTTATAAAAATAATAAATAGAACATATTAATGGCATGAGTGAACAGATTGCGGTGGTATTTTCCCTATTTAGTATTACATTTGTTTTACAGTGATCAAAAATAAATTATTGACAAATAATATTGTGTGTACCAGTAGCGACAGTAGCATTGTTAACGTTGAGTCCAATTCATCGAATCTGTTAGCATAATGCTAGCATTCTATTGTTTAAAAAACGACAGTAGCCGCTTATGATGTGTAACATCTGACATCTAGGCTGATAGTACCAACCTCTTGGAAAATGGGTTGGTACCATCTGACGGCCACCTCTAGAATCGCGCGCGCTCATTTGTCAAATCAAATACCGCGCGCTTCCACGGTTTCCTGTTACACACTTCCGTCTCTTTTCACGAAATAGCTCCCACAGAATGCAGAAAAGAAAGAGGAAAGATGTTACAGGTAAAAAAAATCAGCTTCACTACTTTAAACTAAGATTCATTCTGAAAGTTTATTCAAACCAAAATGCAATTTGACTTGTCTGTATGAAGATGGAATATCTCTGCCCTAATTAATCATCATCATCATCAACCTATCCTCTTCCCAATTATCAGTTTTCAGTCTACCCAGATACAGCTAAATACTAGATTTATACGTATAGTTTATGTTTATCTGACCTCCACTATTAGCTTAATAAGACTGGTTCTCTGACTTTAGGGCTTCTGGCACCCTAACATTTTCGAAGATCTGCTACCACAGACAACCGGGACCAACGGCTCTCCTGAACACCGAGGGGTCACGGTATGATCTGCGAAACGACCGCGGCTATCGTAGATTAACCTTTGCCTTTATCAAAGGAGTATATTACTGTCATCAACAAAATTAAGATGCATCATAATTACATATGTGTCACGTTCCAGGATCATAGCTGTCTTCGTGTTCATTAATAAGTTGATCCGGGAAAGCGAGGAAATCCTAATGGTCTGCTTATAATTCTGAACGGGTTTTTGACGTCGCCACACGTCGTCATACTTCGTTCAACGTTCAATGTGAGGACTAAGCCGGTGTGTTGTTACAGGCCAAACCTTAGGGAGTATAAAATATGCCCCAGAGGACAGCAGGGATCCTTTCACTCATGCTCGGTTTCTGAGGTATTCTTACCGGGTTATTTATTGTGCTACTTAAGTTCGATATTTTGACGTACTAATATGGATAACTTAGTCGAATTATCAGCTATTAAGAGCCAACCGCAACCGAAGTATGCAAACACGCGGTATAAAACTACATGAGCGAAGCTAAACAAACTTGGCTTCGTTCCCACACTTCCCGCTGACGCCTGCGCATTGATATACTAAAAAGCATTTTTTTTATATATCATAAGGTTTTCATATATCAATGAGTCTGCGCTTAGTAATGAGATCTGAACTAGTCAAACAAAAACCATGAAATAAAACGAATCACAAAGGCTCAGCTTAAAACATTTCATGTAGGTACGTAATAGTTCACACCGAATTCACATTACACCAGAAATAAACTAAATCAACTGAACATCATCAGTTGTTTCATCAAGTTGAAGTCACACACTATGAAGTCGTATTTCAATCTCGGAAACCGTTTAACATTAAAAAAATAAGCGAAACCGTTCGTGTCTCGCAATAAAAGTCATCAATCCATTCTCCTGACACGACAAGATTCACTTGAAGCTCCTACTATAGGAAAATACACTGTAAAATCATGAGATCAGAGTGCAAATTTGATTAATTTGACGGAACAATCATGTTGTAAGCTATTATTGTTATATTTTCACACCAACGTTAATAACCCGGTGCTTAATTTCAACATATTAAAGATAATCGAATATTATTCGATGATTTTTATAGAAACTACGTGTGCTTTCGGAGCTACCTAACTTACAGACAATTTTTATGCAACAAATTTTATATAACCTGAATTCAATTTCAGAGAAATCAGGCATTCTATTCTAAGACCAAGAAAGAAACTAAATAAAATGGTTCTAAACACGATGAACACGAAAGCAAAACCTTTAAGTAACAAAAACTCTAATCAAAGTTTTTTAAATTAAAAAATAGACAACCTCTTTAGACTTTGGCTTGTAAAAACTAGCAGCACTAGCTTTTGTAATATGTTAGGAAATTACGAAAAACTTGAAACATTGGCTGAAAAATGCAAATTAGACGGCGGACTTATCTTCATTCATGGACACACGAATGTGTCGTCACGGCTCCATGCGTCAAGTTGGATTGTACTACGGAAAATTTAAGGAAGTCTAATTTTAATACAATTACAATAACTTCGGAAGTTAATAATATGTGGTATATACCTACCTACCGAAGCTGTATTAAAAACAAACTGTTCAAATCCAAGTTTTATGAATAAACAAAACGGTCACAGAGCCGATTCTCATGAATGGTCGCCGAAGCGTTGAACCACAACGCGACCGGTTCCCATTGTATCCGATATCTCTGACTCCGATTCAAACTCTTTCTATGCAATCATACTCTTTTTGCAACACGCAAATAGGTTTATATGTGAAGTCAATGTCTCTGGTTACCTACAATGAAGTTAGAGGTGAGTTCCAAAATTCAATTTTAAATTCTAAAGATGCTTATAACATGGATATCTTTAATGAAGTACGATTGAATGTTTACTTTTAAAATCTTCATCTTCAGACTTAAGAGTACAAAGTGTGTGAGAATTGTCGTGGTATTATAAATTGCAACGGGGTGATTGGTATGTCTTGTATTGCATAAACCTTTATGGCTGCTTTACGATTTTACACGTTTAACTTCGTTTAGTACTTTCTCTGATAGCTGTTCAGGTAACTGTTAGATCTTCATTAAGTTATCATTGAAATGTTGGTGTTCGGCAATACGTTCTGCACACTTACAATCATGCAATCAAAGTGCAATAAATTGTTATGACGATAAGCGTTTCATTTGTCTCAACAGAATTCATTTATTGAATAAAATTGCATCTAAAAGGTTGCATGCCGTTGCGACCTCATTTCGCTTTTGATTCTCGTTTTCCTTTCACGATTCAAGTTATTTTTGTTATTCTAAGAAAATCAATGATATTCAATATGTATTCAACCGACATTAAGTACATTAGCCAGGTGCAATTTAATAACGATAATAACATGATTATGCATTCGGTATTTTCATCGCAAATGTCATGATGACACGTGTCTACGGTATGGTAGGTATATCTATTTATAAGTAATCAATTAATCGCTTTCCTTCGAGCCGTAGGTAGTAGTTGCTCACATCGATAGGTATATCCAATTTAACGTTGGAAAAATAATCACTGAATTATTATTTTGACCTTGAATCTCTGCGACAAGTCGCAAACAATCGATTTCAATCTTCTACACTAATCGCATGCATTCGAATCTCACCTTAACAACGTTCCCATTACAAACGAAATTCGAATGTAAAAGTAATTTTAAAAAAGAATTTGTTTTTTTTGTGAAACGGAATTTCAAACGTCAGCAGTCAGTGATTGTCAGTTTTGCTGTTTCATCTTTAGATCAAAATTCTCAGTTACTAATTAAAATCTTAGTGCAACAGTGTCATAACATACCGGTGTGAATCGTTCCTCCTCAGCATTAAGCAAATCCCCAACAGAAGATGCTTTCGCCTGATTCGCCAAATGCCTTCGGCTATGCAAAACATAGGACAACTCATCCAGGTACCGAAGCGTCAAGTTAGCCATGATTCACACAACACAAGCACACTACAAACTGATCATTTACCACTCGCGTCAACAATAGTCAGTAGTAACAATGAAATAGGAAACAAGCTTATTCACGTAAACAATTCAGTGAAAATCGCGCAGTAGATACAACGTGTATACCGCGCCATAGCCGAGTCGCAACTGAACGCGGCGCGACGACTGCGCTCTCCGGCGGTCATAGAGTAAACACTCGTAGAAAGTTAATCGGCTACGACCTTATTAAGGTTTAGGTAAACACTGTTAATATTATGATCTAGATTAGAGCATTCGTTGAGTCATTACTTTAAGCTACAGTTATGTCATTGTAAAACTAGCCAAGGCTAAACTACTAAAAACTAGCTAAAAACTAGCTAAGGCAACGTTTGTTTGGTCTTATGGATGATCAAACAAACGTTGCCACAGATTCCCTGTAGATGCTCCATATTGTAAAGACAGGGTCTTGTTTATAAATTAAGGTTGATGCAATTAGAGACGAAATCAAAGAGCAATTAAATTTTATAGTCCGGCCACATGAAGCTGGCGTGGTAATTAAAAGAGACGAAACTGTCTGTCTAATTACTGTACTAACCACTAACGAAACAGTCGCTTGCTTCAGGGACTAAGTATTTCAAAAGTTACCGATACAATTTAAAGAAGTGTATTTACTTGATTAAGATGCAGACAAAACACAGGTCAAACATTTCAAACACAACATTTTCTAAGGTATCCTTTTGAATATTAATCCTAGTAAAATACCCTCTTGACAAATTAACAAGCCAACTCAACGCATCTGGACAGTAGTAATTAAAAGAATCTACACCTAACTAGCATGTAGAACTAAATCTAAATCACATATCTTTTCAGGATATCACTGATATCACTGATATTTGCAAAACCAATTATATAATTAATTATATTTACAGACCAAGATATCTGCAGCACTAATCTTTGCCTGTAGTTGCACTTACGATACATCTCTTGCGAACAATCTGCGTGACGCTGACACGAGCCTCAAAGTCATTTCCGAGGTGTTACATAAAAGTTAGTCGGAGGATGTCGTTACATATTATGTGAGAGATATTTATAAGTAATTTACACTTATATTTATAGTTCCATACTCATTTCGTCAGACAATGTTAAATGGACTTGGAGAAGAAAATAATAATGTATTAGTCCGAGGATTTCATATTTCCACGTAAGCCTAAGCAGAGAATTCTAAAAAAAATATTTCTTAGGAAACATATAGCATAGGTAGGAATCACATCATTAAAAACCAATAACTCCAGAAATAAAAACTTTATACTGGCTAGAAGGGTGGAAGACTAACAGAAGATCGCGGGGAAGACCTGGACGAGAACCGCACAGACCAGGGAAGCATGACACAAAAGAGAGGAGGCCTATACTCAGCAGAGGGTGAAACAAGGCTGCCAATGTTGACGACGATGATGATGATGACTAGTTAAAGCATAACCAAACTTTTCTAGCAAACGGGAACCTTAACCAGGAAATGCTAGGAAAAGTATTTTACAAACACTCAGGTCTCGTGTTAAAGTTAAGTACAATGCTATTGCACAGGGTAACAGGTTGCAAGCCTATTGTTCACAAGCACCTGAACAACCAGTTTACCTTTGTTGACTTTTAGAAATATGCAGGGGAAGAAGTTACTGACCTGTTTTAGCATTTTAAATAAAAATAGAAACACAAAAATACGTTCAAAGAGAAATAACTTAAACCTTAACATTTTGCAATTAAAAGAAGCAACAGCATCTAAAACACAGACTAAAATCTAAATCAACATAGCATTTTACTACAACATCTTAGATAATAAATATATCATAACCCATGAAAATAGAGAAAAATTAAATTCAATCTACAAATATTTTGATTTACTCCCAATCCAAAGAATTTCAGAATAATTATCATGCAAACGATTCATAATTCCCAACAACATTGAGTGGAGCACTTTTCATATAGACAGCTGTCACTCACACACTGTATTTTCGGGAATTGGAAAAGCTGAAGAGGTTTTCGATCCCAATCCTTATAACAAGCGAAACCCTATTCAATTCTGTCCAATATTGGATTGGAGTGATGCAGCAAAACATTTTCAAACCGTATAATACAGGTTGCTTTTGTATGGCTTCTAAAGGTGCATTGTACTTGTATGAAACAAAGCTGTTAATATAGTTTCCGATTACATCTAATAATATTCTGCGTGTTCATTAAACACCCTATTACTTAAGGCGAATTTCACCAAACTTTTATACCGAGTATAAGTCTTATCCTGCGAATAAATTTTGAATTTTTGACAGTTTTAGTATACAAAAACTGTCAGACGGCATTTTTATTCACGGATAAAAGATATCTGACTTTGGTAAAATCAGCCCTTAGTAATATAAAATCCCTGTGACCTTATTTAAAAAAAATGGTTTGGCGACTCATACTTTTATCTTTGCTTTTTATGGCCTATGATTTTTCCTTGTGTGTGCGTGTTTTCCTTCTCCAGTTACCCCTATTAATTTAATTGAGAACAATTGTCTATTATTAGTACCTATAAGTACACCTCTGCCTAACCCTTCGGGGAATTTAGGCGTGATGTTATGTGAAAAAACAACTAATAATGTAAAATCTCTTAGGTGTCCCCCAAGGGAACATACTACGGCCGATAAAAATCAGCAATTTCCAGCACTCCACTGTAATTTTGAAGGAGCAGCTTCATTGCGAGAGTGCACGCCCGACATGATCGCGGTAGGTCAGTATTGTACCCGCTACTGGCCCTTCGCTTCCTTTCACTTTCGCACACAATCCAATTGTTACTAGAGCAGTGATCGTAGCGACATTCTTTCGGAAGTTCTATATCAAAAAGTACTGCACATCTATCCAGTTTTTGATAAGATTTTTCTCGTTTCAAGGCTTTGTTTTCCAAAATTGTGTAAAGGGATTTCCAATAACCACGGGAAATAATCCCGTTTTAATAAGAACATAAATCTTCCACAACTTAATAATGCACATTTAAAAGTGATTTCATAAAACCATTATTATTTATGGATTCCGAAATATTTTCTTCATAATTAATGTATCAATGTTGAAATACAACCTCCGATGAAAAAAAGTTGCATTATATTATTTTGATCCATTTTTTTCAATGCCAGCTGTGAGCTGATCGATTTCGCCCAGCTGTCCTTAAGATTTTTTGCGCAGATCCTTTCAAAAACTAGTCTCAGAAAAAATGCAGGTAAATTCTCAGAAAGTTTAGTGATTTATATCCATTTAAAATGGTTATTGTTACCTACTTTTGTTAGTAACTGTTACGTACAGTGATGACAACAGAGATACGTGATACCGGCAATATTGTTTCATAACAGAGGCCACTAAAACCGCGGGGAACTCATTAGAAGGAATTGTGTTTACAATGCTTGCGGTAAACTGAATTGTGGTTGAAAACTTAGCGGAGAAATAACTTGAATCATGTTTGGAGCCTCACTCTATCTAGTGTGATTTAAGGCAAAGGAATTTGAATGAATGTCCAAATATAGTCGTAGATATCACAACAGACACACGAGGTTGTTTTTGAAACCCAGGCAGTGTTTAATGATGCTATACCAGTTCAATTTTATTGCGATAAATAAACGAAAGAAAGAATAAAATGTATGTGGCAACAGTTCATAAAACACAAAATACAAATAAAAAAAGTTAAAAGTTTTAACAACAACAGTGTGCTTCAGGCTGCGTCAAAAAAGTCCATTTCAGATCTACACACTTCTGTCAAAAATCTTACTTTTACTTTTTAGCTCAACTATTAAAACTTTGTAGCTATAGCAACTGCTGATGTACAGACGATTGACCCAAAAACTCATACTAAAAACATTATATTTAATACTAATATTTTTCTCGCCGCCTTCATAGCCATTTCCCTACCCAACTTACTCTAAATTATCACTGTCTTGATTGTAATCTTCAAATAATTGCTGTTCATCTTATAATTATAGCACAAGCTACTTATTAATTAGTGTAACGTTATTTACAAATGTTAAAATGTGTTCTTTTTCGAGGTCGCGCGTGTTTTCATGGCATGGAACGGAAAATTACGTAATTGTAACTCATTGACTTGGTTTCCGCGTAAGCCTTAAGAAATGTGTAAAGAAAGACGTTTATGCTGTAATTAAAAATGGCTAACTAGTTATTATCTTGGTTCTAGGTTTGATGTTAAAATCCAGCATGATTACAATGTATGTACAACTTCATTGAACATAAACGCTGTACTTACAGAAAATCTTTCGTCTATTTTTGTATTTGCAATATCATTTAAGAAAAATCAGATGCCTTTTCAACGGTCCAATGATACCAAAAGATTTCAAAGTTTGGTTTTAATCTCATGTTTAGAGTCGCTATTGGGTCTACCAGTATGAACTAAGCTTATCTTAATTCAGTACTGGTCATAGGCCTCCCCTAAGTTGCACCGCAGCACCCGGTTCTTCGCCTCCCGCATCCAGTATGACCCAGCCGCCTCGCCTCACCCTCGCCTCGCCCTCTGGCTACCTCTATAAGTCTGGAATTGAAACAATAGCTAGTCCAATGCCTTGCTAGTATTGCCTTATTTCAAACAAAAGACCTGTGAAATATGTAAGTAAAGAGATTAGATTAGAACGTGACATGAACTTTAAAATTGCTCTGTTTTCAACTACTAAAGGGGTATTTACAAGCTACGTCTTTCGCGTCTAAATGCACTTAGTTCGTTAACTAAACCATTTAACTGAGGGTCGTGTTCACAGAGTTCCAGTACAATCAGATAAATGAAAAAAAAAAATGAAATTGAATTTGTACAAAATCATTCTCCTGATAAGTCATCCGGAACTGTCGGTCTATTACACCTCACCGTGAAAACATAGGTGAAATGAGCTGTCAATCTCTAGCATCAGGTGGAGTGACAGTTTGACAGTTTGACACAAACTCACTTCACCTAAGTTTTCACAGTGAGATTTTTACAGAATACCACTACTGACTGACTGATGTGGAGATGGTAAAACAGGGCGCTAGAATCCTTATCAATAATGAAGACGAATGAGATGGTCTTTCTTAGTAGACAATCTTTGATAGCTTAGTTACAGGACAAGATCGAATGAAGCCGAAACTGAAAGTCGTAAGGTAAAAACAGGACACAACGCACAAGATTGCACAGACGATGTTAAACAAAAATAGATAATAGTTTCGTCTGGCTACGAGCCATTTTTGATAACCCACATGCATATTGCGCAAGTTTCGCATTTAAACTACGATATATTACACGAAATGCTATTAACTATTGGGTTAATGCTGGAAGATTAAGATACTACTGATTTTACGGGTTTGTAACCTTCGTATCAGTTTCCGAAAAAGTAAACAAACTCCAAAGACAATTCAATCATTTGGTTAGACGAGTTTCGACATGCTAAACCACATTGTCCTTGATGATCATGAAATTATCTATGTCTAGAACAAAATCGGGTTGCAATCTCCTGTGGTATACCATAACGCAAAATGAAGTTATTAACAAACGATCTTGCTACCTCTGTTGTCCTGCCACGGTCGCCATGGACGGTATGCAGAGACATTAAATGAAACCAATGACTGCTGAGAATATAATATACTGACTTTATTATAATAATAATATGATAAATAAGGTGTCTATAATGACAAAGATTATAATAAGTAGAGGGGGGGACCGTACAAGTTCCATAACAATTCTTTTCTTATAATGTATCTTCTATAAAGCATGCTAAGCTTCGCACAAACTATCAAGACCTGTGCCCTGTTTACCAAAACTTACAAGCCTTGTATTAACAAATGTCATTATTTAGTTCACAAGTACTTATATTTTGACGCTTTTATTTGTGATTTTGTTTATCAATAAATATTTGTAAGTTACAACTTGTAGAAAATCATAACAAAATCCTGAGAGTGTCCGGCGACTCTCTATTCCGTCTTACAAGTTTACAAGTGTCGTGCTTAGTACCGCAATAAATGTTTAAATTCGATTTTATTTTTTTAAATGTGGTCATTACAGCGAGATGACCTGATGCCCATGTCCCAGCAGTGAGAACATTAAGGCTGATTATGAATATGGAGATGAGCTATGAATTTAACGAAAATAAACATTTTAGGTAACTTGTGAACGTGTAGACTTGTAACTTATGATAAACAGGGCCCTGGACGCACTTTTCCGACTTTTCCATCCTAATCCAAGAAGTGAATTAGTTTGCTGGTTTGTTTGTTAGTTTGTTACGTTTTCACGCTAAAACGGCTGAACGGATTTGGATGAAATTTGGCACATAGGTAGACCATCACCTGGAAAAGGACATAGGATACTTTTATCCCGATATTTCCACGACATCGTGACTTATGCGGGTGCAACCGCGGGGCGTAGCTAGTTATTTATAGTCTCTGTTATTTCCACATCAAATTCTATCCCCCACAAGTTCACCATCACCAAAACTGTCAAGTCCAACCAAAACAAGAGACAAACGATTTTGTAACCTCCATTAAAATTCGACAAATTAATCTTTCATAATCATCCACGCAAGATATTAATACACTATTGTTATTCCGGTCGCCATCTTGTATGCGTTTCCGCTCGCTTTCACTGCTCGAGTCTAATTAAACGTGAACGTGACGCGAGTATGTTGCAGATATGATGATATTATATCATATCATCGTACATAGCGTGGGTTTTACGCCTTGGAATTTGACAGGCTGTTTCTTTGGAAAATGAAAGGATAACGATAGAGTCGTTCGTCTGAAAGTTCATCATTGTCACAATAATGTTCATCAATATTTTAACTTCTAAAGTCAATCAATTACGAAATAACCTTAATAATATTGAAATCCTTAAAGCAACTAGAGGACCACTCTTCAAAACTTCTTGCCAGCATAGAAACTGCATTCTGCTGCGATTCGTATAATTCTTTTCCACACAGTAAACTATGTTTTTTTTTTTTAATTTTGCAATAGTACCTACTTATAGAAGTTGTCACAATGTTATAACCCTTTCCCACTCTCCCTTAATAGCAATCCATCATCACAAAACCGTTTATTACATCAACAAGGGGTTACCCAAGTTCAGCCCCAAACTATTTTTAGTTTCCCGCGTCACTATTCCGACAATTCGTTTAATAAAGCGGGTTAAGGTTAGTCGCCTCTGACGTCTTCTCTCCCCTTTTCTGACGTCAATTTGGGGGCATCTTTGAAACTCTGACAACTACGTCATTGACTGACGTCAAAAGAAACTGTTGAATTTACGGGCTATCAAAGATTGGGCTGGAGTTAACGTAAGAAGTCACCTTATGGCTCAATTAAAGGCCAAGCAAACATGGTTGGAACTCCTGAAGAATTAGGCAACAGTGTAACCGCACCGCTGCGAACCACGGGAAACCTCCCGTGTGTGGCATAACACAACAAAACATGACAGGGTCAGGCATCTTACATATACAAAAATGAAGGATGATTGTTTCTATGTTATGGGTGTGTTAAAAAAAAACCTAAACAAAAGATAGGCGGGCGCGTCCTAGGCAATGAGCCGCGTCCACATCCTCCAGTCTCCACTCCTAAACTTACTGACTGGCAGTGACTGGCTAATCATTGCACCGAGGTATAAACTATTCTTGTATAGCACGTTCCGACGCGAAAGAAGCTCCATTTAACTACAGAACCGAATAAAAAGTCTCTTATCGTAATTTGATACCATAACTGTCACTTCATCCGCTGCCTACAGTCAACCTGCATTAAATTTAAAAAAATCTATTTCACGGTACATTTCCCACAAAAACCTCGTATTGGGAGCGTTTTATTGTTGAAAAACTGGATTAAGTATTGTATGGCCCGAAGTTGAATGCTCGGCATACTTGACTGACACAAATTGTGTTCAACTTGATCTCAATTAAACTAGTTGTACTCAGAAAAAATCTAGATTTGTAGTCACTGCTGTAGTGTTTTGCTAAAATAGAAAATATTTTGCCAGGTTTCTTGAAGGCTAGAGGCCTACATAGTAATTTAACTATTGATAAAGATTACAATAACATTTTAAACCTTGGAGTCAAAGACAATAAATATTATTACCATGAAAAAACAACTGAATAAATTGTCTGTCTCGACTATAGATATAGCAAAAAAAGTTACTATCTCTGAAGTAGATTTAATAAAAGAGGGATTTCAAAATATATAAACAATTTTCCTAAAAGACACATGAACAAATCTAATCCTCGAAAAAAATACATAAGTAACATCATCTGTTCAAAATGATATGAAGGAATGAAGATTACCTAGATTCATTTGAACTTTCGATTTTTCAAATCTGTAAAGACGTCACAAAGACGCAACGACCATTCATCATAACAATGATATTACTCCACAGCCTACAAGTCACTTTGGTCATAATAGTATTGAACATTAGTCGAACAATTCCGAATTCAAAGTACATTTATTACACAAAACATCGTTTTGCAAGCATGGAGTAATAAGCGTTAATGCTCATCATAGTATGATTACAATAATGTGTAACATTTGAGCAACGTATCATATTATATCGGTCATTTACAAAAACTTCAATAAAAATGGTTATTAAAACAGTGATTCTGATGTAGTAACGAGAGATAATGGTCTTATAGAGAACAATTAGGCCGATTTTAATATTAACTTAACCAATATCAGCATAATTGCGTAACACAAGATCAATCACAATCTGAATCATTTTGAAAGATATTCCTAATCCATTGCTTCATATGTTCGACAAATTTTTCTGCTCCACAACGTAAGTAACGCAATGAATATTCAGGCGCGGTCCGAGGGAGGGGGTCCTAGGGGTCAAGCTGTCGAGAGACTGAATGATTTACGTGCTTTACTAACTATAAACTGTAGGTACTTGAGCCAGTTGAGCCACAGTACCCCGATGGGAATCATCATTCTCCTGCCCTTATCCCAATTTATTTGGGGTCAATTAGGTAACCATTTTCCTAAAAATATTCTTCGGAACCAATGGTGACCCCCCCCCCCCCCCCCAAAATCTTGGGCTGCGACCGCGCCTGTGAATATTGTTGAACTGTGAAAATGAAACAGATTTTGATTAATCGTGTGTTATACGCAAATAGGGCGGTGGTATAACGACTTCCATAATGGATATTATATGTATTTGCTAGGATCTATAAATTTCATGGAAAATGCAACTCTATATTCCCTTTTTTGCTTTGGCTTTTTCGCTTTATCTTCGTCAAGTAACCTTCTCCCTTCAACCGTCTTTTCGTGATTACCAATTTCATAAAGCCAATTCAAGCTTTATATTAAACAGTGTCAGTCTCAAGTTAACAGTTCTGTTTTATGACAAAACTGCCAAAAACCAATCATTTAAATTACCATGGGATTTGACAACAGAAGTAAGTAATTGAATTAGCTTTTTGAAACCGAGGGTATGTCATCCCATCCCACAATCGTGGGAGCACGGGCACAAGTACAATGTAAGCAACGATCCATGATCTGTGGTCTACCGTGTACTCAAGACCCGCATGTCAGGTAACCCGACAACCGTTCCATTGCCCACATCCGGCACTTTGTTATATTTACACGACACTTGTATGACTCTTATTGGACAGTATTAAAGTTCAGAATGGTGCAGCATTTTTTCTGTTTGCAGTTTCTGCTTTAGCTGATGGGGCTTTAATAAAAGGTTTGGCGGAAGTATCGAATGACGCGATGAGTTGGACAGTTTGTTCTATTGTGATTTTATAAAAGACTAGAGGCTCGCCCCTGTGTCAGGTTTTTATGACTTAAAAACACATTGAGATTCATATATTATACTAGCTGATGCCCGCGGATTCGGCCGCGTGGATGTCGGTTATAATATACTAAAACCTTCCTCGATAACCACTCTATCCATGGGTGAAAACAGCATGAAAAGCGGTGCAGCAGTTTTTGAGTTTATCGCGGACAGACAGACAGACAAACAGATAGACGCGGCGGAGAACTCTGTTTTATAATATGTAGTGAAGTATGTAGATTTATTATTATTTTATTAATAGACAAACCATCCGAAGTTTCTATAAATGAGGGTGAAAACCGCATCAAAATCTGTTGCCTAGTTTAGAAGAACAACGCGATCACACAGACATACAGAAAAGCGACTTTAATTAATAATGTGTGTAGATTTAGTTTAAAACGTTCACTTGTTTGGTATTTATTGTACAGTTAGGTGATCGTGAATCATATGTTTATGCGAACTTTAATCATGTGAAGCCTTTTGTGTGTTGGGTCCGCCTACTGCGTGTTAGTCAGCAGTTTGCTAAAGTCTAGAATTGGATTTAGTAACGGTAGTTACAGGATGGGTTACGCTTCATTAAATTCGACCACTATCTGTAGATAAAGAACTTATCGACAGTTCCGGTAAACAATGATATTTTACACATTTTTCTAAGAATAGTTAGTTTTGTGGCTCGCTCTGTACAATTTTCCAAATTCTGTATTTCTCACTCCTCGCATCCTCCTGTCTAAAACGCTCAGCTCCAGTGCATGAATGAACTGAACTTAGCTTCGGGAAGAGAACAAGTCTAATCCCTGACAGTACTCGTCTCATGGCTACGTTGGTGCTCTCCACATTGTCATTTATCGCGACCAAACGTTACTATAAAAACACCAAGGCTTGCGTAACCTACATTTCACCTCCACTCATTTGCTAAAACCAACAAAGAAATTACAAAATTTGTCACATGTCGCACACTTTTATCTAAAAGTTTTCTGTGTCGTGTATAATCTGGAAACCCGGTCACTGTTCGGCCATATTTGTTTGGAAATGACACTTCAAGTGTAACGGTAACTAATGTTTGAGAGGCGAACGTACGAAAACTGCATTTAAAGCGAAGTTAACCCGCGTGATTTTTTTTAAGTAACAAGATGCTGACCGTAAAGATGGGGTTCTCCCTTCATCCATCTTTACATAAGCCGTCATCTTAAATTTGACATCTTTGGAACACCTTTACTCTGTAATCTTTCACACATAATCACACAATCTATCAATATTTCATGTTTCTGCATTGCAATTTTTGACAGTAAATATTTTCGCCTTCGAAACATTCCTTCCTTGCTTTGTCTTTACTTTGTTTTCTCAGGTATAAGTGGATCTTTATGTTACGGTACATATATTTAGTTATATATTTCCGATTTCAACACGAAACATAACATCCTGCTCCGATCAGATCCATCCAATCATAGTGTTTACACCACTATCCCCTGTAGATCATCGTTATGGGCACACGGACATCTGAAAGCTGTTATGCACGTTTTATGTAATTCATACGTTGAGCTATGATCGCATACAGATGATATCAAATATGTAGTTACTTGTAATCTATCTTAACTTCCTGAATCTTCGTATAGACGTAACGTGTTTGTGCAGCGACTTGTATTCCTTACTTCTGGTCGTCAGTTTGTCGTTATGCTCTTGTAATCTAAGTTCCAATACTAGAGTGTGTCGTTAGATGAAAGAAAGTAATTGCACTGTCTGTTTCTATGGGAACTTGGTGAAAAAGGTGTACCTGTTTTTTGCAGATAATTTTGAGTTACGGTATACTAACAATAACTAATAATGTAGTTAAATAATAATTAATTTGTAAAAAAAGAGATATAAAAAAATATTAATTAGCCAAAGTGTTTGTAACATCTAAAATAGATTCGGAGCTAATGGAAACTGGGTACCGGGGACTTATTGGCATTAAAACACTTTTTCACAATGTTCCTATGTTTACGTAGGTACAGGTATGACCGTAAAAAGACATTTGTTTGTTGGTGTCTCAAACATACATAGTTTCTATACCAAAGCAAATCCCATAATAAAACTTTTTGTGTAGAAAACATTGTCTCCAAATCAGTGTCAATGCCTTAACTCGCCTACACAATCAAAACTATGGCGAATCGTTCAACGCCCTCTAAATCTGAAGTCATCAGTTTACTCCTACTACTTCTAAGTTCATCAGAAGACGTTCTTCATGAGTAATATTCGTAATTAGCTAACAGTCATCTAAAAGATTAATTGGTAGTTATTAAGCAGTAGTTTAGCTTAGACATAGATACCGGAAAACTATTTATTTTGTCTGTACGTTATTGCAATATTCACTTGATTCTAATGGAATGTTGTTTCTGGCTTCCTTATCCTGATATTGATGCTGCTGAGATGAATATATAGTTATCACTGAATATTTCAATTCAGGTAATGTTAATTGCTTCAAAGATAATTAATATACTAAGTGTCTCGTCGCAGAGGTTAGGCAAAACTTGCTCTGCGCGAGACTTTGGACTTGACTTTGAAACTTTGAATTAGTCAGCTGTGGCCAATCCTGGTTGATCCTAAAACTTAAATTTGTAAATTAAGTTGTCTATGTAGTTTAGATATCTGCTAGATATTTAACGGTCACTTTTTACTATCCACAATCGGTTTCTCAAAAACGTGCATTTCTCTTTGCCATACACTTTTTAATACTCAAGAATAGCATCTAATCGAACCATAAAACGACTTTCTATTTTATAGTTAAACTTAAAAGTAAAATTACAATGACTGCAGCGATTCACAGCCCACACAGTGCGATTACAATGCCATTAGGTATGTGGGTTAACGTTATAGTTCTAAAACCATTAAAACAAATACTTCCATCACTAATACGTGCTTGAAGTATGAATTTCAACGATGTAGGTACACATTTTGAGTTTTGAAATAAGTCCCATTCAATTTCTGAATATTAAGAATCTTGGAAGGTACATTGTTAATCAATTTACCAAGAATTGAAATCATTTAAAATCAAAATCATTTATTTTAGTTAGGCTGAGAATCTACATCTTTGGAATCCCCAAAATATCCACTTTTTACTCTGATATCCTGTTTAGTGTCCCGTCACACCTATTTTTTTTTACCTCTGTCACAATCCAACAATACGGTTAAAATAACTAGTCCTTTTAACAATCCAAATATATACTTAGCAACAGACATGTAATCCGCTTATTTACATACATAGAATGTCCGTACCAATGATTCTGAATTTATCTTGTCTAGACAGTAATCGACAAAAAACACGCTTTTTTTCAGAAACAAAAATGACGTCAACTTGCCAAACTGAGTTTTATTTTTATAGTTCGGAGCGTTAAATAAAACTTAATCTGTATAAATAAAGGAAACCATAGAAGTTGACCTTCACCTCAGAATCGAAACCGTATAAGTATTGGAATTGATTAGTTGCATTGCACTGCACTGCGCATTCAACCAAATGGATATAGTAAAATATATTAGATTTTTGTGAACGATTTCTAAAATATTGTTGTGATTGAAATGTTTATTTATTCTTTTGAGTGCTATATTAATGCTAATTAACACAGTTATGGACATAACTAAGGTTTCGCTTTTCGTAAGGGAATAACGAGGAAGGTATATATCTAGATGATTTTGGTAATTTATCGTTTAGCACTTAGTCAAATGTTTGACCTTGTAAAGCTTATCAGCTAAAACATATTCAGTGCTGTAAGTGCATTTAATGATCAAGCATGAAAGTACTAGGTATTATTTGCATTAAATGTCAAAAGTCATTACAATAACATATTATTCACAACAGATTAAAGTTAGACATCGAGAACCAACAAAATAAAATAGCTACATATTTATAAGTAACTGTAAGTAATTAATATTAATAAATAATTTTAAAATTAATTAATAATAAGTAATTGTAGGAAAAGATTAAACAAACACGAACATAATCACTTAGTTCTAAATAACTCCAACCTATCAAGCACGCTTCCAATGAAAAGGAAGCCTAATTCATAATATATCAACCACAGCTGTAAAAGTTCATTTACTCCTAAACATAATTAAGTTGTATTTCAATAGAGCGATTATAAAGAGCATGTCATTTATCTAAAGTTAAATAAAAAACAACAAATGAGGTTCCTTATTAGTATACATGTCACGCATAGCGTGGCTCGCACAAATTGGACTACTGGTCACAGTAGGGTACATTGTGACAGACGGAGCGAATTTAGTTATTGGAAGGCAAGCATTTGGTCACTGATATTGTAGGTAGGTACCTTCTGACAATAGTAGTAATGTTACGAGTATTTGTAGACGAAGACCAAAGAATCGATGGATGGATTGTTGTGAAAGATAATAAGGCCAGAAAGGAGTGAATACCCAGATGACTGATAGATATGAATGGAAAAATAAGACATGTTGCGCTAACCCCAAATAAATTGGATTATGGGCTGTAGTAGAATGACCATCAAACAATGTGACTGAGAAGACGAGTTTGTTCAAATCGAATTTAAATAAAAAGTCACACCTATTTTTTATCAGGCTTTAAACTTTACGTGACAAACCTCCGTTAGTTACAAATCGTAACATTCGCTATGAAAGATTAGATTATGAATCTCTATTTATATAATATCTATTGTTCTCTATCACACATTGGCATAATCGTACGATATTATCTGACGAAATCGTTGAGAAAAGATGACAATGTTCGTGCAAATCTTGGGTCTTTGCTGTCATCTGCTGAGCTTGCCCGTCATGAGTAGTCATGACAAGAGTGAATGGTACGTGGGGGCGTGTGTGGTGTATGGATGCTAAACAGCTATCACGCGGCGTAGGCACCTACTTTAGTCAACAGTACGTTTATGGTAACAATTTGACTTTCACAGCGTTTTTACTAGGTAAGAGTAAGGACGGTTTTCGTAGTGCTAGTGGCCGTACATGTGAAGCTTATATCTTAGTATAAAAACGACTGAATTTAGTAGATAAATCTGATGTCTTACCCCTGAAATTAAATTAATAGAGGAGACCGTGATTGGTCATTTATTTTACCTATATACTGGGGTATTTCTCTATTATTGGCCCTCCCTTTGCTTTACTAAACATGTTCAGTCTATTTCGTCTACAATTAGCGTGTGCAACCATCAGCATACCTTAAACAAAGAAGCACGACTTGCAAACGTATTTTCTAAAACCGCTTCCGCTCCACTCATCACCTCGTCCTCACAGTGACGCTGCACGGTAGTGCACGTGCGCCCCGCTGTCCCGGATGCACGTGCATCACACGACACAACACTAGTCGTGTTCACCGGTAAATAGTAAATACACATAGGTACTTACTTTTCGAGAGTACGGAAACTTGACACATGTGTGTTTATAGTCGTTTTATTTTCTGCAAAGATCGTAGACAAAATGTTGAAACAGAAAATAGAAACGTCATGTTAATGGATCTTCAAGTTTCTTATGGTTCTAAATCTTGAACAATTGGAGATCTCATGGAATCTACAGTTGGATTTTAATTCTACAAAGGTCCTTCGACCACTCGGAAAAAAATCTTCGTTGCTGGGTAAAAAGACCGATCTATTGGAACCCAACAGACACTTGCTGTAGTCTTCAAACTCTGTAGAGTAGATCAAATTCGCGAGTGCTGTTGCCCAACTGGTTTGTCTTGCAAAGGACCTGGGGGCCTAGACAAAATCCCTTTTCTGTAAGCGTTAACGCCAACGGAAAGATCAAATTGTATGGAGGTGACAGCAGCAGTCACGTGACATCTCTAAAGCTAAGGTCAACTCGAAACAATTTGATCTTTCCGTTGGCGTTAATGCTTACAGAAAAGGGATTTTGTCTATAGCCTCAGATCAATATCAAAGGACCAATTAAATATCAATGACTGACTATTTACCCTGTACCCTTTTGAATAGATCTTTTAATATTATTTATGACTGTTCTTTCATAATACTACTTTTATTTATTAGGTATACTATGTCGTATCGACGTCACCTTATGCTAAGTGTTATGATTGTTGTGAATGGTTGCCGGCGACTAGTATCGATCGGCTCGTGATATTGTTTCATGTGCCCTCCGTGACTTGATCACACGACTTGTGACGGGTTTTACTTTCACGTCATAGTTGCAAGCTGATCGGTGTTGCCACACTTAACTTTGGAATTGAATTATTCTAGCTGGATATCCTAAATTGGGAACTATAAGAACTGCTTTATAACCAGGTTTTACGCTGCCGAAGATAGGACTTACCTAAGGACTTCATGAAATAAATTGTAGTTCAAGAAGTGTGTTATTTGTAACTTTTTTGCAAAGTTCTATTTAATAAAAACAGTGACTTTCCTTAAAATCATCTTAAAGTTTTCAAAGTTTTTTTCTTTTAACTTGTCGCATTGCAGTGGTCTTCAATTTATGCCATCGCTGTTATGTTCATGTTTTCAATCGGTTTGGTCTGGCAACACCATCTTCGCACTTAGACACTACTGAGTAGAGTATGTTACGTTGCATACATTATGGGATTTTAATGATGGCACCGTTTTTGTCTATGCCTCGGAAATGTGAGAAAAGTAGAACTCGTCTATGATTGCACAAAGCATTAGTAAGTAACTTGAATGCCAATGATTACGTTCTGTGTGGTCTTAAGTGATCGATTTGCGCCAAAAAACCTTCATCAGCATCTGCCTAGCCTTTTCCCAACTATGTTGGGGTCGGCAGCTCAATTCCAGTATTTTACATGGAGCGACTTCCTATCCCACCTCCACAACCCAGTAACTGGGTAATACGATACCCCTTGGTAAGACTGGGTTGTCAGACTTTCGGGCTTCTGACGACCCGTAACGACTGTCAAAGGTCCACAAATGACAGCCGGGACCAACAGCTTAACGTGCTTTCCGAGGCACGGACGAGTCTTGGTAAGTAAGATGGTCACCCATCCACGGGCCAACCCCGGCAAGGGTAGCTTAACCTGATGGATCGAACCGTGCGGCTGTTATTGCGCCAAAAAACCTAATAATTACAAATTCAACTCCCTTGGAACTTCTCTAACTCGATCTCTAACTTTGTTATTTAAAAATCACAAAATATACCGACGAGAATGCTCAGATAAACCTTCGAAGTTATAAACTAACTAGTAGTAAGTTAAAAACTAAAAAAGTCAAATTACTTTTGAAAGAAGAAGACAAAACGTTGTGTAACTATACAGGCGCTATACAACGTTTATTAGTAAGGCGGTAAGTAATCTATCCAGTTCAGTTACCGAACTTATCTGGTTTCGAAGGTAAGTCAGATTTCTCCACCCAAAATTCCTTACCTACAATATTTTTTCCACATTCTATGTATGTTTTTCCAGTTGGTAGCAGACAATCTATATTCTAATATGTAAATTATTTGTAGGTAATATAATAAGTAAATAGTTCTACAAGAAGTTTCTCATAGTAAAGTGATATTTGCATAACTGTGCGCGTTGTAACGATGCGCTTGCGCATACACTTTGAATTGCATCTTTGTTAGCACTTATGTGTTAAACGATGTTTCTGTGTTACAGTAACGGTATATAATATAGTTATTTATGTAATGTATGAACACTTATTAGTAGATACATTATTTTATAACCCGCTTGAATTTTTTAATGAGATAACTTGTATTCTCAATCATTGAAGACCAAAGAGTATTAAACCACAAACAAATCTAAATATCTACCTCCCTAATAAACTTTCAATACAATGGTTTCCACCATCATATTATTAGCACAATAATAATTCACAGTCCAATTAGCCTAGGAAATTAATTAAATACATATTTAATTATGTATCAAGATCTAGTCACTAGAGAGGTAAATACACTCGATTTGCAATTTATTTTATAATACTTATGCATGTTCCGTTATAATAACAATATTCTGACAATAAATCCTACTATGATAAGAAAAATGTGAATGTTGGGATGTTTGTAACTGAAACACACATAAAAAACCATGTAGGTATTCACTATGCCCTAGACGACAGTGCCCCTTAATAGACATGTTTGTCCCCTAGAGTCACTTAGGACAAATGTCCCGGGACACGTGTCTCAAAGACATCGCCCGACGACATCATACAACTTCACAAGACGATGATGTGACAACATCAATTTCCATGTCGACAGACATTCGTGTCGTGCGAAATCGGGTGACATCTTTGGCGACACGGTCGTGTCCCAGAACATTGGTCCCCACCTGAATATTACATTGCTTAACGGCTGAATGGATTTGAATGGGCACACAGGTAGACTACTCGTATGACTAGAAGTCTAGGATACTTTTTTTACTGGTACCTAGGTATAGAAATGTCCCCAGGATCCGAGTGAAACCGCGGACAACAGCTAGTCCCGAATAATAATTTTCTCATTAATCAATGCATATGAGACGCAAAGCAAAACTCGCAAATGCATTTATTATGCGTTCGATGTGCAATCACATTTGCATATAACCGATTCCACGCTACTTGCATTAATAAGCAGAAATAATAAATAGCAGAATAGCATTGATTTAATGTTCCAATTAATGTAATATCTCTAGTTCTCTACTCTCGGAAGCACCCCAATTATAATCCTCGGTATGCACGATCAATCATCATCTGCCTAGCCCTTTCCCAACTATGTTGGGGTCGGCTGCCAGTCTAACCGGATGCAGCTGTATGCACGATCAATACTGGTCCGAATTCTGTACGAGATAAGAGACACTCTGCTCTGCACTAAAACCATAACAGCCTGCACCCCGTGCGAAAAACACTTGCTTTCGCAATCCGAAGGATTTTTAGGAAAATTCCTAATCCACTGCTTCAGATGTTTGAAAAATTTGCCGGCTCGACAACGTAATGAATGTTGTCGAATTGTCAAAATGACATTGCAATTGTTAGTGCGTTACCCAATTACCCTGCTGCGCGCTGGGATTGTTAGGGAATATAATCCAAGAATAAAAAAAACCACATGGTAATTTTTCGTCGCGTAGACAGCTCTCAAACTATCATTTAACTACTCTATCCTGTACTTATGTCCGTCACGATTACAATTTTCACTTGTTTCCAGTAATTCCAGTGCGAAACGCTCCCGTCTCCCACACTTGACCCACAATCTTTACAGTAGGCCAGCTAGGGACCGGGTGGCATCACCGGGAGTGCCAAAAAATACGGTACAAGCACATCCCCGGTGTGGTGGGTATATGTATAATGTATATAGTCTAAACCTAACGTAGCATGTCCGAACGTATACGAATTCTGACACATGTCATAATCAGCTGACTTTGTCAAAGTCACTGTTGCTTTCATACCACGTAACGTTTCCCGCCTTTCTATGCGTATTGTCTTCCATTTATGAAATATGAATATCTGTAGTGATGCGAATGACTGGCTTTTAGTCTGGGTATGTTTAATTGATGTTTGGTAATCGATTGTGTAGACTAGAGAGTTTCTGTAATCGATTCTTGAAGCTATTTATAGTGTGTTCAAGATTGAAAAATCATCATTATGTTTATTTGCTTTTATAATTAAATAGAGATCGATTGGATTAGATATTGAGACAAGTTTAAAATTAAACATTTTATTTTGATTGAGTACTTAATTTAATTTATCGACACTATCAACGATTCACAATTTACTTTAAAGCAAAGTGCTTTTGAGGTTATTAATTACAATTCCGGTTCCGATGAAACCTAAAACGTAGTCAAATTAGAGCAGTAATACCCCTCTCTCTCTTCCCACTAACACGATCACGCTACATGCAAGCGAGTCTTGCATCTCGACTCATCCGCATTAATTGCAACTTTCACCTTCGCACCGACGCGACGCGTAAATAAAATACGTAAATAATAGTACATTGAAACAAAACTGTTGTTCTTCGTATAGGCTGAAATACTCTGCGAAAAGGAACTTGGTCTTTTGGTACGGGAGGACTTTATCTTTATATTCATTTAGATACAAAAAAACTCCCTCACCTCACCTTTATGGACGGAATCCTGTAAATGTGTTTGATCAGCTATCTAATTGCGTAACACATTTTCGTAAACGATTAAGACTAATCTGTTCCATTTTGACAGTATAACCACATTCATTGCGTTATTGAGCATTGCTGAGCAGATTTGTTTTTCGAACTTATGACGGTATGGATTAGCAATATGTTTTAAAACGATTCAGATTGTGACTGATGGTGCAGGCAGATCACTCGAAAAGCTTAAAAATCTTAACCACTTTGTAGAACGGAGACGGTACGCTGACGGTTACTGAGATGAGCGATGATCATCACAGGTTACACATAAGTTTTCTCCTTCAAAAACAAAAGTCAATCATCTGCGTATATCGTAACTATGCTGCAAAAAATAAACATTCGTACACACAGTTTATTTATAGACACACAGTTTATTTAGATATATAACCAGTCATTATTATCATTTACAATATACTTAAACATGGTATTGTTTCCCTGATTAATTATTTATTTTTTGATAGTAAGTAGTTCATGTCTTATTACTTTATTAGTAGGTAGGTATTATCATTCACATCGTTTGTGGTGTGACCGTATGATATGCGGTTAAGTACGAATATTAGACGAATAATATTAGTTTCTAAGTTCAATAGTCATACTTGACATTTAGAGTCATTCTCTTGTATCTTTGTAAATTGGGAAATATGCTGGTAAAGCTCTCTCACGTTCCAATTTGAATTTTGTACCTTAATACTGTATAGTTGTGTTACTTAGGGCAGATAGGTGCCTCACTTAATTATGACTTCTGACTATTCCATAACAGCAAAATGGCGCCGATGACTGAGAAGTTGTGAGGAAAACGGTCGTATGGGCAATGGTATGTGATGCGTAAGAATGAGGAGGATGTCGTGAGGAAGGTTTTAAGAATGAATGTGGATGGGTTAAGAAAAACACCAAAGAAACGATGGATTGATTGTGAGAAAGACAATTAAGGTAGAAAGGAGGTGACTTAAAAGATGACGGCTATTAGAATCAGAATCAGAATCAGAAATTTTTATTTGTGATACATAGGTTGGTACAGCAATAGATAGAAATAAATTATAAAACATGTGCGCTATGATCAGCCAATTGAAGGCATACAAAAATATAAGAACAATAACAGTTAAAGTAATTATAAGGCAGACATTAAAAAAACAAAATAAAAATTAATTAACTAAATAATACGATCAAAGTCATGTAAAAGTCAATTCATAACGATATTAGTCAATACAGTAATACAATACAAAAAATTAAATTTATAAGGCAGACATTAAAAAACAAAATAAAATTTAATTAACTAAATAATAATTTAACTTAATAATACAATGCAGTCAAGATATTAAGATGTCGAACATTAAAATAAAAGTTAGTTTAAAAGTCAATTCATTATAACAGTAATAATCAATACAATAAATACAATTAATGAGTGAACATGTCAAAATTTATCTGCCAAAAAGTCAGAGATGCTATAATAGCATTTCTGACACAATATATTATTTAGCTTTTTTTTAAATAAAATAACATTTAACTGTTTTAAATCTTTGGGCAATTTATTGAAAATCACCGGTGCCATGTAAAAAACACTTTTTTGCATTAAGGCAGTATTTGTTTTATGTACATAAATACGAGTTTCATCTCTTTGAGTGCGGTTAGAAATTTCAGATGCCAATCTAAACAAAGAAGGATTTTGCTTAACGAAAACAGCGATTTCAAAAATATAGAGTGAAGGTAGTGGTAGGATATTGTACCTTCTAAAAAAAGGCACACAGCTCTCAATAGATTGTAAGCCAAACATAGCCCTAATGCACCGTTTCTGTGCTTTAAAAGCTTGATCCTTGTTGGTAGAGTTTCCCCAAAAAATTATACCATAACGAAGAACCGATGCTACCATACCCATGATATGCAGTTATAAGAGTGCTTGGGTTTAGTTTGTAGGCAAGTTCATGCAAGGCATAGGCCGATCTGCTAACACGCTTGCATAATTGTTCAATGTGTGGTTTCCATGTCAATTTTTGGTCAATATTTAATCCTAGAAATTTAGTTATGTCAGTTTCTTCAATAAGTTGGTTATTAAAATGGATGTCAAAGTTATTTAAAGTTGGCACACGCTGCCTGAAGTTAATTAATTTCGTTTTTTTTAGATTTGCTTTTAAATTATTGTACGTTGTTGAGCCAATTCATAATAACACTCAGGGTTTTGTTTATGTCCTCTCGATAAGTACGATTGTCTTTGCATTTGATAGTAACTGTACTGTCATCTGCAAAAAGACATGGGATTGTCAGTTGCATTAGGTAGGTCATTTATATATATTATAAAAAAGAGCGGGCCTAGGACGGTGCCTTGTGGTACAACGAAATTTGTTTTACGACTATGAGATGTATAGTTTTCTTCCTTTTTCGTAAGTAGATTCACCTTAGTTACTTCAGTGAACTGATTTCGGTTTTTAAGATATGATTTAAGCAGTTCAAGAACGTTGCCTCTTATTCCGTAAGCATTCAGTTTACCAAGCAGTATATCATGATCAACGTAATCAAAAGCCTGCGTCATATCCATAAAAATAGAGCAGACAGGTATTCTCTTGTCAACGTTATCCATTACAAAGTACAGAAAGTCATAAATAGCCATATTTATTGTTTTATTACGTCTGAAACCTTTTTGTTCATTTGCAATAATATCGTTGCTCTCTAAATAGCTATTAAGTTGCTTATAAATATGCTTTTCAAATATTTTTGAGATGACTGCAACCAAAGCAATAGGTCTGTAGTTCTCTACACATTCTGTATCACCTTTCTTGAAGATTGGTTTTATGATCGATGTTTTTAATCTGTCAGGGTAGGCTCCTGCTGTAATGCACAAATTAAGAATAAAGCTTAAGTGGCTTGAGATATCAATGGCAATGTGTTTCATAACCTTAGTTGATATTCCATCATGGCCCACACTATTAGTATTTTTTAAACTTTGGATTATTTGTATTATGTCAGGCGGCAGGCACGGTTTCATAAACATCGACTTTTGTTGAGTAGTAAT
The DNA here is from genome assembly GCA_947522985.1 of Lithophane socia. Taxonomy (NCBI): domain Eukaryota; kingdom Metazoa; phylum Arthropoda; class Insecta; order Lepidoptera; family Noctuidae; genus Lithophane; species Lithophane socia. The sequence continues at coordinate 7,048,027 of OX383271.1, read as the reverse complement.
ATATGAATTATACCGCATTTTATAAGAATCGTCCGTTGGAATAATTTTATCAATAAAGTAATTAGCTAATAGAGATGTGTAGAAGAAGATATGCTGACACAAATATATTGGGATAAAAGCAGAAGGGTGATGCTCAATCCCTATAAACATGGCTTTAGCTATCTAAGATGATAATGCATAATATCAAATCAACAAAGCAAACGTAGGTAAATAGATCGCGAGACCAAACGGTATTTGTCAAGACTTCACAGAGTGACAAGACTTCTAAATATGTTGTGATAATGATTGTGAATTGTGATCCATCAATCAACGGTAAATCAACACGATTACAAGACATTCAGTATGCATGATTCATGCCAAGACACTTGTTTAGCGGCTAATTGTGATTGATAACTGCTTCAGAATTAATGGACCAAATTGTACATAAAATATAGCAGTTTCCACTAAGACAACACACTGCCAATGATTTTGCTAGTGCCAGGAAAGAGGAGGGGGTCGATCGCGTGTATTAAAATTGACGTTGTACTTACGGAACTTGGACAGCTAACATGCACCATCTCTTTGTCTTTCGTTTTCAAACGATAGGATAGTAAGCAGAACTCCCATCGTTATTCAAGTGTTCCAATTTGTATTCACTATAATTATGTAAGTAGTACAGACGCCAGCAGGTCAAGCTACCCGAAACTGTCAGATTTTCCCAATCAACCTTGAACCTTAATGCTTTGGCGATAAAGTTGAAAATCTATTAAAGAAATTTGACAGATTGTAGTAGCTTGATGTGCTGGCGTCTGTACATGGAATCAGGCGTTACTTTGCGGAAATCCATGAAATTAAAATTTTTTACTAAAATATTTAGTTTTAATTTCGCATATACTAGATCTAGGCTTGAATGCTTTATGCAGAACTGCCCTCCGCCCTCAAAAACATGCACAGGCAGAAGGTGCGATGGTTAAAATGCTATTCATGTAATCCAAACCTATAACTACTCGACAAGTGTTTCACCCTTCCACGGGGGATCCTCAGAAGATGTCGAGTTTGAATGTCAAGTCGGAAACGCAAGCAAATCCGTGTCGTTAGATAACCAGTCCAGCACTAATTGCGTAACACATTTTCGATCATAATCCAAGGGTTTTGAAAGAAATTCCTTATCCATTGCTTCATAGGTTTGAAAAAGTCTGCTCAACAACGTAAATAACGCAATGAACATAGCTGAATTGTAAAAATGCCATCGATTGCCATTTTATATGTGTAGCGGCATCTACATCGCCTCATGTGAACTACGCATCAAAGGCCAGACGTCACAAAAATCCTGCATCGCGCTAACAGAGTTTACCGCGCGATCGACATATATACCTACAAGATCCCAACACCAATCGTTGAGCAGGTGCCCGCGAGACCCGTCTGGTCGGAGGATCCTCCCTTTTCTATAGAGGACTCTGTACCTCACACCTGCAAATTGGTGATCCCGACGTGATATTGATCATGTGGGTCAGTAACCGATACCATAAATCACTACGTGTGGTAGTGACTAACACTAATTTCTAATTATAGTATTCCTTCAGACTGAACCAGTTCATATAGATAAAGACTGTCAACCGAACACCTAATATTAACGACTTATCAGATGAATCTTGCAGATAATTACAGCATCTTTCCAACAATTTATGCTTCAATATGATATATTAGCGTTATTTATCTACGTCAGGCCATAGGCAGATGGCACAATAGCTTTCTACCCTAGATACTGTGAGCACTAATGACTGGCAGTGCTTAGTTACGGTCGTCGAGCTCGTAAAGGTCTGTTTGTCTGTTAATTGATACTTTTCTAGTAAATTAGCCGCGTGTGACAAGTTTACAATCGGGTTATTAATGGCGGTGGTGATGGAATGAAATTGTGGGTGGTTTCTTTGGTGCAATAAAAGTACTTAGGTACCTATGTTCTTGGCTTAGTATAGACAGCAAGCAGTCTTCAGGTACGAGTTTCTACAAAGTCTATATAATAGGTACTCAAAGTCTATACTAATAACAATTGGCATCATTTGCTTTCATATCAATCCGATGCATATTTTCCGACTTCCAGTAGTGAGGCGACGAAGTCGGAAAAGACCCACAGGTTTGCTCGTTAAAGCTCCAAATACGCGCTTACAATAAAATCACATTCTGAATCACAGCATATAATACAATCACAGCATACATCCTACTATATCCTCTATCTTCCTATCACTTTTTCTATGTTTGCTTTTCGACTACCGACCCAACATCCAATGGAGGTACCAGTGCCTGAGGTTGATTGTAAGCAGGTCGTATCTTCTTTGCTTAGCCAGTACTAAAACTACGAAGTCCCCTACCTCACTAGTAAAAGCGAAACCGCCAGCAGACTTGCGCTGGCGCACCATTCAGGGCGGAACGCTGTCGCCTTTCACCGTCCGCTGCGTTTGCGCAGGGCATGCGATACGGCGCAAGCGCAGTGTGGATGTTGTAGGTGTGCTATTATGCATGTGTTGATGTTTGATGGGTCATAATTATATTTTATAGTCTGGTTATGGGGCGATTTGTGTAATGGTTTCCTTTTTATTTTATTTTATTTTTATTTTATTTATTCAGGGACAATAAACAGCGACAATATGTGTTGGAACAGAAAAAAAGATAATACATAGTATTGACAATATTGCAGCCCACTACATTATCCGCATATTAACATAGGAAAATACGATAATGAGTGCCACTAGATAAGCAATAAATTAATAATAAATAATTACATCACATTAATAATAATAATTAATTACATCATGCAAAATAAAATAAAATTCCAGTTGATTGCTTGGCAACAGAGTAGTAAATAATACTAAAACAAATAACTAATAAAATAAAGACTAGCTTACATTCCTTATAACATTATTGGTTAATAATAATTTTCATAAAATCACATTTAAATTTGGATTTTGAGCATGCAAAAATATCAATATTAACAAAATTACGGTTATAGGATTCAACCATTCGGCGGATAGGGCAGCGCAAACCAGAATTAGTTCGACAGTATTGACAGCAAATAAGCTACCTGCACGGGAACTACGTGTATTAACAGTGCGTGGGACTACATAACATAATTTGGTCGTGAGGTCGATACAGTCAAAATCACCATGAACAACACCATACAGTACAGAAGCCTCTAGATACTTACGTCTAGATTCTAGGTTGACTTGCTTATATTTATCTAGCAATTGTGAGTACGACAGATACACCTTGTAGCATCTATAATGCATGGCTCGAAGATACTTACACTTTCGTTTGTTCGTTCGTTTCATCATCTGCCTAGCCTTTTCCCATCTATGTTGGGGTCGGCTTCCAGGCTAAGCGGATGCAGCTGAATACTAGTATTTTATATGGAGCGGCTGCCTATCGGACTTCCACAACCCAATTACTGGGTAATACGATACCCCTTGGTAAGCCTGGTTGTCAGACTTTCGGGCTTCTGACGACCCGTAACAACTGTCAAAGATCTACAAATGACACCCAGGATCAACGGTATAACCCCACAAACCCTGAACCGTTGCATGATCCCATCACATAAACACAATGTTTTGCGTGCGTTACGTTGCGCACTACCGTAAACAGCGATTTTTCACACCAAAAATAAAAGTTGTTTCCCAGCAATTATTTTTCTGCAATGTTACTTAATTTGATGTACAGAATGCGTAGTTAACGGCTTTGTGATATGGGTCTTTTTACACCCTGTATACTTAGTTACCCCAAATAAATTGAGATAAGGGTAAGAGCATGTTAATAATGAAGTTATTTAAGTTTCATAACGTTTTCCTTGGGTCTCAATATTAACTTAAGGGTGACTTGCGTGGAAATAATCCCACGGGAACGTACTACCGCGATAAACAGTATCATGTCATGGTCTACCCATGGACCAAATTTCATTCAAATCCGTTCAGCCGTTTTAGTGTGAAAGCGTAACAAACAAACAAACTCACTTTCGCATTTATAATATTAGTTAGGATAGTTCAATACCAACCTGCAGGCGTAGCATGAGCATCGTTTTGTCGACGGAAGAGTAGACAAAAACACGTTTCGCGTGGACAGTACGACGGCAGCAAAGTAGAAAGAGTCAACTGCACTTCTAACGAAATTCACTCTTTTACATAATTCGACTATTTACAATTTTAATTGTCTTCAATACCTTAGAAAACGTCAGTTGTCAGTGTGATTTTGACAGTAAGGATAGAAAACTTTCTTCTGAAATAGTCTACAATGTAAAAAGACCTAGACAAAGATCGGTAGAAATGAAAGACAAAATGACAGATTGTAGAAGGATTTCTACGGTGCGATGTCAAAAATGAAGAAACGAAATGTCACTTTGTATAGAAAAAGTCTATAGAAAAAGTCAGTTTAGAAAATGTCTATTCTTCGTAGAGATAGAATGCGTCATGCTACGCCTGCAGGGGTCACCGAGAGCAAAAGAGGTCTATCCTACATTTATCCCCGAATCCTCACCAACTCATAAAATTCCTGTAGATTTCATTTGTAAACCAGGCCGTTCTTTAGCTTGATTAATTTAGTACGTCGTACGATGATCCCTTCCTCATTAATTAGGCAATGGGTCCGACCCATCTATCCAATATACGAAGCCTTTGAGCCGTCCACTTACTCCTAGAGCCTATCCATTCTGCATACATAAACTATACAGTTTATCCTTTTAGATTGAAATTAGGACAAGCCTGCACTGCTAGCAAAGTATTAATCAAATAATATGTAGGTATTTAATAAAATAGCTACCGCGACTGACGATACTATTCGTCCGGACTCTGGTGTTCATCTTTATGGTACTACTATAGTTGTTGCCCGCGACTTCGTCTGCGATCCAGGATAAAAAGAGCCTATGTCCATCTCCATGGCCTACCCTTGTGCCAAATTTCATCTAAATCAGTTCTGCTCTTTTAGCGTGAAAGCGTAACAAACAAACTCACTTTCGAATTTATAATAATTTAGTTAGGATATTCACTACTAGAATAGCTAATGTTATCTCTGAAAGTTTTGTGCTGTTATGAGACGGACATAAAAATCTATTCCTGTTTCCAGATTGAAACATAACATTGCTCTACTAACAAAAAATAAAATTGGGTAAAAAATTTGTAAAAGACTGCTTTTAATGCTAAACAAGTATTATATACCTATGCAATTGAAAGACTTGCGCTGTTTTCAAAACCTAAGTGACGACAACCACTATAAGCCTCAACTATTTCGTTCTACAAATACTGGAAACCAATGCAACCGTACATACACCATGCCCTTTACTATCACAGAGCATTACAACATACAGGGCGTGGTTGTCCTAAGCCAAGAAGTAAGACAAAATGGAGCACTCAGGTGATTAGTGTGAGCGGATTTCAATTATGGCCTCACTGACCCACAAAGTTGTAACAAAAGCGACCGTTTATAGGTGTATTTTCGGTAGGATGAGCCATGGGGCAACAGCAATTTCGCTTAGAGCCATGAGTCTATCTACAATCCCTCTCATTTTAACAACAAAACAAAGCCGTTTGTATTCCGAGTGTGTTACGAAGTTATGGTGTGGATCCACATAAACTATAGGTGTAAACGTTGCTATGACGCGACATCCTCCTTTCAAAACAACCTCAGACACATCTTGTATCAAAAAATATGAAATGAAAAACGATTAAGTCTGACACAACAACGCGTGTACAATAACGTTCATGTTACCACTCCATTTATACATTTCTCTATGGCCTAACCGGACATAGTACCCACAATCGGAGCGCGGAGTCAAACGGCGCCATTTGATCCCACGACCCCAGGGCTCCGCCACTTGTATGCCAATACACAATACCCCGTAAATGTCAGACATAAGTGACCATTATTGAACCGAGGTTTAAACCGGAATTTGTTTTATTGTCAAACATCGTTACTAAATATAAAGTAGTACTTACATAACCTACTAAATAACATTTCTGTATTGGGCTTTTTAATCGTTAAACTAAAATTTAAACCCTAAATTAAACACTTAAATTTACTAATATTTTTGTCTGTTTAACATAATAAAAATAAAAAAAAGTCGCTTTTTGTGTTTGTATGTCCGCGTTGTTCTTCTAAACCACGCAATAGATTTTGATGAGGTTTTCACCATCATTTAGATAATTGATTCCGGAAGATTTGTGTTTATAAAACGTTACTATTAAAGTAACATATAAGTAAGAAATCTCGATGTTTTGTCAAATCGTAAAAACCGCGAGAAGCTAAAAATAATGGCTAAATAACACCGCTACTTACTAAGAGAAAAGTTTTTATCAAAAGTTCTAGTTCCGACTTTGACCACGCCCCAAAAGATCCTTGTACAGCTATAATAATATACCTAAACATACCTCACTAAACATATGTAATCATTAAGTTCTAAAACAAATATTAAATCAATGAATGAATCATTAGTTCATTACACATTAATGCGAATCTGGGTCGTGATACGTGTCTGTCTGTCTCCTGTTTATTACGACGGTTAAAAGGTTAATTTGCTTTATCAGATTGTGTAATAACTGGGGCAGTTTTCGCCCTATATCTGTTGCAAGCGTTTGATATTAAAACAACAAATGCATATCATCATCTGACTCGCCTTTCGGCAGTTTATAATCTAACGGAAATTATACCGATACATTATAAACTAACGGTTCTCACAATCTTACGGTGACACATAGAAGAGATGCATCGAGTTTAAAATGAAGTCTTATTGAAACAAACATATACCTACGTACGTCACCGCGATAGTTGATAATGACAAGTGGTACATGGTGTAGAAATATTAGCGGTGTGACTATCAGGAAAAAATATCCTGTTAGTCACACTGGTTTTACAACCTGCTCTGACCACGACCCTTTTTCCCAGATATACCTATTAGGGTCGGCTTCCAGTCTAACCGGATGCAGCTGAATAATACTGGTAAGTATTATACAGTGAGCGACTGCCTATCTGACCTCAACAGCCCAGTTACTGGGTAATCCGATACTCCTTGGTAAGACTGGTTGCTTATGAATGCTTAGCATAATCAGCCTATATCGTTCCCAATGCTGGAACTCAGGCCTTTTCTCTTGTGAGAGGTGTGGGCCGTAATCTACTACGCAGACCCAGTTGTCTACCCCTATGCCAAATTTCATCCAAATCCGTTCAGCTTCTATGCCAAATTTCATCCAAATCTTTTCAGCTGTTTTAGCGTGAAAGATTAGCTGCCATTGCGCAGTTTTTCAACCCTCCACGCATCTCTTTACGTTGTGTTGTCAGTCGAAACATGCAATCAGCTGACGCTAGCTATCGTCAATCTCATTCACTCGATAGATAAGCTGTCGATAGCTCACATTCTATCTACGCTATCGGCCGCTATCTGGTTGCTAAATGTGTCGGTTTTTTCTTCGAAAATCTTCATAATGTTGCTTTGAAAATGTTAACAATTTGCGGTATGTGGCGAACGTCATTTTTAAGTGTAATAATTACGCAGGTGGTCAATATAAATTATGTTATTGACTGATACATTCCTAAAACACAACAAATTCTACTCTAGTACATGACGACGCGCGACGTTTCTAATACAAAGTAATAACTGAAATCCAGCTGCTCCATACATTTATGTGCGCATAGCTCATAAAAATGTATGGAACAGCACATTTTTATCGCGATTTCAGATTTCGTCCCATAGTAAAAGTGGTTCATAATAATGATGTTGATCCTTTGACTATTTTAGCCCTGTGATGCTATATTAGTTTTGAAAGTGTCGGCCTGATGGCCCATCTCAAAAATTCACCCCGTATAGCACTGAGTAATAATCAGTATGGACTTTATTTAGTCGCTATAGTCATACCAGAAAATCTGTATTACAATGCCTAGATTCATTCTATTGTCCGCAGGAGGATTCACATGAGTGACCTTGGTCTTTAGTCTATTATCTGATGACCTTGGCGACCTTGACAATAGCGGCGTCCTAGTTTGATACAAAGGTTTGATATGGGTACGGTCATGCTCAGCTTTTGAGTCTAAACTACAAAGAAGGGAGATGATACATACAAGGTTTTCATTATCATTCCTATTTCATAGTTTGGTGTGAAAAAGTGTTCGTCGGTTTGTTGAGCTACACAACGACAGCCCCTTGCGTGAATGTTGTCAGGAAAGGCTTTGTCCTTTCCTCAAAAGACCATTTCAGACATTAACCAGTATGAATCTCTATCCTAAGCCAAAGTAACTCTTGTCTGTCTGTCTGTCGCGCTTTCACGCCAAAACTACTAAACCTATTTTAATGAAATTTGGTACACAGATAGTCTACTGCCTGAGAAAGGACATAGGCTACTTTTTATCAACATACCACGCGGGCGAAGCCCTGGCGGATGCTAGTATCTGATAGTTCTGAACTGTCTTCCAATAAAGTAATGCAAACTTTTTCAGTTAAATAAGGAAGATCAACATAAAATGCAGTAGCATTGGCCCCATTTAGGCGCCACTGAAATATCGCACTTTTTACGTTTTAATCCATGTGTGTTTATCAGTGAAGTTTTTATCAGTTTACACGCGAGTGTCATTGAATACAAAATTTTCATGTACGCGGAAAATATTGCCAAATAAATGACAAATCACTGAAGAACGCAAAACAATCATGACAAATACATATTTTGATGTCAGATAATTCAGTTAAATTTGTTGCAAGTCAAAGTCCAATCTTATTTGGACATTGTAGGTACTGGTAGTAGTAGTAGTAGGTCTGGGTTCACATCCCCACCACGCCGTTATTCCCCGAAGGGGGCAGAGGTGTACCTATATAATAGTACATCCATGCACATTTCACCATTTAGGTATGTTTAAGTCCCATGTAATAGAGGGCGAGCCTAATAGCCATCAACTGGACACATCCAGACGCTACTACTGAGAAATTCCAGATGAATAATACGTTCCCTGAGCTGGGAATTGAACCCAGGACCTCTCAGGCTCAGCAGTAGCGCTTGGGACCCTAGACCAACGAGCCCGTTACCTACTGCAATTTCCAAAGTTTCGCGTTTTTGTTTCCAATTTCCGCATCCAGTTTGTCACCACAAATTCTCTTAATCCAACAAGCAATTTTGAAATAAATTGTGATACGCTGAAGAAGGACTTAGGTACAATATTTAGAGCAGAGAGACACGTGACACCCGGGGGCCAAGTCTACTAATGTACATACAAAATCTGTCAAAAAGTAATCATTGCGAGACCACTGACACGTTTCTAAATTAGTAGACTTGGCCCCTTGAAAAACATTTCCACCTATTATGGTAGCATTGCCAGGATCGGGGTTATGCGATCAACAATCCGTAGTATTTCAAGATTTATCGAAAATACTGACTCAGTCACAGCAAAAATATCGATAGTTTACTCGGCTATTTATTACTTTAATTTATTTTCAGACTAGCTTCCGCGCGCGGCTTCGCCCGCGTATTATGTCGATAAAAAGTAGCATAAGTCCTTTCTCATGCTCTAGACTATCTGTGTACCAAATTTCATTTAAATCTGTTCAGTAGTTTAGGCGTGAAAGCGCGACAGACAGACAGACAGAGCTACTTTCGCATTTATAATAGTATAAGAATGAACCTGTTCGCTTGGAAAACATTATCGCGACACGTAACAAGCGGTTGATTATTGACTTGACTGCTGTTTTAATGAACGCTTAGCTATAATTTGTTTGGCCGCTGTTGTTGTTATCTTAAATGGGACCCTGAAAAGGGCGCGCCAATTATTTTGATAAACTTCAGGGTGTTAGTGTAAACACCGTTATCCTTGAAACCAGTGGTTTGGTTTAATTTATAGAACGTAAAATCAATGGAAAAATACAACTTTTTTTTTTTTAAGAAAGTCTACATTTTTCCACAAGAATTTGTTAACCCTACACGCAAGGGCAACGACCGGCCGCGGGTGGCGGTTGGCGGGGGCGGGCGGGGCGCGCGGGACGTTTCATGACCGGCCGTCAGCTGTTTCGCAGCTCTCTCGAACGTGTATCCATGAGTATCGGGACAGTGATAGATATTTACTTTTTAAAATCTTTTTATGAAAATAAGGTTTTTTTTTGTTGTTACTGGGTCATTTATTTTTATATTTAAGTCAACTACCCATGGTTTGAGTGACAACGGAGTTTACCCTTGCATACTGTATACAGCGTGTAGCAAAAATCCTGTCCGATCCGTGAGGGTGTTGTGAAGAATCATACTCTAATTGTATGGTTTTTTTTTTTTTTTGTCGTGGCGGTCAGAATGTTACAGTTTTTTCGGTCTCATTCACCAAGTGAGCGAAAGTAAATTCATTCCAAAAAAAAATCGCACATTAAAATAGGGAATCAATAAAACCTTAAAATTCCATCAATATCCGTAATCGGTGTGAGAAGGGTGTTTACACTAAGCCATAAAATGTACATAAAGCCATCATAAGAAGGAACTCCACTGAACTTTGGAAGACTTACAGCTAAATACAATGGTGATAAATAGCAGTATGATAATCTGACAGTCAATTTTTTATGTAATATCATCCACCGGCTAATGTAGACAATGTTCATCCTCTTGTTTTCCACCTATTGTCAGGTTTCGGATTCCCCTCTGCAGAAACTAGTCATGCTCTCAAGTGCACAGCCATATTATTAACGTGGTGCAGTTTCTAGTGTAACTGTAGTGTAGGTTTATAAAGTACTATCTGTACATATTTACTCAATCTACCTAGCCTTTTCCAGAAGCCCGAAAGTCTGACAACTAGTCTTACCAAGAGGTATCGTATTACCTCTTGGTAAGACTAGTTTATTACCCAGTTACTGGGTTGTGGAGGTCAGATAGGCAGTCGCTCCATGTAAAATACTGGTATTCAGCTACATCCAGTTAGACTGGAAGCCGACCCCAACATAGTTGGGAAAAGGCTAGGCAGATGATGACGAAGCATTGGTTGATACCCATAGGTTTACATCATCCTTAGAAGTTAAAAGGATTTTTGTATGGAAGGGACCTTGGTTCTAAGTTAGAACCAAGGTTCCTTACATACAAAAAGCCAGTGAGTAGTGACTTCGCAAAGTAAAGAATGTCGGTATCACAACAAATAACTATCGGTTAGTACAAATGTAGCAATCATTAGTTATCGACTCACACCGTCCCGTTATCGACTAACTGCCGATAAGATGGCAGTAATCTAATTGTAAAATAGGGCAACGCGTGCCCTGATTACGGCGATGTGTAACTGGACCGAAGAAATTAAGTTTTTAACCGTGTAATGAAGTGGTGTATGAAAAATCGTTGTAATTTCGGGAGCTATATAACTAAGCTAACAAAACAGTCAAACTTCGTGTTGAGTACTGAGTTGATTTTCAAGGTGATAATTATGTTTGTTGTTTTGTTAATATGATAAAAATAACTTAGGTATGAAATTATCAATGCCATGCATTTGGGAATTTCGATTGTGCGTAATACGATCATAGGATTTTCGATTTCCATTATCAAAATTCTTGTGTGGTACTACTAGATAGATGAAAAAGTTCTAAAAAGAAAAATAGCCGATATTCAGGATTATTTTAGTAACATATCTTTAACATCATCAAAACTATCCAAAGTTTCCTTTTAAAAAATACACGAAAACAATGACAAATACGACCTAACAAAGATAACATTGCTAATCAGCTTTCAAACGTGCTTATCATAGTGCAACACATTACTATCAATCAGATAAAAAGGTTCACTTACATATTTCGTTGAGCTGATTCTCCGAACTCGGTTCACGTCTTTCTTCTTTCCCCTCCTATATTTGTTAGATTCTGGGACGGTAGAAGGGGCAGCTGCCTTGTCTTCTAACACAAACCAGTCCGTCACTGAACCTCTCCTGGCCGTCCGCACTTCACGTTTAATATTTAACACTTTAGACAACTCTTTCTTAAAGTCCTCACTTGCTTCACTCACTTTATTCACTTGCACCACTTTTGGAGACGGTAACGTTGTAAAAGAGGAACTCTTTCTCTTCTGCTTGATGGTCAAATCCTTCGACTTTGTGTACGGCTCGCAATCACTCAGATAAGTCTCACTAAATAACTCGACAGCTTTCTTAAACTCGTTGAAGACATTCTCAACCGATTCCGTCTTCAAAATGCTTCTAGCATTGACACTAGATCCAGACGTCGGGATTGATGTACTGGAATTATCACACGAGAGGTCTGAAGCCAGCTCTTTAATACTTTTAAGGCACACACCGTCATCACTGTCTTGATAAATGTTGGCTATATATTCGAGGCTCTCGTTGGATGTCCAAGCATTACCCATAGTATCATTGCTTCCGAACAGGTATGACGGACTGTTCTTCTTTATTCTTGGTGATATTTCTTCCTCCTCTTCTTCGATGGCAGCTCTGGGCAGGAATTCGAAACTCTTACTGCGTGTGTAGACGGGCCTGTGACCCTTTTCTCTTTTTTCAGATAACTCTTTGCTTCTGAAAAACCAAAAACGTTTGTTGCTTTTGTAGTCTTGCTCCGCTTTGGTGTCGGATCTCTTTGGTGTGAGCCTCGCCACTCCGAGGTTCTTCACTGGGTCCTCGATTTTCTCGTCTTCCACTATGGTTTTCCATTTTGGCTTTTCTTTGTCTTTATCTTTGTTAAAGAAACTTATTCTGGAGAGTCTGTCGCGGAAGCTGAATGACTTTTTCAGCGGAGAACTAGAAATTTCTTCGTCAGATGACGATACTCTCTCTGACACAGGTGAATCCGGGATGGGTAGACATGCAGATAAGAGTCCAGATGGTTTAGCGACGGTGAGTTCATGAGATTGCGCTCGAGATGGTACTAATGGAGGCGGTTTGAGTTTTTCAGGGAGGTCTCCGAGCAGACCTCGCTCTATCATGAACAAACTGTCCGCGTTGAGTTTCCTCAAGACATCAGGTCGTCTGATGATGGGTGGTTTGGGCTTATCTTTGTCCATGTCGGACGTCATCACCGGCCCGCGGTGTGTTTTCGACTGGCGCTTATCAACCGCGGTATCTTCGAAACTGATAAGCGCTGATAATATTCTCTCGTGTTTTGTGTGCTTAACTAATGTTTGATGTACCTGCGCAAAATAATCATAATAATACAATATAAATACAGGTTCAGTAGCTACCAACTTTATTTTGTTCTTTTGACGTTTAAGAAATTCCGTGTAAAGGGTATTCACACTAGTTTACACCTTGTGTGGGGTTCAAGGCCAAATAGGATCATTGCGTTACAACTTTACGTGGCAGCTGTTCGAAAGGGCGATAAAATCGTGCTACTCCAGCGGCACATAATTGGGACTCCTATTTTTAGGTAACGGGTAACTTGGAACGTTCCTACGATGTTATATTTTTCGTGAAATACTAACCAAAATGTTAATTTCTTCCGTTCATAGTTTAGGTACATAATTAAGTATATTATGACGTTAATTGTGTACATTTGGATCAGCGCTTTAGGCCTATATAGTGGGAAGTCTTGATTAAAATGGGGTAGCACAGAGCCGGTAGATACAGCCCTTACAAACTAAATATTAGCCACTGGAAATGTCAACAATTGTGTCGGTCTGATAATTAGCAATCACAATGAATATGGAAATTAAGGAAAATCGATATTTTCCATCACAAAAATGGTGGGTATTAACAGTAACACCGTACCTATTCAACAGCCTCGAATATTTCTTCCATGGTACTCTTTCACGTTAGGCCGTTGGTTCCGGCTGTCATTTGTAGATCTTTGACAGATGTTACGGGCAGTCCGCAGTCAGAAGCCCGAAAGTCTGAAAACCAGTGTTACCAAGGGGTATCGTGTTACCCAGTAACAGTAACTGACTTATGAAAGTCCGATAAGCAGTCGCGACTTATAAAATACTGTTATTCAGCTGGCAGCTGCATCCGGTTAGACTAGATGCCGACCACAACATAGTTGGGAAAAGGCTGGGCAGACTCTTGACTCTCTATCAAATAATGTTTGTCGACCAAACCATTTCAATGATAGAGCAGTCGAAAGAATCGTGACGCGTGCGGGTGTCGTAAAGAGCGTAATTAAGGAAATTGCAGGAAGTCATTGGCCACTCAACGTAATAAAATGCTAGTAAAAATAGTAATTCACTTACATCCGCTTTACAAACGTGAAATATGTTTATTATTGTATACTAGCTTTTGCCCGCGGATTCGCGCGCGTGTAGTTCGGAACATATCCCACGAGAATTTACTACCGGTATAAAAACTATCCTATGTGTTAATTAATCCAGGTTATACACTATCTGTGTGCCAAATTTCATCCACATCGGTTCAGCCGTTTTTGCGTGGTTGAGTAATAAACAACCAAACATGCAAACATACAAACTTTCACATTTATAATATTAATATTAATGTAAAGCCACTTAGACATACTCGTACCAAGGTGATTGATATGAACGTAGAAAATTAACGATTACAATAGTAGGTAGAGTAGTTGGATTTTATTGTTTCATTATGTAACGGCCGCGACTTACGAGTTGTAGGTCGTAGGTTCGAACCCTGATAGGCGCTTTACTTTCTGTAAATTTATTCATCAACACTGCTCTCAAAACGGTGAAGGAAACCGGCATGGATATAATAGTAAGTACCTAAAGAAGGGTAGCAATGGCGTGCCAATTTATTTTAAAAAGTTTATAAACTTATATTTCACAACAAAGTTAACCTTCGTATCTAACAACATTAGTCAATGTCATTGATAAATCGACTACAACCCTACTTATATCGTTTCCAAAATAATGGGATATTAATTAATTAGGTACTAGCTTGATGATATGAATGATAGCATTAGTGTAGGTAAAGCAGTGTAATTATACTCCATGCTTAGTCCTCGATAATTATCCTGATTTACTAAGTAGTCTCACTACAGTCCCATCGTGTGCACGCGAATATTCAGAGAATAAATCCTGCAAGAAAAAACTTTTACGCTGGCAACTATAACCAGCTATTGTCATTCATTATTTTCGCGTCGTGTAGCGCACATCATTTTAAGAAAATTATTGAATTTTCTTTTATAAACTTATTACTTTTGATTATTATCAACAATAAATAATACCAATCAACAAAATGTGGCGAAAATTGGATAGAAACCGCTTAGGCGAGCTCAAGGGCGACTTCGGCGTCCCGTTTTTTGGAGTCAGTAATACAGGCCGATCGGCAAAAGACAATTATTTTTGTAAACGAAGAAGAAAACACAGGTATGTATGTGTGGTATAATGAAAAATTTCAGGGATTACGATTAATTTGGATTGCAAAGCAGCAGAGGATTATAATTATCCGTCATACTGCCAGTGCTCGGTCCGTCCGTTCTTGTACAATGTAACATGAAGTTCGTGTTACACAAGACAGTATAGTGCTATGTGCAACAGGAGGTCCTGTTGACTCCCGTCGAGACTTGTTCTCGAACCTCAAGTTGGGGAAAAACGCACAAAATATAATGTATACCTAGAAGTTCTATGGTATGCACTGCCTATGCACAAAATGTTGTTTTTCTCTCGTGAGAAATTATTATTATTACAATAAGGCAGGAGCCTAGCTCTCGCAGCCTCAAGTTGAGGCAAAAAGCTCAAAATATAAATGTACTTATATCTAGAAGTTCTATGATATGTACTCAATATTGTTCTCTCGTGAGAAATTATTATTACAATAAGGCAGGAGCCTAGCTCTCGCAGCCTCAAGTTGAGGCAAAAAGCTCAAAATATAAATGTATATCTAGAAGTTCTATGATATGTATTCAATATTGTTCTCTCGTGAGAAATTATTATCACAATATTGATTGATAAAGAATCAGTTCTGCACATTAAGCATCATCAGACTTAGTTAGTCTATTGTGTGCTTTGTAGATCATATCCAAGATCTAAAGGATGGTTCTATGAGGTTGTATGAAGCAATGATAATGGCCTTGGGAAACCCGTCCAGTTCCAAGAAAACCTAAATGTTTTTACTTTCTTAAAATCATCTAAAATGACCAAGATTTAAAAATGATCAAGAAAGAAGAATTACCTACATAATGTAAAATGCATTTAATACTAGTACTGTTGAATTTACTATTACTGGATGCTTCAAAATTGAACATGGATTTAAACGGCTGAGTCACCCAATCAAGGAAAACAACCAGAGGGTGGAAGACCACCACAGTCATTTGGAATTGCATTACCGCAGTGTAAACAGTATCTATATTTTGATAAAAAACAATTGGAACACAACAAATATTAAAATTCTCACCGATGTTTTCACAATTATTAAGCAACTTACTTTGATGATACCAGTTAAACTAGATAAAAATCAAGATTAAAACAACAAATATAGCGAAACGGGACAGTTTCCTGTTTGGTGAAAAGTTCATTATTGAACATGTCAAGTCTGGGTAATTAAGAAGGCGGCTGCAACTACACTGTTAAGTAATTGTAAGGAAAACTCCAATGCCCCTTCACGTTTGATTCAAGCAGGGGGGGGGGGCAAGTACCAATCTAGGACCATTGGGAAGTACCAACAGCAGAGGATTTCATCAGGCAAGACGTACTGATACAAACCTGTATGTCAATTATAGAGGTAACGACAATTGCATGTCGCCTTAAATATTTTACTCTTGCTGGCGGTGATCTTTTTCACACAAGATAAAGTTATCTGGTCATGTTTGAAGAGATATAGAATTCCATTTAAGGACAGTCCTACACAACATAATACCTAAAAAATTGTGCATTTTCAGAGTCTGAATATGTATTTAATACAACAAAAGAAATTGGTAAGTTGTTAGATTTGAGTGTGCAGTGTGCACCTATCAGTGGACAGTTTTTTAATCAAAAATATTTATTGTACACAAACTAAATGGAGGTTCCAGTAAATCCAAAATGTCTGAATATAATTTATCCATACACAACAGTTTTAAAATGAAAGACATACCTAAGGAGGTTATGTAAAATAAAATGATCATTTGGGCACAATTGATTTATAAGATGTCTATTTTTTAATATCATTGAACACTTATGACAAAACACATTTGAGGGTTTATTGTAAAAACAATTAATTCAATTATTTGTGCTTTGGCTTGTGTACTGCCCCACACCAGTAATATCTTATATTTATACTTTAGTGGGTGATAAAAATCTGTGTTTTTATCTTGAGGATTTAACTTGTACTTATTGGAGAACATTATTAAGAATTTTTTTGAAAATTTTAGTAAAACTATAGGCTTTTGGAGTGCCTTGCATGTTACATAAATAAGGTTAAAACTAATTCCAAACCCAATTAAGTTGCTGAGTACTTAGGATTTGTGATTGATACAAAGTATATTATGACATTGTCATTGACAGATTTAAAGAGATATTCATCTATTATTTTACACCTTATCCTATCGGCTTGTTGTCCAGTTGTGAGTTTTGGATTTCTATGCTTAAGTACCTACACTAGAATTTGGAAAAATCCAAGATGTGTAGAGTTAGTTTACCACAGTGACTTTGATTTACATAATCAGCCTATAATGTTCCCACTGCTGGGACACAGGCCGTTTGATTTAATTATGATAAATATGGGAAATATTTGTTTTGACAGTCAGATAGCAAATGGGGTTTGGAAAGTCAAGAAAAATCATTTAAGTTTTTTGGAATTTTTTGATGCTTTTCTTGGTATAGAATATTTTACCGAATACTTAAATGTATACCAAATTTTATGATAAACAATACTACAACCTTAGATTATAATGTGTGGTAGTCAATTTAATAATCTTAATTGCCTGGCTAGGCATAATATGGCAGTGGTGTGAAGCCCTAACAATGGGGATATCTGCATTTTATGTATAATCTAAAGACAGCATAGAAACTGATCTTGAGTCTAGAAATAAAAACATTGATTGTGTGTCTGGCTCCTGCAGCATTTCAGGACATAGTGAGATCTTTTGGAAATCTTTTCCATTGATCTACATATTTGCTACTAGAGCTAATACTAAGTGTGATAGATATGAGATATCTAGCCTGGCACTTGTAGAAAATATGGATGCATTTACAGTAAATTGGAATTATTACCCATTATTTTATGCATTTCCACTATTTGGATTAATTTCACAAACTATTAAGTTGATCAGGTTTTTTGGCATCTTACTTTCTCCTATGAGACTATCACAACCTTGGTACCCATTTTTTAATTTCATGGTGAAATCACAGATTACAGTATATAGTTTGAACCAACAAACCAATTTTTGCTGTCACCTTCCAGAATGCTGCATCCTTTGCACTGCAGCTTTTTTCCCTGGGGGCCTGCATATTGGCAGAGAACCGTTTAAGAAGCAAATGATACCACATGCCACCATTAAGGTCATGATATCTTCATTGTCAGATAACAGTGTCAGGCAGTATTCAGTAACACACTACATAAGTGGTGGACTTTCTGTAATGGTAAAAATATTCACGATAATATTTCTATCACTAAAATATTAAAGTTTCTTACACAACAATTCAACAATGGCAGTTCATATACGTTCAGCACTAATAGATCTGCATTGTCATTGATCATAAATGCTGATGTAGGTACCGATCCTGTAATTAAGAGGTTCTTTAAAGGTATCTTCAAATTACAACAAAGTTGCACTAACTACAATGATATATAATATAATATAATTCATTTATTTAACAGATCATACAATCCAACTTGTTAGACAATTAATCATAATACACACACATCTTACACACTAGTGTTAGTAAATTATATTTGGCAAATCCCGTAAACTAATTAATAACAATGTCAAAATGGATGTATGGGATCCATCAATGTTACTGAATTTTATAGAATGATGGTACCCATTACAACAATTATCACTTGACAAAGTAGCCAAAAAGTATGTAAGAATTATTTCAAGTCTTAAAGAATATAACTTATCTGTAATTGAGACTTCATAACATCCAAATTATTGATTCAAGTGTTAACATAAAAATCAATGATTGGTAAAAACATCTAAGACAGGAAAACGGCTAACAATTATTATGTTATCCTACTTTTCATATGGAACCTGACATTTGTCATGTGATTACATTACAATATTATATAAATTATACACACAAATGGTGTAATTCAGAGATAGGTAATACAGAAAAATTATTAATGCCTCATAATTATGTTAGTTAGCCAAACAATTAGTTATTGGATTAAACAAACAATGTTGGACAGTGGCATAGATATCAAAATATTTACTCCTCATTCCACAAGTCATGCTTCAATAGTGACTAGAGGTGTGTCAGAAGATAATCAGTATTTTTAAAACGGTTGTTTGGTCATAAGTTTTGCTAAATTTTTGCCAAGTTTGTTGGTAATGTTGACCTTGAGACTGATGTGATTTTTTTTTCATAAATTAAGTTTTGAGCCAAAAGAGTAGGCATACTAAATAGGTACATACTTGGTTGTTGATAATTAGAATATAAGCATTATTAAAAGAGAATTAATTGAAAATGTGGTAAAGTTTTTCCACTTGCAATTAAAGGTTGATTTTATGTTTTAGTGTGAAACAAATGTTTGTAATTTCCAACTTCATCTCTCTAAACATCTACTTAGTAAATCAGGATAATTATCGAGGACTAAGCATGGAGTATAATTACTAAATTAAACGAACTTACCTAAGTGAAGTTCTATTGTAATTATACGAAATGCTTAGTCCTCGATACTATGTTCCCTCCCAAGCCCTGAACAAGACCATAGTTTGTTTTTTGACCCTGGGATTGAAGTTGGGGAATTACTGTCTGTTAATTTTAATTCTCTCATTGCAGATTACTCTAAATAGAATGACATTAGCTGGTTATAGTTGCCAGCGTAAAAGTTTTTTCTTGCAGGATTTATTCTCTGAATATTCGCGTGCACACGATGGGACTGTAGTGAGACTACTTAGTAAATCAGGATAATTATCGAGGACTAAGCATTTCGTATAATTACAATAGAACTTCACTTAGGTAAGTTCGTTTAATTTAGTAATTAATGGGTACAAACATTAAAGAATCGGGAAAATCAAAAAAACTAGAACAGTTTGTTATTTGACACCAAAAGAAAAGTGGACATTTTCATACAATTCTACAGTTTTCACTGTATTTTCTTTCAACTCACAATTCTTTCAGACACTGCAGCTAATATTTACCGACATGATGTTATAGGTACCTTGTATCTATTTACAACTTAACCTTGGTACCTAATGTAAAATCGATACAAACATAGCAACCAAGTCTGTAGTCAGTAGTCCACGATAATAAACCATAATGTGATAGTTTTGTGAAAAAAAGTGCTTGAAACTGTGCTTTAAATGTGCAAAAAGCATTCCTGAATCTTTTATTTATCTTTCTAATTTATTTTTATTGTGTTTATCCTTGATTTTAAGTCCAAGAGCAAGGTGCAAATAAGGTCATTTAGTGCGCGCTAGGCTCTAAACGTCCAGTGGTTTACATGGACTGCAGTCCGTTACAGTGAATGGTCCTGGGGGTAATGGCATCACCATGCACGGTTGGTAGCAGATGACCGCAGTCTGATGTTATCTACTGAAGGATATTAACACCTATGCTCGTGTAATTACCTCTTTATTAGCCGTTTAGGAGACTACAGAAACAGTTTTTTGGATCATCTACATTTAAAAGCCCAGAATTAATAATTAGTTACTTACCAGATTTGTTAACCGTGGGTAACCTTGAAAGGCGCTCGTCATTTGGAAAATAAGACGTTTGAGTGCGGGATTTTTATCGCACAAAAAAAGCCCATCTAGGTGGTTACTGGGCACCGGATCCTCTTAAAAGTCCAACTCCAGAACCCTCCCTATGTGCATCGCCTTCTAGGGCACATCACATGGGGAGTGACCTAAAGGCCATGGTACCCTACAACTAGGACTTATAGTCGCATTTTAAAACTGGCTCCGTCTAACCTAACCTTCAACCTTCATGACCAACTTAGCGGTGGGATTTCGCATTTCTTTCTTCGGTACCTCTACTATGACCCGACGTAACTGCATCAAAATCTTCCTTTAACCACAATAACAGCGCCAATTATACAATAAGAAGTATTAATAAAAAGTTTCCCACCATCGAGACAAACTGCGGAAGTGGGAATAATGGTGTTTTGTTATAAAATAATAACAGAGAGTCCGCGCCGGCCCGGCCTGTCTCCGAGGAAGAAGTCACCTGTATGTCCCAATGGTAAGATGTATTTGCATGAGAAATTATTATGTAATGAAATGATTGAAAGAAAAACATTGTTTACTCTTGCACGCTATTTTGTCTGCTTGAGGTCGAGCGAGACACGTGGTTTGATCAAGACAGACTCGTAGATTTCAATGAGTACCTAACCAACTGCGTAAATGTCAAACTTATTGCTTAGCTGCGCCCCGCGGTTTCACACGCATAAGTCGATCTCGTGGGAATATTGGGATAAAACGTATATCCATATCCATACATATGTCCTAACCCAGGTCATCTCCAAATCCGTTCAGGCGTTTTAAGCGTAACAGATAAATAAAACATACATACATACTCTCGAACAAACAAATACACCACCGCATTTGTCATCATCTGCCTAGCCTTTTCCCAACTATGTTGGAGTCGGCTTCCAGCCTAACCGAATGCAGCTGAATACCAGTATTTTACATGGAGCGACTGCCTATCTGACACCTTCGCATTTGTATTATTAGGTATTATAATTATATTGTTTGTTAGGATGTTATCGGGTAGTTATCATGAGTATAGCGAGCGACGAATTTGTTTGCTGTATGCCATCCAAATAATATTTGTTCCGTGTGGGATTTGTTTTGGTACAATTCGTGTTCTTAGGTAGCTATAGCGCCTAGTAAAATAATGTTGGCAAGGCATGAACTGAAACAATTAGAAGTCGTAAAGTCTCAGGCTTACTCCATAACACAGTTTTCTAAGGTACCTTTGCCGCATCTTTTTGCATGTAAGGATAATCCTTTTTGGATTTTTGAAGCTTTTAGATTCCTCGCAAGGAACTATGATATACAAGCCGCAAGCGCTACCAACCGCTGAGCATAAGGTCCTGCAATGTTTATCTTTTTGTATGCACGTGTTTCTGTGACAAATAAACCTATTTTTTTTTCTTTCTTCTTTCTTTCAATGGGTTCGATTCCCAGGTCGGGAAAAATGTTATTGGGTTTTTTTCATTAGGATTTTTTCAGTAGCAGACCGGAGTCTTTTAGAGCCGTGCCGGCTTTGTGCCCGGCTGATGACAAAATGGCTCGCCCCCTATTACATGGGACTTAACCATAACTGGCGAAATGTGGGTGCACTATATAGGTACACTCTATCTAACCCTGCGGGGTTTACAGGCGTTTACCCTGCGATGTTATGTTATGTGTGTGTCACTGTGCGTTTGCACTGGCGACACATTCACAACAGAACATGTTGAAATCTCTAGTTCCTGTCAAAAATTGTATGGAACATTGACAGAAAATAGAGATTACAACATGTTTTGTTGTGAATGTTTCGCCAGTGCAAACGCACAGTAAAACTCAAGTTTTCACAACAAAAATCCTTGTTTTTGTTCCAGTACCCAGCTCCATATCCCAGCTGATTAATTCGTTCGACTACGAAAACTACAGCACAGACATCTTCGACTCTATCCCTGAGAGAGAATGGAAACTCCTAGCAGCCCTAGCACGGAAGAGAGAAGATGATATCGAGAGAGACAAACTCGCTGACCAGTTCCGACAGTTATGGCTGAAGGAGAAGGAACAAAGAGAAATCGTTAGTGCGGGTTTGATAATGTGTAACAAGCCTGGGGCTCCATGGCATTTCTCGTCGTCAAAAATGACGTCCTAACATCCCGTCATAACCTCGATAAGGGATGAATGTTCAAAAATCCTTCCTTAATAGGAAGAATGATTAGGATTGAGCCAATTGCTCTTCGGTGATGAATTGATAAGGAACTCTCTTCGAGCTCCTACACCCAGCAGTTTACGCTGTACAGAGGGCCTAGACAAGTGACAATCGTATCGTAATCGGTTTCGCGTACTTCTACAACGACTTTCAACGGGATTGACATAAGCCTTTCGATAGCTTATGTCAGTCCTATACATTTTTGCCTTTTCCATTCTGCCGTTATCGCTGATAGAATGTCATTTTGTCTAGGGCCTCTGTGCGTTGTCTGTAGTGAGTGATCAAATGAATTTAAAATTCTTCGTACTAAAATCTACATTGAAATAATTTTTTTTTTAAACCCCCTTCTGGGGCATTCAGGTAAATACGTGTGTATTTATGGTATTAGCGCCTTATATAATTAAAATAGCTAACAAGTGCATATGTGTAATAACTTGGGTTGAATATAGCAAAAGACAGATACAGCGCCAGCGCCGGAACGACAGCCAATATCTGAAGATTTATCTACTCATCAATATATCTGTATTAAAATCTAGAACACGATAACGTAACATAATCATTATTAATCATTGCTTTCTTCAGTCTCAACTTTTTAACAGGATAATAAGAATTGTGGTTACATTTGATTGTAATAATTTTAATAGAGTATCTTTCCATTTTTTATAATTATGATAGAATGCCCTAATCAAACATCATTCCGATAACTCATTATAAAATAATTGAACCCAGGTCGAAGCAGAAACACTAGACCAGTACAAGCGCTACATAGTTGAAAAACGGCGCCAAGAGAAGTCCCGCTATGAGTACATGCAGTACCAGAAGTCGCTGGACTCGCAGCTCAAGAGGCAGGAGCTGCTGGAGTGCATTCGGCACAAGGAACAACGCAGTACTCAGCTGCTCTCGCATATCGATGACCGGAAGGTAAAGAAAGTAAAAGTATTTATTGGGACTCACACAGGAATCACAAACTAAACACAATAATCTATCTATATTTATGAAAATGAATCCCTATTTCCCTTGGTCACGCCATCACGCGTGAACGGCTAGACCGATTTTGCTAATTCTTTTTCTGTTACGTTTGTTATTGTCAGGAGAAGGTTCTTATGAAAGAAAAAAATAAGAAAATTGCGCTGAAAATCAGCGCAAGTCAGCTAGTAAAGCATAAAAAACAAAAGTGTTCAGCATGTAGGTATCAGAAAGGTGTGGGTGGTCATACTTAAAATGAGGAAGAAACAAATGAACATAATGGCGCGCGCGTGAAATATTATCGTTGTTCCTTATTGACTCTAGAATTTATAATTAATTTATGACATTATTTGAGAAAAGTACTATACAAGCCTTACCCGCAACCAGGCATTGATGGACTCATGTATGTGTGCCTCGGCTTCACCTCGTCCCACATTTTCACGACCGTCCATCAATGCCCTAATTGCATGCCGCGACAGTAATATAAGTAGTAATATTTCATATGATTCCTCAGGCATGCTTCCTAATAGACAAGGTATTGGAAGAAGAGGCGCGCGCGCAGCTTGCCGCCGACAGACGTATACGCATGGGTGAAGCAGAACAGTTCAGGAAACACATAGAACTTATCGACAAGCAGAGAAAAGCCGACAACGCCATGCAGAGACGAACGAAGATGCTGAAAGATGCTACTCAGGTACATCCTCTAGAAAAAAAAAATGGGCCCCAATGTGAAAAAGGGGTGTTACAAATTCGAAAATCGAATTGCTTTATGTTACCGTGCAGAAGAGTATTCTCCTCTGAGATAAAGGTGTTTTCGTCTTGTGCGAGCTTGAACACTCGCTGCGCTCGGGAGCATTAGAATCCTACGCTCGGGATTCAACATAACGCCCCTGTCATAATAATCTACTATTTAACTCCATCGTCTTCACAACAATTGTTCGTTTCAGCGCGTCGCAATACACAACGCTCTCAGCTCCTGGGAGTCATCGCTCCTTCGTCAAGAAGTGTCAGCGATGGACGCAGCTCGACGCGCGCATCACGCAGCGCACGCGGCCCTGACAGACGCGCGCAGTGTCCGACTCATGCGCGCTCGGGACGCAAGGAAACGACACGCGAAAAATCTGGCAGCTGTAACTCAACAACTTAGGGACGCCATTAGGTCGGGTACGTAGATGCCAAACTGGGGGGCCTACTGTCGTCATCTCATCTATTATTTTTAGGTATTCCTTTATTGTTTGTAGTCGTGGATAAATCGGTAAATGTTAATACAAATGCAATATTTTGAAAGGTACTAAAGAACATTTTCAGGTTATACAATTTCATATTATGTATTTATTCATTACCAAATAAGAAAGGTTTTCTTCAAACAGTAAGTACACTAAACCGTAGTACTGATTTAGAATTGTATGTACAGTGCTACGCTATGCTTCCGTCGTGTTCACACAGCCTTACCGACAAAGTAATTGCTGGCGCATATAGTAACTGATGTATTCATCTATATGTAACTAATTATATTAAACGCCACGGGCAGCAAAAGGGTACTCTCTAAGTCCGTCAACTAAGTTACAAGTACTTTCGAAAGTAGTTGATCCGTCAAAGCAAGTGTCAAATGAAATTGTTCGAATGAGGAAATACTTAGGCAGTAGTAGGGAAAACTGTCAAATCGTATTGTCATTCATTTTTAGTTCGGGCTCCGAACTAATCATAAGTCCGTAAGTGACACAGATTATGACACGTAACTAGGTACTAAACTACGGATTTCGTGATAAATAGTAGACCCATGATACAGAGTTGGACACGCCTGTAACTTCGGCCGAAACTTCGGAGCATTGGGAGTAGACCCCGAGTTGCGGTCATAAAACGTGCGAGTAGGAAGGTGAATAGTTATTACGATATTTCTAAAAACTATACAGTGAGACTCCTGTCATCTCGCTCCCACATTTAATGCCTGTCAGTAACGTTGGCGTTTGTCATCGTAAACACACATGACCACCGGTATGTTAATGACATTACAGGCAATATTGTACTGGGTGCTCATTGCATACAAGTACAGCTTTTTTTTAACTTTAATATAGTAGTCCCAAACAACAGACACTTTTAATAAAATTACGTGTAACGTTTAGGGGTTTATTTTTTATTAGGTATCGGATATCATTTTTCACAGTTTTTCCCTTCATCTTACAATCGGCCCTTTGTCCCATCGTTCGCCATGTTTTATATACTTAATCATTCCAATATGTAAACTATTGAATTAATGTAAACTACCTCGTAATGTAACTTGTACTCGTAGGTAATAATAAAAGTAAACGTAGTCTTGTGTAACTTATATTTAATTATTAATCACTAATAAATTATTTACATTCAAACGTACAATTTGTTCTTTTCTGTACATTTCCTATTATGAAATTGCTTTAGATGTTTTCCTTAAACTTTCTAAGGAAAACATTGATGACTATATTCTTGTGGCGACATCTACAACGCCACATGCGAACTACGCATCGCACTGACGTCACGCAAAATCCTGCATCGCGCAAGTAATGTTCGACGTATATTATATACAATGTCAATGTCACATCAATCGTCGGGCAGTAGCCCACCAGACACAACACCCGTCTGGTCGGAGGATCCTCCCTTTTCTATAGAGGCTGAGAAGCTTTACACCCTGTTCGTCATACCTCTAAACACCAAGATTCGCGGTCATAAAAACGTGCGAGTGGGTCGGTGAATACGATTTCAAATAGTATTCACCGACCCACTCACACGTTTTTACACATACTACTGCGTTTTCGCTCCTTAATTTTATGATTACGCCTTCTCTGTTCATTTTAAAACGTTAGTAATTGGACGGCAACATTTTGGACAGTTCTGATGCAGTTACACAGATTCCCCAAAAAAAAAAAAAAACACCGTATTACCATGATGGGGTCCCAACTCGAACAAATTATAATTAGTCTTGAAAAAAAATCATAGATGGCAGCATAATGTAACAATTATGAAATCAACAATTACCAAAAAGCGTTATACGGCAAATTTTGGCTATAGTAATATTAGTACAAATTAAAACATCTTTGTTTAATGCTGATTTATGTATTTACACTCATAAATCTCGTATTTTCAACAAAAAACTTAAATTAAGCCTTTTACTTCAATTCGAATCCTTATAATGATAAAGTAGCTATCTGTTAATCATTTGGTTGAGAGCTCTTTGCAATAGATGGCGTCTTACTAAAGTGATGACAGGTCACTTTAAACTGGAAACGTTTAGTCGTTTCATTAAGGAAAATCAAGAAACATTTTTTTTTAATCTAATACTTTACGTAGAAATATAAGAATTGAACAAAGAAAAAAACGTAAAAAAAGGAACAAAAAATCTAGGAGTCTTGCCTTGTACCTAGGCAAGACTCCTAGATGGCGTTTTAAAACTACGGTCTCTGGCAATTAGTGAGTCGATGATGCTGCCATCTGTTAAAAAAATGGGGAAGAAAAATAGCCAGCTCAATAGCTAGACTTAGGGTGATGTCATTTCTTTGTATGGGATTGGGTATCTGTACGTAGTATTATAATATCTGTGGTATTACCCATCTCCGGTCCCCATATACGTCACATCACTAAGATCTTTAGTAGCAGCCGCGAGCCGCGCCCTCGCCTTTTTATACTTCTTCAGGGCAGCTTCAGCTCCCAAGAGTAGTGCTGATGCTGTACTGGTGCCAGGTTGAGGAGGTGGCGCGACCAAGCCGCCGAGTTGAGCTTGAGAGATGATGGTCCATCGAAGGTTGATGGAGCCTGTTGTTGTGTAAGAATAGTTTGCGTCCTGAAAGTGGTTATCAAAGATTTAAATTGTTAGATTCGCCATACCGCGTCAAACAATAGTTGCGTTTCTGTTTCGTTTTGACAGCTCTGACACACAATGACGCAGTGACTTGACTTGATTGTCATGGAAACCATATTTAATCATGGGTAAAAAGTTGTACTGTACGTTATAACCTTATCGTGGACGGAAAATGAGCATCTTCATATATTTTATTACACTCGAGTTATCGCGATCCCGAGACGTGGACGTAGACATTCACGATACTGTCGTCGCGTTAGAAATTATAAAAGCGCACATTGATTCGTCATTTTGACCTTCGTAGTCCCCCCGAATTAGAAATGAAATCACCTGCAACTGTGGCTCAGCAAGTACATTCAAATCCTTGATCAAATGGCATCCTCCCAGAAAGAACCGCCTGCTCGCAGCCTCCACCACATCCAACTCCTCAGGGCGGGTGCAGGCCAGCTCCTTGGAGTAATAGCCAGGGTTGAGGGGGAGGGGAAGGTAGCAGTACCCTTCGGTGCGGTGACGACCCCACCAGTCTGAGGATATGGCTTCCAGGAATAATTTGATAGGTGCTGGTTCTGCAATGAATTCAGGCAAACATTCAGAATTCGTTTGCAATTTATTGATTCCGGCAAAAGTAACAGTAATACTAAGTACCTACTACTAAACTTTAGTATTTTTATGATCATTTAAATAGTAACCAACCTTATTTACACAACAGTAAAGTTTATATTATTTACGTGGAAATAACTTGTACTATCTAACTATCTAATCTAACTAATATTATAAACGCGAAAGTTTGTAAGTATGGATGGATGGATGGATGGATGTTTGTTTGTTACTCTTTCACGTAAAAACTACTGAATGGATTTGGATGAAATTTGGCAAACAGATAGTTTATAACCTGGATTAACACATAGGATACTTTTTATCCCGATATTCCCACGGGATCGAGACTTATGCGGGTGAAACCGCGGGGCGCAGCTACTAGATAATAATATGCTATGAGTATTTAGCTAGCTGATTGACTTCAAGGTATGTATAATTTAATTATATCCTTATTTTAAGATAAAGTTGTTAATTTTATATCAGGTCCAGAGCTTCGTCCACCCCCCTCCCCCCCGAAGTGAATTCCTCGTATAAATGGTCGTCTTATCAAATACTTGCAGCGCCCCGCGGTTTCACCCGCGTAAGTCTCGATCTCGTGGGAATATCGGGAAAAAAGTATCCTATGTCATATTCCAATTCATGGTCTACCCCTGTGCCTTTCATACAAATCCGTTCAGCCGTACAAACAAACAAACGAACAAACTCTCATTCATAATATTAGTAAGGAAGTTAGGATGAGACTAGCGCAAATTGAGGCGGGCCGAGCCGATCCTCATTTATCACTGTCGTACATTTTCTATGAACCAACGCACACTACAGGCCGCACTTTTTTGTATGAAAATGCGTTGCACTGTGATCCGTTGCGGCTGTAATACGCAGTAATTGGTTTTCAATCACTAAAAATTTACCTATTCCAGTATTAATAAGTAAAGTCAGTTCCACAATATGTCCGTAGGTCCATACTTTGTCTCCGTCGATCGTCACAGCTTCACTCGTGTGCGTCCTTCCGTGGAGGGCGTCGGTGCATTGGATGTCTTCTGGTATCTGAAGTATGATTGATTGGGTTTAAAGTTACACAAGCAGCCAGGCGCGGTCGCAGCCCAAGATTTGGGGGTCGGTCACCATTGGTGCCGAGGAATATTTTTAGAGAAGTTATCTATAGTTATAGGTTACCTAACTGATAAGTAGGTACTCTAAAAACTTTTTTTCTGTACAGGGTGTTATGGTAAACACCGTTGTCCTTGCAACCAGTGCTTTGCTTTCATTTATAGAACGTAAAATCAATGGAAAATTGCAATTTAAAAAAAAAAAAAAAAAGTTCGTTGCCCTATACGCTAGGGCAACTTGCGTCTCGACACGGGCGAGGGGTGCGGAACGTGACCTGACCGGCCGCGAGCGCGACCCCTCCCTCAGTCAGTCAGCTGTTTCGCTACCAAGCACGGTGTCGGATAGATTTTTTTTTAAATCTTTTAACGAAAATAACGTTTTTTTTTTTTTTGTGTTCGGTCATTTATATTTATATTTAAGTCAACTACCCATGGTTTGAATGACAAGAGTGTTTACACTTACATCCTGTATATGCCCATCGGGGTCACTGTGGCTCAACTGGCTCAAGTACCTACAGTTTTTAGTAAGTAAAGCACGTAAATCATTCAGTCTCTCGACAGCTTCAATGATTTTGGGGGGGTCATGACCCGCAGGTCCCCCCCTCGGACCGCGCCTGCAAGCAGCCTGCATCCCTCATGCCAGAGAGGATGCCTGAGCAGTAGGAATATTCGTACTGTTGGGACTCGGGCCTCCTCTCTGCGAAAGGTGTGGGCCGTAATGCGTGCCCAGTGTGGCTTGGTGGATACCACATGTCTTTGATCTAAGAGTAATGCCGGTTTCCTCACGTTTAATTTCCTTCGCCACCGCCGGTCCTAATTCGGCGAGTAAAGTACCTCTCAGAAGCCCGAAAGTCTGACAACCAGTCTTACCAAGGGATATAGTATACCTAGTAACTAAATTGTGGGGTCAGATAGGCAGTCGCTCCATGTACGGTACTGGGTTTGGGGGTATGAGGAACAGGGTGTAAAGTTCACTCATCCACCATAGAAAAGGGAGAATCCTCCGACCAGACGGGTGTTGTGTCTGGCGGGCAACTGCCCAATGATTGATATTGGATTCTTGTATATATGTCCACAGCACGGTAAACTCTAATTGTGCGATGCAGGATTTTTGTGACGTCAGGATTTTTGTTTGACGTCAGGTCTACGATGCGTAGTTTGCATGTGGCGATGTAGATAATGCCACACTAGTATTCAGTTGCATCTGGTTAGACTGGAAGTGGACCCCAACATAATACTTATGGGACCGCAATATCCTATTATATTGATAGAAAATTGGTATAAAATTTTCACCTTAATATCAAACTCTATGTACAAGTTATCCATATCAAAGTGTGTAGCAGTGAGTATCTCTACAGTCACATAGTACTGTTTCTGGCCGACAGGAGGCATCACAAAGTTCAACAAATGCCTTTGTTTCCTCTCCCATCTTTTGTACAGTTTCTTTAGCTGAAAATTAATATTTTAATTAAATTCATATACCTACTTAATATTAGAGGAGCTAAGTAATAACACCCACACGGGTCGATTCATCAGGTTAAGCTACGGTTGCCGGTGTTGGTCAGTGGATGGGTGACCATCTTTACATATCGAGACTCATACGTGCGGAAAGCTCGATAAATCTTTGATCCCCCAGCTGTCATTCGTGGATCTTTGACAGTCGTCGTAACGGGTCGTCAGAAGCCCGAAAGCCTGATAACCAGTCTTACCAAGGGGTATCGTATTACCCAGTCACTGGGTTGTGGAGGTCAGATAGGCAGTCGGTCCGTGTAAAATACTGGCATCCAGCTGCATCCGGTTAGACTGGAAGCCGACCCCAATATAGTTGGGCAAAGGCTAGACAGATTGATACCTACTTAATATTGTCGTTATGGGACTGGACCCTCTGTCTCTCTCTCTTCCGTCTCTTTCTATTATATATAATAAGGAGACAGAGACGAGAGAGAGAAAGCTTTAAGAGCTCCTAAAGACTTATACTCTTATACATTTCTGCCTAGTGCCTACCCTTATATCAAATATAATGATGTTATGTTATTGAGAGAATATTAATCAGTCATACCAACATTACTAACTCTTCACCGCAGTCATCATCAAATTCAATCTCAACAGAGTACTGGTATCCCCACGGCACTCCAGCTGCTGTCTCCACTGAGTACGGATTCAGTTCCAAGCTGTTGACATCTGGATTCATGACTATGTAGTTGTGGGCTGTATTGTGGTATATAGATAGAATTGTTACTTCTTGTTTGTAGATTAAGTGTGAGTCTCTGAAAACCGAGAAAATTATTAATTAAAATTCTATTTTAAGATAATGATGGTTTCATCTTGTTTATTGCCTTTTATGTTTAGCATTGCTAGAATTCTGATACATGCTGTATAGTCTAAAGGCGGGTCCACACCAGCGCACGCGTACGATCCGTGCACACTAGGTAAAAGGTAAGGAATAAAGCAAACTTACTCATTGTAATCGGAATGATCAAATACAACATGCATTGCTGTCCACTCCTCCTTTTCCATTGCAATATTTTCTTCACTCTTGAATAAAAGAGTAGTTGAAATTGTATCACCTCCAAATATTCTACCCACAGTGTCATTCAAATTCAACTTTTCCAAATAGGAATCCAAATTCAGAAGACCTCTATTTTTTTTCTTACAGTCAATAGGCAAAGGTAAGTAGCAGTCTTCATCCACATACGTAAATATTTTAGAAGGTTTATATTCTATGTTTTCAATCATTTCATGATAATTTAATTCTGAATCTGTGATGCAGTTGTGAATTTCTGTGTAACGCTGAACTTCCCATAAGCTGAATAATTTTTCTTGCCATTTAAAAGAGTATTCTTCCCCAGTGTTTTCTAATTTTAAAATATTAGTTCCTTTGGTACAGTCTTCGAATTTTGGCAGTGATATGATTCCATCTTGGGGTTTTAGTTTTATTCTGAAAATGTATTTAAATTGGTATGTTTTAGTATTTTTTTGTAATTCCATAAGAACGGTTAAATAGGATGTGTAGGTAATATGTACATTTTATCTGGTAGATCTCTAAAGATCCATAAAGTTTTATACTTATCATCACAGTTAACAACAGATTAGTAAGTACTGCAGTAAATAAAAGAGTGTCGTATACTAGTTAATCAAGGATAATAACTGTTTCATAAAAGTGAGAATCTAACAGGTAAAACTCACTTTATTTGTAAATCTCTGACATCTTTCTTTAGCCAGTAGACACCTGAAACTTTATTACAACGATTAAAGTCGTTCATTGTCTGAGACATATCATTTCATTCTAGTTTTGTAACTATTATTTTTCCTGGTCTAGGTGATAATATAATTTGTTGATGCGAACATTTCGACAACCATCACCATGGCAACCGATGACAACCTTTACGTTCATTAACGCGTTCATAATAGCTTAAATCATGTTACGTTGCGTTGCATTCAGAAATTAGATAAGTATGGTGACCGGACTTCAGTTCACTTAAATAACAATGTACCATCAATGTACTCAGGAACAAACAAAATTATTTAGATTTTCAATAAATAAAAAGAAAAACCGTAGAAATACAAAGGAGATGGAAGCGAGACATCTTGAGATCGCATCGTACTGATCCAGTGTTGCCATTCATAAGATCGTTTCATTCTTGTTCGTTCATGCATCCGTGAATGCCAGTGTCACTGTCAAATGTCAATCAAATCGAAGTGAACTCATTCACTGTTTTATTTTCCCGTCAGTCGCTAACGGTATCGTAGAAGAGTTTGTCGTCTTTAGTTCCGTAAAATAAACACGAATACAATAAAGATTATTACGAAATATTTACCTTGTATAACATCGTTATCTTATCTCGCATTGTGGAGGATTAATCGATCATGTTCAATCGACACTGTGCCTTGTTTACGCTGTGTTATGATGTGCTACTTAGCTTAATTATTTAAGTACATTTATCGTTATTTACTGTTGATTTTTTGAGTGAAAATGCCTTCTGGACGAGAAACGGCCGTTTCGATGCCGCTGACTCGTCGCGGTCCGATTTGTATTGGCGGAGAATTTTGAAAAGGTACGTACGTAATACACCAATAGAGAAATCGTCTGACTACAACCGAGTCGAACTCAAGACAGGTGCAAAACCAGTTGTTATTATACCTACTATTTATATTATTGTTATCTTTTAAGTGCAGATTTTTCATATCCTTATGAAACAAGTATTGTATCATACAATAAGTAGGACAGTTTAGGATTTATTACCTTTCTTTGTGTAATTATCTTGATGTAGCCCTACGCAATTTATTGATATTTTTTGCCGGTTCTTATT